>JAQGEQ010000011.1:0-1244473 GCA_034620365.1 Pegea sp. RAD2-039 | reverse complement strand
ATCTGCTGTTGGAATCGATTTAGGAACAACATATTCATGTGTTGGTGTTTTTCAGCATGGAAAAGTAAATTTTTGAAATTAAACCCCTTTCTATGAATGAGTCATAAAAATCTAAAAAACTATAAAAAAATTTTTAGCGACTGAAACTTTTCATACAGACGCACGAAAACAAAATTTTATCCTTTTAATTAGTCTAAGATTACTGTCTGAACTTAAATATTTTAATATTTTCAAATTTCAGGTAGAAATCATTGCAAATGATCAAGGTAACCGAACTACACCAAGTTATGTTGGTTTTACTGACACAGAACGTTTAATTGGAGATGCAGCCAAGAATCAAGCTGCATTGAATCCAACAAATACTGTATTTGGTGGGTGATGGCTTTTTTTATATTGTTGAAATATTCCGTTTTGATTTTAATATATTTTTAGATGCTAAGCGGCTAATTGGGAGAAAGTTTGACGATAGCTCAGTAGGAAGTGACATGAAGCAATGGTCTTTCAAAGTTATTAATGATAGCAACAAACCAAAAATTCAAGTTGATTACAAGGTGTGAAAAGTTATAAATACATGAGAATTATTGTATTAGGAGTCATCTTTAAGCTGTTTCTGCAACATCTTAATATAAATCTGCAAATTTTTAGAATGAAACAAAAAGTTTTTACCCTGAAGAAATCAGTTCAATGGTTTTGCTGAAGATGAAAGAGACTGCTGAAGCATACCTGGGTGGAGCAGTTACAGATGCTGTGATAACTGTACCAGCTTATTTCAATGACTCTCAACGTCAAGCTACAAAAGATGCAGGAACTATTTGTGGCCTGAATGTACTTCGAATTATCAACGAGCCCACTGCTGCTGCAATTGCATATGGCTTAGATCAAAAGGTAAAAAATCGATTGCATATAAAAAAGATGGTGATAATGTTGAGTTACAGGTGGGTAAGGAAAAGAATATTCTGATCTTTGATCTGGGAGGAGGAACGTTTGATGTGAGTATTTTGACTATTGAAGATGGAATCTTCGAAGTAAAAGCGACTGCTGGTGATACTCATCTTGGAGGTAAGATTATTGCTTGTGATAATAAAAAGTTGTAAATTTTTAATACTTCAGGTGAAGACTTTGATAATCGATTGGTTGATCATTTCATGAAAGAGTTTAAGCGAAAACACAAGAAAGACATCTCGTCAAACAAAAGAGCTCTTCGACGTCTTAGGACTGCTTGTGAACGTGCCAAGAGGACCATATCTTCATCAGCTCAAGCTAGCATTGAAATTGACTCGCTTTATGAAGGAGTTGATTTCTACACAAACATCACTCGTGCCAGATTTGAAGAGCTTTGTGGTGATCTTTTCAGAGCTACACTTGAACCAGTTGAAAGCGCTTTAAAAGGAGCTAAAATGGATAAACAGCAGATTGACGAAATTGTGCTTGTTGGTGGATCAACTCGTATTCCTAAAGTTCAAAAACTGCTGAAAAGTTTTTTCAACGACAAACAGTTGAACAAATCAATAAATCCAGATGAAGCTGTTGCTTATGGAGCTGCAGTTCAAGCTGCTGTTTTAAGTGGTGACAAATCCGAAGCTGTCCAAGATCTCTTACTGCTTGATGTAGCACCACTCTCACTTGGTATCGAAACGGCTGGAGGTGTTATGACTACTCTGATAGAACGTAACAAGACTGTTCCAGCCAAACAAACTCGTGTCTTTTCAACATACTCAGATAATCAACCTGGTGTTCATATTCAGGTAACATGCTGCTGCTTTAAAAGTTGATGATCAGATTGACGATTATTTTGTCGCGTAGGTGTTTGAAGGGGAACGAGCCCTGACCAAAGATAACAATCATTTGGGCGACTTTGAACTATCAGGAATTCCACCAGCACCTCGAGGAGTCCCTCAAATCGAAGTAACTTTTGATGTTGATGCAAATGGAATTCTAAATGTAACAGCTTGTGACAAGAGTAGTGGAAAAGCAAACAAAATAACAATTAGTAACGATAAAGGTAAAAGTTTGTAACTAGCTCACTTGAAAATGTGCTGAATGAAATCTCTAAAGGTCGGCTAAGCAAAGAAGAAATTGATCGAATGGTGAATGATGCAGAAAAATACAAAGCTGAAGATTTGGAAGAATGTGAAAGGATTGCTTTAAGAAACTCACTCGAGTCTTATGCTTTAAACATCAAACAAACTGTTGAAGATGAAAAGTTGAAAGATAAGATTTCAAATACAGATAAATCTGTGCTTGGCAGTAAAACAGAAGAAGTTTTAAATTGGCTTGATCACAACACACAAGCTGCAAAAGATGAGTATCAAGAAAAACAGAAAGAATTGGAGCAAGTTGCTATGCCTATTATGAGCAAGTTACATCAAAATTGTGACAGGATGCCAAATGAGATGTCATCAGCTGGTAGCTTTCCGCGTGGAAATGGACCTACTGTTGAGGAAGTTGATTAATAATTGTTAAATGTAATTTTCTCACTCAATTTGCACTTTTGTAATTTCAATAAAAGCTTTTTATACAATTTGTTGGTGTTTGATTTGTATTTGAATATTTGCTGCTTGTTTAAAGTGGTTCATTAGGTAAAATTATAAACATTATAAAAACATTTATTCATTTTTTTGGTAATTAAAATTGAGGAAATGATTTTTTACTGAGTTTAGATTTAAAACTCTGTCGCTAATAAGTCGATAATAAACGAAGATTAATATATAGCTGAAAGCTTTTACTTTTATTAAACAAAAAGAAGAATATAGGTGAAAATGTGTAACGCCAAATTCAATCTTTTAAATTAGTCTTTAATCTTGTCCGTTCTTGTGAGTCGCAAGCTTTTAACTTGATATTTTTTCAGTAGCATTTTTGCTGGAAAATGTAGTTTTTTGTATATAAGTTTTTAAAACGTTTTCTATCTATCTAGTAAGGGCTATTAATCTTTGAATTACAAGTTGGGTCTTTGATTACATTGTTGTTTGAGGTATAGAAAATTGTGTATAAGCTAGATGGTCAATTTAGCATTTTCGCTGTTTGCTAGAAGCTTTTATCATAAAGGTTTTATTGGAAAACTAAAATAAACTTATTATTTTTAGTTAGTAACTTACTTCAAAATCAGAATGAACACCTTTGGATTTTGTAATTTGATAAACTATCAAACCTTAAGTCTAAAATTAGAGCAAGATAATTAAAACAATAAGTGATTTTTAAAACTACTGTTTTTGATGATGAATGAGACTTTATCAATGATTCGAACTTTAAAATTTTGCTTCAATCTTTAATCAAAAGTAATCTTTATAGTCATACTATTTTCTGCTATTTTGCAGCTGTATGTGTTACATTTAAGTCTCGCTGTTTTTGCTTTACATTCAGCTCTAAGTAGATTAGAGTTATATACACTAAATCATGTGTTGACTGCTTCCTGATATATTCGTGAGTAATTTAACTAGCTCATGGCCTTGTTTATTTTTTAGTAATTTCTGTTTGTTTTTATCAAATTTATGGCAAGGAGTTTTCCTTACACTTATTTAGTTTACTGACTGCCAATATCATTCATCAATTTTTAACATCTTAGCTTGCTAATTAAAAAATCCTTGGTTGGGATTCTTTGATTTTATTTTGAATACTTTTAGATGTAGCAGCACAAGTTTATAATTTACATCTAATATTTTGATTCATGTTTTCTCAACTCAAAAAATTACATTTTTATCTGAGAGCTTATTAATAAATATTTATAACTTATAATTTTAATACTTCTACAATTTCATATGTTACTTAATAGTTTGAGTTGAGCTTCAAACATATAAAAGATCTTATAACTATTTAGTTTTTTTCTTATACTATATAGTTTTTCTGTATAATACTAATAAATCTCATTGATGACTGTCTACCAATAAATTCTTCCAAAAAATTTTCTTAAGAAGCTGATTCTGATATAATAAATTGCTAAAGTTGAATCAAAACATACTTTTTGACTTTTACTGTTTGTTGTCAACTATTTTAATTAAAATTTTTTACTTAATATTTATCTTTTATTATTCCTCCAAAATTTAAAGACTTTTTATCAGCTTACCATCAAGAAGTAAATAATTATTTTGTGCTTTAGTGAACAACTTATCAATATATTAATAACGGAAATACTTAAATGTGTTGCATATTTAAGCTTGAAGTTTTCAACGCAAACACCTAACAAATTGAAACTTTATTAAATAATTGATTTTACATTGAACCTGAATAATTCCAGGAAATATTATTATTTACAAACTTAATTGTTGAATAGAAGAATTTTTTAAAATACCATTTTATAGTTTTTACATTTTCTTAGTCACTGTACTTAAGAGAATAAAATACGACAAACTGAAACATTTTAATATAAAAGGTCAGAAAATTTAATTAGTTTAAAAAAATAAAAGTCTAATTATTTGGAAATACCAAATTAGCGATAATTAGTTTAGCTTGTAACAAAGTAGTCCTGGAAAGAAGAATTCTGTTTAGGCTGTTTACGAATGGCTAAAAATGCTTTATAAGGTGATATACGGTCATTTGAGTTTGAAGATATGATTTGATATCAAAAACTAACAAAATCGCGAGACGCCAGACTTCTAAACACCTTTAATCACGAATGGTAAAATTTGTCTGAAAAGTTATCTTTGATTTAGTGATGTAAACTGAGATTTTTGTTGTACATCTTAGCACTATGTTCATAGCTATGTATGATTCGAACAGAGTCGCTAGTATTATAAATTAAAGCTTTCTAACTTGATTCAAAGACATCCTTTTCATCAAATTAATAAAACATTTTAAAGTCGAATTAATAAAAATAATTATTGAGTAGAAGTACTTTATAGTGCAGGTGGCCAGTCAAACACAAAAACAAATATACATCAAGTCTATTTCAAACGATCAGTTACATAATTTACAAAAAAAAAAACTAATTCTGAATAAGTACAATAGAGTTACAATTTCAAATAATTAAATAGTACAATAAAATGAAAAGTTGACATTGAAACAATTCTTAAGAAGTAAACATCTATAAAACATCATAAGCAGCAATTAGAATGATAATTTCATAATCTCAAATAAATTGTTGTCAAATCGGATTAAAAACTGCACCAGTTGAATTCTGAATGATTAGATCACATCAATTATGAGTTTTCTACAAAGAATTATTAACATATTTCTATAAATAGTAAATACATTTGAGTACGTTATAGAATTTCTAAGAGGAATGCTTAGTGAAATCCAAATGAAACACAAATTTCGATTTGGCTAATGGAAGAGTTTGTGCAAAAAGAGAAGAAAAGGATGTAAGTAAAATCCCGGATATTTCAAGAGCAAAGAATATTTTGTTTTCAATTAGAACGGATCTGATGAAGCATTTGTTAAATGATGTAAATGGTAATTGTTGTTCACTAAAAAATCTCAATAAAGATTATTTTGAAATAAATTAAATTAGTTTGACGATTAGAGTCATGAAAAAGTTGTCAATTGAAGATGCGAATTTGATGAAATGTACAATTTCCATGCTACAGTAGTGACCAAATGTAACAAATAGAAACACGATTAACAAGAACCTCCATCAGTTGTTCTTCTTACTTTATCAGAATCTCTCACTTTTCCCAGTGCATCAGGATTTTGAAGAGGGTCTAACTCAGCAAATAGATCGTACCAGGCAGATTTAGAGGTGGGATCTTTATCTGCTAATATAAAGGATCAAAAACAGAGCAAATGTTGCAGCTTCTACTATTTCTGCAACTTTATATCATATTTTAAATTCCTATTTTATAAAAATAAAAAATATTTCATTTTTATATAAAAAATCACAAACTTTTAGATGGAAGAGGCTGGTTACTCTGTGGGAAGTTGGATCTTGGTTTTGAGCTTTCAGAATAGTTAGGAGGCTGCATCCCAAAAAAGGGAGTCGTATTGGAATAAGAAGATATTGAATTGATGTTTGTTGTTTGGTGTAAACTTGATTGTCGATCTAAAAAGTGAAGCAAATTTGTGAGAAAAATAATAGAAGAAAATATGAAACTAAAAGAGAAAAATAAGAATTGAAGACTTGTAAGTTGATAGAAGTTATATGAAATGTAATTAAAGAGCAGACCATGGGTGAATTGTAGAAGCGTCACATCCGATGCACCAAATGTTCATTTATCTAATTTTACAGCAACCGATGATATGAAGTTTTCTACTTACTATCGGCAGTTTGCATCAAATCAAGTAGTTGTGATGGCAAATATCCGCTATTTGAGACGCTTTTACTATTTCCAGTCCCCATATTCTCTTCTGCAGCAGGGCTGGTGCTCTTTTTAGCCTCATCTTCATCAATTAAGAGCAGATTTTCAAGTGATAGAGACGATTTAACTGCAGCTTCGTCAGTACTTGCTTGTTTAAACTCACCAAACACTGACTCCCATTGCTTTTCAAACTCTAAACATTTGTTGACAAGTTAGAAGTAAAAAGAGCAAACCTCATTTGAGGTTAGTTGACAAATCAACCTCAAACAGTCCAATGTTTAAACACAACATTTACTTTTATACATTTTATACTTGAATCTGAAAGCTTATTGATGAGTAATCTTTCGAGCTTTTAAATAATCCGGTGAACACATTTAATTGATTCAAATGACTCACCAGTTGCATCCTCATCACCGAGCAGATCATTCAATAAAGCATCATCATCTTCTTCATTAGAAGATTTCAAAGATTCTTTTTGTGGATTTATCAAATTGCTTTCATCAAATCCAGTTAATAAGTCTTGAGGTAAATCTATCAAATGATTAAAATATTCTTAAAATTTAGTAACAAAATAGGAATCAATTAGAAATACTGATGGAGTTGGAAATCTATCTAAACATGCCATGCACAGGTTATCAAATGCTGCCCAAATGGAAAATATATCAAACCTATGAAAAATTCATTCATTTTTTAACATCAAAATGTTTAATTTTAGTAAGAATTCAAAACTGAATGGTCATGGATGCAATCAGCAAGTCACTCTGAATTTTGTTCATTCATTATCTACCAAACAATTGGATAAATGGTTCTTCTTCCTCCTTTTTCGAATTAATCCGTAATTTTTTATTTCTTTTTTTTCTTCGCTTGTCTTTACTTTTTACCTTTTTTGAACTTTCAACTCGTTCGCTTTTTAAATTTGTAGCTATGATGATATTAATTGATGTGAAAGAGATGAAAGAAGGAAAAAAATGAAATACTCTAAGATTACAAAAGTGAAATACAAATATGTTGACGTCTAACTACAAAAAGACATTTCTATTGTACTAATGCTATTGTTAAAATAAAGATATTTTTAAATCGATAAAAAGTAAATACAGAAAAATAATAATCTGTAAATTTGCCAAAATTCAAACCGTTTTCTTCTCAACAAGTTTATTAAAAACTTATTAACTTTTGATACAAATATGATTTATCATTTGATTAAATTTCATTTTTCACAAGATACTAATTAATAAAAATAAAAAGATGTTTTATTGTACAAGTATTTAACAATCTCACTATTGTTGTCTGTTTCTTTCATAGCTTCTTGATTTTCCACTTGTGATTCTTGTAGGTTTATTAGTCTGCGATATAAAGCCATTTCAAAAACCAAAGACCTTTTCACAAATTTGCTGCAAAGTATTTTAAGAAGGCTTACTCGTCATCATCTTTACAATTTACATTTGACTCGCTGGATTTGGCTTGTACATCATTATCATCTGTTAGAGGATTTAAATCCTACAAAAAATTGGTTAAAAATATCATTTAATTAATTGAAAGTGAAATATCAGATATTTGATAAATATAAAATAAACTTTTACATTTATCACTAACACAACATGTACATTAAACAACTCAAGCGCTTAAAACATTTTCTATAATTTTACTTTTGATTATAAAACGTTAAGATGAATTCGTTAAGAAAACTATATACAAATTCAAAAGTGTTCAACTTGTATCTGGTCAACATTTAATCATATGTAGCTATAAATAAGTTATTCCTTACTTTCAGCAGCTTAAATTCATAATGTTTGTGATCTTTAATATTTTCATAAACAGCAGCTAAACAATTTGAAGATTTTTCCCAAAATTTTATTAATTCGGTTTGATAAGGAACCAATGTAGCAGAGAATAGATTGGTCCTCGAAGCACTCAGCAGGTCGACCTGTTATTACACCAGTTGTAAAAATGAGAAAACTACTAATCAAATAATATCTTCCATAAGAAGACAACAACTAACACAATTATTAACATTTTGAGTATTTATATATCAAAAAGAATAATCAATAAATTTAACAAACTACTGATTTTTTATCAATCTCGACCTTTTGGCAAACTGCCCATTTGAGGCGATCGAATTTTTCTTTATTTAAACGAACTTCAGTTTGCACCTAAAATTGAAAACCAACAACCATGAAATATAGTTTAAATATTTTCAACAATTTTTTATCAAGTTTTTATTTACAACTAAAATTTATAACAATTTTCATTTAGCTTAAAAAAAAACAGTTTAAAATATTAAAACAAAAAATAAGTTGTTTTCAGGTTTTTTTTTAATTCAAAAATTGATGATTGAAAGTAACATTAAAAGTTAGTCACCTTTCTGAACTTTTCTAACTTCTTATATTGCTCTGGATCTAAATTAGCAGATATATCTTGCATCCAGCGTAAAGATGCTCTGTAATGTGTCCTTGCTTCTTCCATATTATTAATAGTTAGAAGACAGTCCCCAATAGCACGATATCGGAATGTTTCAACATCATGATGTAGACGGGACAGTGAGTTTCTCATATTCAACCTGATGGTAAACATTTAAATCTATCATTTACAAATTTGATTTTCAAACTAACTAAGTGATGATATAAACTAACTATTATCAGCAAATCAATACAACAATTAAACATTTTATAAATAAAAAAAAGGAAAACTATATATATAATTTCTAATAAATCTATTTTATTCTCAAAACTGTTAATGACATTTAAACTTTTATTAAAATAGTTGAAAATATCTAGTGAGTTTCAACAAGAAATCCTTTTTATAATCTTACAAAAATAAAAACAAATATTTAAAACTCTTTAACAAATATTTATTTTAGTTTTTGGTCTGTAAAATATCTAATCTGAACCTTTGTTGAGAAGTGAAGCATTGGGCTTTTCCCATGGCTCCCATCAGTTTTCCTGCTGGTGTTTTATCCAGACCACCCTGGTCCTTCAAAAACCTTCCCATCGAGTTTTCATCACGTGATAGAGCTGGAAATAAACCTTTGTGCTTACTACTTGGTAATAAAGTTTTATTTAACAAAATACAAACTTTATGCTACTAATTAACAAACTTCACATTTGTATATATTATAATAAAATGTAAAATTATAAAATTTGAAAGATATAAATATTATAAAAAACACTTAATTTTAATAGTCAGTAAATATGATAGATAACAAAATGTTCTATTTATATTTAATTGAATCCTGTAACAACTAAATGCTTTTAGAAAGAGTATAGTTAACCATCAAGGTAGTAACTTAACTAAATAGTTTAGAAATTATATTGATCTAACTGAGAGTTTATAAATTTATGGAGCAACAACCACTATTATATCTAATATGTTAAACTAAAGTTTTTACCTCATTGACAAACAACCACATTAAGTATTAAACATAATATCATAAAATAAAGTAGATAAAAATAATTGTAAAACAATTCATTAAATTAAAGAGAAAATCAAATGTAAAAAACTTACAACAAATACATTGCTGATATTTTGTGATTAATTTGATCAGATCAACACAAGTCTTCTGTATTGACTCAAATAGCTACATTTTAAAGAGAAAAATTATAATAAAATCTTTCATGAAAAGGTTAAAAAAGTAAAAACACACTTCAAGTTTAGCATCAATTTCTGAATCACTTGAAATGATGCAATCATCATCTTGTTTGCCAAGTTTTTTTCGAATAACTTGTTTTGCTGTCCAAAAATCCCTTTGAATTTTATTAACAGTTGATAGATTAGCTTCAAAAACATTTCTATCATAAGATTGACCAGAATATCCACCTCTATCACTGCTTAAAACATTAATGTTTTCACTTAAAACAGAAACAATTTAAAATAACAAAAATTATTTTTCATTTTCAAATTTTGAATATTTATAAAAACATTCTATAAAAATCGATTATATAAAATAAAAAAGAGAACTCACTATTTATAAATAGACATCTCAATTTGATTGAGAGATTTTTTTTATTCAAAGAAATAGCAATTAAACAATTTTAATAAAATATTTACATTAAATATAGTTTAAACTCAAAACATTTGATTTTAGTCTGAAAAACATTTCAATTTAACTTTTTTATGTAATAAATACTGTAAATTTATTATACTAAACTAAATAGTTATTAAAAATACATACATACTAATTAAATATAGTTACTATAATTATAAGTAATAATATTCAATCTTTATAGTAACATTTATACCATAAAAACGTCTCAAAACTTAATATGACAAACACTAAATTTTTAAGACGAATAGATAATAGCAAAAATTATTGTCATTTTTTAGTATAAATCTTATAATAATTTCTGAGATAAATGTTTAATACTGCTGGAATTTTTACCCTTTAATATAAACCTACGGATAAAAATTGAGTTGAAAATAATAAATAATTATGAAGGGACATAACATCTTAAACTTAAAAAATTATAATGTTTATTAAAAATACTTGTCTGAATATTTGAAAATTTTTTGAAGATACTTTGAAAAATATTGATTTTTTCAAAAGAAGAAAAATCATATCATAATCTACAGAAGTTATTTGGCTTTTAAATTACAGCTCAATATTCTACCGATACAGAAGTCTAATGTAAACATTGATAAAACAAAATATAATATTCAACATTCAACATTAAACTTTAAGAGACATGTAATATAAGTCAAAAAATATTTTTTGTGAAAATGAATTAACCTAGGCTGAATGATCCAAGTATAAAAATAGCATAGAATGTACTGAAATTAGTTTGGAGTTAATTCTAAAACCATTTTTGTCGCAAATAATAACAAAATTAGTGAACTTAATACTTTTACATAGCTTCTAATATGAGTCAACATAATTGTTATAATACATTTCTAAAAAAAGAATTACAATAAAGTAGTTAGTCTTATAACAATGAGAACAAATAAAACTATATTTAAGAAGATTGATTTTATTCTTTACTGTTATTAAAATGTCATTAAATTGAAAACTGTAACAGCTCTTTGACATAAATTTGAAATAGTACTATATACTAGTATAATATAATTAGTACAATATAATTATATAATATACTTATTACAAATATTTTATTAAAAATTATAGGTTGCTGATAATAATCAAATTCAACTAATTTCTTATAATCAGATATTTCAAACTTAGCTTTCAGATAAAAATGAATGAAAAGTTTGAGAAAAGTCAGTTGCTGCAGCTGGTTGAAAAATATTTTTTAAGAAGTATTTTCAACATTGCCTTAGCTGATTAATCATCTCGCTGATTTAACGCAATCGTCTGCATATAAACAGCAAAATTGTGAAAATCTTTTTTAAATACTTCTGTACAAACTTCTTTCGTTTGCTGAATAAATAGAAAAAATAGAGTTTGTGTAGCGTAAAAGCAAAATATAGTAATGTTTTTTCAAGAATATTGGGATAAAAAAATTTAATAAAGATTTAGAAAAATTTTATAAAAAAAGTTTAACAACTTATAGGCTTTTGTCAATAAGACTAAAGAGCTTAAAAAGTAAATGTTATCTGGCTATAAATAAACTTCATTAATGCCTTATTTTCTGGATTTATAGGTATATAAAAATCGATAATAGTAAATTATTTGATTTACCTGCTATAATTTGAAAAATGATTAACTTTTTATTAATTTATTAGTTAAGTTAATTGGTCATAGTTAAGCTTTTATTTTAATATTTTCAACTATCAAACTGAACATTACAATACCAAATATATCAAACAATTTTTTACTATGTTCATTATAAAAAACCTTCATAAACTTAGATTTCAAGCAAATTACAATCACAGCAACTACACTCTACAACATTAGTTAGTTTTCTGGAGTGTTTTATTTATCATAAACTTATAACATTATAATTAACACAAGAGTTTTATTATAATTTTTAGAATTTTTTTTTATTTGTAAAGTTTACTGGTTAGAGAGTTTAAAAATATTTATATGTTTACAAAATAAACTTATAAAAATATGTTCCTACTGCTTATTTATTTTTGTATTTACAAAGTAAAACTTTCGATCAAAAACGTTTTTTTCTTATAAAGATCAAAGTATATTTTTAAATATTACGTATAGTCTTCTTTTTCAAGCATGTTTAATTTGGGAACCGGGTAGGGTAAGTACAGCTTACTCAGTAATAAGTAAGAATATAACCAATTAAAAAGTATTTCATAATATGTATTTCAACTATTGTATAGATATGTGTTTAAGTTTGTTTATAGTTTAGCAGTTTCTAGTTTAGAATAATTAATGACTAACTTTCACTAGGCTTTATTTAGACAATTTATCAATAACTTTATTTGCCGTGCAATTAGGTTATATAAGTTTTATACTTAATGTCTAAGGTTTTTGATAAAACATTATTTGTTTTAATCAATCTTAATAATTAGCCTTTTAATCTCTTTACAACTTTATAGCATGACTTCTAAAAATTGTTTTTTAACTATAATTTTGCTCTCTTAATGATAATTATTCACTTATTCAGGTTTATACTAGTATTTATAAAGTATAACTTTTTTCTTATTTGAAAATTGATTAACTAATTTTTTCTAATTCATAATACCAGCACAATATACTGAAGATACTACTCTTTGTTTTATGATATGACTGTCTTTATAATATAAAAGCTTAAAGTTAGCAAGCACAAATTTTGTAAGTATAATTCTAATTTGGTTATTTTTATCTGATTGTTAAATTTAGATATATTGAAAACGTTCAGAAATATTTTACCCAAATATTTATAAATTTTTTAATTGAATTTAGAAGTTATACTAATAAAAACTTACAATCTGGCCTCTAAAAACGTTTAGTAGAACTTAAAACCTAAGGCAAGAGTTGAAGATGTAAATAGCTTCATCATTCCATGTACCCTGCTTTATGTTTAGATATAATTTTTTCTTAGTTATCATTATTGATTCAACTTGAAAGTTTACACTTTTAATCAGATGATTAAGTATATTTGGCATAGAAAGACTTACAGTAACAAGTTTATAGTGAGAATTTTCTTTTAATCTTATTTATTCCTTAAACATTTAAGCTTGATAGTTGTAATAAATCATTACTAATTGCTTATTATAAGGCAACCCATGTTTTACACCAAGGTTAATTGTTTAAGAAAATAAATCTCAGACCATCATTATACCAATTCAAAAATATAATTTATTTCAAATATTTTTTTTATAACTTTAAATGGTTGGCGTTCTACATACCAAATATTTCAAACTTTTATGTAGAGTGAGATGATACTGGGCAAAAATGTAAAATATTCGTATCATTTGCTCTGTGCGCTGCATACTGCAAAAAAAATTATTACCAAGTATTTAATTATTATCAACAAAAACAAAAATATATAAAAATTTGTAAGAAAACTGTTTTAGTTTATATAAATAGTAATTGAAAGTTAATACTGAAATGGTAAGTGTTTGTTTACAACGTTGAGACATAATTGTTTATTTTATAACTTAAAATATTGAAAAAATTTTATTTGAGAATAAATAAAATATATACAGATAGGTCTATTTGAAATATAAATTTATTTATTAAATTAGATTTAATATTACATATTATTTTTTTCATCCGTTATAATCAGTTGTTTTTAAAAGGTCATATTACATAGATTCTTTAAAAGTTGTGAAACCAAATTTACATTATAAGTAAAAATAATTAATATTTAAACCAGATAAAACCCTTATAACAAAAGCTAAGTTTTGAATTTTGAGTTATTATCTTCAATATTCATGTAACTTTTTTAGATTTATACGACTAGTCAACCAGCTGTAAATAACAAAAATGTTCTTGTATTTACATCCGCCTTTGAATAAAAGTATTCAGAATAAGCTTACAACATTTTTAATAACTATATTTTCATTTAATGAAGAGTTAACCATCAAGATGGGTGCTTTGTTATCAAGATTTATATTTTACTCAAAGTGCTTTGCTGTACTTTACATCTAAGAACTATTGATTGTAGAAGAGAACAGTTTTTTATATGACAAGTTCTTCAACTGAGGTTATAGTTCAAAGTAACAAATTAATTCAACTATTATCCGAGTATATTTTTATAATCAGTACTAGTTATCTGCCTGTCAAACGAGAGAGTATACTGATACAAAACTGCAAAATACTTTTTGTAGTATTTGACTTCATCCACAGTGAATAAGGGTATTTTATCAGTAACCTTGTTCTAGTATAGTACCGTTCAATTCATTACAGAGTATGATTAAACTTTTAGAGTATCTGATTAGGTTCTTTTTTTATTCAAGTATGTTTGAAAATTGCTTAAAGTAGTTGTATCAAAAACTTTATAGAAGTTAAAAGTAGTTTAAAGATTGTTTACTTAATATCCTAATACGTAAACAAAATCATTTTACATAATTGCTTGACGTCGTAAACATTATATTGCAATCACATCATCTGATATCCTCATGGTGAAACTATATTATTGTAGATAGAAGCAACGTTTGACTGAATGTTGATATTAGCTGCTTGGTGGCGGCAACAATCACCATTTTAAACCAGTTTTAGCCGGCTTTAAAAAAGCACTTTTTCTTCATTCTTAATTTTTCATTTTATATGTTTAAAGGTATTCAAACCTTTAGAGACTATTATCTAACTGCTTTTAGTAGTCGATAACAACTAGATAAAAAGTTCAATAGTTTCAAAAAGTTGCTTATTTTTGCTTTGATTTGTCAAGAAAAAGTAATACTGAAGTTATAAATTTAGTTTTATCGAACAGTTTTAATAAGCTTTTGTTTTAATAGCAAAACTATATGTTGATAGACTTATTTTTTCAGATATGATTTGATGCCTTTATTGTAGAAAAACTTTAAATTTGTCTGTTTAAAAAAGTAGTAAATAAAGTTTAACTTTAGTTACATAAAGTAAATATTTGTCACTAACTTCAATACTTGTAACACACATTGTTTCAAATATGCTTTTTCAACGTTTCCTCTATTTGAAAATATATAAACTTTAGATTTCATTCTTCCAGCTTAAATTACAAATATTAAAAGTTAGTATTATTTTTGAACAAAATGACTGTGACTTATACTCATGAAGTCGCAAATGCAAGATTTTGTGGTTTTTCGAGATTATTAGGACGATGGAAAGGTAGTATCTACAAAATATTTTACAAGTAAGTTTTACTTACTGTTTTTTTCCATATTTTAAACAGTTGAAAATAAAAAAGTTAAACTAATATCAAGTAAAAAATATAGACATAAATATATATTACAAAATATATTACATTTGAAATGTTTATTTAGTATTAATGCGCTGGCAACTGCATTTAAGTCATCTTTGTTTTACTTTATTAGTGGATGATTGTAAATTACATCATCTACTTTCAGCATCTACCATTTGAGAGTAATTTCTCCTTACTTATAAATATTTAAAGAGCAAAAACGCGCATCAAGTAGAAGTGAAGCATTTACTATATAACAAGTTTCTGTCTTTTTGTGAACAGAGAATTTATCGTTTTTGTTGGTCTTTACTCCTTGATATCGATAGTTTATCGTTATGCTCTGATGAATGAGAAGAAACGGACATTTGAGAAGATAGTTTTGGAATTTCATAACTACACTGAACTAATACCCATCGCTTACGTTCTTGGTAAATTTTTAGTTATTTGAAACCTACACTTTTACTACAGTGTTATTGTAAACTCTTTTTGTGGATAATCATTAGCTTGATGCTTATAAGCTATTTATAATTTGTTTATCTAACTAATTACAATGAATGTGTTGATTAAGAACTTTGTTTCCATCCTAAAAATAGCAATTCTTAATTTTAAAAACCTCACTATGTGAATCACGTGGTTTTCTGCAATTGAAATAACTAGTTGATATTTTCAGTTTCTATTCAAAGCTATTAAAGAAAAATTTGTAGAAAAATGAAAAGGAACTTTTGATGGTTTATTCGCAGGTTTCTACGTCACATTAGTTGTGGGTCGCTGGTGGCAACAGCTGATGAACTTGCCTTTTCCTGATAAAGTTATGTTCCTGGTAACATCCAATGTACATGGTGCTGATGATCGTGGTAGAATCATTCGACGAACCTTACTGAGATATTTGAACTTGAGTCAACTGATCACTTATCAAGCGATCTCAACAGCCACTCGAAAACGCTTTCCAACTATCGAGCATTTTGTCTTTACGGGTACAATTGTAACTAGCTACAATCCACCTTCTGATTTTGATTACGATTTTAAAAGATTTTTTTCTAAAATCTATTTTAATCGATATTTGTATTTCAGTATTTACTTTTATTTAATCAGTTAACAAAATGAGGAAATCAAATAAATCTTCCCACCTAACTTTACATAAAACTTTAAAAAGCTATTTTAGAGTATTTATTTACTTACTTTTGTTCAAAGAGTAATTGTTAAATTCTCATTCAAACATTTACATTTTCTATTGATATAAGCTACAACTATATTTGTTAAAGGCGGCTTATATAAAAACGGTTAAGGGTTTTTTCGTTCAAAGATAAATATTTGTTTTGATATATTTCATATAATTTTTCTGTTTTTGAACAGGCATGATGTCTGCAAATGAATATGAAGAATTCAAACAAGTCAAAAGCAAGCATCTTAAATATTGGGTTCCTCTTGTGTGGTTCTCCAATTTGCTTTCCAAAGCTAAGCTAGAAGGCAGAGTTTTTAATGATATCAGCTATAATCATATAATGCAAGTAAGTATCATTTTCAAAGCTACAAGTGACAAGAAAAGTGTATTTTATTAAACACAAAGCTTATCTAATAACTTCACCTATTTTTATAATAATTTTATCAAATTAAGAAAAAAGTTAAAACTAATATAAAAATTAAATTTATTTACGAATAGATGAAACTCGTAAATTATTGATTAAAAACTGAAAACATCAAACTTAAATTGAAAAAAAAAACTATATTAATATTTGAAGAGCTGACAGTTTTTCATTTTACCTTAATTAACTTGGCATTTTATACTTTTTCGAAAAAAACAAAACAAGCAAGCTTTATAGATTTTCAGTTTATTTTTCATGAAAATTGTTTTTGATTTATGCAATTAATTACTATAACTAAAATTTCAATAAAAGTAAATTTGTATTTTATTCGAACATAAAATATAAAAAAAAACTGATAAATTGTTCTCACATGATTAATTTTCAAAACCTGTATTAAAAATATGATGAAAAAGATGACTTAAAATATGATTGTTGATTGACTTATTTATTGTTTATATTAAAATTGTAAAGATCTTTGTTATGTAAACTTATACATTTATTTGCGATACATTAGAAAATTTGTCATAATTACTTCTGTTCATAACGATCAAAAGCTTTCTAAACATGTTTTCAAACTTGAAATATCAGCAATTTTTATACTTTGTAAATTTGTTGATCTAGGTTAAATATTATTTATAGTTATGCAAATTTTTATTATTGTTATTTTGCAATAAATTTTAGGAGATGATAACGTTTCGTAACTGTTTGGGAGAATTGCTTTGTCATGACTGGGTTACTTTGCCTCTGGTGTACACACAGGTGATATACAAGTTGTTGTCAAACCGCAATCATTACTGCTCATATTTATTACCTAATAAAATAAAAAAGAAACTAAATTCGATAAATTGTTCAGCTAACAATCTAACTGTGTTGTTTCAAGATAAATATTTGAGTTGGATGCTATTTGCAAAAATATTTTTGTCTAAATACTTCTGATAATTAAATTATTTCATATCACAGGTTGTTACACTCGCAGTTTATACTTATTTTGGTTCCACGTTAATTGGACGTCAGTACTTAGATCCAGATATGAATTACCAGCGGCACCAAATCGACCTCTACATTCCATACTTCACAATTTGTGAATTTCTATTCTATATGGGCTTGCTAAAGGTAAAGGTTAATTAGATTTTACAAGTTTTGCCTTTTTGTGAAAATGTTAAGATTTTTATGAAGTTTTTGAATTATATTTTTTGTCCTATGAAAGATTTTCTTTTCAATATTTAAACTTTGTTGTATAAATTTTATTTTAAAACTTGTTTTAGACTAAGTCTTTACTTATAGTTTCATTTTTTAAGTTTTTAAGTTTCATAGCAAAATATCAAAGCTCAACTCAATCAATATAAAGAATCGTAATTTCTAGAAGATCATATTTTTGATGAAGTTGCTTTTTTTAAAACCACAAAAATGTGATAACAGAAAAATTTCAATAAGTTTTTGTATTTCTCAAATAAAACTCAACAGCTTAAAATGTTTAAAATATAGTTGTCGGTATTTCAGAACTTTCTAATAAAGATAAACAAATTTATGATACATTCCACTAATGATGTTTCAGTTTATTCGCAGCATAATAAAAGTTAATTTAAAAGAATCGACTTTTCTATCAATTAGTATTAAATTATTGAAATTTTTAGTTTATTACAAGTTAAGTGATTCTGAATTTTGAATGGTGACGTCATGAATTTTGCATCTCAGGTAGCTGAAGAACTAATCAACCCTCTTGGTGAAGATGATGATGACTTCGACTTAAATGAAGTAATAGATCGAAACTGCGAAGTTCCAATGATCGCAGTTGATTATATGTATGGATCGCATCCGAAGTTAAAGAAAGATCATTTTTGGGATATTGAAAACCCTGAAGTGCCTTACCCAGATAAGATGAAAAGCAAAGAACCTTTTAGAGGATCAACTGTTGAAATGAGGTAAATTGAATTTGCTTAATTTTTAAGTCGTAAGAAATTTACGAAGTTATTAAGGGTTGAAGCGATAAAAAGATTTTAGTTTTTCTTTTAAATACTTAGAAAAGTAAATTATTTTTCACAGATTTTGAAACAGTTCCATTTAAAACAAATTAAAAATAGAAAAAAAGTTTAAAAAAATGAAAGTTTTCACCACAAACTTCTGATTCAGTTGATTCTGATACAACAAAAGTGTCTCATCTCACAAATTGTTGATGAAAATAACAAATAAAATCAATTTAATAGTTCAGAGGTCACCTGATAAACACAATAACGTACCGATGACGTCACAACCGAAGTTCCGTAACGTCTCACTCTCTTCTCGCAGAATAAATAGATCTGAACGTCATTTGAAAGACATCAGGAACAACTCTCCGCTAGAAATAGTTGATGAAAATGGAAACAATTTGTTTGTAAGTTGAAAGAATCGGTTTGTTTGATCGGTTGAAGAAAAATGTAAATTTACAGATGAACAGATCAGTTCGGCAGATGAGTAATTTCAATCTTTACTCACATATGTCTGAAGCTGATTCACAAAAAGTTGGCTTACTTCCTTCAAATTATGAAGATGAAGAAGAAACAGTTGATGCTAATTCGAGTGAAGAGGAGGATCAAGTCAATGATGTAGATTCAATTCCATCTGAGGTTTGTCTACTAAATTCTATTTCTACTTTAATTACTTTTAATTCTATTTTCCTTTTAAATATTGAAATTTTCAAATCTGAAATTCTATTTTTCGTATTAATTTTGCTGAATTGATTTCAGGAAGACGAGAAACATTTAAAAGCTGATAAATCAGAAGAAAAGTCTGATGGGGGAGAAACATCATCTAAACTTCCGATTTTGGTAAAAGAAGTAGAAAAAGATATTCAAGAAAATGTTGAGAAAGCAACTATGCCAAAAATTGAAATAAAAAAGAAGATCACAACTCCGTTGGTGAAAAATAGCACAGGAAATAATAAGTCGAATCGAAGGATGACTCGTAACCAAAGAGACGAAGTCTTTCAACAACGACTTAAGCTTCATATTCCAACTACAGAGGATGATAGTGAGCTAGAGAATCTTCACAAGAGGATTCAGATGCAGACGAAGAACAAGTAAGACTCTAAAAGCTTTTGCAAGTTTAACTTTTATTTTTTTAAACACAAGTCTAAACCATTTTCATATTTTAAAAAAAGGCTTTAGATTTAAGTAATTATTCAGTTAGTTCAACAAAGTAGCTTCAAATTAAATAAATTTCATCATTTTTTTTGTTATTTTATCTATAGATTAAAATGTCCTTTTACAAATATGTTTAGGAGGGAGTTGCTACTAGTATATGTACTTTTGAAATCTTTTACATCTAGTTTTTATTACAACAAAATGATCTTAAGAATTCTTCTTGTTTGATCTAAGACAGTTTTTAGCAAAATTATTTTGATCCTTTATTTTTAACAGGAAAATCCAAAAAGGTCAAAATGAAGTGAAAAGGTTACAAAGAAGCAAACTGTTATATAGTGTAGGGTCCCCTGACCATGATTCAACCCCTTACGGGTCACTTGCCTCATTTGCTACATCTGTCCCATCTCCAAGGCCTCTTCGATGGGCGTTTCAACAGAACAAGACCTCAGGTGATCCAATTAGAAAAATATTTTATTCAATGGCTTAATCTGTATGATCTCTTCAGATCGCTACCTTTCAGGTCAATCAAGTGCGTTCTCACTATTCAGTCAAGACTACAACCCTCTGGAACAAAGATACAATCCCTTGGAACAAAGATACAATCGCAACATCTCTCACAAATTAAGTATTGACCACTCAAAGCCAGTTACCCTAAAAAATCTTCCAAATCCTTCCTCTTCACAAGAGTCTAAGCTTCCTAAAATCACATTTATTGCTCCCACCGTGACAGGAAAACTTCATTCTTCTCAAAGAGCAGCTACTAAAAGAACAGTTTGGTCTTCAATCAGGGCATGGTTTACGGAGTTTAATCGCCGCTACGAAGGAAGAGCAGCTGCCCAGAAGTTAATGCAGGAGCGGAGAGGTTCAGTTTTCTCCCCAACATTTAATGAAGAAGTCTCTTTCAATTCTTTACTTCAAAACGAAACTGAAAGTAGACCAGTGCTGATTCAACCGACTAAAGAAAGTAGTTCTGTGGTGTGGGTAGACGAAACAAACGCAGAAAATAAGAAAGCGAAAGGAACTGATGAAAATCGACCCATAGAAATCAATGCTGAGATACGAGAAGATATCAAAACTGACAAAATTACTTCAAATGAACAATTGAATCGAATTGGTAATAACTCATCTAACAACATCATTATAAATACTGAGCAAGCTGATAGAAAGGCGGAATCGTTTGCTTCTGTAGTTAATTTATCAAATACAACAATCAATAGTGATAAGCCAGATGAGACAAACTTCTCATTACTACTTCCTATACCAGAATGTGGACCGCTAACCACTACCGATGAAGTTCCTCCTAGTCCTCGCATACAAATAAGTTCTGCTAGTCCTGTATAGAACTTTGTTTTTGCTTCAAATGTTGAAGTATTTGTTGCAACACTTTTATTAATTGTGAAAAAGTTTTGATGATATAAACTTTTTATTCCGAAACCCATTTCACTGCAAGTTCTGCAGACAACGCAGTAGATCTTTTTTCTATGATCTTTTTTGACTTACCAACTCATTTTTTGTCAGTGCTACGAAATGATTGTTTAAAAAAGAATTTAAATATTCAAGTATCTTGAAGAAAGTTCTTGATCTTCTAATCGTTCCAAACTTTATCATATATGTTATAAGACATCTTAGCAATAAATATTTTATATCTTGAAATTACTTTTAACGACTTCGTATTGTTTAGTATTTGCATTTTGAATAAACAATACTGAATAAAAGAAATTCCAGAAAACTATAAAAGTTTGTTGGTTTTTAATAAATAGAAATTTATGTGAAATCATTTATGCACACATTAATAGTCCTTTGTTTAGCTGAGAAAAGCTTTAATTAAGAAATTAAAAAAAAGCAAGAAAAATAGATTATTAACAGTTTAAAAGTTATATGATATTTATTGCTACTAAAAATTATCGTTAGACTATTATGTTTATAAACCAAGACATTTAGCAACAACTTCAGCTAATGTTCATCAAATTTCTATTTCTGCTAGCTCCGAACAAGATTTGTAATGTAACCAAGAGACTTATTAAAGATAGAAATAAATTTGACACTGTTTAAATATTTCAATCTACATTTTCACGCCTGGATGCTTTCTTTGTTGGCGGATTAATATGTTGTGGAAAAGACTTCCAGTTTTTCGCTAAGCTGACTTCTATGTTTATTTTGATATTACATTTTCCAAAACTTTTGCAATTTGTTTTTACACTTTAAGCACACACACAAAGTATTTTGTTTTCAATACATTATTTTTCTTATTTTTATAATCACATATATTCTAATTAATTTCTTTTCCACAAATATCTACGTGAAAATTACCTGTCTATTTTGAGAAAAAAAATGTAATCAAAAAAAATATATTTTGCCTAAAGAAACGATATTTAAAGATTAAATTATATAATTGATGTATTCTTACACAATTCTTAGTATTCTATCAAAAACAATAAGTTTAGAAAATTATTTAAAAAGTAACTTATTATTTTTAAAACTGAAAACTACTTGTATAATGATGAAGTAGAGATCGAAATCTTGTCTGAACATTTGATCAAAGTGGTTGGGGGCAAGATTGATTTTATAAAAGATTTAGAGCAACTGATAAAGTTATCCTTCTTAAATTTTTAAAGATAAAAATGATTTATCAAAGTAATTTTTATGAACTTTTTAATATTTTCTAAATAAAAGTTTGTAAGCTTTTAAGTGTTGTATTCAAGAAAACCAGAAAAACAAATGTCACAAAATATGTCACATGACATTTACTAATATGAAATGTTGATGTATTAAGTAGCCACAAGACAATAGATAGTTCTACAAAAAAAAAATTCTACGTTTAGTTTTTATTTTCAAAAACTTTTCATTTTGAGTAATCTATATTTTAAATTCATCTAAAATGTTGTTTATTTCAAAAAGTTTTTTTTTGTATAAATTTATGAAAAGTCGAATTAGATTTAATTGAAGTAATAGATTTTAGGAGTTATTTACTTAAAAATTTGTTTTAAAAATAATAATTTTTGTATAGTTACTGTTTATTGTCAAAATAAAAACAATTTGTATTTGTATGTTGATTTCAGTTTCTCAGTCTATACTGCTACCATATGGCTAAATGCTGCTTTAATTTTAGCCTAAAAACTTAATTGAACAGCTTCCCAAACTTGACAAATAGTTTTTTTCAAATGTCTGTTTTACATTTATATAAATAACTTAATTATTTTTAAACGTAAATCTTATCTTTAATTTTCTTGCGTTTTCAAAATCTTATTTTTATAGGTACCTATCTTCTAAAGAATACTTAAAAAAAATATTTAAAACTAGATGACGGACATTAAATTTTAAGAACAATTAGACGTCGATCTATATAAAAATAAATGATAAATATGTGAGATTTTTAACAAACACATTTGTTAAATAGAACAATAGAACAAGAGAATTTAATAAAATAATTTTCATCGAGATTAAATCCTAATTTTGATGTAACAAAATGCAAGAAAATATATTCGGATATATTGAAAAAGATTTATGGCATCCTCTTTCATTTGATTCAAGTTATTTCAATATTTCTATACATCTTGTTAAAAGTACTGTTCGAAAATTGTGTCAAAATAAATCAACAAAAAATAGATCGGATAATTTTATCGAAAAAATATAAGAAAAGTAATTCTTCAATAAATGAATTCTTAGAAAGACAAATGAGAGCTATATAAAAAGTACGCCTAAAATTGGGTTTAATAAGAACGCTATATTTTTGCGATTGTTTTCAGTTTTATTGAAAAAGTTATTTACACATTTATAAAAATAAAAGTATCAAATACAAAAAGTAAAAATATTCATAAACATCTATAGATAATAAACATAAAAGTGAATTGATCAAAGAAGCATTCAATAAAATTTCAATTTCAAAAACAACATTTTTATTCAGTCTTTTATATAAACTAATTTAGTTGGTATAAAGGAAGACATGATACATGAAACTTACTTTAAATGTAATCTTGAACAGACTCCGGTTGAGAAAATTGTTTTGGCAAACCTTTTGCTTTTATCGCTTTCTTGTTTCGGTCGACTGTTAATATTGTAGAATGTTGCTTCAAAGGCTTTTTTCTTTGGATTTGGTTTGTCGCTACTATTGTGATAATGTTTACAGCTAGACTAAAATCAAAAACAACTCCAGTTATACTTTTAGGAGTAGTATCAGAAAATAGTTGAGTTACAAAAATCGTCGCAATAAGATCAGATGCGGAACAAGTTATAAGAGACATAATTGCAACTCTGCTATAAGAGGTAATTTTACTTTTTGTTAAGTTGTTTTTGCTATGTTTTGTCAGTTCATTTTTATGAAGAGACTTCCAATAAACGTGAAGTGGGTAACAAAGTAAAAAGAAGAGTACTAAATGAGATGAAAAAAAAGAGAATTGTATTAAATAGTATACATAGTTTTGCGTATAAGATATTAAATTGATACAACCTATTTTTGAGTTCTTGTAGGTTATCGTGAGAAAGAAAACCAACCAATCTACTATCCCTCCAAATATTAATAGCATAAGAGAGAGCCAACTAAAAAACTTGACAACTTTTGAATTGATTTTGTTCACTAGTGGACTTTTGTAAAGAAACTTTTGTCTCACCCACAACAGAACATAAGCTAAAATATTTGCCATAAAAAATGCCAATGAAGAAATTGCCATAATAACATTACAATTATAATCTCCATCTGCTCCTTGAGGACTAAAAATTCCAACAAAAACGATGCCTCCAGTCAGAGCAAAACGCGTCGTAGTTGTTAAGTAAATGATCATCGTTATAATAGCTACTGGACCTTGACAAGGATTGTTACGATTTTGTGGAGATTTCTTTTTGTAACTTGTATAGAAGAAGATTGTCATAACCATTGAGCCAATAAACATAGTAGAACTAAAGCATATTGATATAATCCAAGAGCTCTCTAACCAGTATGTAAAATCGCTTGTTTGATTTGAAGAATTTTGAAACATACTGATAAATCGATAAAATATTAAATGTAAAATTTTTTATGTCTTAATTTGTTGTTTTCACCTTTGATAGAAATATTTAGAATTCAACATATTAAACAAATAAGACAACTTGAAACAGGTTTTCAAAAGTAAAGGCTTAATTAGGTTTTGAAACAACAAAACTTGAATAATAGTTTATTTATTATTTGATAAATCTATTTGAGCTCCTCTAAAACAGCTTGATATTTGCTATAGACTGAGTAATCTCAAAATACTCTAATCTATTTAGAAGCCTTTTCGGCAAGGTATTTCTTAAACTTTAAATTCTTAAAGAAACTAAATTGTATTTTTGTTTCGAAAAAATATCTTTTAATCAATTTTAAAGCTACTAAAAGTATATCAAACCGACAACAATAAATCAATCTAAAAAAAAAGTTAAATAAACCAATTCAAGAATAAGCAAGTTAGAAAATAGTTTCAAAAATGTTAAAGTTTTGTTTGCACTGAAGATTAACATTATAAGATTTAAGCCAAATTATCTGAACTTATTAGAACAGTTCTGTATAAATTTTACAGAATACTTTTAGTCTAAAACAAAAAAGTATTTTATATTAAACATTGCAAGAAATTTAAAAGTTGAAACTAAAGCAAAAATAACTATTTGATAAAAATTTTATCAATAATTTTAAAATCTAACAAAAAATACTTTGAAATCAATAAATTATCGTTTTAATGCTGAAATGTTAAAATAAATACTCTGGACTTGTAAATTACTCAGTGTACGCCTACGTTACTTTAAATTAGTGTTTTTTTGATGCAGCAAAAAATACTAATTTTATGATAAACTCAGAGTTTTCTTTTAGTTGTCAAATTAAGTATGATACAAAATAATTTATGAATGTTTTTGCTAAAAACGATAACTAGCTTCTGTGAAAATTATAAAAAATTTTAAAACCAAATTTAAAGTTTCTTAGAACCAAATGATTTAATACCATAAAAATTATGAGTCATTTACTTCTCAAATTTTTAAGAATCTTTTTTAATTAGATTTAAATATTATAATAAATAAGTTTTAAAATAATGTCAAACCTGCAATAAAATCACAAAATGTAAATAGAAACAGCTGTAAAAGGATTTAGGCATTTAAATCTGATCTTTCAACCTTGCTGTAAATTACTTTTGAATTAAAAACATGTTGAGTTGTCAATTATATTTTTGGGGTAACTTTCTTCAGTATCTAAGATAGCATTTGCTATAAATTCTTATACAATTAAGTTATGATTTCCAAAGTAATTTTTAGAAAAAGCTTTATTTAAATAATAATAGGTAAATTTTTAACCAAAATTTGAGAACAATTTCACTGTTCATAGTTTTTAAACCAACAGAGGCAATCATGAAAAACAAATAAATGTAAAAAGTAGAAATTTTACTGATCGCAAAACGATTTTAATTAATGCTTCTACAGAAATTATAGATTTTCAATAAGACATTCAAACAATTTATTTCTTAATTATTGATTTGTTTACTAATTAAAGCTCACAGGTTATTTTGTAGACTTAAAGGGTGAAATCAATACTTTACTAGAAAGTTGTAAAGGAATAAAGTGCTAAAATCAAACTGCATCTGTTTGAAGGCATGTTTATTTATCTTAGCTACTTAATATATTTGATAAGAACTGTTTTTACTACTTCAAATCAATTAGCCCAAATATTTCATCAAAATATCTGTACAATAAAACAAGCTCAATAAAAGTTTAAACAACAAACACAATTAATCTGACTAGTTAATCTGCTACCTGGAAAGTCAACTAAGCGATCATAATATTTCAGCTGCTACCTAAGGGCTAACTTAACTCCTTTTTAGCCCGTAATGTTTCTGAGTAAAAGTAAAAAATAAAAGAATATATATAAAGTCAATTTAATAAAGTCCTTCTTACTGCTTATAAAGCTTTTCAAAAATTGTTGATTTCCATTTACTCTAATGGTTCTTTATTTTTGTTTTTCGACCTCTAAACTGAATTAATTTTTACTAGAATTTAATTATTTAATTTTAATCTAATACTTTTGAAAGATACAACAAATTTAAGAGAAGAATATCTTAAACTGTATTTTATTTTTGTTTAATTTGTTTTTTACTATTATTTTAAAGGCTTTCTATTGCTATAGATTAATATCTTAATTTGTTTTTTTTTCTGTTCTTTCAAATTGATGTGATTTGACAACGGAATCTAGAAACCTCACAAAGAATAATAATCGAACATGCTTAACGTTCAATAGAACTTTCTTAACGTGAAGCAGAAATATAATAACACAATTACAAAACTTTTTTATCCATCTACCTCCATAGCTCTTATAGAGAATCAGTCAAGCTCTTTTTTATATCGAACTATTTTTAACGAAGCATAAACATTAAAGAAAAATCAATAGTTTTGAAACTTATGAAAATCTTAAGTCAACAGCACTGAGCAGTGAAAAATGTGTCTTACCAAAACTTTCTACTAGTCGAAAGTTTGCTCTTGAAGGTCAAAGATACAGGTAGATTGTCTACTCGAAAAAAATTCTCTAATAGCTGTCACATTTATTCTTACTTTGTTTCTTTAGCAAGATCTTAAATGAAGAGGAATTTATGTAAATTAAATGAAGATACATGCTAAATAAGTTGTAGACTCTACTCCAGTCTCTTTTTTAAACTAAACAAGATAAATTCAAATAAAATCTGAAATTAAAAAGTTTTTAAAAGAGATATTTTTCTAATCAGCAAAGTTTGAGAGACTTTCTTACGAATTTGCAAAATGAAAAAGCTTTTTACTCTTATTATTCTTCAAATAGCATCAATATTTAATTTTCCTTTCTCACAGAATTCATCGTATCTTTTTTCATGCTTTATATTTGTTTTAATAAGAAAATATGGGTCGCTTAATCAGCTTTTTTACTGTCAGTTAAATCAAAATCAATAAAAACCTTTTTGCAAACGTTTGGAGTTTTAAAATCGGCAGATAACAATATGCTATGGTTGTCACAGTGATGTACATTTAAGAATTAAATCAATCACCACTAAACGATCTAATATAAATCATCGAATAAAGTTTTAGAAGTTTCAAACTAAACTCGTCTTGAAATACTCATAACAGCCATAAACTACAAATACATGACAAAATATTTTTTCGTTTATGCAAATGCAAATTTGCTTTTGAGTGAAAACTTCAAATTTTTCTTTTTATATTTTTCTAAGTTTATCTTAAAGAAAACTTTGTTGAAGATGAGTCACTAAACGATTCCCGTTATATCATCAACCAAACAAGTTATCAAACAAACTTATTGCTTAGGGCTGTTTAATTAGGTTGTGATCGTAATTAAAAATGAAATTATATTTCAGCTACGTTCAATCGGTTCTAAACATTGTTCTAAGAAATGTATCTAATTTGAATAAATACTTTTAAAAAACTAAAAGATTTTCTTCTTCACTTTAACTGCAAAATGATTGTTTCAAATCTAAACAGCAAATATTTTGGATCTAATAAAATCCGGTTACAGTATCAATAAAGTCTTTTCCAGAGATACAATCTTTATAAAGCAATGCTGCTAAGATATCTTTTCTGGGTTTTTCAAGAAGCTAGTAGAAAAATAGATAAAAGCTATTTTAAGGTGCTGCTATTTGTGGTCGTTAAAGAGAGTTATTGAACAAAATGTTTTCCTTTAATTGCAGCAAATCATCTTTTCAGTTACTTTTACTAATTTGTTGCTCTACAAAAGTGAGAAAAACGTTTAAAAAAAGTTTGTTTTTGCTTCGATTCAAGTGTTCTGTGATCATTTAATGATGGCTGCTTATTATTAATAGAAGAGAAATTCGTTTTAAAAATCGCAATTAATTGGTCTATTAAAGTCTTATATACTTTAGGGCTTATTGGAAAAACAGAAATTATTACCGGTTTCGTTCAACCAATTTGCTTAAAATATTATCTAACTTATTTACTTTTTGTTAGTATATGTTGAGAATGTTTTTATTATAACTTCATTTAAATCATGAAATTTAAGATACTTTTGTATTTATCAAATTTTTGTCGAATTATTTTCATTTTGTTGCTAATAATGGAAATTCAGTTTCATTTTTAATTTCACATATTATTATAGGCCAACAGAACAACTAAATTAGTAATTAATTATTTATCATTCTTCTTATTATTATTCACGAATACAAAATCAAACATAAACAGAATAATAAACAGCTGGTCGAATAATTTAAAAATTACTAGAGTTATAAATATTCAATTCAAAAAATTATTCTTAATTATTTAAAATTATATTTAACAGTTAGACTGATATTCAGACTCAATAGATCAAACTATTTTGAGAATTATATCTAAATACAAAAGAAAAAATTTGATAAATTATTTCTTCATGAATTATTAATAGATACTTTGTGAGTTTATTTTTATATTAACATGCTGGCTTCACTCAACCAGATTTAGCATTTAGTTTTAGAAAGATCAACAAGAGAGGAAACAGTTGTTTTGTTTCGAAGCTCGAAAGAATCTGAATTTGTGGCATTTTGCTTCTTACAGAAGAGAATGAAGTATTTGCGATTATGAAATGAGAGCATAATTGAAATAATATTCGCGCACAAGTCAATATCATAGATAATTGTAAAAACAATATCCGGCATTTGTCGAGATAAAACAGTTGTAATGATTAGAGTCACAAATTCTGCGAGCAAGCATATAAAGATGCTTAAACTTGTTTTGTGGACAGTTTTCAGTAAATATCTGTTTCTTTGTCGCAGTCTTTTTTTATTGTGATTACAATCAGCAAACTTTCTGTTGATATGAATAAAAATTGGATAACAAAATAGTCCTAGTACTAACAAATGTGAAAAAACAAGAATGAAAAATAGGAAAAGATAAGAATAGAAAAAGTCCTTCCTAGAAGCACTCTCACATCCATATTCAGTCATATGATGAGAATACGAAATCATAATGAAGAAGTTAATGATCAGACCACCTAAAGTAGTCACAGCAATCGCAATCCAGCTTAACATTTGTATTCTAACTGTATTAAGATGCTTTAAAAACGGTTGTTGATAAATAATTTTTTGCCTATACCAAAGGTGAATAAAGGAAGATACAGTTGCTAAGTAGTAGAAAAGGGAGCTTATTTTCATGAGTGTAAAACAAAGCTGCCCTCCATCAGTACTTTCTGATGTAAAATGACCAATAAATATCAAGACGAGAGTTAAACAAATACGGGGCAATGTTATACATGATGTTACTAGAGCAGAAGTCATCAAATTTGCAGATGTTTGCTTCAGCTTTTTATTTTTCCATTTTCTATATGTTTTAGCATATTTGATGAATGAAATCACTGACCATAATGCAAGTAGAAGTGTTGATAATGAGGTGACCAAAACAGGTTTCCAAATATGTTCAAATTGTTCGAAATTATTTTCCTCTTCTTCTGCTGAAGGATTAAATTCTAATTTAGTTGGTTTGGAAATGTTGTTGTAACTTGAAAAATTCATACTTCCATCTACACTGGTAATAAATAGATGTAATTATTAATTGTAATAAAAACTGAAAAATAAAGCAGTTTGCTACTTACAGTTAGCAAAAAATATTTTATCTTTTTTAAAGCAAAAATGATAAAAAAATAAGCTGCTCTAATAAGATCTTGCAGACAAAAAAATTATTCTCTTTGCTAATAAGATCAAACGTTTTGAGTTTTGTTAAAAATTATTTGGTTTGTATTTATACGCAATTTTGCTATAGTCTCAACTACCTACGTAAATGAAAACGCATTTGCGTTGTAAAAAAACTTTTTTAAAAACGTTAAAGGAATACTTTTCAAGTTCTGTGGTTTCAGAAATCCCTTTCTCCGCTTTTATTTGCTTATTTGTACTTTTGTGTATCCGTCAGAATCATATAAGGATATTTTTTTTGTTTAATCGCCTTTGTCGTATCGAATAAGTTTGCATAACATTTAAATTATTTTAATTTATTTATTTATTACAATAAATGCGAAGGAGGGTACCTGAAGAGAGCACCTCTCGCTAACACACATTCTCACAAATAACATCTATTTAGCCAAAAATATAGAAAGCAAAAGATGTAACACATGGTATTTCGATGCTAAATAACAAGATCGAACATTTTATTTGTCTAAAATTCAAAGAGCTGATTTGAAGCTGATTTAAACGTTTTAAGATGCAACCTTTTATTCAAATAATCTAAAAACAAACAATACAGCGAACAAGTTTATATCTGTTATTGTATGATTAAATGTAGTATGATATATTAAATTGATAGATATTTTTTTGCACAAATTTTAAGAAGAGAATCACAATAAATCGTATAGAGTTTTACACTTAACAATATTTTCAAAATCTATAAAACTTTTTACTCATCAAAAGTTTTTATAAATAATTATTATCTATGAGGATTAGAAGTATTTTTCTGTCATTATTTTGCATTCCTTATTGATGTAAGCAAATATTTTTTTATTTTTAGTTGTAACAAAAGGTCGTCATTGATTTGTCAACTGATTTAGATTGGTATAATTGATAGTATAAATAAAAGACAACTCTTTATTTATAAAAGCAACTAAGTTGAAAACGTTTATTTAAATATGAGAAATATAAAGAAAAAAACTCAGTTAAAAAAGAGATAAGAAATGAAGACTGTGACTTTAATAATTTCAAAAATAATTCGTCTCATACCTCTTCTAGTTTATGCTTAATAAAATAATTAATTCATCAATATTTGACTGACAACGCTTTCATTATTCAAACACTTCTGAATAAATCACAAAAACTCGTAAAACGTTCCCCACCATATTGCTTGAACTACAGACGATTGATTCAATTATCTGAATTAGGATTCTAGAGTGACCTTAATCGAAGATGTTCTCGAGTAGTTCCTTTAAAAAGAAAACATGCGATAATGTGATTTCATCTTTCTTTATTTTAAGAGCTAACACCATAAATGTTGATTAGCCACAAATATTATGTTTCAAAATTTTATTAACCTAATGAAAGCCAATTTTTATTATTATGATTAGTAATATAATTACTTATTATTCTGAGTATCTCAAGATTTTACGAGATAAGCACTGCAATTATTTATCGTGTCATGGACGATAAGTACTTTTTACTCTGAAAGTCTTTTCATCAAGCATTCTCAAAATCTAAACAGCTTTACTTCTTAAAAAACAAATCTAACTAAATGAAGAAGTTAGACATCTGCTTGAGAAAAAATAAGCAAGCTTTGTGCTTTAGCTTGTACGAAGAAATCGTTTTGAGGTTTGATATTATCGATTGTTTACATATGATTTAAGCATGTTTACAAGACTAAGCACAGTAAATTTAGCGTGCTTATTGTTTTAATTTTAGATTGTGAAATCGTTTCAACTATTTTAAGCACTTTTCATTACTTTTTATTCTGTCAACTTGTTATAAAATACTTTTTTTTTATTTCTATAAGAAAGTTAATAAGATTATTTGATGGACTTCACGATTTTAGTAACGCATTAAAAAGTATCTGCCTAAAATTGACTTAAAACTCTACTGGATTTCTCTGAATGTGAATATTGAAAAGACTCTTTAAATAAAGTTTATTTGTTTTGGATAATTGGATACTCAATAAAAGATATTATTATAACTATAGGGAGTTGAGGTTGAAGCAAGCTAGATTTTGTAAACACATTGAAAGTCTACTATGGAGAATAACATGCTCTACAAAATTTAATAAATCTTAGTAAAAAATCAAGGAGAAAAGTAAAGTCCAGAATTTGTATAATTTCTTGTCTAAGTTTTTAAATAAATAATAAATTTCATTTTCTGAAATTGAATGGATTCAAAAAGATTATTTAATTTTCTAAATAAAATGCTAATATAAGAAACTCTGCCAATTTGAGAAAAAATACTTGAGGAATACTTTTGCAAGTATTTATGCATATACAATATTCGATTTATATTGGCAGCTAGGCTGGCTCAAATCCCAGTAAGTCACAAGGAATTAGTAGAAACTCAGCTGAGTCAATTTAGTACGTTAACTTGAAAAGGTATCACTTAATAACACCAAGCTAAGTAAAGCTTGGTATACAGATGACCCATATGCTTAGTTTTCCAACTTGCTAAAAAGTTTGCGCGCTCTATATACAGAGCTCGCATATACAAACCCTTATCAAATAGATATTTATGTTAGTTTTATAAGAAAGCACAACGATTTTTAAACATAACATTAATGAAGTTCGTATCCTTTATACTATTTTAACTGGTTATATATTTATTTACTTTAAATTTACTGGTTAAAAAAACATATATAAAAATGGCCAAAATCGGACAGTGGCTGAACAACACTTGGATAATTTAATACGTCAACAATAAACAGGCTGTTAAGTATCAGCATAATATTTGCAAATATCGTAATTATACGCTAATTAATAATTGTAGTTAGAAATTTTAAAATAAATTGTTATCATATTTTGTTATAGATTATTTTATTTTTTGTTTTGAGAAAATTTTTGTAGCTTGAAATTTTTTGATAGACCTCAATAGAAAGTTTACGAATTAAACTTGAATTTTTGAAAACTGTTTTGATCAAAAATATTTTCTTATATGTTATTTATTTAATCTGTTTAACTTGAATTATTAGTTCTTTTTTACCTGCTTTTATTTTTTGAGAAAAACTTTGCATCCATAATTTTGTTCTTGTGTTTGTTTGCTTTCTGGCCTTTTAAATGTAAAGTTTTATAATAAATAAACATTAAATTATTAGTTTAATCTAAATAAAAATCAAATGCACAAAAATCATTATTTTACAAATCTTTCTTAACCTGTAACTGTTGATTTTTATGAAATATTTTCTTTATAGTCTTTATTTCTGTTATAGATTAATCTTTCAATTTATTTTATCCTTTTAACATTTTATATTTATGTATTAAAAAAGTTGTTAAAGAATTGAACAAATTAACTTTGCTGAAAATAGTTTCAATAGTTAAAACAATTGTTGCTAAAAGTAATCAGTTTATATTTTTAGAACAAATATCAGCTTTATTATGGATGATACTGTTTTAGATTTTGGTGAAGAAAATGTCCCTCCAAAACCACCTATAAAATACCGGCACCCAGCAATCTGTGTTCTCCATCTGTTGTTCAGAACTTTAGCATTAGTAACTTATTTGACTTGTGGAATATTGGGTGTTGGTTTTGTAACCTCTTTTATAATAATCTTATTGTTACTTTCTGCTGACTTCTGGGTTGTTAAAAACATTACTGGTAGATTACTAGTTGGTCTCCGATGGACTAATATCATCAAAGAAGACGGTTCAAGTGTATGGGAGTATGAATCTCGAAAAATTACTGATCCTAGTAAAGCTGCTACTTGGTTTGAATCTAGGTTTGTCAAAATACATTTCTTAACTAAATAGTTTCATGTTTTTTTTAATTGAAGGTATATAGTTGAAACTAATCTATGTTTTGATGTTTTAGGTTATTTTGGATCAGTTTGATAATATTTCCTCTGATTTGGGTTTTGATGTTGCTATCTACAGTATTTGGTCTGAAACCACAATGGTTAGCAGTAGTTGTAGTTGCTTTAACATTGAATGGTGCAAATCTTTTTGGTTATATTAGATGTAAGTTTTCAAGTAGAAAAGAAATGGGCAATGCTGCCACAAAATATTTCGGTGGAAAACTATTCAATTCATTTACTACTTCACCATCAACCGAACCATCTACTACTTGAATAACTTTTCATTATCAAATTTTTATCTCATAATTTATTTTTTATTGATTTATTTGTATTATTGATAGTTCTTTGCAACTAACCTCTGATATATATTTTTTTCTTTTTTATATAAAAATTTCTGAATAACCTGTTGAGATTTATTAGATCTATATTTCAAATAAACTTTTGATATCTATAAATATACAAAAGCTTGTTAATTGGAATTATTTAAAGTTTATATCGCTATTTGTATGTATTTATCATGTAATGTCTATTAAAATATTTATTTATCAAAATTAAATTGATGTATCTTTTTTATAAACATTATCATCAGCCACAACTTATGGTTTACTAAAAAGTCAGTTTCAAATTTCAAATTGTTGCTTTTTATTGAAACAAATCTGCAACTATTAGATAGCAATCATTTCGGTATTTAAAAAAATGCTTTTAATCAGATGTTAAAATCTCAATTCAGAGTTTATGAAATTAAATATTGAATTATTAAAACTTTCTAAGAAGATGATCTGTCTTCTTGATAGCTTCTGTTCAGTTTGCTCAATCAACAACTTTTTAAATCTTCGAAATGTTAGAGAGATTTATTTTTTGTAATCAAAGTTTATGTAAGATCCTATAAAGAAAATAAAAGAGGATAGTTGAGTGAACCAGGCTCTTTGATTAGCAAAACCACTTTAACGAATGCAAATAAAGATTTGTACTCAGCAGTTGAAATCAGAAGATCAATCATTTTCAGGGAAAATGAACAAAATCAGTTTACTGAACACTTCAGTTTCACTGATTTCTGTTTTATCTTTTAACTTGTGTTTGAAAACTATTTTCTGTCTGTTCACCAAATACTGATGGTTTGGACATATATCATCAGCATCACTACTGCTAACTTCAAACCGAAAATACTCAAAGATTCCCAACTCCACTTTTAATAACTTTTAATACAACTCGAAAAAATATTCAGAACTAAAAATACGAACAAAAGCGAAGCTGGGTAAATATCAACAAAAATAATGAAGTTAATCATAATAATCAGACTTAAAAAATCTCTGGAATTTTATCAAGACTTTCAATCAGTCAGTAATAAGAGGACTGACTGAAAGATGATGTTGAACATTTGTTAGATTGAAACTTGTTGACCTAAGCATCAGCTGCTGATTCAGGGTAACAAGCTAAATCAAGACTAACCACTTTACTAGCGATACAACCATCTCCTTGCTGCAAAACATGTGACGTCACGATTGATGACGTCATCAGCAGTGAGTTCTCACCTCAGGGTAAATACCAACAAGCGCATCTACTTTATTGTAGAATTCTTCCTTCAATGAAATAACGATGCATTGAACACTTTTTGACATTTGCTTGATATATTCAGCCACTTTACCAATATTTGTGTTATCTGCAATCAACAATATCAAATGATGACGTAGTTGACGACGAGCTACTCACCAAGCGCCGCGTCTATCTCATCAAGAACAAAAAATGGTGATGGTTGATACTTGTGAATAGCAAATATCAACGCTAGAGCAGCTACTGTCTTTTCACCACCAGACAAGTTATCCATTGGGCGAAACCGTTTGCCAGGGGCAACACAGTTATAAGTTGTTCCTAGATGAAAGAGTTTGCAAGATGATGACGAGAAGAGGATGCGATACCTTCAAGATAAGGTTCTTCGGGATTTTCTGATCCTAGAAAAGCTTGCGCGCTGTTATTACGCGATAACTCTTTGTAGATATCATCAATTTTAGCAGTGACAAATTCAAAGCACTGATTGAAAGCTTGGTATCTCTGCTTCTTAACCATCTCAAAGTCCTAGTGATTAGTTGGAGGTGATGGGTGGTGAAGAAGATGCGTTTGAGATCATACCTGTTTGGACTTCTTTGCCTTTTTACGGATGTTGTCAAATTGATCCCTAGATTCATGATAACGCGATTTAACAGCATCCAAATTCGAAATAGCTTTCATATTAGGAGCAGTGATCCGTTCAATTGTACTTTGAAGTTCACATTGACGAGATTGAAGTCTTTCAGTTTCACCTTTCACCTCATCCAACTCTAATTTCTGCAAAATATCAACATGAAAACGGGGAGAAAAAGGAAAATCTGGGGCACCTTTAGATCAGAAGGTAAACTCCGATAATCGATCTGTAATCTTTCTTCTCGATCATACAACAGCGAGGTGGTTTGCGTATTCATGATGCTAGATGCGTCACCAGACTCTTGTGATAACGACTACAACCATACGAAGATCGTAAAGACGATCAAACTACGTCATTTCCGCTTACGTCATCTGTTTCAGTGACTCCACCGTCGATGAAGGGCAAGCTGATGTCTTCCATCTTACATTGCTGCAACAATGAATGTCTAACTTCACGTTTCTGTTCAATCTTCAACTCTTGAGCAGAGAGCAACTTCTGGTACTGAGACATTTCCTGCAACAAGATGGCGTTAGAGCGGTCGCTAGGGGCGACGCGGCGCGCAAACTTTGTTGCATTTTGCGAGGTCTTTACGTAGTTCTTCAACTTCTGCAACTTTACGATCACATGACTGTTTCTTCTCAATCTTCTTGTCTTTCAACTCCTTCAGGTCGGTTTCTGTCACGTTGATCATCTGCAAAAGAAATAGCGGAGATGACGTCATCAGCGCGTGAGCTAACAACAACTTTCATCGCTTTCTTTTCCTCCTGTTTATGTTTCTCGATATTTGCTTCATCATTTTTTATCATCTCACACCACTTGACAACATTATTTTTGGTATCCAAGGACATCTCATACTCGAGCTGGTTGATAAGTCGCGACTTCTGGGTGTCAAACTCCAATCTAAAAATTACATTGTCGCTACATCGCCACCTAGTGGCCAGTTAGTTGTCTACCTCTTCTTCATCGTTTCTTGTTGCTTGCGAAGTTCTCGCTCTTCGTAAACACGGATGTTAGGAACTCCGATTTGTTGACAGAAAGTTCGGAAGACATCATCTTCAACCTGACACAGATCAAATGAAGATTAGGGGATCAGGAAGATGTGATCTACCTCATTCATCGTTGAGCGATAGTTTCCAATCTCAACTTCTCGATTTCTCATCCGCTCCTCAATCTCCATGAAACGGGGTTCGAAGTTTTGCAACTCTTGTTCCAACTCGCTCACTTTCTACAAGAGCCGAATAATGACGCGACGCGCATGACGTCATCGACGCGATTACCTGCGAGATGGAATTAGCGAATCCGACGATTCCGCCATTTTCAGTATTTTCGAGATCATTCTGAGAATATTTGATCCGATTTTTCAATCCTTCGATCTGACTGATGACATTTTGAAGATCAGCCTCTTTTCTACGCCCTCTCATCTCTTTTGGAGATCTTTATTAAGATCATTGGACGCAGATGAAGACACAAAATCACCTTGTTTCAAATCTTCTGTCAACTGCTCCTTCCTTGACTGTAGATGATCCAAAACTTTCTCATCCCAACGCTGAGCCTTCTTCCGAAGATCAGTTGCTCCTCCAGAAATGACTCCCGACTTTTGAAAAAGGGTCCCGTCCAATGCAACAGCCTACAAAATGATCAGATGAAAGATTTGACGAGAAGTTGACAGCAAGCTTCTTGATTAACAAATGAGCAAGCTGATGACATGAGTTAACATGCTTCAAATTGATGAATAACATGCGGCGAGTGTTAGATGCAAGCGTTAGTTACTGCAAATAGACACACTGGCACCACTTAAAAACCTGATTTCGACGGGATAGAGGTTCATCTCCACCTCCAAATGATTCCTAGCCAGGTGGTAAGAACCAAAAATGTTTTTTTAATTGTTTGGTTCTTTTTAAAGAATGTGGTAGGGTGGATTAAATGTTGTTATAATAAGAAGTTGGTTCTTAAAATCTGCTACTTATTACAAGATCTTCCCAGAGACACAATCTCGACAAACCTTGTGACGTTGATATTGTCCAAAAGCGACCTTTCTTGCATCATCAGCAGTTTCACAAACCAGCGAGTTGCCACATGTAAACTGCAGCGCGCGCTTCACTACCGGTAAATCGTATCGAATCACATCAATCACAAGTTTCACGCCACGTGGTTCCCTACACGTCATTCGTTGCTACTAACAACCGGTTGCTAACACGATAGCTACCTGATCTCGCGTAGTTGCTCGTTGATTGGTTTAGCATCGATGTAGTCGAGAGGAAGGAAGGTTTCAGGCTCAGCACACTGCTCTTTCATATATTGGATGCAATCGCGCGCTGTCTTCTCGGTGTCGACCACGATCGCGTACATATATTTGCCGAGGACTTTGGTGATCGCGATCTTGTAGCGATTGTTAATTGGTTCACACAAGTTCAACACGCGACCATGCTACGACATCTTATTGAGATTAAGAGGTGGAATGGAAGTGACGTCACTCACAACACCGTTGAATAATCGTCGTAGGGTTTCGAGGAGCTCCGCGCGTCGTTTTTGTCGCGTGCTTTCAGTACGATCAACTTTAGCATCACCTTGCCTCTTCATAACACCCTCCAACTCCACATTAATCTCTCTGATTCGCTTGCAAGTGTTGTCCACCTAAATTCGATGTCAATGACGTCATGAGGGATGACGTCACAAGCTTACATCTCTTTCTAGCTCCAATCGAAGCTTTTTGTGATCTTGAAGAGTCTTTTTACTCGTCACGATATATTCTCGAAGCTTCTCAGCGCGCGACTTTGCCTCTGTCAGCTCTTTATGTTTCTGCTTCTGTTGCGAATACAATTCGCTTTTTTTTCGTCGTTCTGCGTCTAACCTGGGATAAAAGATCATGATCATGATGATCAAATCTTCATCTTTATATCAAATCTTACTTCTCCTGATCATTTTGTTGCTCTCTCTGTAACTTTTCGATCTCTGTATTAATTGCAGTTGATCTTTTAGCTGCATCTTCTTTTAAACGATTATACTCAAGGATCTGTGACTCTTCCAGCTCTAAATCTCTTCCTTCCTGTTGGCTTTCACGTTCGACCTTCGAACAAACTCTGTTAGCTGCAAAATTGTAAAAAGCCATAAAAGTCAACCTCTCCCTCAAACTCTTTTCTTTTTGTATCAATCTCAGAGATTTGCTTCTCCAGATCCCTAATGATTTGGACGTGGGAATCATAGCGGTTTTGAGCAGATCTTAGGGATTTTTTAGCTGATTCCACTTTCTTGACCACAAAACTGGTGTTTTCTCGCGCCTATGAGTAACACGAAGAGATGAAGACTTAATAGAAATGCGATCATCTTACTTTTATATATTGAGGTCGTTTCTTGTTCAGTTCTTTTTCTTTTTCTGAAATTTCTTTATCTATCGATGTGAGTTCTCGCATGATCTTTCCCTGCTCCTGTTTCTTCTTCTTGATATCTTCTTCAAACTTTTCACGAATTTTGAAATTCTGTTTTAGATCTTTGTTTTTGTTCTAGAAAAGTGAAATAAAAGTCACGTGATCAAACAATTTGTTAAACAAAAGTGAAATTTATGTTTAGGTAATTTATAATTACAAAAGACTAAGTTAGAAGCAAAAACATTTATTTTTGCTTACAAGAGTTTCATCTCGAAGAGCTTCAGTTTCTTTTTCATTGTAGAAGAGACGAAACAACATAAGAAAGACACGAGAGTTGGTGTACTCTTCTCTTAGCTTCTTGTACTTTTCAGCTTCATCTTTTTCTTGTTTAGCTTCCTTTTTTTCGGCAGCAATACCTGACAAAAGAGAAATTTCAAGAGAAAGTCTTGGAGGTTGAGAGACAACTACAAGTTGAAACTATCACTAATAAACAACCTTTTTTTCTATGATAAGAATACTGTGTTTCTTGTTCTGCTTTTTGAGTTTCAGATTTTAATTTTTCATATTCTTCTTTGAAAACATTAGAGCTGCTGATCTCTTCAAACAGTTGAGTTCGCTCTTTGGGATTCTTCATTGCAATAGATTCAACTTGACCCTTAAATCAACAAATAAATTCATATGTTATGATATATACTCATTAAAAGATAAATCATTTCTATTTGTGCAAAATAAGTATTGGTCAGATAAAACAAAGCATAGCTCACTTGAAAAACTAAAAAATTTTTGGCCTTGATGAAAATTTTAATTTTTTCTAACTCTTTATTGTAATCATGATGACTGACTACTTTGTCATTTATACGATGTTCAGCAGATGTTCCTTTGATGATTCTATAAACCAACAATTACTATAGAAGATTTTACAAAAATAAAATTGCATTTTAGCTTATACTTCAAATTTGATTTTTTTAAAGTTAATTTAATAGATTACAACATGAAGTTTTAGAAAGTTATGTTCTAAAAAGTGCCTCATCATTTACAAGTTTACGAACCAAATTTTTACAATAAGAAAGTTATGAATAACATTAGAAAATTGATATGAAAGAAAAATTAGGATAAAAACCTGGAAAACTCAATTGTGTCTCCTTTATCATTGCAATATGTTGCAGATACTCTAGCCCTATTAGCTACAGGACGTCCAATAGGAGCCCCATAAATGAGATCAGAAAGCTTTTTTACTCTTAAGCTGCTAGTTTTTTCTCCAAGAACGAAACTTATTGCATCCATAAGATTTGACTTTCCTAATCATAAGTTAATAAAACCAATATTTAAAACAAACTTGAGTTTATAATATTCTATTTGCTCATAAAATAATTATAAAAAGATTTAATTAATTTTGATTTTGTCCAAAATTACCTGAACCATTCGGACCAATAATTGCAGTAAATCTTCTGAAAGGGATTTTTAATATTCCTTGATAGGATTTGAAGTTTTCAACTTCTATATGCATTAAGCATCCACGCATGGTTAGAGGATCACTCATATTTAACAAATTTATTCAACATTACATAAAAAACTTTGAGCAAAAATAAAATTAATAGTTTAAAAAATATTTTGAAAAACATAAATTATAAATTAGGAAAATATTTCAGCATTAGTAATAAATTAATAAAATTATATTAAACTTAAAATAACTAATTTACTAACTCACAATAAAACTTTGATAAAAATCCTTCATAAAAATTATTAGAAATTTAAATTACACATAATTTTGCTTTAACTTTATGATAAAAATGTGTATCTGAATATTCTTAAAATTTCTAAAAACTTCACTTTATGATCAAAAATCTTTTTTCAGATAATGTTTTTATTATTATTGACTAACATCAAATTATTATTAAAAGAAAATTTTATAACTGCATATAATTATAGAAGCATTATTTGAACAATTATAAAGAAAAAATAAGTTTGCATAAAATATATCATCAAAATATACTTTAAATTAAATTACAAAATAAATATTTAGAAATTGTTTAACAATTCTTACATATTATTATAAAATTATATAAAACCATTCTTTAAATCTTTATAGAAAGTCAGATGAAAATCAAATTGCTATATTTTGAAATATATTTATGTAACTACTATTTTAAAACAACTTTAAAAACTAACAAAATGAAAGTATTTCTAATATATATTTCAGTTTCAAAATTTCAAACAAAAATTATAAGATGTTTAAAATAAAACTATTGATAGCAAGCTTTATCAATGTTGAAAATCTAAGTGATAAAAACTTTATTAAAACTATTAAGCAGTGATTAATAACAAATCTTTTCACAAATCATTGTACTACACAGTACAAAATAAAGAACTAGAATTTAATTTTGACATCTTTGATTTATGTAATCTACAATTTAAAGATCAAATTAATTCATTAGTGAAGACAGAAGATTGTTTATTGCCTAGATGAAAATACTACTTTCGCGCCGATACACTAGCGGTCGTCATATTTTTTCAAGCTAAATTTTTAATTAAAGGTATATTACAAATTACGTTGCAAATCTAATGCAAAAAATAATTGCTAAATTTTAATTTAATAATATAAAAAATAGAACAAATTATCTGCAAATGCATAATATTTTAACCATTCAAAGCAAATTTTGTTAAATGCTTGAATACTCAAGTTTACACTTGATTACATTTTAAATTATACAAGCTCATATTTATGAAAACTTTCATAGTAATATCATAATTTACTTATGAAGAATAATTTTCAACTCAAATTAAACAAATTCTCATATTAAAGTGGTATTTATTACTATATAGTATTGGCTAACCAAAATATTACTATTTCTAAAAGGCCCTTACTAATTTGCTATAATAAGATAAATTTAATCTCATCGAACAAACCAGGTAACCAATTTGATGACTAAATGCAACGTTAAACAATCAGTTGAAGAGAATTTTAACTTAAAAACTGATAAAATTAGCCAGTAACCAACAGAAGACAAAAAAACTGTTTTGTAGCAAGTTAACTCAAAGAATTTGAATTGTTTAAATAAATGTTGATAAACCAAAAAATCTGAAATAAGAAATGCTGAATCCATACTTCCACTTTTCTGTTTATTACTCTACCTTAAGTTGTTAGAAAACTTTTGAAAACTTTGAAAAGTATTCTCACACCTATGATAGTAAATGCTTTCTTAATGCTGCATGAAACTTGTGAGTATTACGAACGACCAACAATAGAACACAAGGTTTGTTTGTGAAACCGATTTTAATATTCTTAATTTTGTTGGTCAAAAATTCAGTGGAATCAAAGTGTTATTCAGCTTTCTGTTAAAACATTATGCAGCTCGCGGATTTAAATAGCTTTACTGGTTTTTCTTTTCAAAAGTATTATTTTGTTACTCGACAGGCTTACAACTTGTTTCTTCATAATAGTATTAATGTTGTCATCTAATTTGAAACTACAAAATTAGCTTTTATAAGGCTTAAGACTGATTTGATGATATTTTTCTATCATGACCATCAACAAATAGTTTAGAAGCCATATACAATTAATAAATTCATAGAATTAGTTGTGGTTTCCACTTGGTTAAAAAAAACATATTAAAAAATTATTATAAAACTATATCTCAAAGTTTTACACTAGATCTTTATGTCTAACTAATTCGAAGTAGATAAACGAAGAATAGTGTTTTGTATTACTAGTTTGCATACTAAAATGGGTTTAGTAGAAACTGCGAAAATTATTGAAATCAAATATTACCACTTAGAACTGTTTAGCATGTTGCAGCAACTTCCTTGGTTACTCTCAAAGCAAGGATGTGTAGAAGAAACAATGGTGAGATATTTTTAGTAAAAATTTGGCAGTTTTTAGAAACTTTTTTTTATGAATTTGGAAGATTTGTTAAGCTTACCGTTGATAAGAGTTTAGAATGAGTTTTTGCTACAAATATTAAGCAATTTGGACTCTTGTAAAAGTTTGAAGTATTACCAATAGTCATGAAAACATAGAATAGTTTGAAAAAGTCCGAATGAAGTATGTTCTACTTAGTTTTCACGCCTGATTAAGGTAAAAAAAATATTTTTAGAATACTTTTTACTCAACAGTTAGTTTAAAGTAGCATAAGCAAATAGTTTTCGCAAAATTAGCAAATCTAGCAAAGAAATCTAAGATGACTTTGAAGTCAACATCATGTTGTTTAAAGTTCATTTTTTATTTGGCCTTTTCCTTTTATTTACTTTTAAGAAATTTCAGTTCTATGAGAAGATACTTTACAATATAATGAATGTTATTTTTCACAAAAAATTGAAAAACAGAAAGTTTGAAGGTCGATCATGAAATGCGTAGAAGTTTTGTAAAAATGAAATAAAGTTTATAAAATGGAATAGTTGTGCGACATCATAAAATAAAAAAGATTAAATTACATAATTGGTATAACTTTGATAGGACTTCTAACTTCAACCCGAAAGTAATTTAGAGGAATGAATGTTAATTTTTATGTCATAACAAATGTGCAATAAATAGAAATAGTAAATGGAAACAAGTTTGATATTTTTGAACAGATTATAATGGTCCTTTATAAATGTAACTGTTATGTTTGTCGGGTATTTTAATTGTTGAAAAATAGGCACTGGTAACAACGACTCCATCTTTAGTTCTTTGCTTCACAATTTCACGTTGATCTTCTTCTAACTTCTTCTTGTGTTCAGATGCTTCATTTATATCTCCCCGTTTCATAGCATCACTTACTTTCAACCAAAACTTTCTATAAGAAAGATAATTCGATGTTTATAAGATAAATATGAAAAAATATCAGGAAAAGCCTGATTGAATATTGATGAAGTTTGTTGACAAATTCAATCGATTACTTCATCGATGGAATTAATTAAAAGATTTTTAGATTAATACCTGGATTCCAGTTCATTCTGTTTATCGATAGGACGAACAAATTTCGGAAAAACTGGCAACTTCTTGATATCAACAACTTCTTCTTCATCATTCTATTCCATAAAGAAAGATACAAAAAAAATAATTGAATTGTTTGAAAGTTGGACTTATACTTAACAGAAACGAACAACAGATGTAATTTCATGAATATTTGCCAACCATCAGCCAACAATTGATTAATTTCCTACATACCTCTACATATGAAAAGTACAATTTATCATTCCATTTGCCAACTACTTTGGTCAAAACATCTCCATTTGATATATTTTTTACTTCTGCGCTTATTCTATCAAACAACAAAAATAGAGAAGTTAAATTGCTTTTGTTCAACCATCAAACAGAAATTACTTCACTGGGTTTTCAACTACGTAGATAAAATTATGTAAAAAGAAATTGAATAAAAACTGACTTGTGTGGTTCACCAGCATAAGCAGGTTTGGTATGGAACACAATATTTGCAAGTAAATTGCTTTTTTTACATTCAATTGTACATCTTCCCGTCAACTCTGACCATGGTTCACTCAACAAGGATCTAGCATAAGCAGAAGGATAGGTGATCACATATTCTTCATCATGTTCAGCAAGTGAGAGGGTTCCTACAAGTTAAAGAAAAGTTCAAAACCGATTACAAGTATTTGAAAAGGTCACCAACCTTCACCAATGTTAGACACTCCCACAGTCATATTCATAAACCGCGATTTAGTCCAAATATGACTGGTCATGGACATCTTCAGTTCCTTACAGCTTAAATACATGGCGGAAACTGGTGGGTGATGCGATACCTTGACAATTTCAGCATTTTAAAAATTCATCTCAAATAAGAAAATATTGAATTAGTTGATCGATGTTGAATAAATCAATATCGAAATGACGTAGGTTTGTATCAAATAATTACCTGCTCAGCGAGAAACCGGACCCTGTAAGAATCATTCGAAGACAGATGTTCTCTGCTGTATAAGCTCTTATCAACGTAGAAGCTACATTGAAAAAGCTCTGAGATGGCCGGGTTGAAAGGTTTTTTGGCGTGATTACCTGTGAAAGACATCAGTGAAAATTTACAAAAGGTTTTTGTGGAAAAGCTTAAATATAATCTTCCAGGACTGCATATGAAGTGCGTGGTGAGTGATGTTGGCGGTTACTTAAAAACTATTTGAGAAAATGGAATTGAAAGTAGATTGAAAAAATGAAATTTTTATACTAAAATATTTCATGGAGAAAAACCTTTTCGCCCAATATAGAAGGAAGTTAGATAGAATTTGAGCATTCGGTTCATACGCTGCAGAGGAAAACTACCAAAAGTAACATCAAGCAAAAGCTGTGTGGATGAGTTGAAGTCTGCATACATTTCTAATAAACTTCGAGGTTCTAATATAAAAGTCGGTAACGTGACCTATTAAAAAAAAACCTCGATTTGAAAGCAGAAAAATCTTAAGAATTTCAAGAATTTCAAGAAATTGAAAAGATTTTAAAAAAGAAATAAAAGTGAAGAAACAAACTTTTGTCAGATCCATTCCCAGTTTAAGTTGAGAGATCAAATGTAAAACAATATTTTTATTCTTCCCTATTGCATCTGAAAAGTCTTCTTCAATAGAAACATCTTCATCTTTTAGTTCCTCTTTAGGATCAGCGAGCATAGGAACGACCACTAAACATGTTTGCTGTTGTGGTTCAAAAAACAGAAATTTGTGAAATTAGTGAAGATGAGACTTGCAAATAGTGAAAACCTGATTTTGATTGGGCATTATGGGAGATACGCTAGAATTGCTGTTCGAAACGTTACTCTTATTCATCCATGATATTTGAGCTCCTAAAAATACAATTCTACGTTAGAGTTTTAAAAACTAGCAGAAGCAAAGTTGGTAGCAGAATCTGTTTGAAAGTTTCAGCAACCTGGAGGTAATAAGAAATCACTTTGTTGTTTGAAAAGATGTAACTCTGAATAAGCAGTAGCGAGGGATTGCAACATCGCTGAAGAAGTACACTTCATCAAAAGCACTTCCTTGTCCACACAGCTCAAAGTGATATCAGTAGAAGGATGTGCTTCACCAGAAGTGGCTTTAAAAGGAAGGTTTTCAAGCTGCGACGTCAAACCAGCTAGATAATTGTTGGCTGATGCAAGCGCCTATATCATAACAAAATCAATTGTAAATAATAATATCAATTGAGAATTAATTTCATTCAAAAATAAGTTGATGAATAATTTACTGAATAGTATTTTATGAATAGTATTTTGCGGAAAAGGACTAAAAGTAAATGATAATAAACAATTAATGAATATTTTATGAGAATTTTTCCTTCAGAAAGACTTTTATTTGAAATTTAAACTAATTTAAGTAATCTTAAAATTAAACTACAGATGGAGTAAACCAGATTATAAGATGCAATTCAAATGTTAGTAAGAAAGTAAAAGTTAATTAAATCAAAAATACTGGAATTGAAAATGAAGTATTTTTTCAATATTTCATCAAATAACTGAACAGCTTTTTTATTCTATTATTTTCGATTTAAAAACTTTAAAGAAAACTTTAAGACTTTAATTTTATGATAAAATTGTAAAAAAAATATATTATAAAAATCAAAAAATGATTTGAATGATATGAAGAAAAACATTGCAGTGGAAGATGTGACTTCTACAATCTCCTGAACCACTCTCAGTGGAATTCTCACATTCTAGCCCTGAGCTAACGAAAATCGATGAGTAGTTTTTTGTGGACACAACAAGGTTCTGATTGGTGAAATGATGATTAAAAGACTTTGATAGACAACTATAAGGATATCTGATTTGAAATTATATGTCCTTCATCAAGATAGAGATTTTCCGATCTTTTAAGAATTTATTCGATAGATGGTTTGAAGGATGCAGCTACTGACACGAGGAAGATCTGAGGAGAGCTGAGGTAACTAGATTAAATATCGATCATTTGATCTCACAACTCAAGATCTTTTTTACTAAGGATGCTGATCAACATGATGAAGACTAGAATCATCGAAATCAGTGGCTAGTATGTCCGGAAGTATCTTAAACACTGACAAGGAGCTTGCTACTGAAACTGACCAATGATACCTGGTCTAAATTAATGACCGGTCATGGGGTCTTGCTTGAAGTCACAGATACAAGTGATTCTGACGCGATAAGTCTGATAGTATCCTCGATTTCATTCCACTTTTCTATTCTACCCAAAGTGAGAAGAATATAAAGATCTATTATTGGAAGAGACAAGGACACAATTAAAGAAGCTACTTCAGATGGAGGAGTGTCTCATAATCTGTCGCAACTTTCTAAAAGAAATCATTGAATCGGGGAGTATTTGAACCTTGTTATTATGAGCCCTGTTCATCAAGGAAGCTTTTGTAGACTTGATACTTCTCATTTGATTCTAAAATTCTCACATTACTAAATTATATCTGACTTTTCAAAAAACAAATGCAAAATAATTCAGCCTATCAAACAGTGACACGATCGCAAGGAGGCGAGCTCGTGACAAAGCTACTAAAGTTTAAATATGATCATTTAGACACAATGGTTGTGAAATCCGTGACCTACATATTTAATGTATTACTAATAAGCGAAAAGTCAAAATACCTGCCAAGGCTCTTTTAGTTCACTTCTATCATCTGGTTTTGGTAACTTTTTCACTTCAGATAAGATTCTTGATACGGATGAACGACTTTCAGTTCGCGGCCTACATTTAGTATCTAAAAATGAAATAACAAGTTCTTTACAAACAACAACATCTACAATCTTTTATTGATTAGTCTTTTGGTTTGTTTCAACAAAATTTATGCTTTAAGTAACATTTGTTGTTAAAACAAAAATATATAATCAATAAAAATAATGAATTTTTCAGTGATTTCAAATTAATTCCTGGGTTATTTTTGAAATAGTACCAGGTACATATATGTTTATAAAAATGTAATTCAATAAGTTCAATAATTCAATAATCACAAAGTAAAAATGCTTCATATAAGAAACTGATTGAACATCAAAAAAATACTTTGTGGCTCAGCATAAAATTAGTTATCAAATGTATTACAACATGCCACAACAACAAATTAAGATTCACCATTTGATGTTGGTTTATTTTGTGAAGAAGAATTTGTATATGATGATAGAAACTGGACTTGATCTGATTTCATGAAAAAATTTATTCAAAAAATTGAACGAAAATTATTTGACTGATCAAAATAAATGCAAACTAATCTCAAAACCATTCAAGCAAAACTCTTATAAAAGCTAATACCTTTCAACTTATTCAGGTTAGTATTGATATTAGAAACCAACGATTTAGTTTTAGGTTTTCTACTGCTTGATGTTTGCAATGGTGGATGATCTTCTGCTACTTGCCTAATACAGTAATCACTAACACTTCGTAAAGTGGATACCCAGTCCTGTCTCTCCTTTGCATTAGTAGCTGAAAATAATTGTGAAATTCAAATTATTTCTGTTAAAAAATTTACACAAATTTTTCTGAGGATTTCAAATTAGAAGAGAAATTATATAATAAATGTTAGAAATAGAATTATAAATTTACTCATAATTTTAATGATATTGATTGTTGATAAATTCTATAAAATCACATGAACATTATATAAATAAACAGAAAAATCAAGAAAACATACATGATAAGGTTTAGCATATTTCTAAACAACCATAAACATAACAAAATTCATCTAAAAACTTGTTTACCTCTCAGCTTATAAACTTCGCCGTTTGATGCATTTACGGTGAAGGTCGAAGAGTCTTCAGTACTAGGAGCAATTACTGCTCCTTCAAGCTGTAGGAAGCCTCTGGGTTTATTCTGATAATTAGAACTTTCACTTTGGTTGATATGATATTCTAATATTCCAGTGGCTGGGTTGAGAACAAAATACCTTTAAAAATAGTCATCATCAACATATATCAAAACTACTTTCAACATTAAATAATTGTTCATTAATGATCATACTAATAATAAGAGTTTGCTTAATTTGATTAACTTATTTAAAAATTGTGACAAATATAAAAGCAAAATAAGATTGTTACTATTAAAATAAAATATTCATTAAAACAAAACCTGTTGTAACTTTATATTTAATTATTTGCTAAGAAGTATGTTTAATTATAACAAGAGAAATTACATTGAAGTCAAATACAGTCAGATTAAAAATATTTTCTACAATAATATTTATCAAAAATTCAAATTACTTAAACAATCAATGTCAATACTTTTGTTATTATATAAAGTGCAAAGAACAATTATCAAATATAAATCATAACACAAGCAAATAACAAGTAAACTTTAAATAATTTATTAATTTTATCTATTGACCAGAATATGTGTTTTAATCAATTAAAAATAACTTAAATTGTTTATTTTCAACTAAAAGACCTAAAGTAAGTTACAACTTTAAATTAAGCTTGACATATTCACTGATTACTGATATAATTTCGCTTGTTTCATATTAATTATTTTAAAATCAAAAAGCAAAGGATAAAAATATCAGTTACCTGTTTTGCCATCCTTTCATCACATTTGTGTATTTGCTTAACTTTCCTTTCTTACAATTCTCAGCCATTTCTAAATTACAAAACTATGAGTACAAACAAGTTCAGTATAACTCAAACGTTTAAAGTTTATTTTTAAGTTAAAAATTGTTCTTGAAAAAATGGCCAAAATCATTTTTCACCCCAGCTGTATTTGATCAGCTACTTAGGTAATAGCCAAATTTGGTTGGATTAGCAAAATTTTTGTACATATCCTATTCCTATGTTGATGAAAATATTTGATACAATTTTTTGGAAAATTTATGGTTTTAAAAGCTACGACAATAAATCTTTGATACCATATTCTTTATATATATATTTGGTTGGTAAATCTTAGCATCTTCCAATTTATAAAATTGTATGCTCCCAACAATATTAAAACCGGTTTTGCTTTAATGAACGCGAGAGAGTATATTGTAGATGTAAAAAACAGTGAATTACAATCACTGAGTTTTATTGCTGAATTTAATTAATAAAATAAATCAAATAAAAAATGATATCAGTGTTTGTAAGCAGCATACATCACGATTAAGATAAGCACTTCACCAAACAAAGCAACAAGTACCCAAGCATTATCAAGATCTGTTTGTTACACAAGAATTTTTGAGAGACTAAAGCTGTATCACTTGTGGATTTTAACCAGTCATGGTGCTAAATGAAGCAAACTATTTCTTATTTTACTTGCATACCAACCTTTTGAATTTTAAATTACTCAACTAAGATTATACTTCAAAGCTTCCCTACTAACGTATTCTGCTTTCTAAATAGTGTTGCTGCAATACAATATTTTTTTAAAACTTTGCTTCACCTGAAAATTTTTGTAATCAAAAGTTTCTTGGTTTTAATTCTTTGAATACTTTTTTACTAAGTAATGTAAAAGTACATTTTACTGGCAGCACTTTGTGATCCGGCAATCTTAATAAGCTGTAAAAGTAAAGATTATTTTTCGATTTAAGTAATTTGTTTTCATCTCTGCAAACAGCTGAAATATCAATTTTGAAAATATGTCTAGAGTATATTAATCAGTCATAAGCCAATTGAAATATATATTTTATAATATTGAACATCAAATTATATCATAGAATATACTAGTTAGACATCAATAACAACTTCGATTAAAAAATTAATTAAAAACTAACAGGTTTTATTTGCATAACTTCAATCATTGATTTGTCAATCCAACATCTTGACTTCAAAAATCTACTCGGCCAGTTAAATTGGAAAAAAAAACATTTTTTTTAATTACCAAGAAATGTTTTTGCAAAAGAGATGTTTTAAACAAAAAAAGTATTGTTTGACAGCTAACTTATGAGCTTTAACAGCCAAGAGACTAAATCAACTTTGATATATCAGTTTTTATCAAATCATTGCAAGACAATTTCAAGTTTTGGATTCAGTCCTAATATATATCTTCAACATCATGGAAATTTTAGTCTACCCCGATAAATATGTTGAGACTTCAATTCAAGTTTCTTAGCAGCAGATAATTTTTTAACTACTTGTGTCATAGTCGTTATGACCTTTAAATACTTAAATTAGCAGAAGTTCAAATAAAAATTTTTCTTTTTTTTGAAAGTTAGTTTGAGACTAACCACAAAAGTTCGCAAATTAAATCAGATGTTTTAATAAGTTTTATTTCAGAACAAAATTAAAATGAAATAGATAAGTCAGAAATAATTCAAACTTAAAAATAAACAGGAAGGTACTAAAGTTATAATTCAAAGATTATATTGATAAAGTTGCTTGAGCAAAACCGATTTTTTCGTGATGTCATCATACGAGAGAAGAGTGAAGAAGGACGCCCATTCTTCACTAGAATTAATTTGTTTGCAATTTGAGGTATTTCTATGTATTAGCTCGAGAAAAAGGTTTTCCTGTTTGGATCTATAAAAGTCATACAAATAAAAAGTATTCTTAGTTTTATTTAAAATTCTAAAACATTAAATAAATAAAAATTACTGAATTGTAAACTGAGGCAAATTATCTGTATTTCAGTCTAAGGACGAGTTATTAAATATTATTTTTACTTTAGAATAATCAAGTGAAATAGAAAATGGCGTCACAAAAAACAGAAAGCTTCTTAAACCGGCAACGAGGTTATGTAAAAAAAGTCAAAGAAAATATATCTAAAATTGCAGTGAGCATTAGTTACGTTGATTATTTGTAAATATTTGGAACTTAATTTATAAAAAGTTATATTCTTGATTTATAATAAAAAAATATTTAAAATCTAATCTTAAGGATTGAAACTTTTTTATAGAAAATACAAATGTGGTTATCTCTGATGACATTTTTTCTGGGAGTGATTTTAGGTTATCTTTCAATGAAGAAATCGAATGCTTCTTCTAATATTTTCTATCCTTGGTATGGAGTGGGAATTTGGTCTTCAATTTTAGTTAGTTATTACTAAATTTGCTTTTAAAAATTCAAATATTGACGTACTGATATCAGTTATTGCTGAAACTAATTTTTCAATTTTTTGCTCTAGACTTTTATTGCTTCTCTCAGAGCTTTATACGCTGCTAGTAGTCCTTATACTGGAGCAGTGGTTAGTTTTATCATTTAATAAAGTAACTTTCACAAAATTTATTCACTTGGAGTATTTCTTTCGACTTATTTTTTGACTTTTCAGTTCCATGTTCACCTAGTGTTTGCTGCTCTTGCAGTTTTTGGTGAGTTTCTATCTTGTGCCTTGTCTTCATACATTGCTTACCTACGTGCTCAAATCTATGTAAGTGCGATTTTGCAACACTTCATATTTTAATAATTAAATAAATTCTAAAAAGTAGTTGATTGATTGTTTTTCTTTTAATGTTTTTTTTCAGTTTAATGTTATATATCAAGTTTTACTGATTACACTAGCTGTGTTCGAGGTTATCTCTGCTTATGCTATGATTAAAAGTGCTTTACTCTCAACTAAGATCTCAAGTTGTCGTCTTGATCCAATGGTAATTAATCAATTCATCAATTTGATTTTTAAAAATGATTATCTTGTAGATGATCAATCAGTTGATGATTTATCCTGTAGAAGATATTTCTTCTCAACAAGAACTTTATCGATTTTAATTTTAAGCTTTATTGAAACATAAACAATATTTTTACAAATATTCCGATTTTTACTAGCTGAAAAAATCGTTTTTCAAAATGTAATGATTGACAGTCATGACGAAGTCTATTTTCTCACTAGATTTTTACTCGACACCTCTACACTAAATATTTGATTAAGTTTGTACCTAAACAAATACTGTCTACTTTTTTTCATTTTATAAAATACCCAAATCTGAATTTCAACAAATCATAACTATGAGTTATTAGTTTTCCTACAATTATTTTAAGTAGATATCAATCATTTAGCTGTTTCGAAAATATAAATCTAAATTTTCAAAATATTTTTGCCAAAAATAAGTTTCTCAACAGTGGGTTGTTGTTTTTGTTTTTTTAGAAGCATTTATAGACTGAACTTATTTAATAAGCAATCAATTCTTTGCTGAATTTTTGTTTTTTGTAAACTCTAACAAAAGGTTTTTTAAAAAGTGTAAGCATAAAATCCCAAAATAAAAAGTAAATAAAAAGTTTGAAAATTATAAATAAATCAATCAGCCAGTAGAACAGTCATTTGTAATAAAAAAGAGGTTTTGAAAAGCCAAAACTGTCTGACTAAGTCTGAACTAATGAGTTTTATCAGCCAACAGACTAAATCAACACAAATAGTTTTTATTAAATCGCTGCAAGACATGTACAGCTATATAAACTTGATCAAATGATGAACTTTAAGTTTTCAATCAAGACTTGATACGTCTCTTTGACATCATGGAAATATTACTCAACTTCGATTAATCTACTTGTGCCACTCGAGTAGCAAATTTATTTGTTAAATAATCAAGGCTTTAAGTTTCATTCCAAACACGATTACCTGTTATTTGCAGAAGTTCAATTCCAATAAATATATGTCATAAAGCTTCACTACCATTCATCAGCATTTCTACCAAGTAACTTACTTCTACGCCATCATTTCGCAAATCGTTCGAAAATTGATTTGCGATTTTAAAATCAGTAGCAAGACCATTAGTGATCAGCAAAATGACATCGCTGACATTTTTACAATTCGAGGGATTTTTTCACGTAATTTCCGGTATATACTCAAGAGCAACTGCTATAAGTGGTATAGCCCATCAACGGAAATTTCCTAAGTCTCTTTACATCACTTTCATTTTCGGAATTTTATCAGCATAGTAATGCTAGCAAAAAAACGTTTGTCTTCTCGCTAATTAAGATCATCTGACTGTTAACAACTGAATCTACAAACTGATCCTGATCGATTTTTATCCAAAAGATCTACTTTTACTCTTTAAAGGTTAGTTTTTTGTGGACAAGCAATAGCTGGAAGAAGAGCGTAGTGAACGAAAGATATAAAAGAACCAAACACCTTTCGGATTGATCTATTGATATACAAACAAAAAAACTGGCTTTGGCTTGTGTCAACAACTAGTAAACAGTAAACAGCAAATCAACTTGTTTCGAAGAGTTTTCATCATTCAATTAGATTCAGTTTATCTAAAGATTGCTGAAATACCAAAAACTATTTTCTATATCGGTAGCAAGTAGGAAAATATGAGGAGAAAATGAATTGATTGCTTTTATAAGTCAGTTAGCAGCAAAAGCATTTCTAACAAACAAAGTTCTCAAGTGAAACTGGAATTTACTTTTAGCAGAAAGCTGAAGATATTTTCAATGGAAAAAGTCAATAAACTTCTGAGATTCAACTCTTCATGCGAGCCAGAGATGTTATCATTTTACCAGACTCACATGATTTTGTTAAGGCATTTGTAATATTTTTCATAAATGAAATAATTATATTTGGTAAAAACGATAGATTCAACCAAGTTTTTTTAACATAAAATTAACTGAGAAGATTTAAAATTCATTTAATAAAATCTCATTCATGTTAAAAATGATTTTTATGAAAAACTTTGAGAGCATTTGAAGTATTTCAGAAAATGATTTCTATTTTACTCTTCAATAATTGCTAATTATGACTTTAAATCTTTTATTTTGGTTATTAAAATAATACTATCTTAGTTTTGTTGGGATTAATCACCAAGAATGCTTCACGAGGAGTTTCAAGAAATCGAAGTATTCATCGCGTTATCGACTCACACATTTTTTCGAGTCAATACTCAATTACTTTTTGATCTTCATAATATCTTGGATGTCTTTCAACTGTAAACTTCCCTTTTATTTATTCAATTCGATAATTTCTGTTGATAAAATCAGTCTTGTAAGATGTACCAGATCTTTTGATTGTAATTAGTTGTTTTAAAGAGCCGTCCGCCACGTGTTAGATTAGTTAGACTTAATACCTAACACCTTCAAATTACCTCTTCACTCATAATATTTGGTTTTTGTTCACTATAAGAGCTGTTGAATTAGTTACTCGCAGCCACGCGTTAAATAAATAAATAAATAGGCTGATTTCAATTCGCTTATTGTATTTAAAAATTCATTTTTTTATTAACATGTAGTTAAATAAATATTTACTGACAAATCAAGTCATTTCAAAATAGGCGTGAAAGAAGTTGCAATAAAATCACTTTGAAGTTTTTACTTGTAACAAAATAATTTGCCAAAAAATAAAATTTATTGAACAAAATATATTCAAACTGTTGATATTAAAAGATATTACAAATAAATTGTTAATTTTATGATGTAGAAATGATTTTTGATGGATCTTCACTAATTGTTTTACATGAAGGATATTAGACTTTCTTAAGCAGATATATCAATGAAAATAAATGAATCTCAAAAGTAAACTTGCAAGCCGAAAATTTGAACTCATACTTATATAGATAAATGTCAGGTAACATTGGCGAGTCACTTGCATAAGAACTCGACCATCTAAAGAGTTTACTGCCAGATAAATAAAGCTTTTGATTATTTTTGAGAAAAAAAGATTTTTAATTTCAGAATCTTCAAATTTTGTTTAAATAAAAAAGCTGAAAAGAAAATTGGAAAAGTAGAATTGCAACAAAGATGAAATCTTCCACAGGAATAAAATAAGATCATGATTTCTATCTTAATCTTAGATTAAGGTTTTTATCTTCCAATTTTTTGCTTTATAAAATCGACATTTTCAGATTTCCAACAAATATTTGTCATAAGCCATCTAAATCATTTGCAATCTTTATCTCATCTTTTACACTTAATTTTTTGATGTACTCATAACCTAAAATAATAAAGATTGAAGTAAATGATGATTGTGTCATTCGCGCATATAAGCCTCTTGTAAGTCCCAAGTATCCATCAGTTTTTACTAAGTTTCGAAAAACGTCCAATGATCTTATTTTTTCACTTTCACTTTTTCTCTGGAACAAAAAGCTTTAATTAAATTCACAAATGTGAATCTGGTAAAGTATCTTATAATACAGTGAATAAGTGAAGCTAAAGTAGCCTTATAAATTGACAAAAATGAACAAATTACAGAAAGTATTTAGAAACTAACTTGGAGTTGTAATCTGGTTCTTACTACATCTAAGGGGTTTGTTATGATACAAGCAGATATAGAAGCAGATAATCCAGATAAACCTATTCTGAAAGGTTCACGCAATACATGATCGTTTGTTGGGATTAAGCCTTCAGTAAACTCAGAATATAAATAATAAAATAGCCAATAAAGTCCACTGTTGCTTCCATAAGTTAAAAGAGAAATCAAATAACCACGATAAAGTCCTACAATTCCTTCTGAGCGTATGATATTCTGTCCTATTTGCATAGACTGACCAAAATACCCTCTCCTAAAATTCATACCAGAAGGCCTGAAAAATAAAAAAGATATAATGGTTGTTAAGTCAAGTCAATCAAGACATGTTTAGCTTTTCAAATGTTTTATTATCAAGTAAAACACACCCTGAACAGTTTGAAGGAAAAGAACGCAACATTTGTTGGTGTTGTGAGATTATATCAACAGGAACCATAACTGTTTGTGAAACTAATGAAGCTGTAAAGCCTGCACACATATGCTGCAAAAGTAAAAATTAGATTAAAAACAATTTTTCTTCATAGAAAAACAACAATTTTATGAAGATCTATTTTAGGTAGAAATTATGTAAATTAGTAAAAATAAATATTAATTGTTATTCTAAAGATTGATGATATATTACCTGAACCGATGTACGCTGATTTTTAAATAAAAATTGTTTACTGAGTTCATATGAAGTAAGGTACAATTGGCCAGCTACTACCTAAAAAATACATCATCAATACTTGAAACATACATAATAAAGAAAGAAAATAAAGAATTTACATGAAGCATACTAATTGGAAAACCTCGGTATAAGCCTCTAATACCCTCAACTTTATAAATCTTTTTAAAGGCATCTCTGACTCCATTATACACTTGAGATTTCTCTGTCACCTAAAATAGAAAACAGACTGTTTAAATAAATTAATAGTTTAAAATAGCAAGATTTAAGAAACATACAAGAAAAATAAATGATATGACTTATTTTTGAACAAACACTATATAAAATCTATAATAGAACCCATTAATAAATGTAATATAAAAGAATAAATATGAAACTGAAAAATAAAATATTAATAAATGCTATAAACCAATCTTAAATTATTACTTTTATAATGTTAGTGTTAAGTATTAATTCCAAAAAAAGTGTTATCAACTTAAAAACTAATTTATAAATAAATCAAAAAGAAGTTTTTTCAAGTTTAGAATTAATTATTTAAATAATCTCACAAATAAGAAAAAGCAATTTATAAATTCAAAATTTATAGAACAAAAGACTTATAAAGAAATCAACGTCATAATAAAATAACTATATATATTAATTTCAACTATTAAGCAGTACTATGAAGGGTAAAGCCTTGTTATACTTGTATAGAAAATTAAAAGATAAGCTAACATATGATACAAGTTTTTTAATAAATCATAAAACATTTCTTTAAAATAAAATTTGATTTTTAAAAGTAGTATATAACAATATAAAGATTTATAGCATTACACACAACTTCTATAACAAATTATGTTTTTAAGAAAAAGTAACATTAAAAAAAGTAGTCATCAATATCATCACTACTAATTGTTTTATAAAACATTTCATTGGGTTTAAAAACTATTTTTTATTTCAACAGAAAGATAAGTTTTCTTCTATGTTGGTAAAGATTTTCATACTTTAATTTAATCCATCAATTTATGAAAACATCACATACTCTAGTGTTAAAAAAATTAAAAAGTTACTTATATATATAATTAAACTTATAAGACTTTACCAACCTGTAACCTTGTTTTAACTAAGTTAAGAGGGTATACACATGTTCTCATAGAAGTAGCTAATGCTAAGCTATTTGCATAAAATTTCTTTTTATTTAAATCATCCCATTCAATTATCTTTATTCCTTTACCTTCTCTCATTTCACTTTCACCAAAAATGATATTTTAAACTTTAGTTTGTACTTAGATTACTGCTTTAAGTAAATAATTAAGTATTATCTAAGCACAAAAAATACTTTAAAAGCAAAAGCTTTTGACAAAGAAATTATTTGTTAATAAATTCCAGAATTATGTTTTAGCAAAGTATTATTTAATTATTTTTTTATTTGTTTATCTACATGCGTCTTCTATTATCATTCTATTCTAATATTAGCCAATCATAAGAACTTTTTTATATGAGACTTGTTACCTATCAATTTATAAATAAACTATTAAAAAGAAACTGTATAAGATAATATTATAATCTACTTAAAAATATCTTAAATCTTAGATTAATTTTGTTCATTGTTTAAAAAATCCTAAATATTAATTCCCAAATTTTGCTGAGCTGAGTAAAAAAGTATTAAGTATTAAAGTACCTGAGTTAAAAACAAAGAACATAATAGAACCTGAGTACAAAGAATTAGAGAAAAAATCAAAACACACAATGACAGAAATTCATCTGAACAGTGTGTTGACTTTTGAAGGATATAAAGCTACTAAAATGTCTATATTATTTTAAAGCATAGTAAATTGATAATAAATACAATTCATAGTAAAGTATTTTTTGTAACTTTCTTAGTTAAAATTTTTCTACGACAAAATTGCCTAAAATTTTTTATAAGAGCTTAAAAATTATTGTTTTTATACTAAACGTGAATTCCTAAGATAAGTTTATTGCATGCTAAACACTATTGCTAAAAATAAGAGAAAATTTAACGAGTGAAAAAGTTCCATAAACAGTCTACAGAACAGAAATCTTACATAAAAGAATAAGTAAAGTAAAAACTATTAAAAATATAATAACAAAATTTATAATTTCATGATTTTATAGCTTGCTACTTTAAACAATATCTTTCAAATATATAATTGTTTTTTAGTACTCTATTGCAAGCGCTAACATTTATTTTTGATTGAAAGCGAATTTTTTTTAATAAAATTTTTCGAAAGTTGTATAACTTATAAGAAATCAAAAAATAAACTTTATTAAATTCTAATTCAATTTTAGCAATGTCTAATAATAGACTGGATCCTTATAGGTTTTATGTGTTGCAAGGTATTATTAAGAATTCAAAGTTTTATAAAATTCAAAGTATTAAAGAAATCAAAAGTAGTTTGAGTATATCATAATAATCCATTATTTGCTAAAAATCTCTTGAAATTGACAAAGAATAAGCTAAGAGGAAAAAGATTATTTTAGATAAAAAACATTAATAAAGATAATTTTTTAAATAAAACATTAGAACACGATATAATGCTGCCACAATTAAAGTACGTTATTAAAACCTAAAAACTAAGATAATTTATTGGCATGAAGTTTCGTAGAAGCTATTTGTTTAAACAAAGAAAAAGAAGAACAAAGAAAGCTGTTGACTTTAGTTTTAGAAATATTATTCTTAATTATCGAAGAAAATAGTATTTTGAAAATATTAATAATCTACTAAAACTCAAAAATTGAATTTCGTACATGCGCCAACCATTTTTGTTCTCTTTCTTGAATTCTTTTTTGAAATAATCCTTTCTTTTTGATTCTAATGCCATATACATGTTCACGATTTTTAATTTTGAAGATGTTTAATGAACCATAAATTGATCTTCCAGTTTTTTCATTTATCCATTCATAATTATACCTAAAGTTTTCATAAGAAAATTTGATCGAAAATTCTATGAGACATATTTCAATTAAATTTATGACTCGACTAAAAGGCAATAGAATAATTAAATCCATTTTTTTCTTTACTGATACTTCTGCAGGTTGGTTTTTTACTTTGACAGCTTTTTTTGTATTATTCCAAAACCAATGCTTTTTGTCACCTAATTTTTTTTCATTAAATGGCTGAAAACTATCTTGAAAAGATGATTTTTTTATTGGAATAGGAGACCTAGTTACTTTTTTATTACTTATTAACCTTTTTTTCTTTTCTCCATCAAAGTCAACCAGTTTTCCATAGCCCTTGAATCTTCTGTTTGAAAACATTTTACAAAAATTAGTCAAAACTGAAATTCCTTAAGCTCTTTCACTTCTATAAATAAATCAAAGAGGAAAAATATTAAATCTTAAACAGCCTGGAAATTTCTTACATTGCTGAAAAACTGTTATTAACTACAGTAAAACTTTTCTAAAGATTTATTTTAATCGCTCTAAAATATAGTGCTTTGTTAATACTTCTAAACTTCTTATCTTATGTTTGACCATTTCATTCATCTTATTTATTCTTGCTTTCTATCTTTTATATTCAATTTATTCTGTTACATTAAAAAAATTCCTTAAAAAAACAAATAAAGTAGATATTTATCTTATAGGTCTTATGATTAAAAATGTAAAAATTTTCTTTCACAGATGTTAAATTAGTTTTAAGTGAGTGATATATTCTACTATTTATACAAAGAAATTTTTGAAACTCAAAGTAATAGCAGCCCTTTATAACATCTAGATTTTGAAACTAATCGATTTTAATATTTCTGGATTCTACTGTTGAAGCAATTTTAATAAAAGTTAACTTCTATTTATGTTCTACATTTTTAAGTACTTGGTATTGCTTACTACATTAGTTTATATGTAGTAAAATTATTTTTGTAATCATCTTTGTAACTAAACTGAAGTTTTGTAAAAAAGTTGAAACTTTATTTTACGTTTAGCTAACTAAAATTCGACTTGGATAAATCATACTAAATTCTTTATGTTTCGACCATTGTGTTTCTACTTTTTAAATAATTTGAAAATAATTATTACAGAATACATAGATTTATTTTACACAAATTCGAAATTATTGAAACAATTTTACAATTTAGAAGCATTTAAATTAGAAAAATTTCAACATTTAGGGTTTTGTCGCTTAGGGTTCTAACATTGCAGCTAAAAAATTAGTTAGTAGGATCTGAACTTCATCAGCTTCAATATTGTCTTGAGGTTTACTTTCTCAGACAGTTGACATTCTGATGAAAATTTTCAACGAAAAGAAATTTTTTGTAAGCTTTGTTTTTGACTTGACTGAAATATATTTGATATATCACCCATGTAGCCGGGTTAATATTTCCCAACTTTATTTATTGTTTAGGTTTTCTAGTTTTACAAACAATACACGTGAATTAGTCTTTAGATAATAATTAAGGTGATTTATCAAATTTTTTGCAAATAAAAAACATTGAAATATCAACAACTATCTAATCAATCAAATTGAGAAATATTTTAAACTTTTTATAGCACAAGACACAAAAACACAGAGTATGTGCATAGATGTACTACAGGCAAGTTGTCTTGAAAGTTAAAGAATAATTTTTAACAAATATTTTCGAATGTGAAAGTAAAAGAAAGGCTAATAAAAGTCATTCAAACATTTCTTACAAATAAATCTTTTAAACAATCATGCCGCTTATCATCTTACTCATCATCTAACTGATCATCTAACTGACATGATTGCATAATGAGAGCTTTAAGTGCTTGATTTGGAATAAGACTTCGACTGGACAGAGGCTGATTGGTCATTGGACTACAAGAAGATGTTCCTTTTGAGTTTAACCAATTTTCAATGAAACTTCTTTCATATGTAAATCCATCTGTAGAAAAAAATACGTAAAGTAGTTGATAAGGTTGGTGACACCAAAGTGACCTGAAGCTAGAACAGGGTCTTCCATCAACTCATGTGAGATCGGGCAGAAAAATTCGGCTGGCATCTTTTTTTCAACTAAATCAAATTGAAGTTATTCAAAAGGAAGAAGATGAAGAGTTGGACTGACTTTCTTGCTTGCGTTTGCGGATTTGGTGGACTTTTACAGCCGGATTTGTTTTGTTACTTGTGCTTGCCCATTCAACAGGTGATTGGCTTCCTCCTGCTTGATCTTTGAGGTGAGAAAGTAATTGAGGGATGTACGCGTGGAAGTGAGCAGGGATCGAAGAGGAGAGTTTAGTGAGATCAAAAGAGCTCTTAGAAGGTTTAGTGATGCTACTAACAGCTCTTAAGATCTTGTTCCGATGACCAAGAGGAGCTAAAAGAGATAATTTTAGAATCAGCACATCTTTCATCATCTACTACCAATTCCAAGATCTTTTTGTAGCGTCTCTGACGTCAGAGTGACTAACTCAACGCCATCTATGACGTTATCGATAAAGACTTGAGAGTATTGGCCCAACTGGACACTGTCCCTTAACCAGTCAGCCACATCTTGACATGTCCATGAAGTAAGGTTCTGTGGTTCAGATAAATCAAGGTTTGGGACAGATGATGAGTGAATGAGGGACTAAAAGAAGATCAGAATGTTGATACTGAAGAGATGAGAAAGAGGCGAACTTTTGATAGAGTTTCAGCTTCAAGTGAAATGAGATTTACTCTTCTAAGATGATCTTCATCTTCATCATTATCATCATCGATCTTCCATATTAAAGATGATTTATCATATGAAGTTGAGGCAAGAGTCCTACCATCGACTGAGAACGCAACTGAAGTGACGATCGCAGTGTGTCCTTCCAACATTAAAACCTTCTCACCACTTTCCTGTTTCAAAATCACAAAAGTTACTTTTCTGGACTGCAGAAGTAGTCTTCGAGTGATAAAAAGTAACATTTAAATGTTTCTGTTTAGATTCTTTATTCGAATCTAAACAGAAGTTGCTTTTGGGTGAACATCGCACCTGTGGACCATATCTAAGGTTCACACGCCTCTAATTCACCCATACATAACTAAATCAACTAACAGCGTCCCACAAGATCACTGTCTTGTCGAAAGAAGATGAAGCCACTTTTTTACCATCAGGTGAGAAGTTACAACAACTGATAGCAGAGGTGTGTCCTCTCAATGAGCTAATCTTATTCAAGCTTCTAGCTGAAATTTAAACATTTTGTTTCAATTATTTAAACTATGTTAATAGCAATTTTTTGGAATAAAAATAACTTCAATTAGAAAAATCAAAAAATAATAAAATACGAGGTTCTTACCTGATGAGTTGAATAACCAAAGGTTTACAATACTGTCCTGACCACAAGAAGCCAAAATATTTGAATCTGCAGCAAATTGTGATTTATAAAAAGCTGCAGATTTCAAAGTAAAAGAAACTTTTGATGAAAATATTTTTATAGAAATCGAAAATCAAGTTTCAAATGTTTGCCACACACCAGTGTTTGAGCTTTTGGGAGAAAAAGTAAGCCATGATACTCCACAACCTGCGTCACCACCACCGTGAGCTTCTATTTGTAAGATGCACTACATACAAACTATAAATTTCACAAATGAAGAAGGTTATCAAAAAGAGTCACCAACCGTCATTTCCCCATTTAGCATGTTCCACATTCGAATATCACCAAGAGCTGATCCAGTTGCTAGGTAATCTCCCGATGATTCAAAGTCAGCTGCATATACATACCCATCACCATGACCTGAGACAACTCTTCAAAGTAAAATTTATTTTCGATAATTTCATTGAATTTTAAGTGAAAGTTAAAAAAACATTTTGTTTAGAAACAAAATTAATTTATTCTAAATTTAAATCCAAATATTTACTAAAAGATTTATAAAATTTGTACAAATCATCAAATATTTTGATAAACTTTAAACAATTATTTTTATCAGAGTAAGTTAAATGTAAACATGAAACTAACTTAATTAAATGTTTATTACTAACACTCCACAAGGCAATAGAACCATCAGAAGACCCACTTATCAAGTGTCTGGAATCAGGGGAGAACTTTGTCACTTGAACAGTGTTTACACTACTATGGTGAAATATTGCAACAATCTGTTAAAATGATTAGTCTTTTAAAAATGTTTGAACAAAGTAAATATAAAACATTTAATATCAGCAACTTTCACTGAACATTAGAATAAAAAAATACATAATTATTTGAATCTCTAACTACCTCATATGATGTAGCATTTAATCTAAACACATGGGCTTTTCCATCTGTATCACCAGTAGATAGTAGACTACCATCATTGTTAAAAGTGACACTGTTGATTCCATATTTGAATAATTTTAAAGGTGAGTAAGGTACTTGAACAAAACCTTCATTTTTATATACACGCAGGCTTTTATCCCCTTTTAACGAAAATTTTATGAACTGCATCATTATTTAGATAAATAATGACTTATAAGTTTTATTTATAATTAATATAACCATTTTTACTAACAGTTAACAGGTTGATTATAATAAAAAGTATTTTTCTAATTTATAAATAGAAATTGATGGTTAATTACAAGCACACTAAATCAAATTTTAAATGTAAGCTCAAATAGAATTTTAGAATAAAAATTATTGATCACAGTGTTTAAAATTTTATCAACTACTTTAATCAAATATTTATAAATAAATATTAATAAAGTATGGTATAAATGGTTTAGGTATTTATTTAAAGTATCAAATAAATAAATTGTTCATAATATTTATCTAAACTTATATTATTATAAAAAATTGAAAAAAAATGTTGAAGCTTTTTATGAAACCAAAAAACTATTTAAATATTGTCTAGTAACAAAAAGTTAATATTTTTAGTTAGTTACACAGTTATTATATCCTAAATTGCTTATTTTTTGCAAAACATCCAAAAAATGAATCAATTCTATCAAACTACTCAAATAGAAAGTATAGAATGCTTAGATATAAATTTTAATACTTTAATACTTGGTACTGATAAGATTTGAATTTATAAGCTAAATATATAGTTATACGATTCAATCACTATTTTTAATATGAAATATTAAATTATATCTTATAACTAAAATTATGGCAAATTTCACAAAAAAAATACTAAAAATGAGTTTTATATATGTTGAAATTAAAATAATAAAAGATGCTTTGACAAATATAGTTACCTGAACATGTAACAAAAAAGTCGGAAGAAAAGGCACATGAGTTTACTTCACGCGAATGGTCTTGAAGCTTACAAAATAAAACCATTTTTAATAAAATAAAAGATTACAGCTCAGAGCCTCCACAATGATAATATTTACAAAGACTCAATCTTTTACAATCATATAAATTCTTAAAAGTATACAATTTGGTTATAATACAGGTAAAAAAATCACCAAAAATGAAAAAAAAAACTAATAAAATACGGTTAGGGCCTTTTTAAAATATAAAAATTCCATTTTTATGGTGAATCCCTTATTTGATTAAATTAAAACTTTTCTAACGTTAAAGTTACAAAATACTTTGAAAAGATTAGTTTACTTTGTTTAGAAGTATGATTCAAAATTAAAAGAGTATTTACAAAAACTACTTCTAAAACCCTTATAGAATACTTATTAGTAATCTATAAATATCTGTTAAATCTTGAAATAGGGGTTAGAAAAATTAACAAAACGTTTTCATAAAAGTTTATGAAAATTATATAAAAGAGCTTGTAAAAAACATATTGGTGTAACTTTTTTTTACCGGATTGCTGCGAACAAATTGTTTGTTATAATTAAAAGAAGCTAAATGTTTACAAGTTTGTAAAACTCAAAAGCTTCAAAATTGTGTTAAACGTGTTTAAGATTTAATTGTTGTAATTGATCACCATTTTAATTGATTCTAAAAAATCAATCATTCAATTTGATCTGCACTACTACTTGGACTACTACTATCTGGACTAAAGTTGAATTAAGAAGTTTAGATTATTTCTTAAAACTTTTTTTAAAAGGATTTGACAAAGTTATAATATATCAATTTGAGCAACATCTTGCTTTTTAACTCAATTTTTCTGGCCGTAGTTTGACAACTTTTTTGTATAAAATTTCAAATCAATTACAAACTGCGAGCAGATATAAAAAACAAGAGTTACAAAAAATTAATTTGATATTATACTATATAAGCATTCGGGAGTTTCATCACTCGGCAGAAGAATAAATTTCGATGAGAATACTTTTCAGTATATCGTTTTTATTTTTTATATATCTGAAATGTTTAGATATATGTTTAATCATTTTATATATAATATGTTATATACTTTTTTAATACTTTCAGCAATACTGTTAGATTTATGCGATATAAAGTAAATTTAAATTACTTAATTAATTTGAGTATTATCATGCGTCTCATACCTGACTTTTCTGTATTTTTCCAAGGTTCGGTTCTTATATTTAAAGGCTAAGTCTTATGAAATGTTTTCTGATAAAAAATCTAGACGAGCGGAAAGAGTCGCTGCCAAGAAGCGGGAAAAGAAGCTGAAAAAAAAGAGCTCTACTGATGCTGGCGCCTCTTCTGGAGGTAGCTCCAACGACCCCATACCTAACCATGAAGAGGATCCTTTAGATCTCGAAAAAGTGCTGACAGATCTACAAATGATGAGCGTCAGAGCAAAACTGCAAGAAGAAGAGGAAGCTGCCAGGGCTCCTGGCGAATCTCCCAACGGTGAACGTCCGGGTGTTCGGGCTGATCAACTTATTGGGGTACTGATGGAGCTTTATCATAAAATGAATCTTTAAAAATTCATCATCCGATGGTCTTTATTTGAATTTATACTTTTTAAACTCAGCTGGTTAAGAACTTTTATATATTGAGTTTTTAAGGTTATTACCTAATTTCGAACAAATAAAGTCCTACAGCTCAAATTCTTGCTTTTCATCATCTATAATTTGTAAGAACTGTTAGTTGCTGAGAGAAGTTAAATTAAATATTTCTAAACATGTTTATGTTTAACTTCAAAATAATCTTATTTACGGGCTTTAAAACTTAGTTTTTAGAATAATATTTATAAGAAACTTATGATCAAAGTTTATTCGAGTAAGCGTGATAGACACATCCTTATAATAAGGAATTGAAGCGTTCATATCTACTAGATATTGATGAAAATGTAGTGGTTGTAATATTAACTTTACAATTTTTTTGTTACAAAATTCTTTCATCGACATTTCAAGTACTATTCGTGTTTGAGGATGACGTCATGACAGCAGTGCGGGCTGAGAAAGTTTTATTTCGTCTAAAAAAACGTTTTTTTCATAATTTCTTAAGCTAAATAACTTTTCATAATCAGATAAGGTAGATGTAAAAATTGAGATTTATATTTCTAAGCAAAACAATTGGTTATTTGTAACTAAAAATTAAATAGAGAATAATTCAAAGTTTAGTTGTTATCTCACCGAGACAGTTTGAAACTTAAATCCTTTTTTCTATAATCACTGAGTAAAAACTTACCAAATTTTTAGGCACTAGAGGCGCAATTACCTATTTAATTATGTCATTGCCTTTTATGGTGATCACCAGTAAAAAATATTGGATGATAAATAGATGTTTCTGCTGAAAAACTACAGATTACTTATGAATTTCTGGGGGTAAGATCTACAAGAAACCTTATTTGATCTTTATCAAAGATTGTAGTTTACTTGTAAATGCCAATCAAGCATGAACTTACTTTGTATTTTCTAGCCTTTGTACTTATTCAAACTACAAATCTGAATACTATTAGAGACTAAATTTATTTTAAATTCTTTTAATATTGAAGCCGCTTTGTTAGGAGTTACAATGTTCATTTAGTTTCGATTTCCTTATATGGCAAAAAAGAAGGAAGGCAAAGAAAGTTTAGTGATATTTCCTGTAAAGTTGTGTTAGTTACTTACCATATATAGTAGTGAAAGTTAAGCTGTCGTGTTTAAAACATCGTGAAGTCAACTTTGTTATATACTTCAGCAATAGTTCGACTATTTTCTAAACTTTTAGAAAGTTTAAAATAAAACAAATCACGAAAATGATTTAAAAGTTTAAAAGCTTTTTTTGTTTTAGATTTAATTAGAAATTTAAATTTAAATTTAAAACATTTGAAATGGAAGCAGTAAAGCAAAAGATTGAAGCTTTAAAAAGAGAAGTGAGCAACAAAGAAGATCTAGTTGATAAACTTGAGGATGATATCCGAACCCAAAAACAGCAAGCCCAAAAGGTCTCAGATATCTTTTGTCTTCCTTTGAAATAGATCAGATCTTTGCATCTGCATGTGATCCTTGCATCCATATATGATCTTTACAAATGCATGAGCTTTTTCTCTTTTGATTCTTTTTTTAGTTTCAATGATTAAAGACTGATTCTAACTTTCTGATCCTTACTCTTTAGACTGAAGATGAGATCCGAAGTCTTCAGCGCCAGAACCAACTGTTGGAAGATGAACTCGACAAGGAGCGAGACCGCGCCCGCGTTGCTCATGAACTTCACAAGGAGGTAAAAATAAGTTTTTGAAAAAAGCATGAGAATTCAATTTGAATTTTTTGGAACCAACTTTTATTTTGTTTCTCTTTTTGTATAAACTTTGAATTTCTTGATAGTGTTGCTGGTCACGCTTGATTGCCTGTGAAATCATTCAGACGTAGCACTAAAAACTGTTTAGTTTGCATCTGCACATGAAAGCTTTTGTGTAAAACTTTCTTTTGATAATTTTTGATTTTAAGAATTAAATTTTCTTAACAAGATTTCACGAAACATTTGATTTTGAAGCTTATTAAACAAATAATTTCATTATAAACAATCGAAATTTATTTACAAAAATGTTTTGATGACAACAGGCAGAAAACGTTAAAGACCAATTGACTGAAGAATTAAAAAGTCTTCAAAACCAAAAAGCTAATTTGGAAAGTAAGAAAATAAAAATTGATTTGTTTGCGTGAAATTAAAGATTTTGATGTGAAATAGAAAATTATTTATTAACAATTAATTTTGTGTGAACAATTTCTAAATTTCGGATTATTTGACTGAAAACTAAAATTTTTTTCCTTTTGTTAGTTCTAAATTAAACATTTTGAAAAGTTTATCTCACTGATAATCTCAACAACAGCAGATGTTAAAAATATTTACTTTCAGATGAAGTCGATCAGCTGATCGCTGATAAAGAAGAAATGAAAACGAAGCTGGATGAACAGAACCAGCAACTTCACGAATTACTCGGATAAGCCACCTCCAAGACTCTCTTGCCTTATTCTCATAATATTCAAGTGATTAATTGTTCAGTGAGAACCGATCTTTCAGATGTAGAAGTTCTTTGTTAAATAATTTTTAATAAAAGTGACTACATCAAAATCTTACTTTTTAATTCAAGTAATTTATTGTGAAATTTGGAGCTCGTTTCTAACACTATATTCGCTTTTTGGATAATCTTTTGTTTAAGTAGCTTTATTTGGAGGTTTTTAAAAATGAAATTGAATAAAAATCTAAACAATCAGAAATTAAATAAACATTTCAAGCAAAATTGTTAAAGAACTTTCTCTATAAAAGAGTGATGAATTAAAAGTACCTAAAAAGATGTTCTAGATTTCAAAATTGATTTCCTTATAAGGACATACATCAAGCTTTTTATGAGTGTGCAACTTTCGATGAATAATTTGAGACTTTTTTAGTCTGTCTGCTGTCATACTATGTTGTAAGAGCTGTGTGATTTATCAAATGCAGTCATGCGTTAAATAGATAAATAAAATGTTACTTCACCTAAATATAACCTGACAAAAATACTTTGGACAGAGTAATTTTGCCAACTCATCGAATAGCTTTTAAGACAAACATATACTCTATTGTAATCACTGGGATCTTAGCAACCGTTCGCGTGAGAGAGATAAAACCATCTTTTGTTCTGTATCAACTGCTACCGACTTTGTAAAGCGACTTTCATTCACTTATTTAGAGCTTGCTATAATCATGTTGCTTACATACTCTATTCTGCTTTGGATTTACGGAAAAGCTCCGATAACAGCTGTTAATTTTCCTGATCCTATTCCAGATCCTATCTTGTTTCAAGGAAATTTTGCTTTAAACAGTGATTTAGCAGAAGGAACAAAGTTAGCTTGTTTCAGTAAAGTTGTTTTTTATTTAGTTTTATCCACTTTGAAACTTTTTCAATTTGTTAGAAAAATGAATATTTAAACTATTAAGTAAATATTGAATTATGTAGATATGAAGGAATTCCATCACCAGAGTGTATAGTTGAAGTTGGTGGTAGTCTTTATGCTGGTTTAAAAACCGGACAGATCGTAAAAGTCCCATCTGTAAATGGTACACTTGGGATTGGTGGTATCTTTGAGGTATCATCGGGTATTTTCACTAATATCTCATCAGCTGTAGAAAACGTATCTTCAGGAAGACCATTAGGTGAGTTCTAAACTGATCTTTCATTGTAACTAAACTTCTGTTTCCAGGGATTCAGTATTTTGATGACGCCCTGCTCATTGCCGATGCTATCTTTGGTATTTACTCACTCAACTTGACGACTGGAGATAGAAAAATTCTTGTTAAAGTCGATAAGGTGAACCCACCTTTAAAACATCCTAGCGATCTTACAATTACTGCTGATGGAAAGTTTCTCTATTTTTCTGACGCCTCTACTAAATTCAACATCCTGAATAACATCTATATCAGTCTTGAAGGTAACATTTTTCTAAAGAGATTTTGCAACCTATTAAAAAGATCAACATTTTTAACGATACTTTGTTTGCCCTTAAAAAGCTTAACATTTTCTTCAATCAAATCTGTTGTGCTTAGCAATATGTTTAAAAAACTTGTTCTTCTGATTCTAATCTGTTAAAGGAACTTGTGATGGACGGATATTCAAGTTTGATATGGATAGTGGAGAGGTTTCGCAAGTGTTGACTGATCTTTGCTACCCAAATAGCTTGCAATTTAATAGTGAAGAAACAAAACTGTTAGTCAGTGAAACTTCTGTCAGCCGTGTTCAAGTTTTTAATACAACTTCTTGGTTGCCAATGCAAGAAACTTATTTTCCAAGTAAGTTCTTTTATTCGTAGTCGAACTTTTATTCAGTTTCTTTGTTAATTTTTGCTCCTAGGTTTGCTATCATACAAAATATGTTTTATTATTACAAAGTAGAGTTTATTATTATGAGTTGAATGACTTTTAAATATTTTCATTAGCTTACGTCGACAATATTAGAAGAACAAAAAGAGGAGATTTTTTGTTGGCTGGAAATGTTCTCGTAAGTTTTGATATTGTTTTTGCTCGAAGACAGCCTTTAATCCGACAATGGCTTGCATCTTCACAGACTAAAGAGCAATTACTAGAGTAAGTATAAGCCATACAAATTTTATTTCATAATCAACGTTGCTTCTTTTAATGTCTTTAAACAAACTCTGAAACAAGAGTTAAAGAGTTGATGAATGAGTTTTTTGAAATAAAAAGTAAATATTTTTGTTTTACAGAAGTGTGAACAAATCATTTAGTGCTGTCTATAAAATTGATGAAAATTCAAATGTTTTGAAGACTTACTATGATCCTACTGGTAGTTTAGTTCACTCTCTTAGCCATGTATCTGAGCTAAGTGACGGCAGATTAGTTTTAGGATCTTATGACTCTGATGCAATGTATTTTGTGAATGTTTGAAGTACAATGAATTAGTATATAAAAATGTGTATTGATTTTAACCGTATTAATTGAATGTAAATGAGTGATTTTCGTGTTTTATTGTAATAAAGTTTTTGAGCTCTAAAAGAAGTCCTCTTTTTAAAACAGTTTGCAAAAATTTCAGCCATTTAAGAAAATACAGCTAACTCTCGAATAAAAAATAAGATATTAAAAAGTTAGTATAAAATGTTAAGTCTAAAGTATTTTATAATCATTATACTAATAAAAATAATGGCTTGCTTCGGCTTAGTACGGCCGGGTGCGTTTCAGAAATGTTGTCAAAAAAAAAAAGCAAAACATAATGAAATGTAAAAAAAATAGAAGAGTTTTTAGGGTGTTTTACTTTTACTTGATATTTAATTTTCTTCTCTATCTTTCAGTTGTTTGCGGAGTAGAAAGCGCCATTCGGAGCAATGTGTTACGATATTCTGCTAATTGCTGGCATTGATGCTAAAAGATTTCATATTGTCCTTACATAAATCCTTAAAACGAAGAAAAGAACGGCCGATGTTAGGTTAGCCTTTTGACGGTTCTCTATACAGCAAATATTGTGAAATCCTAATATCTTCCATTTGACGTATATGACCAAACCAGCAAAATCTATTTTTTTATATTGCTCTTTGCTTTTAGACGTGATGCAGTGTTAAGACTTTTGTCAGATCTTGACTAATCGTATACTCTTTTAGTAGATGCCTGAAACGCTTGTTTTCGTAAAATTGAGAAGAGAATCTTAAAAAGCCTTAGGCAGTACAAATCGCAAGTACAAATCGCAAGTACAAATATATACGCAAGTACAAATCGCTATTTTACTCCGTTTTTGATGGTAAACGGTTTTTACATTGTTTTGATCTTTAATATAGTACGTGTCTTGTGGAGCTTCTCCATCTCTCCAGTATTTGACTTAAATATCTTGGAGAATGGGCAGAAGACAAATTTGAATTTGCTTTAGTAACTCAGGTAGTGTACCGTCGTTACCAGGTGCTTTTCTAATTATTATAGTTATACTATTTTTATAATTATGAATGTACTTATTAACAGAAGGCTGTCCAAAAAATATAGCAATCATTTAGAATACTTAAATTAAAATCAATTATTGAGTTTTGCAAAAGTAATGGTTTAAAACTGTATAGTATAAAAATTTCATAGTATTAAATTTTATACTTTTTTAAACTTGTGTTATTTTAGCTATAAGTTTATATTTTTATGATTAAGAATATATTATATTTAATATATATTTAAATGATTGTTGTCAGTTTTACTTATGGGCGAACTATTATTACCACAGATTAAAATCGTGTTATTGACTATCTTCCAGTTATAACCTTGCCCGATTAATTGCTTTATTTTCTTGGTTTTAAATTTTAATGTAATTTTATTTGTCGTTTTTTCAGATGATGTTTAATGCATGGTGCTGTTATTTATTAGCAAGTTTTATGTTAAAAGTTTTATTCTAACATAAATCACAGAAATATTGTAAAACATGTTAGAAACTTTTAACTAGTCTGAATAAATTAAAACTATAAATATTTATAGCTTTTTATAAAGATTTTTTTATATTTATAATACTATTCAAATAGTGATTAAAGTGAAATTACAATATAGTTTTGTAGTTGAAAGTCTATTTGAAAAATAGTACTTTTTTACTAATCTACCTATACTTTGTTTTATTACTTATTATTTTTCAATTTTTAACTTTATTGGAGTTCACTAAAATATTTAATTAAAAAATAAATCAAAAAAAAAATTATATAGATAAAAACTATAATATAAATTAATGATATATAATAAAAATGCATTCATATTTAGATAACTATAAGTTAAATGTATTAAGTGTCATTTGAACAAATTATTTTACAATGCAAATATTAGATATTTTAAAGCTTATGTTGACTATTTTTTTACTATTATATGATATTTAACCATCTATGATTGTTAAGTGTACTTTATATGAAATTATTATTTTTGTAGCAATGGAAGCATAAAGATCAGATGTTATATGACAAATTTGTATGTCATATGATGATACATTTATTTTTCTATAATAAATTTACTTTAGTAACTACTTTATCATACTAATATGTAAGTAGCTTAATTTGTTAGTTTTTTATCTTTATACTGTTATATTATAAAACATGTTGTTTAAATAGTTTGACTTTGTTGTAATGTTTCTATATACTTGTATGAAAATTTTAGTTTATCTTCTATATCTTATATTTATAATTTTTATATGTCCTTTTTAGTGTATAAACAATTGAATTTATAGTGCAAAATAGTTTATAATTTTTATGAACTTTTATAGTAATATATATCTTATATAATGTAAAATTTTAAACTATTCATAAAAATTAATGTTTAATGATTTAATTTTGATTTATTTTAAAATGTCAACATAAAATTTAAAGTATTAGCTATTTTGTGAATAGATTATCAATTTAATTAAAGTTAAAATGAATTTAGTATTACTTTATTTAGACAATGTTTATTATTTGAAATTATTCTATTATAGTATAATTGTGTTTTTTAAATAAAATTAATAATTGCTATTTATTAATCAGTAGAAAATAATTGTTTAGTATTTGGTTGAAGCACTATAAATTTGAACAATTTTTCAAAAACTTAACTAAATATGTTTATCAATATTTGGGTTTATAAAATTAGTTGGATCTATATTTAGTTATAATCTTTATTAAGTTTATATGAAAATCATTTTTTTCTAATCCTGCAATTTTAAATTGTTCATTTTTATAGTGGTCGGTGTTTAAAAAATCAATATAATTGTTTTTTGAATAATGTAATTTATCTTTGGGGATGAAATTCAAATCTTTACTAGTTACACTTTGTGATAAAGCCATGTCAAGCAGTATGAATAGTAATGATGACCCTTTGATGGATAACAGTTTAATTATTAAAAGTCCTTGTAATACAAAAGTCATTCGTGAAGTTTATGATGGTATTAATTCCCAAGACCGTTTTGAATGTGAATTAGAAAGTGCTTTAGAAGAGAAAGTTGATTACATAGTAATTGAACCATCTAAACTAGGTGATTATAATTGAAAAGTTTAAAATTATATATTTGTTCCTTGTATGTTAATACACAAGAGATGAATTTTATAATTATTTATTTTAAATATTACAACTAGTCTATGCTTTTAATAAAGTTGAATTTGATTCAAACATTTTTTTACAGGAGAGGAGACAAGTAGGTGGATACGAGTAGGTAATTGCCTTCATAAAACAGCTGTTATTTCAGGCTTAGCCTCCATTTTTTTACCCCAATTCCTACCAGACCCAAATGGCTTATTAGCTGTCTTTACTCGTTTACCTTCTTCGTTGATCAGCATTAGTTGTGTTACTTTGTACGGCATTTCTTGGCAGTTTGACCCCTGCTGCAAATACCAAGTAACTCTCAACAGCCGCGAATTATCCAAATTAAATATACAAAATCTCACAAATGCATCTCCTGTGGTACTTGTTCAAAAAGATGATAAATATCGTAAAACTTTACATAATGTGATTGCGATAACTTCTGGCTTAATGATGATTCGAATGGCACATAAGATTTGGAAAAGCTGATTCCAACTCCAAGAACTGTCTATTGAAGCTGGGTACTCAGCAGTTATGTTCGTTAATTTTTAAAGATCCATATTACAATGCTTGTGACATACATGATTATTTTATCAAAGTGTATTTTTTGAGAGATTGAAAGATCTGATAAGGTGTTTGTTACAAGTATTTAAAAGCCACTTTTGAAATAGTTGAATGTTTAACTTAGTTTCATGTTCAGTAAGTTGAAAAGTGTTTGCCTTTTAATACTTTTGTGTCTACTTATGTGCAAATTTCATTATAAACAATGAACTAATTGTTATTTGTGTTTTTTTTCATATATACAATAAGAATATTGTTATGTACAAACGTGTACTTATTTTAAAAGCATTACATAGTAAGATAAAATTATTACATGATAAAAATTGTAAACTTTAAATCTTTTGTAGTCACTATAAGTTCTGTGTAAGATAGAAAATTTTGATCTAGTTGAAGTTTCAATTTTAATCTTTTTGTTATTTAGTTGTTATTTATTTTAGCAATATCTTTCTGTTTGTTTATGTTAGATACTTTCATATAAATTTCAAACAATTTCTAATTTATTCTTTTCACTTAAACCCTTCTTTTTGTTTTAACATCAATTATCAGTTGTTGGCAAATCACTTTCAAAAAACCTAGAGCGAATTTCATGTTTTCTTCAAATAGTAAATTTTGTTGATATGGAAAATGATTTTGTCCATCTTCTATCTCAGACAAATTGATGATATTTTGTTTAAAAGCAAAACAAAAAGTTCATATTTCTTCATACCAACGTTTCATCTTCACAATTTTGGAAATACTTGTTTGAAAATCTGTTATTGAGTAGACTAAAAATACCAACTGGTTAATTGTGAAAGAAACAGCTGCACTGTCTTCATTATAACTGTGTTTTTTCATATGCCAGTTTTAGAAATAAGTTTTTTTTAACTTTTTTAAATAATTTATTACGATAAAAAGCATATTTAGTTAATTTTAAAAAATTTAAATTTTTGTAAAGATGAGAAAAATTAATAGTCATTTTGCGTAGGCGATTAAAGTGAGTTAAAAACTCATGATTCAGAGACTGTCTCATTTCTTATAATCACTAAATCTATTTAAGATTAAAAGTTGACAATGTGCTAAATGTAGTGAGTACTTTCAATCAATCACCATCTTTTCATCAAATTTTATTAATCAGAAATTCATTAAAACTTTATCTTAAAAAAACTTCAAGTTTCAAGATTTATATAATATTTTAGTTTTAAAATTATCCCTTGGCGGCAAATTCAAATGGATAATTTTTGATAATAGAGGATTAGACTGAATTTTTAATATTATAAATTTTGATATAACTTTATTTGTTGCTTATTGTAAAAGCTTTGAAACTCATTTTGTTTGTATTACAATTTAATCTTCAATATTAACTTTGAGTTAATATCGTTCTGGCGAAAATATATTTATCTGTAAATATATTAGTAAGCTGAGTTACATAGCAAATAGATAAATTAAATATTTTGATATTCAAGAAAGGAATAGTTTAGTAATTTGATACGAACTTTACCCAATAATTTTAAGTATTAAAGTATACCTCTGGAATGTTTTTTTTTTGCTCATCTGTATTTCATAGTGTATATAACAAACAAAAATGTTATTTGAGTAGTATGGCATGCTTTGGCCGAGAACGACCATGCTGTAAGCCAGGATAGAAATTATGGAGGTCCAGTTGCTGCCCATGCAGCAGGATTCCACTCTCCACACCAACAATGTATGCAGGGAAACAGAAGGACTGATTCAGCTACTATAAGAAATAAGAAAAGAAATGTAAAATATTAATTAAAAAAGCAAGACTTAGAATTTAATAAAGTAATCTTATAAAAACCCAGAGCGACAAAAGTAAACATTAAGTAATAGAGATTGCTAAAGTAGATCTTTTATTTTAATCTTGTTCATAACTTTGATGTAAAATTGCTCCAAAAAATATGAATAGTTTTTTTTGAGTATTATGGATATAATTTAATAACTAATAAAATCAATTTTTATATTCACAAAATGGAAATAATTGATGAATTAAGAAACCTTTTCATATTAGAAGACGAATTGATATTACAGAAGTCAAAGTAAAGTTTAAAGAACCTTGTTAGAAAACTGTAAAGTAGTCTCAATAAATGAGATAGAAGGCTAAATGCCCATATTAAAATAACTTTATGTTAAACTTCAATAAGCTTTATTGTACTTTTAAACAGATTAAAAATATTCTTTCAAATGTTTTCAACTTCCAAAATTACACAATAGTTGCACTTTAAAAAACTTTACTTTTCTAAAAGTGTACTTTTATGATGCTGTAAATACTCGACTTTATTATAGTTTTAATTAAAAAGTACATATTTACAAATAAAAATATGGTATCAAATATTTCGCTCAAATGCCTAAGTTAAATATTTACCATAACACTTTGCAGATTATAAATAATTTTTTTAAATAAACTTCTTCACTCAATTAAGAAAAAGTTATTAGAAATAACTAAGCTAGTAATGATGATTAGAAAAACTGGACAAGAAAAACGAATTTTTGTTTAAAAAATACTTTCATTTCTGCTTAATTAAAACTACAGTGTATCACTTATGTGCTTAAAATTATTCATCTGCTTAGTCTAAATTAAACTACAACTAAATTATACAGCGATCTTGAAATAAAAATGATTGCCTTTTAAAAAAATTTTATGAAAATAAATGTTTTCTATTAAAGATACAACAATTTGTACAAAGATATAAAATAAACTATAATTACTTCTGATTACTATATCATATCAGATAAGAACGAGATAAAACGTAGAAAAAAACCTAGAAATTACAATGCTTTGGCAGTCGATATAAAGTAAAATTATATTTTTCAAACATAGCTACATCTTTTGTTTTTATTTATCAAACAGTCTGCAGCTAAAAGTAACTTTATGAAATATTTTATACATTAACAACTTTTTCATTGCAGCAATTAAGCTGATTTGATTTGTTTGTGTTTGCTTGGTGACTGGCCTTTCTTCTATATAACATAGTTTTGATTACTTGGTAATGTTGATAATCAAGTTTTATTTATATCTTTAGAAATGATGAGACTCGCTTCGATTAAAGCTAACTTCTAAAACGGGCACCAAGACAAGATTAGTTTTTTTTTCATAGAGTACCATCAAACTAAATTTGCAGTGCTCATGTGCACAATTTCAAAAGGACTCTTTATTACTGAGAGCAAGATTTTGTTTACTTAGTGGGACAGAAATTTCCACGAGTCAAGGTGCTATCTACCAAAATAGCTTTGTTTTACGAGAATCAAGCAGTTCTAATGGTATAATAGTTAAAATATCTTACCGCATTTATGAAAGGAGGATGATTAATGAACTTACTTCTGATATTTTTATGTTGCAGACAATTTAGAAAATAGTTGAAGCTAGTAAATTTGAAAGAAAATATAATTTATGTTAAGAAGTTGTGGATAAATCTTCTTTTTAATCGGTTAACGATATTTTCATTTGTTCTTGTAAGTAAATTGAAATAATTTGAAAAATTTTGTATGCTCGTTATATCAGCTTCTATTTTAAAGTGTTCTAATCAAACTTTGGGCTGGGTTTGGAGTCCTAAGGATTTACTTCAACAAATCTTCTTTAATAGTAGAAAATATACAACAAAAATTCAGATTTTATGGATTAAAAGGAGTTGTATTTTAGTGAGATCAAAAATTAGTCCCTAAATAATTTCTTTTCTAAAATTAAAATTGACATAAAATAATATTTAGTATAAAAAATTCTAAATTTATGGTTTTAAATACACATTTTGTAAAGTTTAAAAATACCTTCAACAGTTACTTTCGAAATAAATTTTCCTGTAAATACTTTCTATTTTAAATAATATTTCAAATTTTTTTAATTTTGACAAATTTAGTTTTTCTTTTATATCCTCAATTTTTAGAATTTTACTATTTCAAATACCAATTGAAAATTATATCAAATATAATAAGCTAAGGTTATCATTTACTATTTAATTTTTTGCAGAAAATAGAGTTTATTTTTGAGAGGTATTAATTATTAGTTTAATCAATCAACCATCAGTTAATTATTGATTAATTTACATTTTTCAGTTCAATATGCTTTATGTTAGTATTCTGAATGATAAAGTAAATAATATTTTTTATTATTTGTTTTAAGGAAAAAGTTTATGCTGAAAAGGAAGCTAAACATTATTATTAAAGTATGTTTTACTTAAATTTAGTTTTTTGATAATTTTCCACTTCAAATTAATAACAACTGAGAAAGCCTGAAAAATTGGCATAAGAAATTGAAATCTTTCAAACAGTTAAAAATGAAGGAATAAACTGTGTTTTTACAGACTTTTTTTGTAAAAAGTTTGATTCACATTTTTTATTTATAAAAGTACAATATAATCACGATATAAAAAATGTTGAGACAATAGTTCAGAGTAACTCAACAATGGTTACTTTCAAAAGGCGAAAAATAAGTTGCAGAAAAGATTCTTTTTTTTATATTTTTGGTATTTTCTATTGTTTATAAGTTTTATAAATTTTACAGGATTTTAAGTTACTTACTTGAATATTTATTAATTGCCAAAAGTATTTTCATTCTAATGATATTAACTAGTAAAGTATATTAGTAATAATTAATAAAAATAATAATCATTAACAATAATTAATAAAAGTAATATTAAATAGTGAGTGAAACATTTTTCAAGTTTATTTAATCTTATTTATTTGAAATAAATAATTCTAACTTTGCATATTGATATGTTATTTTATACAATAAATAAAAACAAACAAAATACTGGTGTATCTATAAAATATATCAGAATTATTATATAAAAAATAATTTTATTGTGTTGTAAAAGTAAATGAGTATTTAAAAATAAATTTAAAAATTTAATAATCTAAATATTTAGTCTAATTTTAAAAGGAGATAAGTCAAAGGAACAAAAACAAATAAATGGAAACTATAAGAGTATGGAAACTTTTCTTGGTGATATTTTTAACATTTTCATCAACCAAAGGTCAATTTCTTTAAAAGACATCTGACTTTAAACTTTCAAAAGTATATCTTGTTTCAGGGCAAAAATGGAAGCTGGATTATTATCCAGATAATTTCAGACTCTACGATTCAACTGAAAGAATCATATATAACGAAGGACAACTTTCTTTCATATCAGCCATAGGCAAACTTATTGTTGTCGACAGACTCAACAAAACTCAGCGACATGTAATTAACATGATTTATATCACTTACTTTGTTAGTTTAGAATGTCAAACTAATTGATACAATTTGTTTGCAGATTATGATACCCAGATCAGAAAAACTAGCTAAAGGTTGTAAAGGTTTCGACGTGAGTTTATAGTGTTTAATACGATTAAAGTCACTTCAACAACACCTATATAATTACAGACTCCGCTATGTTATTTTAACGCTAACTTCTTATCTGAGTACGATGAAAATCATTTAATTATCTGCGGGTTCAACATCAAAAGCGAATGTCATATTATAAACAAACAGGTTTGTAAATTCTTTCAAGTATTTTTCATAATAACATTATCTCACTTTTTGTAAAAAAAATCAATTTCAGAATTACTCTGTAAATAGTACAACGTCTCATAAATTGCATTACATGGCAAGCTCTTTTTCCAAGTTTATACATAAAGAAGGTTTGTATTTGGCTCGATTCCATTTCAACCAATAATTAGACTAACAAATCTTCAGATGAAGATCAAATGTATATCACAACTTGTCAAAAATATGATTGTAGGTTGACAAAACAAATTGGTGAAACTATGAGAACCAAAGGAGATGATAAACAATATATATCTTGTATGTTTTATTTCTCACTTTTTCAAATTTTATTATATAGATCATAGATTGCTTTTATTGCAGGGAGCAATTAAGTTAATAAAAACATATCTATCTAGTTAATGAATGTATTTAAATTATGAATAACTTATATAATGATAACTAGAAGTTTCTTTTTTAAGCTGATTCAACATTTATTGATATGATCACTTCTTCTGATAAGAAAAATGTTTACATTTTCTATAATGAACCGTCAACTGCTTTTGATAGAGATCAATTTGTCAAAAATGGTGATGAAGTTACATATAGTTTTGTTGGTCGAATTTGTACAGTAAGATATACTAATCTAAACATTACTGAAGCTTATATTGTTATGCAACCAAAAATAATTTATAACGACTTCTCCTCTTCAACTTTTGTATCAATCAGTTTTTCTATTTTAAACCTTTTTATTCTACAAGCTCTAGTTATTGGGATATCAACCTCATAATTGATAATAAATTCAGGATTATTTTGTAGAATGATCCAGGAATTAACGAAAAAGGAAAAAGATATTTTGCAACTTTTGTCAAAGCTCGTTTGTTATGTGCTTACCCTGGAGGGGCAAATACTAAAAACCAAAATCTTTATTTCAATATCTTACGTAAATAGGATTTTTGTTTTATAAAATATTTATTTAGACTTATTTTAAATTAATTGAACGCCATGTCTGTTAGAAAAGTAACTTTACTGAAAAATCTATAAATAATTTAAAAAAAAGCACTTTTAAAGTTTAGTGAACTTTTTACAGAAACTTTTTAGAGTGACGTCATGTAAATTAAACTTCTAAATTATTAATTAAATTTATTAAAAAGAGGTAGTTACAAGTTCAATTAAACATTTTTTAGAAAATTAAAGTCTTAGTTGAATATCTGAAGTTTCTGAAATAATGTTTATTTAATATATAGATGAATGTTATACAAACATTAAATTGCAATTCTACTTAGATATATTTTTGTTTGCTTTCAAAAAATAACTGATTGAATAAACTACAAAATATTTTTGTTTAGAATCTATTGTTCAAGTTGACAACGACACGATAATTGCTCTTTTTAAACTACCAAAGTAAGTTAGACTTTGTTTGAAGGAAAAAAATGTTTATTATAAAACTTGTGAAGGTGGTGGGGACAAGAAGCAAGTGCGATTTGTAGTTATTCAATTAAAAAATTGAAAAGTTTATTTGATGGAGATGACTTTATTCCACACACCATCGACTATTACGACCCATCAAATGAAAAATTGTTACATTATCATGATCATGGTGTAATTTCACCTGGACAGGTTTGAAACTCTCAAGTTTCGAGATTCTCTTGTTTTAATGCTTTGCTCACTTAATAAACAACAAAATGTATTTTAGTGTCCAACTGGAGGTAAAACAATTATTAGAGGAACCAACGAACCTCGATTAATTAAAAGAATTATAAAACCCTTACATGACAAACCAATTTTTACTAAAAGTGGAAAAGAGTTTGATTTTATAAGTGCAGTACCATCAACCAACAACAGAAGATCTTTATTTTTGATCAAAAGTAAATAACTCTCACTGCAACTATTGAACACTTTAAATAAAGATTTAAAACAAAATATTGGAAATAAAATTAATCATTTCATTAATTTTTAATCTTTAAAAGGAACTGGGGAAATCGAAAAAGTAGCCTTAGATTTTGCTCAAATGAAAGGAACGTTTTTGCAATCATCAAAACTAGATGTAAGTTTTTGTGTTGACAACTTTAACTTCATTAATTAGTTAACATCTAAAAGTTTTTTTTTTATTAATTTTGTAGTTAAAAATAGGTTAATAAGCATTATTTGTTGTCTCAAATCTTGTTTTTTATTAGAAGCTTATTTCTTTATGACTTCTTTAAATCTATTAGCTTACTATTTCTTATTAAGAATTTTTGGTAAAAATCTAGAATTGATTTTTTTTAAAAGTAAAATTTTCTGAACGTTTCTTAAAATAATCTTTTGTTTTAGGTTAAAAAGGAAATTTTAAAAGTTTCTGCAACGAAAGAGGTAATTACTTTATCTTTACTCTCTAAAAAATCAAATAATTATGTTTGATTTAACATTTTGTGGTAATAAAAATATTTAATCTATTTTAATTTAATTATTAAAAAGCTGAACCTTATGCTTGATAAGTGATTACTATTATAAAGCGTACATCAGTATAACACTATGACTTTATCATTTATTTATTCAAATGTATTTAAAAACAATATGATGAATGAATTACGGTAAAAGATAACTATAATTAACTGACTCATTATTTTTATAAGCATGCTGACATCATTATAATACTTGATATCGTCATCATGTTTTACGTTTATTATTCATCATTTGTTATTTGTTTGTGTTTCAGGGAATTTTATTAGCACTACCTTCTGATACTGTGATTGCATCATTAACAAATTGTGCAAAATATAAAAGTTGTCAGAGCTGTTTTACTGATCCAAATTGCAACTGGCAAAAAAGTGAAAATAATTTAAAGTGTCAGCAAGTTTACAATAAAACTTTTCTTAATGAGATACAACAAAGTGATCCAACCAAGTCTGTTTAATCGATATTTATTAATATATTACAATTATCTTGTATATCTTTTAGCACAACTTACTATAAACTGATTGAATCTTAACTGTTTAATAAATATTAAAGCGATGTATTTATAGAATATTTATTTTTGCTATGTATACATTATTAAAATTATACTAGACTTAAAATGAAAACTTTTTCTTAAATTTATCAAAAATCTTCTTATTTATGAGAACACTCAATCTGTGTTATTAAATTTCAATCTAATTTTTAGAGAATGTTTAGAAAATCCCCCTGCTGCTATTACTGATTTAAAATTGGAATCAACTGATCCAGTAGTGATATCATGGAAAGACACAGAAATTTATTTCTCGCGACCAAAACCTCAACAATATTTATTTGAATTGAAGAATATGAAAACTAATTCTGTTGTTGAAACTAAATTTGTCAATACATCATCATGTCAGGTTTGTTAATCAAATTATTTTTAATTCTAAATTTAAATTTAAAGTTTCTTTTAATTTAGCTTCAATTTTAATTATACAATTCAAATTTTTATATAAATTAACCGGAAATATTTTTTTAAATTCATAGATTTTTAAAGAAAGCTTTTAAAACATGTCTTATCAAATAATTTTAAAATTTTATTCTAAAAAATTTTTAGAATATTTAAAATTCATTCATTAGCAACGAAAAAATGCTCTAAAAATATCAAAAGCTAAATTATTATTTTATAAAACTTTATAAAAAATTCTTCTAAATGAAGTTATCAAATTAAATTTAGAATAAATTTAAAACAGATGTCACTAGATAAAGTTTGGCTTGATAATATAATCATCAACATCTGAAAAATTTTTATCTCTTTTATCTTCTTCAATAATAATTAGTTCTAAAAAATAATAATTAAAAACAAATTATGCAATTTTCAGACATATAGAAATTAGATGATTATATTATTAGCAGATATTTGACAGTCAACATAATTAAACATGTAAAGTATTTACATTACAGTTAGAAGTAGGTTGTATATGAGATGAAAATTACAAAAAGATTACACAGAAGATTAAATTCATATATTGGAGTTTATTTGAAAAAATCAAACTCTTTGTTACTTATTTATATTTTATTTAAATATTAAATAACATTCAAACAAATCTATCAACATTTTTTGGTTCATTTTCTACCAATCATCAAAAATATAAAAAACTTTTTTGAGATCAAGAAATAATTTCATATTGTTAATTCATAAATTCATCAACAAGTTATTATAATCACTTTATAAATCTTTTTTTTGCAAGTTTTTATTTTAGAAAGCAATTTTAAAAAACTAAGAAAGCTGTAGAAGTGTACTATTAGTAAGAAAAATAGTTTTAAAAACAATCAATTGCTAAACGCCAGAGCTTTTACTTGTTTGTATTTAATTGAACTTTGTATTGCTGCGTTTCTATTATAACGATATATCAGCTGTTCGAAGCATTCATAACTCAACATTTTAATAAATAACCAGCTGTCTTGCAAACAGATTTTCCGTTTGGTTATTATGGATATAAAATAGAACCGTATGCCTCAGTGACAATGTGTATGGTCTTCAAAATATATACTTCATTTCTTGATTCTAAATAATGACCGAAAAACACTACAATTTAATTCTTGAAATTTCAGATAGATAAAGAATTGATAGCTGGAAATCCATACATGGTGACAGTTAAAGGAGTCTTTGATTTAGTTCTCAGTGAGCCAACTAAAGATGATCAATTCTACTTTAACACCAGTAAGCTTAATTTGATATATTTCAGAAAACTAATTGAAGACATTTATCAAAACACTTTCTGGTACAATTAATTAAAATTTTAACTTAATTTATTATTTTGTAGGTATTTCAAAACCTCAAAACTTAACAGTAACTATGAAAACTAATTCAATTCATGTTAATTGGATAAGTAATTCTATCTCTGTTCGTGACACTATCTTAGTATTTGATGCCAACTCAACATTATTACACAATATTTCAATTACTGGCATATCTAATATTGCTATTTATGATTTGGTTGATAAAATGAATTACACAATTACTATTTATTCATCTTCACCTGCTGATATTCGATCAAACTCTACATCAATTCAACTTTACGTTAATTGTAAGTCTTTTAAGTATTTGTTTGTTTTTAAACAGCTTATTTAAAACGTTTGGTTGAGTCACTCATCATCTTGATAAACCTTTTAAGACTTAAAAAAAAGCTAGTCATAATACAATCTTGATGGTTTATATAGCTTGATAATTTAACAAGCTTAATATTTATTACTAATATCTAATTATGAATTTTATTGATATAAGTAATCAACATTTTTCAAACAAAATATCTTTTTAAAGATAAATTATCTGGAAAGTCAGTAACGACGTTTTCTACATTAAATGAAAAAAGTAAGTTGTTGTTGAATTGCTTTTGTTATTTTTTCTTTTGTTGTTAATGTATCAGCTTTTCCAACTTCTACTGAATTGTTTCTTGACTTGGTAACAACAACACCTGTGATTAGAGGCTCTACAGTTTCTTCTTCAGATGAGTTAAAAGAAAATCAATTTAAAGATAAAACATACCAACAAACTATTAAAATCTTTAAAACAGGTATAACAAAATCGTTCCAAGATCATTTAAGCATGACAAAAATTGAGTAAAATATCTGATAAATTTTGTTGAAAATTTTCATTTTCATCTTTAATTTGCAACGATAATTAATGTATAAAAGTAATTTTTCACAAAAGTCATTTGCATCGTGACTTCTATTTTCAAGGAGTTTAGATTTATGCAAATCAAATTGTTGCAAATAGTATTTAAATTTTTTATCAACTAAATATTGAGATGTGAGAGTTTTAGTTAAACAGAATATGATCTTCAATTCATGTTGCGAAATCAATTCGATTTCAATAAATTAATTTATTTTACGATGAAATTTAATATGTTTTATTTTATTATCATTTTTCAGATAATATTTTACAAATTATTTTGTTTTTGGTGCTTTCTGTTGGTTTTCTTCTATCTTTGTCAATTTTAATAAAAAACAACTTAACTTTAGGAAGAGAAGTGTTTACAGGTAGGAGATTTTAGTTCACAAACTTGTTTAAAGTAGAAATTAAACAAATGAAAATAAAAATAAATAATCTTATCGCTTTAAAACATTTCAATTTCTAATTTATTTCTTAAATTTTTATCATCAATCTTGACAGTACGCAAAGACATGCGAATTACCTTCAAAAGAGTTGCATCCATTTATTTTCGTCAAGTTTCTAATCCGATTTATTATTTTCCAAGAAGCCAAAAAAGTGAAAATGAATATACCAGTTGATTTAGTAAGAAGATGTCTCTGTAAGTATTTCTTATTAATTGTATTTTTTCTAATAGTAACTCAGCCTACAATCTTAAACATTTGGTATTTTCAAATTTAATTTAATAATGAATAGTTTAAGATTGTTTAATTAAAACTTAAATTGTTTAAATCTTACTGATAAATATCATTGAAGAGATAAAAGTTGATCTTTAATCTTCTTCGAATAATTTTTTTGTAACTCATTTAACCTATCTCAAGTTTCTTTCTATGATTTTTTATCTACTACTTTTTTTGGTTTGATTAATTAAATTTTATTAAGAAGATTTTGAATTTAATTTTTAAACTTTGAAAATGTTAACTGATTTCAACAAAACAATTTAAAAATCGAAAAATCGATTGTTTTGCAGGTTTGAATCTAAACTTTTGTGGGAAGAATTTATCTGAGTATCGGTTTGATTGATTTATTAGTACTTATCCAAATAGTGTGACTATTGCTACACAATACAAATTTTCAAATGTCAGATGCTTGCAAAGTTTGATAAATAAGCGACAATATTAAGCTACATATTATAAAAAATGTAGTTAGTTCATTTTTCAGCATATACTAAAAGCAATTCTAGTGTTTTCAGTCATCATGAACTAATTTTGAAAGTTGTGAAAGTCTCTTAATACTTCATAAAACTAATAATAACACTCTGTTTAGTAAATCAAATTTAGCTTTTAAAGTTTTGTAAAAATTTTTAGATTAAATAATGCTTAATCAACAGAAGTAAGTTCTCATTTTTATTAAAGTTTGTGATTGTCAGCGTGAAAAACAATTTTGTCATTTAAACTTTGACATAAAAAAATGATTTCTTTAAAGTAAGAAGAACTGAAAAATAATTTAAATAATTTCTTGATGGAAGACAAAAAATAAGAAAAAATATATTCGAATATAAACAAAAAAAAAAAAAGCACAAAAATGGAAAGAATTCGACTTAATAACACATTCATGGTTTGATGATAAACATCTTTAATAATTTAAATATTTGATAAACCAAAAATTATGGCAAACACAATTATCTCAAATAATTGTATTGAAACTTTAAAATCATTTCTTTTATAAAATTAAACGTTAAAAGCATCAGATTTCTTTTGAAATAAAGCCAAAAATATATTTATTTAAACCTATTTGCGCTACTTTAAAGTGATTTAACAAAAAGCCTAAGATAACAAAATATGATTTAAACAATAACAGCTGAAATTTCTATAAAAATAGAAAACAAAAAATCTTTCAGAATTAGAATTGAAGAAATTAGGAAATCGACAAGAAATTGAAAAATAATTTATTTAGAAGTCTTCTTCTCGAAAATCTTACTTCTTTTTAAACTACCTCGTTCGAAGATCGCATCTCAAATTTCGCTGAAAGTTTAATTTTTTAATCAATTTAAATCTTTTGATATTTATCAACTAAATTCAACTTTCTTAAGTAATTCTCTAAAAATGTTAACACATCTTCTTTAATCTTTTTTAAATAACTTTAACTTGCAACATGAAAAATTGTAATTAAACCTTTTTAATAAATTAATAAAGAGTATTTTATTTTTTAAAATATTAAAAAACTTTTCTTCTAAATTGAGAAATTAAATTAATTAATAATATAAGTTTTATTGATATCTGATTGAATATTTCATGTGACTAATGGATACAATTTTGTAAAAATATAAATAACAATAAAATCATTAACTAAAAATAGTTCAAGAAAGTTTTACTTAGAAGATGTTTGTTTACTTTCAAATATATTTAAAACTTTTAGTATTCGTACCTGGTGCTTTTGAAAGATTTTGCGAGTAGTAAAAGATACCTAACAAACGAAAATACTTTTTTCTTCCATTTTTCACTGCAAACCAAGTGTGTTTAGAAATGTGGAACATTTAACTTACTAAAATGGTTAATATTAACTATCTATCAGCTCAAACCTGCATATACATGTCTTCCAAGAAGTAAAATAGTTCTGGCTAAAACCAATAAAATAAATACAAAACCAATTGTGAATATCATCAGAAAAATAGTTTTTAAAATACTTTCACCTACAAATTTAACTTGAATTAGAAATTGCGACGTTGCAAATAGAAGAAAATATTTTAAACAAAGCAAAAGGAAGTTTAAATTCCACAGTTCAAATTTAGTTTGTTGTTATTAAGCCTAAACTGAAAATTATTTTAATATTGTTCAGAGATTTTTTAAAATAAGGTAATGACAAATAAAAATTATTTGCAAAGTAAGTTTACCGTAAAAAATGAATTTTGTGAAAAATTGTTTTTATACACCGATGTTTATGATATGGTTATGGTTTAGTAAGGTTTAGTAATGGATTTTCAACAAAATTTATCAGATATTTTACTCAATTTTTGTCATGCTTAAATGATCTTGGAACGATTTTGTTATACCTGTTTTAAAGATTTTAATAGTTTGTTGGTTTGTTTTATTTTTAAATTGATTTTCTTTTAATTCATCTGAAGAAGAAACTGTAGAGCCTCTAATCACAGGTGTTGTTGTTACCAAGTCAAGAAACAATTCAGTAGAAGTTGGAAAAGCTGATACATTAACAACAAAAGAAAAAATAACAAAAGCAATTCAACAACAACTTACTTTTTTCATTTAATGTAGAAAACGTCGTTACTGACTTTCCAGATAATTTATCTTTAAAAAGATATTTTGTTTGAAAAATGTTGATTACTTATATCAATAAAATTCATAATTAGATATTAGTAATAAATATTAAGCTTGTTAAATTATCAAGCTATATAAACCATCAAGATTGTATTATGACTAGCTTTTTTTTAAGTCTTAAAAGGTTTATCAAGATGATGAGTGACTCAACCAAACGTTTTAAATAAGCTGTTTAAAAACAAACAAATAGTTAAAAGACTTACAATTAACGTAAAGTTGAATTGATGTAGAGTTTGATCGAATATCAGCAGGTGAAGATGAATAAATAGTAATTGTGTAATTCATTTTATCAACCAAATCATAAATAGCAATATTAGATATGCCAGTAATTGAAATATCGTGTAATAATGTTGAGTTGGCATCAAATACTAAGATAGTGTCACGAACAGAGATAGAATTACTTATCCAATTAACATGAATTGAATTAGTTTTCATAGTTACTGTTAAGTTTTGAGGTTTTGAAATACCTACAAAATAATAAATTAAGTTAAAATTTTAATTAATTGTACCAGAAAGTGTTTTGATAAATGTCTTCAATTAGTTTTCTGAAATATATCAAATTAAGCTTACTGGTGTTAAAGTAGAATTGATCATCTTTAGTTGGCTCACTGAGAACTAAATCAAAGACTCCTTTAACTGTCACCATGTATGGATTTCCAGCTATCAATTCTTTATCTATCTGAAATTTCAAGAATTAAATTTTAGTGTTTTTTTTGGTCATTATTTAGAATCAAGAAGTGAAGTATATATTTTGAAGACCATACACATTGTCACTGAGGCATACGGTTCTATTTTATATCCATAATAACCAAACGGAAAATCTGTTTGCAAGACAGCTGGTTATTTATTAAAATGTTGAGTTATGAATGCTTCGAACAGCTGATATATCGTTATAATAGAAACGCAGCAATACAAAGTTCAATTAAATACAAACAAGTAAAAGCTCTGGCGTTTAGCAATTGATTGTTTTTAAAACTATTTTTCTTACTAATAGTACACTTCTACAGCTTTCTTAGTTTTTTAAAATTGCTTTCTAAAATAAAAACTTGCAAAAAAAATATTTATAAAGTGATTATAATAACTTGTTGATGAATTTATGAATTAACAATATGAAATTATTTCTTGATCTCAAAAAAGTTTTTTTATATTTTTGATGATTGGTAGAAAATGAACCAAAAAATGTTGATAGATTTGTTTGAATGTTATTTAATATTTAAATAAAATATAAATAAGTAACAAAGAGTTTGATTTTTTTAAATAAACTCATATTTATGAATTTAATCTTCTGTGTAATCTTTTTGTGATTTTCATCTCATATACAACCTACTTCTAACTGTAATGTAAATACTTTACATGTTTAATTATGTTGACTGTCAAATATCTGCTAATAATATAATCATCTAATTTCTATATGTCTGAAAATTGCATAATTTGTTTTCATACTATTATTTTTTAGAACTAATTATTATTGAAGAAGATAAAAGAGATAAAAATCTGACAGAAACCTTTTGAAATTTACATTTTTAATAAATGTAAAATATATTTCAGTTTAAGAATTACCATTGATAAAAATCAACTTTAATGAAATTGTATGGGGAGTCATGTTGTAATACTTCAAGAAGCATTACTTTAAAAAACAACGTTTAAATTCCACTTAAGTCAAGAGAAATGCTTGAATGAAAATGAGAGAAAGGGAACTTCTGCTTGGCAGAAAAACGTGCTGAATATTTGGTGTAAATCAACTATTTTCAAAACTTTGGTTGAGTTTGTTTAACAAATCTATGTAAAGAATTTAACAGTTTTAAATTCTTTTTGAAATAAAAGAATAGAAAAAAATTTTTAATGAATTAAAAGGAAACTTTTCAAATTATAGAACTGATAAAACTGAGATTTATTCCTTAAAACAGATCTTGTGATTGAGAAAAACATTTAAATGACGTTATCAACATACCGAGACAGTGATCAGGGGAGACTTTTCATCTAGTAGTAAATAACTCGTTTGACGTCTATTGATAGACTTTCAGACAAACTAACTCAACAGAATTCTCATCATAAAAAGTAAGAATATTTTTAGATAAAAATTTAAATTCATTTAAATAAAAAATGTAATTTGTAAATGTAAAGTTTTAAATGCTGAAAAGAAATTTTTATAAATTTCAGATTTAATAATATCAAAGCAAAATTTATATCTCAGAAAATTAAGGAACATTAGAGCCAAACTTATTTCCAATTTTCTGGAAATTGTTTAGGATACTTCTTAAGAAAAAGTAATATTCAACCAATTTGAATTTTTTAACTTTTTAGAAATTTCTCATAAAGTAAAATCTAATTGCCATCTACTAGCTACAAAAGTAATTACTCAATTATTAAAACATGATAGCTGAACTCATGTAGATTCGTAAACCAGAAAATCAATTGAAGCTAAATTAAAAGAAACTTCAAGTTTAAATTTAGAATTAAAAATAATTTGATTAACAAACCTGACATGATGATGTATTGACAAATTTAGTTTCAACAACAGAATTAGTTTTCATATTCTTCAATTCAAATAAATATTGTTGAGGTTTTGGTCGCGAGAAATAAATTTCTGTGTCTTTCCATGATATCACTACTGGATCAGTTGATTCCAATTTTAAATCAGTAATAGCAGCAGGGGGATTTTCTAAACATTCTCTAAAAATTAGATTGAAATTTAATAACACAGATTGAGTGTTCTCATAAATAAGAAGATTTTTGATAAATTTAAGAAAAAGTTTTCATTTTAAGCCTAGATAATTTTAATAATGTATACATAGCAAAAATAAATATTCTATAAATACATCGCTTTAATATTTATTAAACAGTTAAGATTCAATCAGTTTATAGTAAGTTGTGCTAAAAGATATACAAGATAATTGTAATATATTGATAAATATCGATTAAACAGACTTGGTTGGATCACTTTGTTGTATCTCATTAAGAAAAGTTTTATTGTAAACTTGCTGACACTTTAAATTATTTTCACTTTTTTGCCAGTTGCAATTTGGATCAGTAAAACAGCTCTGACAACTTTTATATTTTGCACAATTTGTTAATGATGCAATCACAGTATCAGAAGGTAGTGCTAATAAAATTCCCTGAAACACAAACAAATAACAAATGATGAATAATAAACGTAAAACATGATGACGATATCAAGTATTATAATGATGTCAGCATGCTTATAAAAATAATGAGTCAGTTAATTATAGTTATCTTTTACCGTAATTCATTCATCATATTGTTCTTAAATACATTTGAATAAATAAATGATAAAGTCATAGTGTTATACTGATGTACGCTTTATAATAGTAATCACTTATCAAGCCTAAGGTTCAGCTTTTTAATAATTAAATTAAAATAGATTAAATATTTCTATTGCCACAAAATGTTAAATCAAACATAATTATTTGATTTTTTAGAGAGTAAAGATAAAGTAATTACCTCTTTCGTTGCAGAAACTTTTAAAATTTCCTTTTTAACCTAAAACAAAAGATTATTTTAAGAAACGTTCAGAAAATTTTACTTTTAAAAAAAATCAATTCTAGATTTTTACCAAAAATTCTTAATAAGAAATAATAAGCTAATAGATTTAAAGAAGTCATAAAGAAATAAGCTTCTAATAAAAAACAAGATTTGAGACAACAAATAATGCTTATTAACCTATTTTTCACTACAAAATTAATAAAAAAAAAAACTTTTAGATGTTAACTAATTAATGAAGTTAAAGTTGTCAACACAAAAACTTACATCTAGTTTTGATGATTGCAAAAACGTTCCTTTCATTTGAGCAAAATCCAAGGCTACTTTTTCGATTTCCGCAGTTCCTTTTAAAGATTAAAAATTAATGAAATGATTAATTTTATTTCCAATATTTTGTTTTAAATCTTTATTTAAAGTGTTCAATAGTAGCAGTGAGAGTTATTTACTTTTGATCAAAAATAAAGATCTTCTGTTGTTGGTTGATGGTACTGCACTTATAAAATCAAACTCTTTTCCACTTTTAGTAAAAATTGGTTTGTCATGTAAGGGTTTTATAATTCTTTTAATTAATCGAGGTTCGTTGGTTCCTTTAATAATTGTTTTACCTCCAGTTGGACACTAAAATACATTTTGTTGTTTATTAAGTGAGCAAAGCATTAAAACAAGAAAATCTCGAAACTTGAGAGTTTCAAACCTGTCCAGGTGAAATTACACCATGATCATAATAATGTAACAATTTTTCTTTTGATGGGTCGTAATAGTCGATAGTGTTTGGTTCAAAGTCATCTCCATCAAATAAACTTTTCAATTTTTTAATTGAATAACTACAAATCGCACTTGCTTCTTGTCCCCACCACCTTCACAAGTTTTATAATAAACATTTTTTTCCTTCAAACAAAGTCTAACTTACTTTGGTAGTTTAAAAAGAGCAATTATCGTGTCGTTGTCAACTTGAACAATAGATTCTAAACAAAAATATTTTGTAGTTTATTCAATCAGTTATTTTTTGAAAGCAAACAAAAATATATCTAAGTAGAATTGCAATTTAATGTTTGTATAACATTCATCTATATATTAAATAAACATTATTTCAGAAACTTCAGATATTCAACTAAGACTTTAATTTTCTAAAAAATGTTTAATTGAACTTGTAACTACCTATTTTTAATAAATTTAATTAATAATTTAGAAGTTTAATTTACATGACGTCACTCTAAAAATTTTCTGTAAAAAGTTCACTAAACTTTAAAAGTGCTTTTTTTTAAATTATTTATAGATTTTTCAGTAAAGTTACTTTTCTAACAGACATGGCGTTCAATTAATTTAAAATAAGTCTAAATAAATATTTTATAAAACAAAAATCCTATTTACGTAAGATATTGAAATAAAGATTTTGGTTTTTAGTATTTGCCCCTCCAGGGTAAGCACATAACAAACGAGCTTTGACATAAGTTGCAAAATATCTTTTTCCTTTTTCGTTAATTCCTGGATCATTCTACAAAATAATCCTGAATTTATTATCAATTATGAGGTTGATATCCCAATAACTAGAGCTTGTAGAATAAAAAGGTTTAAAATAGAAAAACTGATTGATACAAAAGTTGAAGAGGAGAAGTCGTTATAAATTATTTTTGGTTGCATAACAATATAAGCTTCAGTAATGTTTAGATTAGTATATCTTACTGTACAAATTCGACCAACAAAACTATATGTAACTTCATCACCATTTTTGACAAATTGATCTCTATCAAAAGCAGTTGACGGTTCATTATAGAAAATGTAAACATTTTTCTTATCAGAAGAAGTGATCATATCAATAAATGTTGAATCAGCTTAAAAAAAGAAACTTCTAGTTATCATTATATAAGTTATTCATAATTTAAATACATTCATTAACTAGATAGATATGTTGTTATTAACTTAATTGCTCCCTGCAATAAAAGCAATCTATGATCTATATAATAAAATTTGAAAAAGTGAGAAATAAAACATACAAGATATATATTGTTTATCATCTCCTTTGGTTCTCATAGTTTCACCAATTTGTTTTGTCAACCTACAATCATATTTTTGACAAGTTGTGATATACATTTGATCTTCATCTGAAGATTTGTTAGTCTAATTATTGGTTGAAATGAAATCGAGCCAAATACAAACCTTCTTTATGTATAAACTTGGAAAAAGAGCTTGCCATGTAATGCAATTTATGAGACGTTGTATTATTTACAGAGTAATTCTGAAATTGATTTTTTTTACAAAAAGTGAGATAATGTTATTATGAAAAATACTTGAAAGAATTTACAAACCTGTTTGTTTATAATATGACATTCGCTTTTGATGTTGAACCCGCAGATAATTAAATGATTTTCATCGTACTCAGATAAGAAGTTAGCGTTAAAATAACATAGCGGAGTCTGTAATTATATAGGTGTTGTTGAAGTGACTTTAATCGTATTAAACACTATAAACTCACGTCGAAACCATTACAATCTTTAACTAGTTTTTCTGATCTGGGTATCATAATCTGCAAACAAATTGTAACAATTAGTTTGACATTCTAAACTAACAAAGTAAGTGATATAAATCATGTTAATTACATGTCGCTGAGTTTTGTTGAGTCTGTCGACAACAATAAGTTTGCCTATGGCTGATATGAAAGAAAGTTGTCCTTCGTTATATATGATTCTTTCAGTTGAATCGAAGAGTTTGAAATTATCTGGATAATAATCCAGCTTCCATTTTTGCCCTGAAACAAGATATACTTTCGAAAGTTTAAAGTCAGATGTTTTTTAAAGAAATTGACCTTTGGTTGATGAAAATGTTAAAAATATCACCAAGAAAAGATTTGAAATGAAAGCGGCTTGCATTTGAATTTTTTATTCGTTTTACTGACAGACAACTATATTAAAATTTAACTAACACTTTCACTTATTTCTGTTTATAATAAAACTTCATTAAAACTTTAGCTGTTTATATATAATCTAAGAGATAAAATCATTTCTCCAGTTTTCTTTTGACTTTAATAAACTTTTGTTTTTGTTCAATATTTGCAACTCTCTATTTCGATACAAACATTATTTCAATTTTTTTCCATTTTGTATTATTTTCATATTTTTACATACATGACTAACCAACCGGTTTCCTTTCAACTTTTAAGAACTAAAGGCTGAGTAATTTGAATCGTTCTCTGAATAGGGTGAGTCATTTTTGATCACCAAGACATGTTATTCCTTGAATATCATAAACACTTTTATAGTTGAATGTTATATAAGCTAGTAGAGAAAAAATCAATCAAATCAATTTTACTCTTTGACCCATAAAACGTTTCAGTTAATAACAATCTAATATAAATCGATATATTCAATAGATAATAGAAAAATTAAATAGTATTTTAAGTTTTCCTGTTTAACTTAATAAGTATTCAATTTATATAAATTTCTTTATGAAAAATTTTGCTTGTATTAAAATTAAAATGATTTCTTAGTTCTATCGAGTCTTCCAAATCTTTTAAAGTATCAAAAATTAAAGGTTCAAAATTCTGTCTTATTCGATAATTTTTTTTAACAACTTTGTTTGACCTTTTTTCTGGAATAATTTGTTTTCTAAAATACTTGTAAAACGTGTGAAAATAAATGAGATTCAAAACATGGTTAAAGTTATTACTATTTGATGTTTTCAATCGTTTATAACCTTTCAAATATCTCAATTCATTCGACCTTATTACTCCAATACAATTTCCGTTTATAACATTTTAAATTTTCTAATCAATTCTTTCAATCATAAAACTGTTAACAGCAAAAGTAAAAGATATTTAAAACATTCTAAAAATAAAGATGATGCACAGATAATTTTAGTTTAAACAAAAGTTTAGAAAAATATATTTTATCTTTGGAAATTGTTTATTAAAGTGATGACACATTTATTATTTAAGCTTTTTAATTTATAGTAATAAAAAAAATTATAAAGGGACTATAAACTTAATGAAGATAACGGAAATGATGATATTAGTAATAAATAGTAATACTGTTGATATACAATTAGTAATACTCTTGATATTTACTACAAAAATGAATTTTGAAAATGCTTTTAAAGAATTAGAAAAACTTTTCTATGCTGCAACTACTAATTTAAAAACTTAGGTTAGCCTTAATTTATCATTAAACTGACCTTAAAAAAGAATATTCAACAAAACTTTCCAGCTCTAAATCTGTTTTCTGTAACTTGTACTTAAAAAATTGTAGTAAAGTATATCTGAGGTTGTAATTTGAAACCTTTTTCTTTTTTTGATGTTATAAAAATGGTAGCTGTGCGCTACCTAACGGTAAACTTAATTATCAGTGTTGGTTTTAATTATTAGCTTAAATTGAGATTTAATAGTGCCGATTTGGCAGGAAAATGAGAAATTAAAAACTTTTAAGAATCTGCTTAGATGGATAACTTGTTTAGATCGCAGGTAGTAACAGCTAATTGCTAATTTTGCGCTTGGCTTAATTAGAAATTTGATTTATTATTATATAATTTGTTTGTGGTATTAAATCGTAAGACACTTATCTGTAAAAACTTTAATAAATTAACCGAAGAATAGCTAAACCAAAATAACCAAGACTTTGATTTTTTCTGGTAAATATTTATGTATTCTACTGTTTCTTTATTCGCTCCTCTTATAAAATAAATATACTTTGAATGAACAAATGAGTAATAAAATAAAGTGATTCATTTGCTACCTTTTCCAAAAGCTTAATGATATTGGTAAGCTACCATTCTAAAAATATAAAAAGGATGAAATACACAAAAAATTCATTAATGTTAATTAAAAAGTTGTTATTAAGATTACTAATAGATAAAGACTAATAAGTTGGAATATATTTTTTTAATCTTTAAATAAATTTTAAGATAAGCTCTATTTTTAGGTTATTATTAGCAGCATAGCTTTAAAAGACGTAAAATTTCTTATAATCGTCGATGAACTAATTCTTACTCAACCTATAATTACCCTTTATCATATCTATAAAAGGTGCTCAAAGTTTGAATTACTTTTGATATATAATTACCTAATTTAACAAAAAAATTTAATGGCAAGCTTAAGTGATGCAGAAATGATTGTTTATTTACCTTAAAGTATAGTTTCAAGTATTTTTTATGAAGTATATTTGGTATGAGCAAAAAATAAGGGAGTATTAAGGATGAAATTACTTTTAGCTACTCGTAAATGTAAAAGTCAATCATTTTCTTCTACTATTTCTGTTTAAAGTCATGTAAACAAATAAAAAATATAAAAATCATTTCTTAAAGATTTTGATTCTTATTCAATCTTGGCTATAAAATGAATTATATAAAGATGTTTGAAGATTTGATTTTAGAATAACAAAATTAGATGCTATGGTTTGCCTTTTGTTAACTACTAACAAAACACTAATAATCACTAGTAATTCTTTTAGATGACTTTTATCTATTATAAGATATTTTATAACTTATAATATGTTTTAAACATAAATACAACAATTTTCCTAAATATTATTATTAATTATAAATATAAACGAAAACTATGTTTATAATTTTTCTGTAAACAGTAACTAATAAATACCTATATAAATTGTTTAACCACATAAAACAAACTTTGACAAAAGCTTCTTTATTACATTTCTCATTTAAGATATTAATTATTTAAAAGCCTCAAAAATAATTCAAACATTGCTTGCAATGTAAAGGTAATCTCTGATGAGAAAATACCTGCTCATAAAATTCTTTGTGTTTGAATGTATCAATTTATAAGGGGTGAAACCTGAATTATTCTCATTACTTACTAATCAAAGTTGAATAATTTACTATTTCTTATAATTATTGTTTCATTTTTTAAATCGTTTATTCTTCAAAAGCCTTTTGAGATTTAAACATTTAAATTTTCTTTAAGTTTTCGCATGTATTCATTTTTACGACATTTTTATTTTGCTACTAATAATATTTTATAGTTTGAAAAAGTTATTCATTCAGTTTAATTATAGTTTAATATGTAAATTCTTGATATGCGATATTTAATATATATTTAAATCAGTACAAATTAATTTATAAATAAGTTCATTTATAGATAAGTTAGTTTTAGTTAGTAATTATTGTATCTTTAAAAATCTTTTGAGAATATATTATAATTTTGTTCTTTGTCAAATTTAAACATTTAACAATTTTATGTGTTTATAAATATGCAATAAAAACCATACAATAATTTAATACCAAACTAGTTAGTTTTAATAACTTATTATGATTTAATAGTAATGATAAATTTGATAATCTTTTTATTTTTAGCTTACTACACTAAAGACTGTGATGTTTTATTAATATAAAATTTTTTTTTTTTAAGTCTGTCAATTTATACTAGTAGTAAGAATAAAATTTTTGTTGTATGAAGTTAAAAAAAAGATTTTATTTATAATTTTAGAATATAGATTTTATATTAACGGTTTGTTTAATTTTAATCAGCTTTTAATCAGGACTTTATTTTTTACATCTTAACCCTTATAAAAATAATTCAACTAAAAAATAATAAATATCTACACAATTTTGATTAAAACAGATTTTAAATTATTAAAGACTATAAAAAGAATTTGAAGAGAGAGCAACCTTTGTTAAGAAAAAACAAAAATGCTTGGTTTGGCTCTTTGAAGATTGATGATGAGCACATCATCAAATTCAGCTCAATATGTTGGACCCTATAGATTGGAAAAAACCTTGGGTAAAGGCCAAACTGGTACAAGCATTTTTGAACTATTTGTATTTAGATATTCAAAGTAGTCAAATAAATATATATTAATGACAGGGTTGGTAAAGATGGGAGTCCATTGTAGATCTGGTAAAAAGGTTGCAATAAAGATGGTGAATCGGGAAAAACTAAGTGAGAATATAATTAATAAAGTAAGAGAATTGTTTGTACAATGTTAGAAGAATTTGATCATAAATATATAATCTAAATGATGTGCAAAAGAGTAAAAATGATTAAAATCTTTAAATTATTTAACTTTGAATTTTGTGAATCTATTTTAATATGAATATTTTGTCAGTAAATTGAAAATAAACTTTCACAAAATGAATCACTGAAACTGATAATTAGAATATAATTCCAAATTTTATTTCATCAAAAAGTTTTTCAATTTTCGGATTGACTTGAAATTTTTGTTGAGTAGTCACGTGACAAATTTCTACAAATTGATTTTATTGAAGGTTGAACGCGAAATCGCGATCATGAAACTGATTGATCATCCCCACATCCTGGGACTCTATGATGTTTACGAGAACAAAAAATATCTGTAAGTGAAATCTTATCAGCAAAGATCAAACTGAAGATCATTTTCTTAAGATATTTGATCCTGGAGCTGATCTCTGGAGGTGAACTTTTTGATTATCTCGTACGAAAAGGAAGATTAACTTCTCGTGAAGCTCGGAACTTCTTCAAACAAATCATCTCAGCTGTCGACTTTTGTCATCGTCACAATGTCTGGTTAGTCTTCATTTTATTCTAATCTCTAAATCTTCTTCTCGACTTCACAATCTTCCAATTTGATCTTCCTCGATGTTCAGCCATCGCGACTTGAAACCTGAAAATCTGCTCCTGGATGACAAGAATGACATCCGGGTAGCAGACTTTGGGATGGCGTCCTTGCAGCCCCAGGGCAACTTACTCGAGACCAGCTGCGGCTCGCCTCATTACGCGTGCCCAGAAGTGATCCGGGTAACCTACCCGTCGTCCACTTGTCGTCTACTTGTTGTCATAGCAACCAGCAACATGATGATGATGATGATGTGTTGTTGTTAGGGTGAGAAGTATGATGGAAGAAGAGCTGATGTTTGGAGCTGTGGGGTCATCTTGTTTGCACTTCTTGTGGTGAGTCTCACTTGCTCCTCCGCTTATCCTTCTTCTCATATTCACCACTAAGGGGGCTTTACCGTTCGATGACGATAATTTACGTAATTTGTTGGAGAAAGTGAAACGGGGTCAATTTGCAATCCCCCATTTTGTACCTCCGGATGCTCAAAGTCTCCTCCGAGGAATGATTGAGGTGGATGCAGAGAAGAGGATGACTGTAAGGTGATCTCAGATTGCATCTTCATCTGACATCTGATGTAGTTGCAGCAAGTTCTCAATCACAAATGGATGATGAACGCGAGCGGAGTCCCGGAACCAAATGGGATGGAATCAAAGATGAAGGATTCGGGAAGAGTGGGGGCAATGGCGGTTGCAGTTTGTGAGAAGTTGACATGTGAGGATGACACAGATCCCGATGTTCTTGCCTCTATGGTGTCTCTTGGATGTTTCCGTGATAAAGCAAAACTGCTGAGGAATCTCACTTCAAAAGAGTGAGTGTGTTGATGACGCAGTGATGACGTCATCAGTGATGATGTACAGGCAGAACACAGAGAAGGTGATTTACTACATGTTGTTGAAACGAAAAAAGAGGTGCCCCAGTTTTGATGACGATGCTGATTCGTTGCCATGTAAACATCCAGGTGGGTGAACATCTCGTCTCGATGACGTCATCAATTTCCGGTTTCATAGATGCTCCTCGAAAGCGAGTGGATTCGACGTCATCAAGATCATCGTTGTCGAGTAGCAGTGGGGAGTTAGGGATGAGTGAAGTGATGAGGGGAGTAGGAGGTACAGGTGCAAGCAAGACTTCTTCAACTGGATCTCTTACTTCAATTTCAAGTGGAAACGCCGCGCGTCTTCATCAACGCAAGTTGTCAGTAGAAACCTTAACTGATCGATCAAACCCTAATCGGTCAGTTCATCATCTTGATCTTCATCATCTTGATCTTCATCATCATGATCTTCATCATCTTGATCTTCATCATCTTTTCAGCACGAGAAGTTTATCTTCCGAGCCAAGTGAAAATCGAGGATTGCCATCTAGTGGTCAAAATAACCGGGTTCATCATCATGGCGCCGTTTCAACTACTCCAATCAAGCAACAACAGCAAGATCAGGATGTCCAACAAGGATCAAAACAGCTCCAAGCATCCAGTAGTAGCTCAACAAGTCCTTGGAGGAGTCGTTTGAACAACATCAAGAACAGTTTCTTCGGATCACCTCGTTTCCATCGTCGCAAGATTCAAGGTCCCTTCTTCATCTTCCACTTCTTCTACTGATTGCTCGAATTTAGTTTCCGATGACGTCAGTAGCGGTAGCGGGACACAATCAGTTATTGAACCTCCAGATCATTCGTGGTTTGGAAGATTCACTGGAAGTGGGTCTTCTTCGTCTTCCTCTTCTTCATCTTCCAGTTTCTTCTCAAGAGCAAGAGATGATCCAGTTCCTTTAACATTGGTGATGAACAAACGGACTCTCCACAGCATCAAAGCTGATCTTATTCACGCCTTTCTCACTGTTAGCATCTACATTGATCTGATCTCATCTAATCTTCTCTTCTTCAGATCTCTAATCTAACTCACGAGGTCGTTTCGCCCAATAGCTTCCGGTGCGAGTATCGGCAACAAGGGAGTCCCCACGGAGTGTTTGGTGGCAAAAGTGTCAAGTTCCGAGCTGATATCTTGCAAGTCTCGTTCAGTGGCAGTATGACGTCAGAATCGAACGGATCGCGACGAAAGAGCTCTTTTGGCAACTACCACGTTACTTTCCAACAGATATCAGGTCACTAATTGTTCATTCTACTTCTAAAGTTCAATATCCGGTCCACAGGACAAAGCCGGAGGTTCAAACGAGTCCTTGAACTCGTCCAAATCAAACTCACTGCTCAGCCGTATGTTCCGCATCACCGACCTTCGGGTGAGATTAGCGCGTTTACTCGCGAGATGGAGCAATTGTACAAGTCGAGTGATCTGAAGATATAGCGCCAACTCCACGAAACCTCCGTGTAAATGAGACACGCGTTGATGACGTCATGATGTCCTTTTGCTGTTTTTGTTGTATCTTTTTTAAAAAGAAAATTGATATCACTGGGTGGCGCTGTTCAGCTTATTAGATGACTTTCGACAAGTTGCCTGGTGCGTTTCCTCATCAAACGCATGTTTGTACATTTCCTTTTCTTTTTGTCGCTTCTATTTCTTCCATTTGGTCACGTGGTTTCATTTAACGTTTCAGCCCTCATGACGTCATTCCAAATTGCTCATTATGTTGTCTAAGCCATTTTTGTCAGTAAATAAACCGTTGATGACGTCATACTATTGCGTTCATAGTTGTGAAAATAAAGTTTAGTTTTTAGCTGAAATCTCATTATATTATAAACAACTTTTTAATTTTCAAATTAACTCAGATTTGTGGATTAATTTAATTAATATTTTTTCAAGTTTTTAAATTATCAACTAACCAAGATCTTTGATGAATATATTATGGTCATAAAAATTATTGACTTTCAAACGACGAATTGCTGGAATAGATGCTAATATTCACAAACATCAATCTTTAAACACTTCCTTTCACTTAGACTTGATTACACAAAATATTGATTTTATCCACGTTAAAAGTAAATAATTGGAATTGTCTAAAAATGCTTTTGTGCTGTTTGAATTTATAAAAAGTACAAGTTAAAAGAATATCAGCAAATTTGTAGAAAACAGTTTCTGTTTTGAGGGGTGTTTTACTTTAAATATTTTTGTTTTAAATACGTTAAATATATTTTTTTTAAAAAGTTGAATGTAAAACTTTCACTGGATAAAAAACTTCAGAATCTTAATGAAATCAGTAACAAGAAAGTCAACTATTACTTCTGTTTGAAGAGATTGAAGTATGTTAACAAAGTCAACAATTATTTCGAATAATTTATTGGTTTAAAGAAGAAAGCAGTTTGCTTGTTTAGCTAACAGCGCTACAACCTTCCAAAAATTCAGAGTACAACAAATTAAAGCTAGTTAGGAAGATTCCTTAACAATTTTGTCAACAAAATTAACCCAGACAACAACTTGGTCTACAAACAAGCCCTGCACTTGGTGGTCGAGGGAGCTTAGAAGTGATCTTTATGAAGTAACTTGAAGTAAAGTACCTATCGTAATACTTTTCAGGAAAAAAAACATCAAGCAACATTTTCAAGTTTAGTAATTGTAATAAAAAAGTCTTGATAATAGTAAAGATAAATACTTGGGATTGAACTTCATTTACAACTAAACTTGATAAAAAAAATCAGAAGAAAATAAAAGTAACAAAAAGATAAGTTCACAGTTGAAAAAGAGACATGCTCAACATACATCATCATCATTAACTTCATCTTCACTATCATCTGAATTATAATCATCATAAAAGTCTTCTTCATCAAATGAGCACTCATTAGCTGGCAGAGAAGAGTTTTGTTTTGTATTACAATACTCATCAACAGTTGTTGGTATCTTGACTCCATCGGCTTCAGCATCCTTCTTGGAGTCTTCAACTTGCTTTCTTCAAGTTTTCAATCAACTTTTATCAACTTAATTTTACAATGACCTACTTTACAATCTGTTCGTAATCAGATACAGAGCCTTTTGAATCTCTCCAATTCCGGTATGACAACGAAGCATCTACATTTGCCGGGGAAGATATGTTGGGTTCATTGAGTAAGGAAATCACACTCAACAAGATAGTCCGGACACTTTGAGAGGGGGTCCATCTTTCAGAGGCAAGCTCTCCGCTCTGAGGATCGTTACCCGGCTGATGCAATATAGAAATACAAACAATTCCGTTCTGTAATCAGAACTTTGATCTTTAAAAATTAAGACTTTTTCAACCACTAACAATCAATTTAAAATACTAAAATTGAAATTATTTCATGTTTTTGACGACCTTGTAGATGTTGGGATGAAATAGGGTTCTGGTGAACTTAAAACTTGGTGGTGAATAGGGATAATCAATAGGAAACTCTATAATAGCCTTTAAAAAAAATAGACCAGTTATAGATCATTGAATTATTTTTAAAGGTTAATAAAATGAATCTAAAACAATTTAAAGTGAAATATTTTATAACAGATATAGAAATGATAAATTAGAATAATCTTTTATAAAATATTTTAGCAATTAAATTATATTGAAGACAGATTATAAGATTCAATTTTAGTTTTAAAATGTTATGATTTTACCTTGAAATAACCTCCTGAATATAATGTTTCAGGAGGACCAAATATCCCAACTTTCCATTTAAAAAAATCTGAATCATCAACTAAATCAACATTAAAACCTTCTACTGGTTCCTGCTTCAATCTATTTAACTCAGTTGCAAGCACTTTCTTAGCAACACAATCATTATTTCTAATAGCCATTAGGTATCAAAATAAATTTGAATTAGATTTTAAAATCTAAACAAAAATGTTTAAATGTTTAAAGAGATATTTTATGAGTTATTCAATACTTTAATAAGCATACATTTACTTCTTGTCTATATTTTTTAGCTAATTATTCTTCAGTGAAAAACTTTCTAGTTAATAAAATATATTTTCTTTTATTATAATTCTATAATAAATCTTATATGAGCCTTTCATTAAACTGATGCATTAAAATACAGTAACAAACCTTTTTTATACTACTTTTAAATGATTTCAATAAATTCAAACAAATAGAATGTGTCAGAATAAAAAACCCATAATCAACTTAACCACAAAGAACCACTGATCATATATGTATAGACATGTTCTTTATCTACAAATCTATAAAAATACAACTTCTTTGTCTATAGACGTTATCAAACTACACAATTAACAGCAAATTCATTTATAAGAAATATCATAAACATAACTTAATTAAAGTTATATGTTTAATCATCAGGATTTGATTATGTATTAACAATTACACTTTAATAACAAATCACATTAGTCTGTTTAAACATTATGCAAGAATAAAGATCATCTGTAAAACTTTTAAACAATAAATAATTCAAAGACTAAGTTAGTATACTTTCAAATGTTTCTGCTTTAAGAATACTTGTAGTAACAAGCATTTATCAGCCAAAAACCAAATCATAAAATAAATATTATGAGAATCATATTTAGTAACATATTTTGCTATGATAAAATTAATTCAGACAGATACTTAAATCAAAACAGTACAAAAGTTTCACAAATGTTTTTAATATGAGACAAAAGATAGATTTAAAGAAATAAACTTAAAAAATTTTATATCTAAAAAACAAAATTTTGATAAAAATTCATATTAAATTAAGACTGATAAAATTTCAATAAGAACAGTTCACAATATAAGTAACCAACAAAAAACAAAACTAATAGATAAGTAAAAAGCAGAATGATTCAGCTAAATCAGTTAGTGAAAACATGGATAACAAAATGGAAACAAAAGTCTAACTTCTGTCCATTAAAGTCTAGTCAAAACTAAAAGCTCTATGACTAGTCATTCTATACAGAAAATAAGATTTTGTACAAAAATATTTAGGGTTGTTATAATACCGAGGATGTACCAATGAAATGAGTAGTCATGTATTGCTGGCATAATTCAGTAATAAATAAAAACATGTTTGTGCTGTGAAGTCTCGTGACTGACTGCAACAAACATATTTTTCACACAAACAGTAAAATAATTGAACAAATATCAAACAAGATTATTAAAATTAAGATTTATTTGAAAACTGGAAAAATGCAACTTTACGAAACCTTTTAAAAAATACTGCTATATCCTGCACTACACAAATTACATCATACAAGAATCTTAGTGATACTGAGAACTAGGAAGTAAGCACAAATTCATGGCTATTTCCAAGATTGTTTTCAAACAGAACATAATTTTTTATTTAAACTTCTCATATCTGAGTGGTAAAAAATCGGAAAATATTAAATATGCGAAAACAAATGTATTAAATACTAACTTTACTTGTATTTGTTATTTTAGATATATAGCTAATTAATTCAATAAATGTATTCCATACAGTATTCGTCAAATCAAACTTGGAATAAACTAAGCCATTAATTTTCAATGTTGTCAAAATCTAAGCATTTGTTTTTTTGATAGAAACTTTATATATTCAGAGGTTATAGCTCTAATTATGGTTCTCATTATGCCAGTTATCAAAATAACTTTTCACGAGAGCTTGCTAGATTACAGTTAACTTCTATTTACTTATCTTTATGAGAAGCTATAGAAGATTTTAACATATTGACAAAAAGATTGTTTACTGAATAGGTTAAACTACTAATCTTTATTTTGTATGGACTTAGTATCAGTAAAACGTTTGAAAACTTGACATCTGACTTCAAATGGCACAGTTATGTTTCCAGAATCTTTGGAAAATCTATCAGGCTTGTCCACCTCATCATAAAGACTTTTAATTCTAAAAATCCATGGTTTTACGTGAACCTTTTCAAACTGTACATACGCCCTATTCTTGAATACAATGTCAGTGCATGGATGCCATATCAAGTTGGTGATATCAGAAAAATCGAATCTGTTCAGGCAAAATTTACGAGATTGGTTTGCAGGAAACTTAATATCAAATACGAGAGTTATAAGCATCGTCTCAGCTTCTTCAATCTAGATACTTTGGAAATCCGAAGAATTAAATACGACCTTATTCTGATTTTTAAAATTATTCACAACCTAATTGATCTTCAGTTTGATGACTTTTTCTCCATTAGTCCCTCCCTCAAGTTATATCAACTTAGAAGACATAAATTACATCTTAATAAGCCCACTCCACCAGCTACGTTAACCAGATTAAGTTTTTTCTCATACCGCACAATCAGTACATGGAACAATCTGCCATCAGAGATTGTCATGTCAAAATCACTTATGCTGTTCCACAAAAAGCTGAATTGTTATAACATCGCCAACATTGCCATTTCTAAACTGTGAATTTTTCTATTTTACAATACTATGATTCTGTGCAATTCTTCATTGTCATATACTTTTTCGTTTACATGTCAAATAGATCTAATTTGTGAGAATGTGTGTTAGCGAGAGGTGCTCTCTTTAGGCACCCTCCTTCACATTTATTGTAATAAATAAATAAATAAAAAGTTATCAAGCAGTAAATATTCACCAAAACTGTGAAAAATTGAATATATTTGATAAAAATAAAATTGTGAATGATATTGCTAAAGCAATTATTTTATGGTAAAAAATTCAAACTATTAGTAAACAGCAAAAAGCAAACATAGCAAATTTTTTCCCTAGTCTAATCTTTTTTTATGGTTTTGCCTTTTAGTCTTTCATTTTGATTGTATTAGCTTGATAATGTATAATTCAACTCCAAAAATCATAATTCAAATTTATATCCAAAACTAGTTAGCCTAGCTTTGTGTCTACAAAACTGTTGAGTCATTATATAAGGATTTTCCATTTTAAAGCATAATATTATTTAAACTCTTTGTATAGTAGGGCAGTTATAGAGCTTAGTTTATAGTATTTTAGAGAGACTTATAATTAAAACTACTTTTGTTGATTGGATGTTTCTTTTGCTTGGATCATTTTATTTAAAAGTTCAGGCTTCAATGATCACTGGCATAAATATTTTTTTATATCATTTAATTAACATAACATTTGTATTGTTCTTAGTGCATCTTTTTATAATAGATAGTTTTTAAAGCTTTTAAGTTAGGTTTTTCTAGCTGTCTGTTTTATTTATAAATTAAACAGCTTATCAAAAACTATATGCAAACAAATTAAAAAAATATATTTTATCAATTTATACTTTTTCCGAAAATTCAACTAGGTATTCCCTTATTTTTATTTGTATTGAAGTTTGTGTAAACAAAATTATATAGAATTACTTGGCTCCAAACCTTTTAAAAGTAAAAATGTTTCATAATTTAATTATATCTCAAGCTCATAGAATTTTCTCTTCAGTTTTACCCATTGGTGTTTTGTAGTCAACTTTTATCCGTTTTATCGTTTTGTATCTAAATAAAATTGTATTTTTGTATATCATATTTTTCTTTAATTTCATTTCTATGTAAAATGTTATTAAAGTTTATAAAAATAATCTTTTTTACATATAATTTGAAAATACAAGATAAGTTTTCTTTTATTAAAATAAACTTCTATTTAGTCAACTAAAATGTTTAAATATTTCGTATTTATATATTTTAAGTTTCTTAAATAATGGTCTTAAGTTTTTAAAATAAATATTAATGTTGAGTTGTTTAATAAATTGTTTAAAGTTTACAGAAAATTATTTATTTTTACAAAATTATTTTTTATTTTTGAGGTTATATAGTAATTTAAAAAAAAGATTATATTTGTAAACATGAATAATTTGTAAGGTGTGTTGCCAATAAGGAGAAAGTTTATTTATAATACTTTAATTAAATGTATTTTATCTATTTTAGGCTATTTTGTATCATTTCTGTTCACAAATCTTACTATTTAGCAATTTGATTTAAAAATATTTCATTATTTCATTTATTATCAAAATTAAATAATTTAATTTTTGTAATAATTTATTCACTTAATTAGAATAATTTTTTTAAATTTTTATCTAGAAGGAAAAATGTTTATTATTTTCAATAACTCTTAAAACTAAAAGTTTTCTAATTATTTTTAACAATCACAATTTTTTAACAATTTTATTCTAAGTTTTAAACAAACTGTTATTTATAGATCAAATTTTATCTTATGATTATTTCACATTTCAACAATAAATTGATTAAGAAATTAATTGAAAATAATAATCTTTAAAAATTTGTTTTATTTATTAAATTTAATATAATATCACGTAAGTCATCTTAGATTTTTATATAATATTTATAGCTGTTAAAATCAATGATAAATATTAAATTAGCTTTTTCATTATATCATGTGTTCAAAAATTCTTAAATATTCTTAAAATAATAAAAAGTTAAAAAATCATATAAATGCTTTAATCAAAGATTAATAATACAACAGATTAATCAAATAATTATCATCAAAAAATTACTTTTTAGTAACTTGAATGATAAATATTTTACAACTGATTTTGAAATTGCAGTTGGTAGTTATATTTTGATAAGTTTATTCCTAACAACATTACTTCATAATGGTTTTTAAAAAGAAGGTCAAAGTTCACATCTCAAATCCTACAAATTTCGAACACCGGGTTCATACTGGTTTCAATCAAAGAGAAGGCCGTTTTGTTGGTCTGCCAGTTCAGTGGCAAAGCGTTATCTGCGATGATGTCAATAGTCGGTTGGGTGTAGTTCATACTACAGCTATTACACCAGTACCAACCATTAAAATGGTCTGTAGTCAACCAGCGGCTGATTACAGAAACTAATTAGTTTTTATCTACAGAACAGCTGTCAATCCAACTTACTCAATTCTTCTCATTTCTCTGTTAGTCGCTCTAACTCACTTCGAAGTCGAGATCAGGTCACTGAAACAATTAACACGGCAAAATTGAGGTCAATTTTCAGCTGAATATTTAAAAATTTTCCGGTCGACAAATATTGATAAACAGAATTCCAAATATCGTAAAAGAGGAAGATGCCGAAGAAGTTGAAGCTGATACGTCATCATCATCACGAAGTCGCCGTTCACCACACGACAATTATCATGATGATCGATCACACGACAGCAGGTCGACGCGTCGTCGTCATGGCGATAACAACAGATCGACCAATCACATAAATAGTGATGGAGACCAACGATCACGTGAACATCGCGTGTATGTGACGTCACATGACAATCGAACCTACGGGTTGGTGAAGTACAAGTCACATGACTACTCACGTCATCAGCACGTTGCTAACGGTGACGATTGCGAGCGTAAACCAGGTGAGCAAATGATCACGTGGCCCTTTATCAACTGAAGCTACTCCTTTCGAAGCTTGCGAAAATCCATCTCGAATCCGTTGGATGAATCGAAAAGACGAAGATGCTTCGAGACAAATCACTCATGATGTAGATCGCATGACAGTTCGTGACACAAATTTTCGTCACCAAAACAACCGATCTTCTCATCACCATGACAACCGAGCTTCTAACCGTTGCGTATCATCGCCGCAAAAGTCGTCGGAAGCGCCCTCTAGCGGTGACTCTTCTACTCGACACAAGTTTGTTCTCATCGCAATTAGTAATCTTCTTTCTCACTACATCTTCTCGTGACGTCATCAGAAACACGTCGGTTAGAATGGCACAGCCTCCTCTAGCTGCTCAACTGGCACTTGGCCCCAATTGCCCAGCGTCCGTCTCCAACGAAGTTTTTCGCGCCGCTCTTCAGGTAACCCCAGCAACCCATCTTGAATCTTGCAACCAGTAATGACGTAATAGAATGTGGTGTGCGAGGGAGATCCACGTGAAACGCTGCATAACTTCCGAAAGATCGGCGAAGGAACAACGGGAATTGTTTACATGGCAACAGACCGACAAGAACACGTGCGAGTTGCTGTGAAGAAAATGCACATTGAAAGACAACAGCGTCGCGAGCTTCTTTTTAATGAGGTTATTGCACCAGTTGATTGCAGCAGCTTGCACCAGTTGATTGCAGCAACTTGCACTAGTTGATTGCAGCAAGTTGCACCAGTTGATTGCAGCAAACTATAGTAACTAATTATAGCATGTTACAGGTTGTTATCATGCGTGATTATCATCACGAGCGTGTAGTCGACATGTACAGTAGCTTTTTGGTTGGTAACGAGCTGTGGGTTGTCATGGAGCTGTTAGAAGGTGGTGCTTTAACTGATGTAGTCACAAAAACACCTCTAAATGAAGAACAAATAGCAACAGTATGCAAATCTGTGCTACAAGCGCTTGTCTTCCTTCATTCTAAAGGTGTCATTCATCGCGATATTAAAAGTGACTCGATCCTGTTGACACGTGACTATCAAGTGAATTTATTAACTGTTGATGACGTCAGTTGCTTGTAATCTTCTTTTTACAGATAAAAATCTCAGATTTTGGTTTTTGTGCCCAAATTTCAAAAGATTTACCAAAAAGAAGATCCTTAGTAGGTACCCCTTATTGGATGGCCCCAGAAGTGGTGAGCCGGAAGTTTTATGGACCGGAAGTGGACATCTGGTCGCTGGGGATCATGTGTGTTGAAATGATCGAATGTGAACCTCCTCACTTTGATCAAACTCCGATTGAAGCAATGAGGAGGATCAAAAATTCGAAGATTCCACAACTGAAGAGCTCCACTAAAGTTTGTCCTCTTCTTCTTCATTCTCATCTTCATCTTTGATCTTTTTAGATCTCTCATCTGCTTCGTTCCTTCCTCGATCGCCTCCTAGTGGCCGATCCAAAGCATCGCGCCACCGCGGCTGAACTTCTCACTCATCCTTTTCTTCTTAAATCTTCATCATCTGGATCAATCTTCCAGCACTACCGATGACGTCACCATTCGAATTGGCCTTTTCACTACGCCGATGACGTCATAACTCACATACACTATTCTACTGCCTTTCATCCACGTCACGATGACGTCATCAATCGCGTCAAATCATTTTTTTAATTTTCACAGATCACTTTTTATTGAATACAACTCACTCCGACCAATCACAGATCGATGACGTCATCGCTTCGAGTCTTATAAAAGAGAAATTATCGAACTAAATAAGTTGTGTGATTTTATCTTTGACAAATCACTAAAGATATCAAAATGAGAACAACTTGTAGAAGAAAAACAACCCAGACTTACTTCTAGTACAGAGTAAAAAAGAAGGATACAGTTGAAAGACATCCAAGATATTATGATCAAAAATTAATTGATAGTTTTCATGCAGTCAGAAAGATTTATTTGAAAGTATTAGTTTTATTTTTAAACTTTTTGGTTGATACTTTTCAAAAGTTGCAAATTTGTGAAAAGTTAAAAGTGTGTGAGTCGATAACGCGATGGAAAGTTCGATTTCTTGAAACATCTGAACAAGTTGAAACTCTACAAACAGTTTTGTAAAATTCAGTGGAGTCGATTTAGCACCTTGTCTTTTGAAAAATCCTCGGCTATTGATACTAAGCTAAGAAAAACTTTACGCACAAAACTTAGTGGTCTAAGATACCAAAACCAAGCTACTACCTTATTAGTAGTATGCTTTTATAAATGTAAATTCTATCAAAAGAATTTTAGTAGATATTTAATTAATATTTCAGCTTCAACAAAAATGTTAGACATCTAAACCGACTAATATATAATTCGTAAAACTTTTAATTTATTTACTAACTTGTATTTCACCATCTATCTAATACTTTAGATCTTCAAGTTCTAATTAACAAGTTTTCTAATTTTAAAACCTAAAGTTAACTTCAGCTTCTTGCCTCTTTCAGAAGCTTCTGAAAGAACTTTTGACTAATTTGTTGATTTTTATTATTAATCCAAACACAATTAAGAATTACCAATAACAAAAGTCAAAATATTCAAAGATGTTAATGTAAAATGGTCTAAAGTCATAATTAGCAATTATTGAAGAGTAAAATAGAAATCATTTTCTGAAATACTTCAAATGCTTTCAAAGTTTTTCATAAAAATCATTTTTAACATGAATGAGATTTTATTAAATGAATTTTAAAACTTCTCAGTTAATTTTATGTTAAAAAAACTTTGTTGAATCTATCGTTTTTACCAAATATAATTATTTCATTTATAAAAAATATTACAAATGCCTTAACAAAATCATATTTCAAGTTTTTTACCAGCAACATCCTAAAACAGATTACTTATCAGTTTAGTGAAAAAAAATTTTCTAAATTATTGATTTCACGAAAAAGTTTAAGGAGATTTCTAATTTAATTTGAATATAAACTAACCCTAAATATTGTTATCTAAATACAAAGCAATTCAAGAAGCAGTTCACATTTCTTGGATTTTAATTAATGCTATATTGTTACCGACGTTTAAAATTTTCTTTAAATGCTACTTAGCTTCATAGAATATCGACTAAATTTTAACAAATTATATATGAAAAGATCATATAAACCTTAATTTCTATGCAAATGTAAATTTATATCGTATGTGGTTACTCTCCATCTGTATTACCATACTTGCCTACCAAGCGGGTGGTTCCGGGTTCGATCTAAGGTGGACAAATATTAGTCACAAGGAAAAGTTCATATAAAAAACCCGAGTAGAAGGGCCCTGTGAGTCTGGTAAAATGACAACACCTCTAGGAGATGAAAACTCTGAACTTAAAGCCAAAGTCGAGTCCTGTAAGCAGTTCTTTACTGAACTCATCGTCGTTCTGACATCTTCTGCAACTCTAGCTGGGCGCGGCTGCATCAATCTTTTTGTTCTGCTTCATAACCTGGCTTGCATGAAGAGTTGAATCTCAGAAGTTAATTGACTTTTTCCATTGAAAATATCTTCAGCTTTCTATCAAAAGTAAGTTTTAGATGCCAGTTTGATTTGAAGAAGATTCTATTCGAATAAATATATTAATTTTGTTTTACTGTAACAAAGTTATTTCTTATTATAAAAAAATGGATCACGTGTTGAAACCAAGTAGCTATCTATAAACCCAAATAGTCTGTCGGCATCTAGCAAATGGCGTTACTGGAATAAGACTTTTACCAAGTACCTAAAACAGTGTGGGTCGAATTGAACTGATGAAATAAAAATAGCAGCGCTGGTTAACTGCATAACCGAAGACGTGTACCAGTTTCTATGAGAGCTGTCAGACTTATGTAGAAGCTGAGATGGTACCGGAACGGTTGTATGTAAAGAAACCAAATGAAATTGTTGCGCGTCATCTACTAGGAACAGAGAAGCAGAAGCCAAAAGGCACTCGATAGAAGACTTTTGGTGCGCTCTGGTAAGTCCAGGCAAGAACTGTGATTTTCAGAGTCCAATGGCAACATAACGAAGAAATGGTATGATCAGGAATTCATTTATAGATGGATTAGCCTCAAAGGCTGCTAGAGCGTGAAACCTTAACATTAGAAGAAGCCTTTAATCAATCACTGACACTGTAGAATGCCAGGTACAAAAACCAGTGATTCGGGGCTGGCAGATTGATAGAACCTGCAGAAGAAGCTGTAAATTCAACGGAACTCAAGGAGGAGGACCAAACGGAATCGACAGTAGCAGCCATGAAAGGAGTTTGTTTAAAATGTGGAGGTTCTCCTGATTTAAAAAATGCCGAGCTGGTTCAAGCATATGTTTCAAATGTGGGAAAAGTGGGCACTATAGTCGAACCTGTCATCTTCAGAAGAGGTCTCTCGAGAAACAGTAAGAAGATCTTTGTAAGTAAAAAAGTTTTTCAGAACTTCAAGATTCATAAAGCTCAAATAAATTTAAAGCAGAGGTATATCAGTCCTCTAAGATGTGCAAAATAAATACATCTTGAAAAGTCAAGTGAATTTAAGCCTTAAGACCTTGTGAACATGTCTTATTTAGCCTTACACCAGTTTCTATGGCGGTAGTAGTTTGGTCGTGATAAAATTCACTTCCGACCACCTCAGTAATCCTGGGAAATTTGAGGAGGGCTAAAACTCTTGAAATCCTTTCCTCACTTTCCAATTCAGCAGTTTGGGATTTATAACCGAATTGTTGGATGATTGCCGCCCTGATAGTGCTTGGCAGATAAAGCAAAATTTCCCAAACTGCCGTAGACAGAACGCCACCATACCGATAAGGTTCTTTAGGTGCCTCCTTACCACCCGAAGAAAAGTTGCCCACTACAAAAGTAGAGACCTAGCATTACTGCGGACAAATCAGGTTATTACATCTTATGTACTACCTTTTAGGTTCTTTATTGGGTACCCCGGCTATGGTGTAAACTAATACCACACCCATAGAGACTGAAAAGAGCCCGATGCAAGAATAAAATACGAACAGAAATAAAAGACACACCTGAGTGAAGCGTGATTTTAGCTCCTGTAATAAAAGGAGACGTCACAGCTGGCATAATGTCAACTAGCTTTACCCAATCAACGATTTTTCCGAAACAGTTTGTAAAGCAATCCACAGCCACTGAGATGGCGCCAAAAATGAATCGAAGAAATCCCGAAGGAGTTGTCGGACTCGTGTCTGATCAAGAATGTGGCGGGTAAAAAAACTGTTAAAAGCGCCTGTTTCGGCTTGTAGTGTACCACGAATCGCCAAGTTCCACATTGTAAGCACTTTTGTTACAACACCACTCTCATTTTCTTAGGCTCTTGCCGTTCTGATGGTAGATTAGGTATTTGTTTCTACCTTCGATTGGAGGCACACTCAATTTCTTATAGCTTTAATGAAGTCAATACACAAGGTATTTCTTCGGTGGCCCTGATCTCTTTTCATCTTTTTCGGACAGCTAATTTTGGAGACTTTTCAGGACGATTTCTCAGTTTTTGACCAAATATGATCTCTAATTGGTAGGTTAAGCAGACATGTTCTAGACTAAATAAGCTAATGTGTAAAGACGAGGCACATCTAATCACAATTTCACAGAGGTGTGTAGTGCTACTGCTTTGGGTGAAGCAAAAGTTATTGAAGTAAACCCAGAAAGAAAAACTTAGGAAAAACTCAACACTCTACAAGTATGACTAGATGTATCTCATCAGCCCTGATAAACAGCACATCTAAGACGGAAAAAGTCTGATATAAAGCCAACAGCCCGCTGACCTCAAGGTCACTGTCTTAATAAACTAAGCTGTGTCACCAAACATCAGATGTAAAGAGTTAGAATAGTTTAGTGCTATCCACTACCCTTCAGCTGAGAAGATATTTCAAGCTTGATGATATTTTGATAACTTTTAAATGTCGATGTTTAACAACACTTTGAATTATTAATATTCTATTTCTATTTTAGTAAAAAAATTTAAAATGTTGAAGGATTACTTCCAATTATCAATAATTTATTAGAATCTACAAATTATTTAAAAGCCTTTGTTTTGAAGTGAAACTTTCTAGTTTGAATCTTTGTTCTTAATAACAATTTCAGCTACATCCTTTTCAGTTTGAATAAAAATGATTTAGCTCAATATAAGATTGGCTTCTGGAATCAAAAATTCAAATCTGGTGTCCAGAAACATTAAATTAGTTTAATGTAGATATTGAATAGTATCTCAACGAAACAGAGTCTGTATCTTTCACTTAACTACTCTCAGATAATCACTTTGAACAAATGACAAGACTGAAAGAGTCAGTTTGAAGTTTCTGATTAATTTTCGATTTTTAACCGAATGTTGAACATTGAAAAAATAGAAGTTTATTGAAAAATAAAAAACAAAACGCAATAAATATCAGCTAAAAATTGATCAAGAGGTTGTAGTTGGGATCAAGAGGTTGTAGTTGGGATCAGGAGGTTGTAGTTGGGATCAGGAGGTTGTAGTTGGGATCAAGAGGTTGTAGTTGGGATCAAGAGGTTGTAGTTGGGATCAGGAGGTTGTAGTTGGGATCAGGAGGTTGTAGCTGGGATGAGATCAGGTTTAGGAGGTGCTGCAAAGAAGCATTTTAGTGATAAGTAGTAGAAGGAGTAATTGGTAACAAACCTGCATTTGATGAGACACGTTGTGAAGGAGGAACTAGATGAAGTGGAAGTGTTTTCGGAAGCCTTTCTCCTTCTTTCAACAACTTAATCAAATATACCCCAAGAGCAAACTCCTCAAGAGTCAACATCCCATCATGATCATGATCACATAACCTCCAAACACATGCTAATGATGTGTTGGGTAATTTTGACTTTAACATCTCCTACAGATGACTTTGAAGCATCCTGAAGATCAATTAGAAGATCTCACCTGTTTAGCATCTGTTGCTTTCAATTTCCCCTCAAATAATTCGAAACCTTCAAATGTTTCTCTCAATTCTTCCATCACTTCTTCAACTACCCACTTTGAATCAGGTGAGCTTCCATTTCCAGCTCCAATTGATACCCCAAACTCTTGGAAAGGATTAAGACGACCCCAATTGAATGTTTCTACGAAAAGATCTCGAATAATTTTCAGCGATTTCGAAGTTTAATCTTTTTATTTTAAATCAGATTAATTGAGAAAAGTTTACAAAATGTCAGCCAGTTACAATTAGATTGAATCTCAAATCACTAACTATTATTAATTTCACATTTTGTTGTATCTGCCATTTGATATTCTGCTTCTTCTCTTTGAACTAATTTCATCAAATCACTCATATCGGTTGTCAACATATCATCGACCTGTTAAAAACCAACCAATCAGCCAGAAACCAACCAATCAGCAACTAGCAATCAGCCATTTAGCAACCAACTAATCAGAAACCAACCAATTAGCAACCAACCTTTTGAATAAGTTGGTTGTTGATTTTACAAAATTGACGAAAATCTGTCTTTTTCAATTTTTCTCTCATGACTTCAACTTTAGGAAAATCACCTAACAGTACACTGTCACTATAGCAACTAGTAAACTATCTAGACACCTTACCTAACGACAAGTGATACTTGCAAGATAATTTAGCGTATACGGATTCCAAATTATCAACTAATCTCATCTTCATCTTCTCATATCCAAACATAACTGGCATTTGGCTCCACAAATATCCAATCAGATACGCGTGCGCCTGATGACGTCATAACCAACTAGACATTTTGATAGTGATGATGGCGCACCTTAACAAGAGTTGATCTTCGGAGGAGATCATTGAGTTTTCGAAGATCAGCATATCTCGGAAGTGATTTTAAATCATCCAAAAAGTTTTCTTGTTCATCTTGAAACAAATTTCTCAACATTTCATATCTCAACGGCTGATCCCAAAAAGTCCCGATGTAAATGCGGACTACTTCCGGTGTGTCAATGATCTACACAAGTCTCGATGACGTCATCATCATCACATGACAACCTCCCACCTTGCCGAGCGACCACATGAGGGCGCCGTACACACGGAGCAATTGCTGAGGGGGAACGTGATCACTTTTATTAAGAATAATTCGGAATTTATCTTCATGAGATTTGATAATTTGAAGAGCATCATCAAGTTCATCAGAAATATCAAGCTTGTGAGCATCAAAGAGCAAGATGATGCGATCTGCACGTTCCGCTAGCCACTGGAGGACGCTAGAGTAATCATAACCGCGATGAGAGCGTTGTTGAGAACCGGAAAGAATTCCAGGGGTATCGATGAAAGTTAACTTTTTTAACAACTCATGATTTAATTGTGAACCAAAAAAGCGTTCCAGAAATCCATCACCAAAAGTTGAGAGGCCGCGGAAGGGCTTCTTCGGGTCGACCACTAACGTGTTGCCAGGGACAACGCCTTCGTTAACTGACCCACTTACTGGGTCTATGTCACCCATCATAATAGCCACAAATGAGTCTGTGGTCGGTTCCGGACCGATTCTCATTCCCGGATAATCTCGTTGAAGAAGATTAGAGATGAAAGTGGTTTTGCCGGTCGAGTATTGTCCTAGCAACAAAACCATCGGCTTCGAATCGAATTCTGCTTCTTCGATGACAGGGGAATGGAAGAGGTGGAACCGACTTGCTTCTTCGAGCGGTTTTAATCGCGTTCGATACAACTCCTTCAAACCTCGCATCACGTGACTCGAAGCCGCTAAACCTGATTGATCGGATCTTTCTTCACTCGCTGCCTTCAACAACCACTTAAACATCTTAACTCACTCAAACTCGCCCTAATCTGTCTGTAAAGACAAACGCGAAGTTAGAAGGGAGTTTCAAGCGGTTTATTGACAAGCTGAATTGAAAGTAAAATGAAAATAGTAGTTAGTTCTTGTTATTTGTTGATTAGATAGAGAGTAGATGGGAGAGATAAGATCCTGTCCCGGTCTTCACTTGAAACAACCCGTTTATATATCAGTTGGAATATTCAGAAAATAAAAGAATAAGAAAGCAGCTCGCTGATTGGTTGTCGGGTGTATAAACAGCTACTAGCATCCAATCACCATCTTCTACTCCCCACCACTTTGAACTGAAATAGAAAAATATTTTGAATTAAAATGAACTTATGTCGTCGACATTTTTGTGATTTTCATTTTCAGTCAACCACTTATTAATTCTGCTTCATTTGCATACTTGTAACAACAATCTAGTCACGTGAGTAGCTAACTGAGTCATGTTAAAGATTTCTATCAGAGTTTGTTCTTGGATGTTGTTGACTCATGCAAGAGTTATCCAAATGTAAATCAGCGACTAAAAGCTGAACATGAAGATCGATTTCGGTTACCCTAGCAACTATCCGCTACTTTTTGATGACATAGTTATTCGCGAAACAACTATCAGAGCTATTAGTTTGATAAGCAAGCGGTTATTTGGACCTTACCTTCGTCATCTTGCTCATTTATTACTTCTTCATCTGTGAACACTTTCAATTAACGAAGAAGTCACATGTATGACGTCATTAACAACACACAACAATAGTAACAAGAAAGCAGTCACGCTCGAACGATTTTACAGCAACAATTGAAAGCACGTGACTTATGTGAACCTCGTTGTGTTGGAGGGATGAGATGTTGTGGTAAATCATCAGGAAGAGCGTGTCCTTCAGCTCGTAGTGAGATCAAATGAAGAGCTAGTGCAAATTCTTCATCTGTTAAATATCCGTCTTTATCGTGATCAGCGAGACGCCAAACCTTCGCAAGCGCTGTGTTCGGCAACTTCGATTTCAACATCTCCTGTTGAGACATCGATGATGACGTCATCATCGCTACATACGTCATCAAAACGCTACCTTCTTGGCTTCTGTGCCGTTTACTTTGCCATTAATTGGATTGAGAGCCATAAATTTGCGATCGTATTCGGCTTTCTTATCATCAATGATCCACGTTCCGCCAGAAACGCTCCCATAATCCGTCCCTGCGTTGATGCCTTCACCCCATTTGTTCGAGAAAGGATTGGCGCCGTTGTCACTAAAGACGCCGCCTGTGAAATAGAAGCTTTGAAAAGGAGGCAAAAAGGCAAGGGCACTGCAATCGAACAAAAGGGGCGTGGAAGAAGGCAGGGGCACTGCAATCGAACAAAAAGGGCGTGGAAGTAGGTAGGGGCACTGCAATCGAATAAAAGGGGCGTGGAAGAAGGCAGGGGCACTGCAATCGAACAAAAGGGGCGTGGAAGTAGGTAGGGGCACTGCAATCGAACAAAAGGGGCGTGGAAGAAGGTAGGGGCACTGCAATCGAACAAAAGGGGCGTGGAAGAAGGCAGGGGCACTGCAATCGAACAAAAGGGGCGTGGAAGTAGGTAGGGGCACTGCAATCGAACAAAAGGGGCGTGGAAGTAAGGTAGGGGCACTGCAATCGAACAAAAGGGGCGTGGAAGAAGGTAGGGGCACTGCAATCGAACAAAAGGGGTGTCGAAGAAGGCAGGGGCACTGCAATCGAACAAAAGGGGCGTGGAAGAAGGTAGGGGCACTGCAATCGAATAAAAGGGGCGTGGAAGAAGGCAAGGGCACTGCAATCGAACAAAAGGGGCGTGGAAGTAGGTAGGGACACTGCAATCGAACAAAAGGGGCGTGGAAGAAGGTAGGGGCACTGAAATCGAACAAAAGGGACGTGGAAGAAGGTAGGGGCACTGCAATCGAACAAAAGGGGCGTGGAAGTAAGTAGGGGCACTGCGATCGAACAAAAGGGGCGTGGAAGAAGGCAAGGGCACTGCAATCGAACAAAAGGGGCGTGGAAGTAGGTAGGGACACTGCAATCGAACAAAAGGGGCGTGGAAGAAGGTAGGGGCACTGCAATCGAACAAAAGGGGTGTGGAAGAAGGCAGGGGCACTGCAATCGAACAAAAGGGGCGTGGAAGAAGGCAGGGGCACTGCAATCGAACAAAAGGGGCGTGGAAGAAGGCAGGGGCACTGCAATCGAACAAAAGGGGCGTGGAAGTAGGTAGGGGCACTGCAATCGAACAAAAGGGGCGTGGAAGAAGGTAGGGGCACTGCAATCGAACAAAAGGGACGTGGAAGAAGGTAGGGGCACTGCAATCGAACAAAAGGGGCGTGGAAGTAGGTAGGGGCACTGCAATCGAACAAAAGGGGCGTGGAAGTAAGTAGGGGCACTGCAATCGAACAAAAGGGGCGTGGAAGAAGGTAGGGGCACTGCAATCGAACAAAAGGGGCGTGGAAGTAGGTAGGGGCACTGCAATCGAACAAAAGGGTGCACAAAACTCAAACCGTTTATAAATTGAGACCACGTGGAGAAAATTCCACCTGTAAAAAGGTGGTCAAGCGAAAAGCGAGAAGGAAAGGAGGCAGACACGGGGGGGGGGGCGTGAGTGGAAAACTGACCTTTAACTGCTGGTCCTTCTTTGTTGTACAAATCAGTGGCTTTCGCTTCATCTCGTTGAATCACTACCATTAGCTCAGCAATGTCTTTCGCGATCATATCATCCACCTAATTATCACCATCATCATGCCATCACCTAGCAACCATCATCTTACCTTAGCAATCATCGACGAACTCAAACTTCGGAACTTGCTGAAGTCGGCCATCTTCAATTTTTCCTGCATTGGTTTCACTTTCGGGAAATCCCCTAATGAGATCTTATACTTGTGTGAGAGTTCAGCAAAGATTTTTTCTAGGTCTTTTATCAAGTTGTTCTTGGCTTTATCTTTACCGAACACAGATGGCATCGATTCATGTAGATGACTGATGATGTATGCATGAACCTAACACGAAGTCATCAACTACAAATCACCCACACATCACCATGGCAACTTACTTTAGCGAGGCGAGCTCGTTTGATTAGATCGTTCAGTTTACGAAGAGCTGCATTCCGAGGTAGGCTCTGAATATCAGCAAATAAATCGTTACGTTCCTCTTCGAACAGAATTCGATTCTCATCAAAACGAAGAGGTTGATCCCAAAATGATCCCAAATAGACTCGGACCACTTCAGGAGTTGTGATTACCTACAAATTAAAGTTGGTGGAGAAAACGGCTTTTATTGTATTTGGCATTCTTGTGAAAGTTGTGAACAGTGAAACAATTCATGATTTGGTAACAGAGGCATCCTTTGTAATTTCTATTTTTAATCCAATTTATTTTCTACTTTTTTCACTTGCTGGGTTGAAACGAAGAGATTAGTTGAAAAGAAACAATTTCTGACTTGTAACAAATACTTAATGTGATGGTGAAATTTCTTAGCGGAAATCATCGTTTGAATAAAATAAGAAGTTTGAAAAAAATCAATTTGGATTTATGTGAATAATCTGATAAAGTTGTTTCATTGAAACTTTCAAATTTCATAAAGAATTCAGTTGACATGAATACAATGATGAAAGAAAAATGAAAATGAAGCAAACAATTTTGATTAGGTGGCTGAAAAACCACAAAATATTTTAAACTTCTATTTCTACTATTATTTCATTACTTAAATTGAAACTGAGCTGAAATTCTTGACGAAAACAAAAAAAGATTTGTGTAAGTATAAACAAACAGATCGTTCACCTTTCCTAAAGACCACATAAGAGCCCCATACACCCTCATCAGTTGCTGAGTATTAACTTGATCACATTTATTCAAAACAACTCGAATTTTTGACTCGTATGATTTGACAGCATTTAAAGCTTCATGAAATTCATCAGAAATATCGAGTTTATGAGCATCAAATAACAAAACAATCCTATCTACACGTTCAGCAAACCAACTAAGGACCTAAAAATAATTTGATAAAGATTGAATCATGAGAGGTTAAAGTGACTTACAGCTGAGAAATCGTATCCTCTATTCACTCTCTGTTTAGCACCAGATAAAATACCAGGTGTGTCAATGATACTTATACTTTGAAGGACTGAATGATCCATTTGTGAGCATTGGAACCTCGACAAGAAGTTGTTACCAAATGATGAGAGAGTTTTGAACGGTTTGGTTTTATCAACAACCAACGCGTTACCAGGGATCACGCCCTCATTGATAACTCCAGTGCTTGGATCTTTGTCACCATGCATAACAGCAATAAAACAATCAGTTGTTGGTTCAGGACCAATTCTCATTCCGGGGAAGTCCCTTTCCAGAAGGTACTTGATAAAAGAAGTCTTGCCAGTTGAGTATTGACCAATCAGAAGAATCATGGGTTTGGAATCAAAGTCAGCATCATCCATAGGAGGCGAGTGGTAATCACTGAACTTGTAGCTATCTTCCAAAGGCTTCAAACGAGTCCTGTACAACTTTTTTAAACTTTTTGAGACATTTTCGTAATCATCAGGCTCCTCTTCCTTCTCCCCTTTCAACCAGCGCATCATTTTCACAACTTTTAAACTAACAACAAAATTATTAAAAAATTATTCAAATTTTCTACAAAACCAAAGCTTAAAGTTTAGCGCTGATAATTACAAACAAATAGAAAAACTTTCATCAAGTTCAAATTCCACTTGAAACTTTTATGTACAACAAACTTTTTGTGTATTTCATCAAATCTTGTTTCTATAAAATTAAAGTTTACATTAAAAGTTAAATATACAAAACAAGTTTGTTTTTGCAACTTTCAAAACAAACTTTGCTTGCTTTAATATAATCTTGATCAGCTATCAACAAGGTTGTTTGTTGAAGCAAATATTATTACTTTATTAGTTTAACCTTTATAAGAAAAATCACTTCTTTCAAACTATTTATCTTTTAAACATCATTTATAACAAATTTATTTTGTGACTCACTTTTATATATCATTTTATGATGTATACAATCATATAATAATTACATAACTCTAACATTTTTTGAGATTTAAAGTGATAACTTTATGAAATTATATAATTTTAGTCTTATTATACTATTTCACAGAAATTGTAACTTTAAATTAAACAAAAAGTAATTTCAATAAATAGTAGCTAAGTTAAACATTTCCTTATATCTAAACAAATCCATTGAAAAAAAAATCTTTAAGATTATTTAATTGTGATAACTGAAATTAAGGATAAAATATAACAACAGCTTGAAAAACTTTACTAGGTCAGCAGAAATATCTAAAGTCAGATGCTAAAAAAATTCTCAAAAATGAAACATAGCTTTTATAAAATATTCCATGAAAGAAACCTTTTAACATATTTTAAAGTTTAACTGTTTAAATAGATTTCATTATATCTTACACAAAATAAGCACATGAAAACTAAATTTTCTATCTAAGTTTTTAGTAAGTCTTTTTAAGTTTACATTCAAATTTTTAAATTGTAAATAATAAATTCAATAATAAATATAATTTTAGATTATTTCAAATAATTAAAGTTGAGATAATTTGTCAACCTAAAATTAACAAAAAACTTTTTTTAAATCATATAAACTCATAACTAAAAAAGTATATCACTAACCTATAATCATTTATAAAAGTTTTAATTTTTCTTAAAAATATTTATATTTTTTAGTTACAATATAAACCTCATTTATTTAAACTACTTCTAAAAATAATAAATATATTTTAATCTAATACTTAAATCACAAGTAGATAAAAAATCTCAACAATTTAATATCAATAAAACTTTTATAGCAGAATGTTTATAAATAAATCCAATATTTTTCTAAGAGAAAATTTACTTCATAAATAATCTTTAAGAAGATTGATAAAACTAAAACATAATCATATAGAAGTAATAGTTTAAACATATATATTTATACATCAACTCATTTTAAAGATAAATTCAGGTTTTAGCTAATGAACAGCCAGAAAGCATCATAAATAAATAAAAGAGTAAAACAACAAGTACAATAATGGCAAATAAATATTATTCAGAAAAATTCATAATATTTCAACTAATTAATACCAAAATATAATAATATTGCAGCATCTATTGGAATTGTAGAAACCACAAACTATCAACAAAAATCGATTCATAAACACTCACATTCTTTTATATATTTCCGGTTAAAATATGATATCATATCTCTTGATCTATTTTTGATATATGGTAACTAACAACGACGACGCCCAAGCAAGGAAAACGATGTCTAGACTTAATCTTAATTCTAAACCCCTCCTTCACCTACGTCACCTAAACTTGTAGATGTCAAAATACAACAATTTTCAACTAGATGTTCAGTATTACAATTGACTAATATCGACAAGCTCACATTTTTGTCTATTTGAAATGTAAACGAATATTATATACCTCTCTAAATATGCTAGTCTAAAAATAGAAATATATTCAAAATTAAAAAAACTTAACTATGCATACATTTTATTCTTGCTTTTTATAGACCAAAACATAATTACATAAAACAAGATTACTTATTATTTTATGTAATGTTTAAAATATTTTCCTTTATTCTTATAAAAACCGTATTATTTTTTAATAGCTTATTACTTTTAAATAGCTTAAACAATTGAAGGTTAATTACTTGAACTGTTTGTTGTATTTTTTTATTCATTATTTCCTACTCAAGATTTATAAAAGTACAGATGATCACAATTTATACGTTTAAACTATTTCATAATTTCATTTAGAAACAACTTGTGTCAACATTTAAAATTATAATAAATTTTTCATCTTTCCTGTCTTCTTTTACCTGATTCATTCACTAGAATTACTTGGTTTTAATACCTTTTAGTTTTATACCGCTTAGAGTTTTGCATTCTTTTATCAAAATAAAAAATCAATTAGTCTCAATAATTAGATGTATAAACCATAATTTGGATTTTCAATCTTGTCTAGGTTGAAGCAAACCACTATTACAACTTTAGCGCCCTATCATCACCTATTATATTGTTTGAAGAAGTACAAATACCAAACAGACTAAAATATGTGTTTTTATTAAATATGTATAAGACTTTAACTAAACTTATTATTAAGATATTAAACTATCAAGCCGACATAAAACATTAATGTTGAATAATTTTATTATTACACATAACCATGATAAATATATTTTTATTTTGTGTAGCAACTTTTGGATTACAATTTTTTTTCTTCATGGTAATTTTGTTGTATAATCGTTTCTAATTAACACATCAATAAATTCATACTTGTTACTATTAAAAAGCATTGCAGAAAAAATTTAAAAGTTTGTTTAAAAGGAAAAAGTATAACCAAAAGTGCTTTTCATGCTGCACAACAATAACTTTAGTTTGAAGTCAAAAGCCAATTTTATTTTAATTTAAGGAAATAAGATTTAAACATAAAATTATAAAATTGATTTGATATTCTGATTATTCATATATTCACTCAACATTAAAACACATAAAATAATTCTTTTTATTGTTTATGATTGCTAAAAAGTTTTTATTTTATTTATTTAAAAATTGTATGGAAATTATTAGATTTTTATTAGTTTGTTTTCTAAGTTTTCAAATTTTCAACCGAATAGCTCCAAACTATTTTACGATCATTAAAGTCTAGTAATCTCAGAAGCCAGGAAGATATCAGCAACCAAACTTCACTTGTAGAACTTAAACTTCTAAAGAGCGAATATCTTACGCTCATGATTCAACATTTGAGCTTTAGATACTAAGATTTCTAGGAGTCGAATTAGCCGTAAAAGAATTAGAATTAAAGAAATTAAAAAAAAACGTTCCGACATTGATCAATATTTTATACCTCTTTTAGAAACTTCCCTTATGCTTTATCATTTGAATCTGGTATTGTGACAAAAAATGGTTAAACTTAACAAAAGTAAATTTTCATTGATAAAAGAATTTTCATTGATAAGTGCTGATTTTTGCTTTGAAATAGATATTAATAATTCAACCGCAGGATTTTAATAAAATTTATACATTTGATTGCTTTTATTTCTCTAGATATATATAAAGAATAGATTATTTTGTGTGATTTTATTCTGTGGCGTCAGAAAAGTTTACTTGATTTTTGTACAATTAATTATTTTAGATGACCTTACAATAAAAACATTTAGACAGTTTAGTACGTTTTTTCCTATGTTTTTGTGCGAAACTGTATTATTGTAAATAAACGGTTGAAATTTTTCTAAATAATCAATAATCTAATGTGAGGCTTGAGGCTATTTTTAATAGATTTCATGAATACTACAAAATTTTTCAGCTAAATCTAATTTTCTTCAAAGGCATTGCATGAAGAATATGATTCAATTTGGTTAGTTTTAGCCCTTGTTTATTTAATTTAATTGACACTCAATGTGAATATAATGAGTGGGTGTTTTTCAGTATATTTTTCATTTTTCTAATTTTGTAAAATATTTTCAGATAAATAATAGTAGAAGAAAATCATTTACCAGCAAATTATGTAGTTTCATTTTCAAAATTGCACAATTTATATTAAGAAATAAACTTACAATGAATATATATTTAAGTTAATAAAACAATTCAGTTATTGTTTTTGGGTTTTTAGCAATCATTTGTTGTTTAATTATAGGAAAGTTTTTGTTTATATTTGTTTTGTTTAAAATTTCTTTAAATATATGTACTTTAAATATAAGGTATTATTATGCTTAAAGTTTTGTTTAAAGGGGTTTTTATCATATAATATTTTTGATTTTTTATAAAAATTGAATTTATAGACTGATTAATTTATTTAACTATTTATTTGAACAACTTTTCATAATTTTTTGCTAAAATCTAATAAATAATATGATTAGTTATATTTGAAAATACTAAAAGTAAATTTTGAATTTCCTTTTAATTCTCAACTTACATATAATTTAGTTGTCATCACATTATTTAGACTAATTTAAAAGATTTAAAGTAAATTTAAAATTAAGTATGTTAGTTATTCTACAAAAATGTATTTTAGCTAATGTGTGGAAATTATAAAACTGTAGTTTAATTTAAGTCACAAAAATGTATGCTTTCAACTATTAAAAGCTTTTTCAGCAATTTAGCAATTTATCTGTTTTTTTTTCGGGTTACAAAATAAAAGCTACTAAATAAAGGTTACAGAATAAAATAAATCTTTTCTAATCTTTATGTATTTCAATAAAAATTACAAAAGTAAACATTTTATCATTGAATAAAATCATTTTAATCTTAATTGATTTAAACTAAGCAGAAGTATTTCTCAATTTTAGTTTTTAGTCATTTGCAAAATCTAAAAGATTTAAACTATTTACTTCTAACAACTTTTTCATTTATTTTTCTGTTTAAGTCCATTCTCGAAAATTCTCATCAATTAAACTTGATAGGAAAATTTTCATCAGAATTTGAACTGTTTTTTAACTTCTTTTCAAAATTTACTTAAATATCACAGAAAAATTAAAATGGAAAAACATTTTTAAAAGTTTAATTAATATTTATACTTATTTATAACCACTAATTTATTTCAACTAACTTAAACTAGTCAATTTCACTTATTTCAAACCACTCAATTCAACAAGTAGCTCTTTTACCCCAGAATCATTAAGGCAGAGAATGAAGGATCTTGTCAGCTCCTCAACTCAACCATTTGCAACCAGTTCCACTGTAAATGGTTTGTGATCAACAGCAACCAACCAGCTGATTGACTAATTTATTCTTTTATCATACTTTTGTTGATTAGAAAAACCAAATGAAGAAGAACAAAAAATCTTGCAGAAAATTGAAGAACAAAATAAGTGAATTAAATTCTGATTGTTAAAATTATATTAACTAATTGTAAAGGGTTGCTGATGGCTTTTATGGTTGCTGGTTGTTTTTATGGTTGCTGGTTGATTTTATGATTGCTGGTTGTTTTTATGATTGCTGGTTGTTTTATGGTTGCTGGTTATTTTTATGGTTGCTGGTGATTCTTATGATTGCTGGTTGTTTTTATGGTTGCTGGTGGTTTTTATAATTGCTGGTTGTTTTTATGGTTGCTGGTGATTTTCAGACTGCTGGAAGCTGACCAGAAATCGTTAAAATCAGTTTCAAGCGACAAATCGCGTCGAAACTCGAACAGCTCATCTTCATCACCTGCTGAAAACGAAGATGACGTCGATGAAGTTGCCCAAAAGCTGTGGGAGCAAATTATCAACAATTGGGGAAATTACCGAAAGCGAAATTGTGATAAGCTGAAGGTTGGTAAAATCTCAGTGAGATGCAGCTGGCAGTTTGTTACGACGTCACGTGACCTTGCCGGAAGTAACAGATGATCGTGCACTGAAATTGATGTGATGTCACAGGAGCATATACGTCAGGGAATTCCGCGTTTTTATCGCGGAATAGTGTGGCAGCGACTGTGTGATGCTTATCAAGTGAAAAGTTTCCAAGTTTATCCGGAACTGTTGAAAAAATCATCAAAGTACGAAAAATTAATCAAGCGTGACATCGCGCGCACTTACCCCGAACAAGAGTTCTTCCAAGGTCAAAGCGGTCAGAATATTCTTTTCAACGTCATTAAGGTGGTTGTAGCTCAGTAACTGGTACCATGGACACTAAAATGGCCCTTGTCTAGGCTTATTCCCTAGTTGATAGCGAAGTGGGATACTGTCAAGGCAGTGCCTTCATCGCGGGACTCATCTTGATGCATCTTCCGGAGGAGCAATCTTTCGCGGTGTTTGTGTCCTTGATGCAGAAGTATCGACTCCGGGAGCTCTTTAAACCATCTATGGCTGAACTGGGCTTGTGTATGTTTCAATTTGAATCTTTGTTACAAGTATGTCTTCCTCGCATCCATCATGAATCCCCTTTTAATCTGGATGTTTCAGGATCATTCACCAGAACTTCACCAACATTTTCTTCAGTCTTCTTTCCATACTTCTTCATTTGCTCCTTCCTGGTTTCTTACTTTGATGGCTACTACATTCAACTTTAAGCTGGCATCTCGTATTTTGGATGTTTTTATCTCAGAAGTACTAACCTACCACTAGATGTCACTATTTCTATGCTTGCTTGATTTCAGGGTCTTGAAATCATCTTTAGGTTGGGATTAGCTCTTCTTCTTGATAACAAACATCTTCTGTTGACGATGGATATGGAGAAGATGGTTATGGTAAGAGATTGATCATCCCTCTTTTCAAATCTTTATCTTCTTTGTAGTTTGTTCAGAAAGAATGTCCTCAGCGATACAATGAACAACCTGATCTACTCTTCGATAAAGCTTACTCGCTTGTCAAATATAATCCTAAAAAAATGAAAAAGTAATTGATTTTTATCTGTTGATCTTCATCACTTGATCTCCACCTGATCTTTATCTCTTTTAGAGTTCAGAAAGATTATGAAGCGATGAAGAGCAAAGAAACGGATGATCAGATCGAAACGAGGAGACTGAAAACTGAAAATCGATTATTATTACAAAGAGTCGACATTTTGGAAGTCGAGAACCAAAATTTAGCCGACAAATTGATACAAGTGAATAGGAAGATGAACAAAGACACATATCCATTATCCTTTCTTTTAGGATCGTTTAAATCGAGCAATAGATGCTGAAAAGAAGATTCGGTTGGAAAAAGAGCTTAGCATCGCGAAAAGGCAAGCTCAAAATGTAGAAGGTTCTGGAGATGCTCGTATCAGTAAACAGTATGTGATGGAAATTGAGAAACAACTGATGCTATCAAAGAGTGAACAAGCTGATACCACTGTTAATCTGACAAACTTGCAAGTAAGCAGTTGATTGGTTGCTAAGTGGTTGTTGATTGGTTGCTTACTGGTTGTTGATTGGTTGCTAAGTGGTTGTTGATTGGTTGCTAAGTGGTTGCTGATCAGTCGCCTGATGAGATTTGTATTCGACAGGAGAAGTGTTATGATTTAGAAGAACGAAATCGCGAATTAAGAGACGAATCGCGTTTAGCTGAGTTAGAAGGTGAACTGATCGCTGTGAAGTTACGCGAAGCAGAAGCGAACAACGCGATGAAAACCCTTGTTCATAATTTACATTGCCTCAAACAAGATTATGAGGTAAGTGATGTTGTTGGTTTGATAGTTGAAACATCTTTATGAAATTTCAAGAAATTCGTCGAAGAACAAATGAAGCCGCGCACCAAAAACGCGAAAGTCGCGATTCAAGAGTTGCAAAATGCGCTGATGAAGGCGAGAGTGACTGAGACTGAAAATGAAGTTGTCATCGCTGAATTGAAGCAGGCGATCATGGAGCTAGAGACCTCCGTCAGTATTCACATCCGGGATTTGTTCTTTATCTTTCTCATCTTTTCGCGCAGAATCACGTGACTTCTACTCAACTGCAAAGATGTGAGGAAGATAGAAGTACTCTTCGGGAGAAATGTGACATCCATGAAGACAACAAGATCATCTTCACGCAACAGATCACCGAGTTGTTGATGAAGAACGAAGAAGCGGATAGCAAGGTGATTTGGTCACGTGGTCAACTTCTTTGTTTGCTGATTGGACGATTTTCAGGAACAGGAGTTGAAAAATGAATTGAAATTATTACAAGCTGAATATTCGATGAAGACAGTTGAGATGCAGCAAGAGATTAGTTCCCTTAAACATCAGGTGATCTCTCTCCTCGTCTTTATATCCTCTCATCTTCATCTTTTTTCAGTTGACTCAAGCAACTACGCCAACTAGTGTTGAGGTTCTAGAATCATCTAATGAGCTCATCCGTCAGCTCCAATCTCACATCCTTAAGCAACAGCGTCAACTTGAAGAATTACGTCATCCGACACATGATCATGATGACGTCATCGATGACGATGAATTGATTCTCAACACCGACTCTATTCTCGCACAAGAAGCAATCATCTCCTGAATCACGTGATCACTTTACGCTTTGCTGCAATCAGCCAATGAGCAGCGAGAACCAACTTGCCTTATTTGTCGCCCGCGCCAATCGTTCTGTGTGAGAAAGAAAAAAACGCCAAAATTGTCGCCACTTTTTCCGCATCGATCAGCATTTTGAATTGATGTAAAAATGATTGAAATATTGCAACTTATTATTTATCTTTTCTGTTGATAGGTTGTCATGGAAACGTCGCGATGTTTCCATGACAATCTCCATCATATATTGCTGTTTGAACTTAATTAAAATTCACATTTTTCATTTTTTGTTGTTTTGAAAGAAAATGGAAGTGGCAGATGACCTCACTCCTTCTCGACCTCATCTTTTAGTCAGATAAAGTCGAAGCTTTTCTTCTTCAATCATAATTGATAATAGACTTGTGAAAGTATTAATCAAAAGATGTAATCACTGGAATCTGTAACTCTGTGACTCTTACTCTTTAAATCTCATCTTTGACTTTCTCTTCTATAAAATTTGTTTCGAATCAAAATTTGAGACAGATTTTTTTCACTTCTATCAAGTAAATAAAGTAAAAAAAAAGACAATTTCGAAATTTAGTTTTATATTTACAGTTTTGAAGAATCGCCAACAAACAGAATAGTTTATTTCCTAAGCTATAAAAATCATCGACAAATTTGTTACATATCTCACGATTGTTACAAAAAAAAGTAAAAAGTAAATCGGTAATTAGAAATTCTGCATAGATATATAAGATTTCGAGCAAGTAACACTAATGTTGCAATATTTGATCTCTACTGAGATTTCTTGAAGATCACATCAGCTTGATGATTACGAGAAGATGAAACAGATTTCCTCTTTTGCAAATAAGTATTGATGTAAAATTGTGTAAATAGAATAATGAAGGAAGTGGCATATGCAATCAGAGCCCAGTGCATCCACTCTGGTGATGGGCATTTGACTCGGAGTGAATTTGCTGTATGAAGAATCGCCAACACAAACTGAACCTGAAAACAAACGGGTTAAGTTCGATTCCAACTGATAGAGTCTTCACCAATTGCATCAGTGTGATATATTTCTTCCACCACAGATATTTCTGAACTCTTGGACCAAATGAAGTCAACCCATAGTAGGAATACATCAAAATATGAATAAAAGAGTTTAACATGACTCCAAAAAAAGCTGAAAATATTTTATGTAACTTTGAAAAAACAAACAAACATGAAAACTCACATTGACCGCCTGGTAACCACTTAGCACCAATCCACCAGAGTATAGGCATCGTTGAATGATGATAAATATGTAAAAAGGTAATTTGCGAGTATTTTTTTCGTAATAGAAACAACACGGTATCAGTTAGTTCAATTAATTTTGAAATATAATACAACCAGACACCAAAAGCAACCTGTGACAAAGTTCCAGTCAAATATTGATGATATTAAGTCATTGAGTTTGAACCTTTCTTTCATTGACATCATCAAAGTCTTTCGTTAATGGTGTACAGATGTAACTATAACCAGCTGCATAGCTACCAGTAAACACCAGATGTAAAATATAATAATTTAGAAGAACCAGAAGAAAATTGTAAATTGGTAGAAATACTCCAAAATTGATAGGTGATCTGTAAAAGATTCAAGTTTAGCACCAGAAAGTATAAGCCAGAAAGATTCATTTTTTGATGAAGTAAACTTTAAGTTTATTTATTGTATCATGAACTGATACAAATGCTTAATTGGTGAACAAATAACTAATTTATTGAATTACCTCAATTATTTCAAAATAAAAAATCGTTGGAAAAATTGGTTTGGTAATATTATCAAATATTCTGTTCTTGGATAACTGACCTTTTTTCCATGAATTTTGGCCCAATAAACAAAATAAAAGTTAAATAAGAGAAGACTATGATGAGTGTTGGAAGCGGTGATTTGATAAAAGTCCAGTCTGCTACTCTTGGATCCGCAAATTTATTTGATTGATCATAACTAGATACAATCCAATCATAAATTGTTTTAAACATGTCTTTCATTACTATAAACTACAACAAATTATCTATAAACTAAATCATAGTTAACTCTATATAATTTATTTCAAAAATATTTAGTTTTTATTAAAACGGTTGTTAATACTTTTGAAAAAAGAAATGTCATGAAGTACATCTTTTTCTTTCTATATTTCTAACTTAATAAATGTTATTTGTGAAAATGTGTGTAAGCGAGAGGTACTCTCTTCCGGCACCCTCCTTCGCATTTATTGTAACAAATAAATAAATAAATAAATAAAATATAAAAACGTTTTAGTTGATAGTTGTAAACGTTCAACACAGAATTAAAAAATCAAAACTTTAAACTTATTTTTTTATAAATAAAATTTTGAAAAAAAATTTCTTTTTAAATAAATATTGTTTGAATAAAATGTGGAATTTTCAAAATAATATTTATTAAAAGTTTTAAAACGCAAAAATGAGATTTAGTTTTGTGAAAAAAAAATCGAAATAAAATGTTAAATGAAATCATAAAAATAATGGATTACTATTTATATAATAAGCTACCATAAGTTATTTTAAGACTTAAACAGAAATGACTTTTTTATTTAAACTTTTAAAAATATTTTAACCAGGAAAAATTTTTGAAAAATCTTTTGGAACTTCCATTGTTTCAAACATATTAAATACATTCACATAAATGCAATACAATAAAAATTTTAAAAAATATCATTAAGTTTACATTAATCACAGATTTTCTTTATAATTTCGAGATATTGCTGGTTTTCAGATAATTCAAAACGTTAAAGCTTTTCAAAAGTAACGGAAAATATTAAATGTAAATTTAGTTTATAGTTGTTGCTAATCTACAAATTGAACTAAAACGGCTATAAACTAAAACTAATAATTTATGTAAAAGCTTTGAAACAAGTTTTTCGCTTACGATAAATTGGAACTGAAAATATTGATTTTAAATAATCATCATTAGATCATTTATTTTCTGTTAACTATGGCTATTTGTAATACTGCAAATAATACTAAATAGTTGTACTTTTCAAATGAAAAAATCTCATAATGTAATTATACTATCTGCTCTTTTCAGCAGCTACTTGACTCTTAAAGACCTTGTTCTAAAGACTTTTTGTTTAATTTTATTTATTAAAAGTTATTACAAATCAAGGAATTGAGTTGATATAATTTGGTTTTCATTAAAATTCTGCTCTTTACCTTGGCTCAAAATTACTTTGTGCTATTTTAAATCAAAGCTCTTGTTACAAGTAGTCAGAAAATATAAACTGAAAGAAAGAAAAAATATTTGAACCTACTCTTTTACAGATGCAACATTGAAAAAGTTGCTTATCAAAACCTAAATGAGATTTTTATTATTAGTTCGTACCATTTTCTGAGTTGTCATAAAAAATTGGACTATTTGATTAGATTTAACCATTTTAAAGTTGTATTAGGAAAAAATTAAGTTTAAAAGTGCTGAAAAATAAAAATAATTTCTTTGAAAACTGTTGTGTCATCAATATTTGATTAAGTAAACCATAAATTATTCTAAATTTAATATCAGAATATAATAAAATCGTTTTTTTTCATTAAAAGCTATTTAGCCTAAGAAATCTTTATAAGTATTTTTAAAGAAGCAAACTATATTAAGTTAAAAAACTTTAGAAATTAGTTTAAAAAATGTAACCTGATTGATTGTTTTTTTAACCCATAAAAATAGATTATTAACAACCAATAAATTTGTAAACCTTTCATTAGAGTGTCATAACATTGCTAGATGTTAATATAAAATGTTTAAATTTACATTATTCGGCTCGACAAAATATTTGTTAGCGTCATCTAAAATATCCGGTTTTAGATAAAAATGTGGAAATTGAATAAACAGCAAATAAGAGTTTCCTGCTAGCACTCCTGCTACAATTATTTAAATTTTAAGACAACATTTTATAACTTTGTGAAATCATCAGGTACTCAAAAAGACTTTTATCAACTGGCCTATATGGCTTCTCAAAGACTTGGTGATGCAAGTCAGTTAAGGAGTTAATTTTTCTGTTAGAAATATGAAGGAGCCACATACAAGTCATTAGGAAGAAGAAAATTTCGTTTTGTAAATATTTTTTGTCTTCATCTAAAGTTATGAAACAAGAAAGAACTTTTTTAAAAACTATTGATGAGCAAGATGAAAGTAATAAAAAGATTTTCCAAAATTCATCAAAATTTAATAAATAAATCAACATTTTGAAGAATCAAATATTTATTTACTATTTTAGTCTAAAGAAGTCTTACAGGAAAAAAGATCAAATAGAAACAATTGTGTCGTCAATTTGCTCATAGTTCACTTCCAGAAAAGATAATCTTTTCAACCGCATCACAAAAGTCTCTTTCAATTGATCACTAGTCTTGCCAGGATGCATCTCGATATAATCCTAAAAATTAGAATATGTAAATGAGTTGGGAACAGTTTGGGAAGTCACCTCAAATGTCTTGTGATCGGTTCGCATTTTGAGCAATGAGATGATCGCCAGTTCAGCTTCGCTTCGAATAGAAGCTTTGCGTTCGCGAGCTAACGTGATAATAATTGGAAGGAAGTGATGAACAAGTGAGTCCGATAAACAATCCACTTCTATATGAGATATATAAGATTAAGAGCTAAAGATCAAAAGATTCTCACCTGTTGTATCTTGTGTCTTCAGTTGATGATTGACCCAAACCAAGCATCTACAGACTTCGCTCTTAACATCGTTCAACGGATGTCGAAGTCCTTTGATAAGAAGGTTGGATGCAGTTGATGCCAACTCATCATTATCTTCTAATAGCGAATGAAAGAGAACGTAGATGAGGGCGTGAACCGCGTTATTGACGATTTGTACCTGAGGAATTCATTTCAACCAATTCACGTAAAAGAAGATGATAAAAGTTCTTACTCGATCCAAAGACATAAAAGATGCACAATCTCGGATCAAAATCTTTATATTATCTTCATTGATAGCTTTAAAAGATTCTTTGAGAGTAACAGCAACAAGCCAACTTCTTCCTTGTTTCTCTTCCCAAGAAATGTTTTCATCTTCTGTAATTTCCAGAAGAATTATTTGTTGATCGCATCTCATAGAAACTAACCGTTAAAATGATTCTTAAAGACATCTTCTATCTCATTCTCATCCATGAAGTTAATCAGGCTTCCTAAACATCCGGAAGCGCATCGCGAATCCGATTCTTCCTCACTATCTATCAGCTCACCGAAGACATCAACCATCTACAACCAGTGAGTCAGCCGTTAATTATATGAAAAGTTTCGATCGAAGCAAAGGTGGTATCAGACATCCAATACCGAGGTTGCGGCCCGATATTGGCGCGAGCTTATAAGTCATACACAACTAATATTATCGCAGTCATCATGTTCTTATCTGATGCCCCGAAGGGCAACAGGTAAGGATCACCCATACTGATCTGATTTCCAGTCGTTGGTTTGACTATTATATAAACTTCATAAAGTTTCGAATTTGTGGGTTATATTTAAAATTCGTAAACAAAAGCACGCGCGTTACAGATATGTAAATGAAGTTCAGAAAAAGAAGTTTCGCGCTTACGTTTCTTCGGATTGTCTCACTGATTTTTTTCCCTCCATTTTTGATGCACCCTCGAAGAGTTTGAAAATAAGTCTCTCTAAAGAAGATGGAAGATCAGCATAAAGATGAAGACAACTAAAAAGAGGAAGAAACCGAAAACTGATGTCTTCACTTGATTGGATGCTGGAGATCAAATCTTGGATGAGAGCATCGAGACTTTTAGCATGGACTGTACAAAGATGTCGAAGAGCTGTTGCAGCGTGAAGTCGAACAGCGCGATGATTATCTTGCAGAGCTTTGCAGAAAGTAGTTTGTAGTTGAGTGAGAAAAGGTTTGAGGTAAGATCCGACCTACACAAAAACAAATTAGCATATAAGGGGGCGTTAGAAGAACAGGGGCACCTTTTCAAGAAGCAGGGCAAGCGCATCTAACACAGCAATTCGAACACTCGATCCAAATCGATCACCTAGGACACGGATCAAAGGACCTGTGATCAGATAATTTGTTAAAGATGTGGATGACGTGAGTAATGACGTCATTACCTGTGATGCCGACAACTGAGTGTTTGAGAGCAAGAGGAGTGAGGAAGACGACAGTTTCAGACAAACAGCGAGCTGCTTGCTCCTTCATCTCAGCTGGTCCATTTAAAAGACCCTCACGAATGATGGGAAGAAGAGGAGCGAGTCCTTGTTTAAGGACACAAAATCCGAGTATTGTTCCTGTCTCAACTACTGTGTCTTGCAACTTGACAGATCTGAGAGCACTTCGAACGGAGCTGATGTAAGATTGGATCTCTGCGGTGGGGATGCTAGAGATGAGAGCAGATAAAGAGTCCCAGGATGTTTTGCGGATGTTTTCGTTACGATCAGCAAGAAGTCGGATGAAGTCGTGGATGAAGATACTGTAGTAATCGCTTACATCTATCTTGCCGTCCTGTAGAAGTCACGTGGTTAAATGAAGAAGAAGTCACGTGTTTAGGTGAATTGAATGGTTACCTTGACAATAGCTTTAAGTAGCGAGATGCCTGACAACCGCATTCCTGTTGTTGATGATTTCAGTGATTCAACAAGATCATTAATGATGATTCGGTTGCCATGGTCACCACTGACACTCAACACTACAAGCGTGGCGTCGCTAAGCACTTTTTCAAAATGTTCATCATCATCAATTGAAGAACATAAAGATGTCTGGAGGACTTTGAGAATCGTAGAAAGATGTTTTGTGATCGCGTCACCCGCTACTGATGATAGCAACGCAAGAACTTGCGTATTAACCGGATCTTCCAATAACTACGACACCAAGTGGTCAGATGTTGATTGGGAAGATTATACCAACCTTGGGAAGGATGTAGGGTAAAACAAACTTGCCCTTGACTGCGATGATTTGTTTCAAGCCATCAACCACTGATGCTTCGTAACTACTCGATTCTGTGGCAACAGAGATGAAAAGATGAATAGATGCAGAGGACACAAACCAAGATCTTTGAGAAGATGAGGAAGAACTCCTTCAAGCGCTTGTACTCCAATTGTATTATGAAGTTGTTCAAAAGTTCGAGAAGCCGCGGTTCTCACATCCAGCAAATCATCACAAAGAGCTTTCCGAACAGCTGGCACCAAGTTATCAGTAAATACTGAAATCTACAAATCCATAGCAACCAATCAGTAACCAGTATCCGGTTGTCATGGCAACCGACAACTTACCGCGTCTTTACTACAAGCGGTGATGATTTCACTTAAACCAATACAAACTCCTTGACGCTGAGAAGCATCAGAAGAGTCGAGATTGTTCTCGAGGATCGGGATCAGGTTGGGGAGAGTCCTCTCACCCAATTTGCGCACAATATCACCGAGTGTCTTGGCTGCCACCTAGTGGTAGAAGATAAGTAGAAGATAGATGAGATACGAAGGAACATACTTGTCGTTTCTCAGAATTAGAAGAAGCGAGATTATTTACGAGAGATCGAAGTAAAGTGGGAAGAATTTCGCGAAGTAATCGCGGTGTGTTTGGAACAACAATCTTCCAAACATGAACAGCAGTTTGTCGTACTCGAAGAGCTACATCCGCTCGACATATATAGAGTCCTGAAAGCACAAGATCGCGACGTTCTTTTCCCAAGGTGGTCGCAATTGCCTGATGGAAGAAGAGATGGATGCAGGAAATGATTAGGAGCTGATTTTACTTTAAATCCTTCGCTTGTTCCATAATTTTCATCATCAGCTCCAGTTGCTGACATCTTTCCAGTGACTCCTGATAAATGAAAGAGAAGATCACCAAGAAGTTGAACGGAACTCAAACGGATGCGCCAATTATCATCAAAGATCCCAGCTTCCAATTCAGGAAGTAGAAAAGTAATGGAGGTCTCGGCAAATGTGGTGATGATCCGTTTGCCTGCCATCAAGGCAGTTGCTCGAAGAAATTCAGTTTCATCTGCTAATGCCTACAAACACATACGTCATCATGACGTCATCACCACGCTATCACCACTCACCTTCAAGATCGGCATGATGACGTCACCGATGAATGGAGTAAACTTCTCACCGAATGTGACGGGAAGATAGATGAAGAGCATGATGTAGCCATCCCGAACATGAGGAGGGATTTCTGTGGATTGAGCGGTTGCTACTACTTGCGTCATCAATGTACGAAGTTTCTCCACTCCCAACGCTGCTAATGTCTCACTCAAACCTTGAGCTGCTCCTGACCTACATCACAACAACTTGGTAAGTAGATGGCGAGGCGAGGACTAAGGTGCAAACCTATCGACGCAACTCTGTTCGCACGTCAGCTTCTCCATGAGCCACGGAAAGAGGTTTTCGAAACATTTTTCGCCAGAACCATTCACCATCGCTCCGAGCGCCTTAGCTGCGTTTCCGCGGACCTCTGGAACAGGATCAAGCAGTGTACTTTTCAAACCAGGAAGGATTTTGGGCAGGTAGGGCTCCAAGTCCTTTTGTTCGGTCAACGAGTACATATTAGCCATGATTTGAGCGGCCATTTTGCGAGATTGTGTCGATCTCGAATTGAAGCCTCGCGTTACAACGGGTAATATGAGAGCAAGTGAAGGAGCGTCGATTTTATGAATGAATCTGCAACAAATCACAAGTGAGGCTCTCTGCTGCCCCCAAGTGGTCACCTACTGAGTGTCAAGCAACTTCTGGAGACATGAATCGTTGTGAGCAGAAGGATCACAAAGAGCTTTGTGAAGATTTTTCGAGATTTGAAGAACTTCCGGATTACGAATGACAGAAGCGATTTGTGAAAGAGCCTGTCGCCCTGGAGAAAAGTTTTAGACAGTGATGACCAGTGTAGGACAGTTACGATAAGTGTGGGACAGGTACCTGCAGACTGAACTTTGATATGTGAGTCAGTTAGGACCGCACACAGCTTGGGCACGATACTTGGCAGACAATTTGTCAATTGACGTGGGGCACAAAACGACATGGCCCCTAATAGCTCAGCAGAACCCGATTTGGTTCTCCAAGAATCTTGGGTGTCGATGGCTTCTAAGAGTGAAGGAAGAACAAGGCGGACTCCATGAGCGCTAAGGTTTCGCATGATTGCTTTTGCGGTATTATTAGCTGCCTAAGATGAGAAGAAGTGAGAAGAAGTCGACTCCATCAAGGTGTGCTTACCTCACGAACAAACTGGTTTCCATCACCAAAACAAAACAGTAGATGGGGTAGTACTTGCTTAACATAAGGTTCAAATAATCGTCCAAGAGTTGTACAGAACATCTCAAAAGCCATCAAAGCTCCTTCACGATGTCTACAACATCCAACAATCAATCTTCAATCCCATCTCATTTGCATATTTCACCTGAAATTCTGCTTATCTTGTAAATAGGTGATGAGAGAGGTAATGATGTCCATTTGCTTGAAAGCAATTAAACCAAGACCTTTGATAATACCAGCAAGTCCATATGCGGCTCCTGATAATAAAAAAGAAGATGAGGATGCTAGTGAGAGGATGAGAACTTACCTTTACGTTCTCCATATGACACAGACTCGAGTAGAACGAAGAGAAGTTTTTTGACGATGGCTTCCGCATCTTCTCGAATAGTTGCAGTCAACGCCGGAAGACAATCAGCAACAGCTTGTTGTACCTTCAAACAAATATATTCAATCAACCAATCAAATGACTCGTTGACAAACCGCTTGTGATGGGGTTGAAAGCGTCTCAATTAGCTTCGATACAATTGGTTTGATTTTGGGATCAGTTGGATTCAGATGGCTGGCGAGTGTACCCAATAAAATGACGCAATTTTGTCGTACCACATCGTAACTTTCCGATTTAGGAGCCTGTAATAAAAGTCAAATAATTGTTGGACCAGCTAGTAACCAGCTGATTGTTTGTTGGACCAGCTAGTAACCAGCTGATTGTTTGTTGGACCAGCTAGTAACCAGCTAATTGTTTGTTGGACCAGCTAGTAACCAGCTGATTGTTTGTTGGACCAGCTAGTAACCAGCTAATTGTTTGTTGGACCAGCTAGTAACCAGCTGATTGTTTGTTGGACCAGCTAGTAACCAGCTAATTGTTTGTTGGACCAGCTAGTAACCAGCTGATTGTTTGTTGGACCAGCTAGTAACCAGCTAATTGTTTGTTGGACCAGCTAGTAACCAGCTGATTGTTTGTTGGACCAGCTAGTAACCAGCTAATTGTTTGTTGGACCAGCTAGTAACCAGCTGACTGTTTGTTGGACCAGCTAGTAACCAGCTGACTGTTTGTTGGACCAGCTAGTATCCAGCTGATTGTTTGTTGGACCAGCCAGTAACCAGCTGATTGTTTGTTGGACCAGCTAGTAACCAGCTGATTGTTTGTTGGACCAGCTAGTAACCAGTTAAGTAATTTACATTTTCGAGAAAGTTTTCCAGAATTTCCAGCAGTTGGTCGCTGTATTTCTGTCCATGGTCGTTTATGCATCGAATAGCGGCTTGCAACATTCGATTTCGAACCTATCAAATAAAAGATAAAAATAACAACTTTAATCATCCACCACATCACTTCTCACTTCTTCATTGATATCACAAAAAGGTCTTTCTAGGAAGAAATGAAACAAGGAAGCGACATGATCACCATCCAACACAGGTGAGATTGATTCAATACAACAAGCCACACTCAATCGGATCGGGTACTCATCAGGTTGATCATCACCGATGACTCTTCCAAACATATCCATTTGAACAGCTGGTTTCTACCAATTTCATTGGTTGATTTATTTGGAAAGGAAATTTGAATAATTACTTCTAATTTGACTTGATACAACTGGATGAGGTGCTCCACGACATTAGTGATGATTTCAGGATGATGTTCGAGTGAAGATCTCAGAGCACGTGATGCAGATTCTTGGATGATTGGTTCAAAGTGCTCCACATCAATCTTTCAAGATGAGGATCAATCATAGCAGCATTCCGCTATGATCAACTCACCAGAAGACGACTACAGAAATCGGCTTCGACTGAGAGCTGGAAGCCATTCCACAAATCAGTAGCTAACGTCACTACATCACTTTGCTCGTCGTGCATTGCTACCCAAATTCGGCGGGAAATGAAATACTTGAAGTCGGCGGAAGCCTCTATTTTTTCCGATGTACGATCGGCAAGAATTTTTAGCGCCTGTCAACAAATTACAATTAGTCACATAACTACCAGTTGTGATGACGTCACTCACATCTAGCGCAGTTAGGCGTAAAAGATTGACGGGAGACTCCATGGCAACCAGCAACTGATGGACTTCGTCATTAATGTCTTCCGAAGCGCTACAAACATCAAGGTTTGATTTCAGCAATTAACGAAGCGTAACGAACCAGATGTCGACGGTACGCGCGATGACGAGCAGCACCTTGCTCGATTCCTCCTTCACCACGCCACTTGTAATCGAAACTAATTTGCATAAAGTCGCGAGAAGAGAAGCAGTTGGAAGAAGATCAGGATCAAAAAGTGAAGATGTGGATTCGAAGGTGAATCTTTGAATTATTTTGATAATGATCCGAAGAAGACCCACATCTCCATCAATTACGGCTCCTCCATCTTCTAAGATCATCCGGAACATCGGGAAGATGAAACAGAAGAAGGAACTTCCATACTCCGTTTCTAGTGCTCCTTTCGCGCTAGTTACGTCATCAAGACCAGTGATGAGAGTTGGAATGACGTCATGGAGCGATTTGTGACACCAAGCGGCATCGACGGGCTCGATAGGTTTGGACAGACGCAGCGTCGCGAAGCTAATTTGCATAACTGAGAAGAGATGTGAGATGAAGAAGAAGAAGATTAGAAAGGACTTACTTAAAATATCATTAGAGCGATTGGTGTTGAAGATCCGAGAAAGCTGGATGAAGAGCTTTTGGATGTTGCTGGATGTGAGAGGAGAGTGAAGAAGATGAAGAAAGACTTCGATAAAAGAAGTGAATAGAGAATCAAACATCTCATCTTCAGATCTTGCTCTTAACACTACATCCAATAACTCCGTGACTTTCTCAAATTTTTTGAAGATCTGTATTTGAAAAATCATAAATGATCTCACAACATCCGATGATCTCACAACATCCGAATCATCTCATAACATCCGAATCATCTCACAACATCCGAATCATCTCACAACATCCGAATCATCTCACAACATCCGATGATCACTTACTTCTTGAGTTTTTTTTCGAACTATTCTTTCTTTTTCTAACTCAGAGGCCAACAATTCTTTCTGCTTCTTGTTGAGATCTTGGAATTGAGAAGAACTCTTCTTGGATGCAGGAGTCTTCCGCTTCTCAGCCAATTCTTTCTTCAACTGTTTCTCGAAGCGTTGTTCTTCGATCGTATACGCTTTGCTTTCACGTTTCATGTTTTTGTTCTCAATAAATTTCGGAGCACTGGAGAAAGAACAAGTGATGAAGATCAAGTGATGAAGATCAAGTGATGAAGATTAGGTAATAAAGAACAAGTGATGAAGATCAGCTAATGAAGATCAAGTGATAAAGATCAGCTAATGAAGATCAGGTAATAAAGAACAAGTGATAAAGATCAGCTAATGAAGATCAAGTGATGAAGATTAGGTAATAAAGAACAAGTGATGAAGATCAGCTAATGAAGATCAAGTGATAAAGATCAGCTAATGAAGATCAGGTAATAAAGAACAAGTGATAAAGATCAGCTAATGAAGATCAAGTGATGAAGATTAGGTAATAAAGAACAAGTGATGAAGATCAGTAAGATAAGATCAAGTGATAAAGATCAGCTAATGAAGATCAAGATTAGGTGATGAAGATCAAGTGATGAAGATCAAGTGATGAAGACTAGGTAATGAAGATCAAGTGATGAAGATTAGGTAATGAAGATCAAGTGATGAAGATCAGGTAATAGGTACCTGTGAATGATATGAACATTCCACAAAATTCCATCTTCTGTATTCATGATGTCAATATCATCTTGAGTTACATTTGAAGATTTAATATCTTCCAATTGATTTAAGATGTAGCTTCTCGTCCTAGGCATGATCTTGTAAGGAGCAAACTCAATCAAATTCTTCAGAGCAGCCAGAGAAGACTAGAACAAAGATGAAGATCAGATGATGATCAAACACAAGATCAAATGATACCTTTGTTCGCTGTTCTTCATTTAGTAGCATCTCAATAATGAGATTTTGATGATCAGTGATGAACTGATGAGGAGTTACTGATGACTGCTTCAAGGTTTGTTTATTGAACTGAAGTGAAAGATAATCCTTCCATATATCTTGTTTTATTTGCGCTGAAGAAGAGATGAAGAAGAGATGCAGATGAAATGATGAAGCATCAACTAACTGAGATATGGATGATATACGAAGTTCAGGAGTTGCAAAGCCAGCTTGTTGAAGAGGTTTACATCGAAGCTGTTGTCGTCCATAAACAAAATAGTCTTTAAAATATTTGTAAATTGTTTGCAAGATATCGAGGGTGTGCTCTCTGGATAATAGTTGCAAAGGATGATAGAGAACTCTTTTAGGAACCATTCTGCCCAAGTACCACCTAGTTTCAGCAAAAAGTAAAATACTAGTTGGGACAAGCTAGCCGAGGGCGGGCAGCAAGTTACCTTGAATAGATGAAACAAGCTTTTTGATGACACTTATGACTTGTTGATTCAATTTTAAACTATTTTCAGTTAAACCAATATTCAGGATACCTCGAAGAAAGGGTCTGTAAAGATGATCAATGAAATTAAATACAAAAGTGATGATGATGTCATCATTACAAGCTAGATACTTCATGAGTCATCTTTTCACTGTTACCAGTAAAGAGATGATAAACCAATGAAGTAAAACCCACAAGTGTATCTTCTGTAGCAGTAGTTAGAAACTTATCGGAAGTGAAGAGCTCTTTTTTACCATCCAAAATCAAGTCCCAACTATCATCAAGTTTAAGTGCTGCAAGTTGAACGATTTTAAAGTTGAAAGAGAAACAAATCTCTGCTGATCTTAGAAAGGTTTTTTTTACGTTTTTTAAACTCTATTGAAGTAAGTTGAGAGATTATGCAAGCTGCCCATGCTCCTTCGGATACAGGAAGAACTTGTAGTGGTTGCTGGGATGCTCTCTTGATACTTTGTACTAAATATGGAACCAACTTTTCAGCCTAAAAACATTCAGATAAAAAAAGTCGAAAGAAAGATAAAGACAGACTTGTTGTAGAGTGTCAGGTTTGAAAGTTTGGGCCACAACAGATAGGTAGGTGACCCTGACTGTTGGGTTGTGAGACTTAACAGAGGGCGCTTTAATAAACCAATCAACCAAATCAGTTGGGACACTGATACGGAAGTTACAGACCCATGATGATAAAACTGAATAAGAAGCTACCAAAGTGCTTTCGTTGATCTCCTGAAAAATTAAAAAGATTTGATTTCTAGGAAGCAGCTGATTGGTTGATTAATGACTTGTTGAAGATGCTTAATAAAGACGGAGACTACTGAGCTACTCAGTCCCACTATATTCTTTCCACTACCAGTAGGAGCATCAGCAAATGATCGGATGCAAGAAAGCACAGAAGATTTTTGTTTGGGGAGAGTTAGTTTTCCTTCCGAGCCTGTTTAAGATGGCATTAGAGTGCTGATTATTTCAAAAAAACTGATACCTACCTTTGAGGACGTCAAACAGGAAGGAGACAGCTGTCAAGATAGAATCCGTATCACTACATTGACTAGCAATTTGTGAAATACAGGCAACAGTTGATTCAGAATTGATTTCATTTTTAGAAATCAATTGTGGAACGAACATTTTGATCAGCATTAAACTATGCTGACTTAAATCTATCTTGAGCATTTTGAACACCTGTCCAGAAACTAAAAAATATTGTTTGAATACATCAGCAGATATAAGCTGATATAACAAACCCTTCACACAAGTCTCAGGGCTTCTCAAAAGTGACTTTTGAATTGCAGGTATGATTATTTCAGAAAAGTTCTCATGATTTATTTGTTGCAAGATAGGTCGACAAGCGAGCTACAAATGAAAATGATTATTACAAATTGATAAAATTTATGAACACAATTATAACCAGGATAGAAGATGAAGTCTTTTGCTTGGCCAAGATGATAGATTTGGTGAAGATTGTCAGAGTTTCATTACTAAAAATTGACTTTTTGAATGAAATTATCAAAGCCAATAAAACACATGAAGCAGGTGAATAATCGTCTAACAATACCTCATTATATTTATCGACCAAATTAGGATTCTGTAGAAATTCATAATTAATAAAAATTTCTTTCTAATTCTTTTTCAACTTACATTTTTTAGGAAGTTTTTCAATTTAAGCATACTATTTTTAGTTATACGCTTATTACCACCTATAACTACTCCATAGAGTAAACCAGCTTGGATTTTTACCCAACTCTTTAATTTTATAGCTTCAATTGTGACATTACTAATTAATAAGTCATTAAGAACCTCTAGGCACCATGTTAAAGCAACCATTGCTTTTGCAGACTCAGCGCGACTGAAACATTAATGAAAACCAAAATAATTACATTTTTAGTTGGATAAACAATTAATTACCAAATTGTCTTATTCTGTGTTTCATAAGAAGCCAATTTATCAAACTTATGGAGTAAAAACATCTCAGTCATCTTGTTAGATGTTGTCAACAGCATTTTGATTAACTCCAAATTTAATTTCCGTGATGAACGGCGTGTATACAGAGGAAGAGTTTGATAAAGTGCTTGAAGTACTCTTTTAACTGCTTCAATTTTCATATTTTCATCTTCACCTGGACATTTATCACTTGAATAGATATTAGGCATCAAATTAAACTGTTGATAACTCACATTTTTTGAAACTCTGAAGAGATGCAATCACATCAGAGATCAAACGTTTTCTTTCAACTAATTTAGAAGTTGTACTTTTGAAATAATATTCTTTCACAGCATCCTAAAAACGTTTGAGTATTAAAGCAACTGGTTGTAAAGTAAGTATAACCTCATAAGTATATTTGAAAATTGGCAAAACAACAAAATTAGTATTAAGTAGTAAATAAATATATAAAACATTTTCAAAGAAAGTTTATAAAATAAAACGAAATAATTTTATGTTTAATTTAATTATTTTAATTATTTGAAAATTAATTAAATAATTATTTTTAATTATTTATCGAAAGTATACTTAATAAAACCTTTTTTATTTAGTATACTTAATTTCTAATACTTTATATACTTTTAATTAAATACTAGTAAATAAATAACAACTATAATATTCTGAAGTAAATGTTAGTTAGCTGAAATTAAAACTTCACAAACCATTATCTATTTTAGTTAGACCTTGCAACTATGTCTTTACAAATCCAAACCTATTAACAGATAAAAATCAAGTTAGATTAGTAAACAATCATAAATTTAAACACTAATTAAAATTAAGCCCCGCTTAACAATTATTTTAATAGTATTGATATATGCTAGAATTAAAAACATAACAATAAAAATTTAAATATTAAGACTGAAATCATAGTTAATCTAATGTTAATTTTTTTAATATATTTATTTTATAATCTAGTAGATAATATATTTTATACTAATCTATAAAGAAATTACATTGCTTATAAAATTAAAATTATTTAAATATAATTCAAATTAAAAAATATAATCAAAATTTAAATATATAAAATATAAATCTGTCAATAGTACATGAACTTTTAAAAAATAAACTTTGTTAAATTAAATAAACTCAACAAATATGTTTCAGATACTACATGTATCATACAAACTTTACACTTCTATATTTCAAACTGAAAACAAGTAGCAAATAAAAAAAATTATTTTTAACATTGGTAGTAATAGTGGAAATTATTTATAAATTACAAATGATTGAGCGGATATCGTATAAACTTCATATAACACGTTGAGAGGCCGAAGCCTAAAATGGCTTTTCAAATAATGATAAAATTTTAAAATTAAATTGATAGAATTTATTCATTACAATAAATGCAAAGGATGAAATTTGTTGACTGAATATTTAAGATATCTATAAGCAGAAAAAATATATCAATAATATGTTTAACTTTATGTTTCATTTTGAAAATTGTTATGATTATCTTCAGTCTCAGAAGTACTTACCATTTTGTAGGTCAACTCAAGTGCTGTGTTGCTTCCAGCAACACAATTTTTAAGTTTTATATTATAATAAAAATATTCTTGTATAGGCAGTGTTGTTAAGTAACAGGTCAAGGTGCTAGACTAATCGAAGTAATTTTTTCAACAAAGTTTTATGTTATAACTTTGGATACAAACCAGTTTTGTTAGTCAAATCAAAGTTAGCAACGAATATTCATACTTATTATAAATAAGCTCTATAAAATATGATAAGCAAAAACTTTACAGAACAAAATACCATCTTAGGTTTCAAGAAGTGCTTTTAAACTTTGATTCAAGTTGACTGACAAGTAAATTCGCAAGTAAGATTGAGTAGAATCAAACTAGTTTTAAAAGTGTAAAACATATAAAATCACTCAAAACTTAGTCATAAAAGTAAAATCCAGCAAAGTTCTATTAGTATGGGACTAGCATAAGAGTATAATTTGCCGAAAATCTTTTTACAATTTATCATTTTGCTCAGAAGAATTCTCAAAAGAAGGTTAATCAAAGTGCTTACTTTAATCACGATATTAAATAAGTTACTAATATACTGTTAGATTTTCTGTGGCAGGAAAAACCTAAAAATATTCGGAAAGTGCAAATTTTATTGTTTATAAGCTAATCGCAAAGAATGCAAGCTCAATTTCTTAAAGATTTTATATTAAATGTTAACAACAAGTATGTGATTTAAATTCTGTATAACAGACTAAAAGCGTATAAATTTGTATTTAAATATTCATACCCTCTCGTTAGTAACTTTTCAAGAATTTAATAATCTTCATCAAATTAAAAAAATTAAAAAAAAACTATTTGATTTTTGGAAATTGCATTTCCAAGAGTTTGTGTCAAGCAAAGTTTATACTAAATATTTAGTTTTTTTGCTAACATCTTATGATAATAATTTAAAGTTATTATTGAAAATGTTTTAATACTTTAAGGTGATACAAAACTAACATAAAAGTTTGCATCAAAAAAATAAAAAAACATACAAAAATAAAAACAGCTTTTCAAACTTTTGAAAAAGCTTCAGAAGATTAATCAACTTTAAAAAAATTAAAACTTAACTGTTTACTAGTTTAAAACATAGATTATTGGAAGTGTTCTTTAAGAATTAGTAAATCTATGAAGTTATGAAGTTGTAAGTATAATTAGAATATAATGCTGAATAATAAGCAATTTAAAATCTTATCTAATAATATACACATCAAATTATCGATCACTTCAAGTTGATGTTCCGATAAAATTAATAGTTTAAATACCCAAGGTGTCTTTTTAACAGACGAAACCTTTGTTTAATAAATAAAAAAATGAAATATTAAAATACCTTATACAATAAGTTACATCTATAACATTTTATCGCAATAGGATCAGTTTAAAAACTGAAAAACAATTTGATTTTTATAACAAGTTATTACATTTTTTTAATGATGTTGTTAAAAATTGTAAACAGTTGTGGAAATAAAAAGCTTCAAGAAATTATTTTTTTGGTAAAATAATATCAAAATTAATAAATAAGTAAATGTAAAACTAAAATGCTGCTACTAATAAATAAATTTATTGATTTCAAAAACTGAATCATAAATGCAATTTTTATTAATTATCAAAAACGAGCTAGTGTTTAAAGTTTCTGTCATTTAGTTTAATTTCATTTGTAATTTAGCAAAAAATAAACACAGTTTTTCAATTTACCATAAAGCCCAGTTAATGAAAAACTGAAATCTTAAATTACAAAAAGTATGAAAAAGAAACTAAATGATTGCGATTTCCGATTATGGATAACAAGGTAATTGGTGACAGCGTCTGGAAAACTACACTAAACTGTATCAAAATGCAAAACCTTTTTTCTCGAGCAGTTAATTAAACTTTTTTTGAACAACAATCAGTTTAAAAACTTCTTGCTGTAATCACCACTTATTTTGTAATAATATTTTTTCTCAGAAAGTTTTATTTGTGATTAAGTCATGATTTTTGAATCGATATCATAAAAGTTATTACTAAAAAATTTTCTAAACTTATTTTCTTTTATAAACAGCGATAATTGGATTAGTTAATATAAACTCCCGGGATTTTATTTGGATGATGTTTATTTGAAAAGCATTCAAAATGAAAGATCAGATAATAATTTTATATTTGCTTGCATTTGTTCTACTTCTTCAACTTCAAATCAGTGCATCAAAGTAAAAAGAAGAATGTGTTTTTAAATGTAATTAACAATACGTTCACTTCGGTTGTCAGGAAAGGTTGTCCAACATTAACTCCATGCGTATGGAGTTGGTCCGCTTGTGACGCAACTTGTGGAAATGGAACACAAAGACCAATTTTAAGGAGAAGAATTAGAAGATGTACAGTTTGTGATTTACCATCAAACAGAAGATGCTTTATCAAAGAATGCCCAGGTGAGTGTTTGTTCAAAATTTGTGTTTACTTCTTAGTTGACTTAAATAGTCAATCATAGAAAATGTTTTATCTGATATTCATTTATTACAATAAACGCGAAAGAGTGTGCCTGAAAAGAGCTAACGCACATTCTCACAATTAATAATTTTAACCTATTATATATGATTAAGTTGGAAATATAGAAAAAAATGATATATTACATGGCATTTCAGCCCCCATACAATAGCAATGATTACTTACACAGAATATTGAATGTATAAAAATTTTAAAAAGAATTACAGTTTAAATAGTTGGTAACATTAAACGGTAGACTTCAGTTTAAACAGCACGAGTTATTCTGGCTTGGCAATGTCTGATGGCAGCTGGTTCCAATTACTAATTGTGCAGAATGAGAAAAATATTACTTTGATTAAAGTACCAGGTAGTATAGGCTTATTAATGTGTAAAGTGTGTCGTCTGAGTTGATATAACTTGACGAAAGGACCAATGGAAAGAAATCATTGAATTTAAGGTCACTTAAATTGTGAATAATTTTAAAAATTAGAATTAAGTCGTATTTAATCTGTCGAATTTCCAAAGTATCTAAATTGAAGAAGCTGAGACGATGTTTATAACTATCATATTTAATATTAAGTTTTCTACATACCAATCTCGTAAATGCTGTCTGAACAAATTCTATTTTTTATATCACCAACTTGATATGGCATCCATGCACTGACATTGTATTCTATAATTTGAAGAGATTGATATAGAAGTATGGATCTTTAGAATTTAAGTTCTTTATAATTAGGAGACAAGGCTGATTAATTTTATAAAGATTTTGGATACATAAATGTACCATTTAAAGCCAGATGATAGAGTAATGCCAAGGTCTTGGACCGAAGATAATCGTGTATAATAAACCCATTGATGGAATATTGGTTTAAGAAATATGCAACTGGTTGACGGGACAAAGTTTTAAGTTAAGACTTGTAGACTTGATTTTGAGCTACCAGTTCATAAACTAGTTTTCTACAACGTGTAGTGTAGTTTGATGTTTTGAAGGATTGAAAGAAAATAGCTTGATATCATCTGCATACACGAACATACTGACATCATCTAATGCTACTAGTCTTCTGATAAAGTCTTCAATTAAAAGTAAAAAGAGAAGGGGACCCAGAATAGAACCCTGAAGGACACCACTGGTTACTTGACTAAGATAAAGGTCTTTCAACACTAGTCTGTTGGATTCTTCCTGATAAGTAATCTTCAATCCACTTTAAGTTAAAGCTGTTGATTTTTAAATTTTGTAACACAATAATGAGCTTGTTGTGTGGGGCAGAATCGAACGCTTTAGCAAAATCGAGATATATGATGTCACAGGGAGTGTTACTTTCATAATGGGCTGTAAGCTCATTAAGAAAAGTGAGATGTTGAGTCAGGGAAGATTTCCGTTTCACAAAGCCATGCTGGACATCAAATAATAGATGGTGCTCCATCAAATGACTGGTCATATGATTGTGAATGATATGTTCTTTAGTACTGTAGATAACCGAAGTGAGTGAAACTGATCTGTAGATAAGTGCGGTGTTTCTGGGGCCCTTTTTATGAATTGGAGTAATAAAGGCTTTCTTCCAAATTTGAAGATCCCTTTAGTAGTAATATTAAAGATTAGAGATAAAGGTAGTGATAGACAGAAAGCAGTTCTTCTTCAAAACAAAGCTGGGATCTGACTGGGAGTGCTGGAAACTGGCGATTTAAAGAAGATATAGCCTTAGCTACCATATCGATCGTTATATCAAGGTCTATCACCTCAGAGACATTTGTAAGAATGTCGGAGTAGGAAAGAGAATGAGTATTGCCATCATCGGTTATAAAAACGATATTAAATTGATTGTTTAGCAACTCAGTTTTATTTTCTGGTTCCATCACAAGCTGGTCGCTGTTATCAAGGGAAGTAATTGAAATATTGCCTTAAAGTTGCGATTTATAAAGCCAATAAAAGTTTTCTTGCTGGGTGAGGTGACTCTGCATTTTCTCATTTTAAGTAGAAATTAGAAAAATATTTCATGTAAACTATACGAAGGTCTTTGTACCGAGATATGATTGTAGTTTAGATAGAATTTTATTTTCATATAAAATATTTTAAAATCGTTTGTCAAATATTTTTGAGTTTTAGGGTTTAATAAAATAAGAAAATACAATTTTTAATGGTTTGAGAGGGACATAAAATGAAATTACAGACTAATTATAAACCAAAAAAAGGAAAATTGTTCCAAATATAAAGAATTAAAGAGCAATGTTTACAAGTAAGCTTTATTTGACGTTTGATTACCGCAAAGTAGAGTTGTTGGAAAAGTTGTTCAAATTTGTTTTTCACCTTCGTGCTATTCAAAGGCTCGTTACTACTTTTGAATAATTTTTATTTTGTGGTTTGTGAATATCGCGATACAAGTTAAGTTTTATTCAACTTCAACCTCTAAAAATTAGCGAAACAAAACTTCTTAATCATTAAACTTAATCTTTCTTGTTTTTTATCAAAATTAACTTTGCAGCTAACTAAACTTGAAAGAATAATTTTAAGACTTTTGTTCCTGACATAAAAAGACTCGATTTTGGGACTATGAAGGAATTATTTAAATCTTGATGTTTCAGTTCATTGCAACTGGGATGAATTTGGACCTTGGTCTAATTGTAATGCAACTTGTGGTGGAGGTCGAAGGACTCGAATCAGAGAAAGGCACCCAAGACAGCATGGAGGTGAAAATTGCCCTGGGTCGGCAGAAGAATCACAAACTTGCAATCGCCAATGCTGCAAAGTTGACTGTGTCTGGGATGATTGGGAAAATGGAACTTGTTCTGCTTCATGTGGAGGAGGAGAAATGATGAGGACCCGAAGAATCAGAACACGAGAAGCTTGTGGTGGACAACCATGTAGCGGGGCCATCAATGAAACAATTTCTTGTAACACTCAATGCTGCCCAGTTCATTGCTCATGGAGCCAATGGAGTGAAACAACTGAATGTTCAAAGACTTGTGGTGATGGAGTGATTTTTCATTTGAGAAATTTGCAGATACCACACAGTTGTGGAGGATCTCCATGTCTAGGAAATACAAACAAAACTATAAAGTGTAATAAGGGGTGCTGTCCAGTTAATTGTGTTTGGACCCAATGGAGCAGTTTCGGCCCTTGCTCTCAAAGCTGTGGAAGGAATTATAGGTTTAGACATCGAACAATTGAGACTGAAAGTAGTTGCGGAGGAAATCCATGTGGAGATAGAATGGTTGGTAGACAGAAGTGTACTACGATAAAGTGCCCTGTTACATGTACTTGGAGTAATTGGAGTGAGTGTAATCAAGAATGCGGAGGTGGAAGTCGTTTCAGAGTATATAAAAAACCATGCCCATTAAGAAAGCGTGACATCAAGTAAGAAAATTGTTAAATTAAAATTTGGTTTCTGGTTTAAACTTGAAATTATTTCTCAACAAATGAAATCTTCACAGAACTTGCAACACACAGTGCTGCCCCAAAAACTGTACCTGGGTTCATTGGTCACAATGGAGCTCGTAAGCCTCATTAACGTTGCTCATATCTCTTTCTAAAACAATATTACAGTTGTAGTAAATCATGCGGTGGCGGAGAGCAAATAAGATCACGAAAAAAGAAACAAGAACTTGAGTGCGGTGGAAATGATTGCGAAGGAAATAAGACGCAATCAAAGCCTTGTAATACTCACTGTTGTCCTGGTAACTGTTGAAGCAGCTCATTATTAGAAATGATCAACAATTTTTTCAAATCAGTCGATTGTAAGATGAGCGAGTGGGAAAGTTGGGGAGATTGCAGTGCTACGTGTGGACCTTCGGGAACTTCTATAAGAAATCGAAGAGTTATTGAAGATGCAATTTGTAATGGAACTAAATGTGATAAAGTTTTAAAGCAACAAAACTCTTGTAACCAAATTTGTTTTAATGGAAAATTAAACAAAGCATCAGATAATTGTGATTGTTCAAAAGGGTGGAAAGGCTCTTGCTGTGATCAAGGTTTGTAATCTTTAAACTAAACTTTTTGCAAATCCTTAAAATACGCAGATATCGATGAATGTCTAATCGGCAACCACAATTGTGATAATGCAGCAAATTGTAGTAACAGTCATGGCTCTTATAATTGTACTTGTCTGCCTGGTTTTCATGGTGATGGTGTAACTTGTCAAAGTAATTTTGAATAGTTTTTACGTTATTAGCTTTTCACTAAGTTTCTTGAACATTTTGGTGAAACATCATTTTATTAGAGGTGATCACATTTTTTCAGATGTAAATGAATGTTTAAGAAAAGAAAAAGTTTGTGGCAACGATGAGAGATGTGTAGATAATTTTGGTAGTTATACTTGTGTATGTTTGAATGGATATTTCAGAGATGAGAATATTTGTAAAGGTAGTAACTCTTATTGCCAAACTTTAGCTTAAATAAACACAATTTTTAATTGTCAGATGTGGACGAGTGTTTGAGTGGAGGACATAACTGCAGTACAAATGCATACTGTAATAACACAAAAGGAAAATTTGAATGTATTTGTAACAAAGGCTTCGAAGGAAATGGAACTAGTTGCGAAGGTATGTTGTATAAAACAGCTGATTTTATGAATTATGGATGAGTCTTAAACTTTGAATGAGCGACCTATACTTAATAAAAATTATGATAATTTCAGTCAACTTGATTTAAAGCCCTGTAAACTGCTTGTGACTATAACTGATTATTATTACTTTCAATTATGAGCCATATAAAATTGTAAAAGTATGAAAATATAAAAAGCAAATTGTAATTCTTGTAGTATAAAAATGACAGTTCGTTTAGGTGGCTCTTTTACTGGACTTCTTCAAAGTAAAAACTTGATGTAAATCTCAATCTTTATTCATGAAAACTGTTAAGATTTTTGTAGTGGCATTTAATTCTACAATAACTAAGATATAAACAAAAACAAAACAAAAACCACAATTGTGATTTAATGTAGTTTTTAATAGTTTAATTGTAGTTTTGAAACATAGGTGATTGATTTATATGGAAAATTTGACTCATTAGCTTATAATATTTACTAAAACTATCTCTATTAAATGATCAAATCTTTACAGAGCTTGAAGTGAAACTTTCTAGAACTATGGAAATCACAATAGTAGTTCTGATTATTATTGGTATTATTCTTTTTGGAATACTTGTTTTTAACGTGAGTTTATTTATAAATACTTTAATATTATTCACTTTTTGATTAGTTCAGACAAAAGTTAAGCTATGACGTAAAGGGGCAAGAAGAAGTAGAAGACACAAATGAAAATCAGAAACAAAACATCGAGTTAACAGCTTTGGAAAATGATGTCAAGAAATTAGATTAATTTTTCGATATCTAATTATTACAAAGTGATAAAAATAGAACTTTAAGAAATTTCGGCTGTATAAAATTGCAATAAACTGAAACAAATTCGTTGAATGTAATCAAGCAAACATACTACTGAAATGGAAAGCTAATAATACTGGTTTAGTTAAAAATTTAATTACAAATATTGTCTCAAAAGGTTTGCTGGCAAGCTAAACTTATCAAATTTAACTTCCACTAGTATTTTTAATTAAAATGATTTTGTAATCTATTAAAATGGAATTTAACATAAATGTTAGATAAACACTCCACAACATTTGATCTAAGTAATGATTAAACGATGAATTTTACACCTTAGAAAAGATTAGAGGTTTTTTATAGAAAGTAATTAGCTAATAATGTGAAGATAAATTAAATTGAATTATAAATAAATTTATTGAAAAGTAAAAATTATATGTTTATATCATGATAACTATTGAATCAAAATGTTCAAAAGGTTAATGACAAAGTGAAAAAAGTTTTAACATAACAAAATTGGTTTACAAAAACTTATAAAGGTAAAAAAAAATAAAAAAATTTGTTGAAATATGAAAACAACCAAGTATATTTATACAATTTAGCATAAACATATTTTTATTCTTCTTTAAATTTCAATTTTTAGTCGTTTATATTTGATAATAAAATAGTGAAATTATGTTTGAAAGTAAATTTTAGAATTTTTTTCAGCTGCTTTGGCGACCTCTTTATTACACTTAATTATGAAAAGTTGAAAGCTGTATAAACAAAATTAAACTTCAAAATAACAGATTTCTTGTTATGAGCTATCAGATTATCACCTTTGTACTTATTTTGTTGAATTACAAAATGCTAATTTTTTACTAGTATTCATGCGAATCCGAAACTACACGATTGATGAAGTTTTCCAAACAATTTTTATGATTCAAGTTTGTTTAAATTTTGGTGACATTTTGAAAATTGAGTAAAAATGAAAACTTTCATAAATAAATGATGCTTTAAAGATCGGCAGTAATCAAACAATTTATAAAAGAGTTTCTATTCTGTATAAAAACTTGATTCTATTTAAAGATCTGTATCATAATTAATACAGAATCTTTGATTTTTAACGAGAATGCTTAAATAATTGTTATTACAAATATTTGTACATTCAAGCTCTGTGCAGTAAGATAAATCTACTTTATGTCTAGTATTAGCTTTAACAGTTACTCTGTTTTACTTTTGGTAAACGATAGGTTTTGTTATTAGCGTCTTAGTCTCTGAACTAAATAACTCAAAAGTTTAGGCAAACTGATTGTGACCATCAAACTACAGATTAAAATGTTTATATTTACTAAAAGATAGTTGGAGAATTTTACCATGCTAAATTTTAAAAATTTTTAGATGGCAAATTCCTAATGATAAAATGTTATAACTGGCTTTAATCCATAAAGAGCTTATGAAAGCCTTGAGAGTATTGTCACAAAAAAACCTTTATTTTCAGCATTGTTCAAAAATGTATAAAGGTTAAACTATTTTTCTGCTTTAAAATTAACCGAAAATGCATTAAGAAGTTTCTAAATTTTTTGTTACATGAAAATTGTTCTATTAACTATCAATATTTTACTTACAAATACTTTAAAGTTTAGGTCATTGTATAAATGATTTGATTTATCTATTTTGCTCTCATTAAAAGTATCAAAATAGTTTTATCTTGCAACAAACTGTTTACATTCAACAGATGGAAGTTCACCAAAGTCCACATTTTAAGGAACAAATAACAGATTTAATCTGGAGTTATATCTTTAATCCTAATCTAATTACCAGAACAACCAATGTTGATATCCCTTATATAGCTATATATTACCAATAAAATTACAAATATTTATCAGTAAACTAAAGCTTCTTAACCTTTTTTGATTTTGGAGCTAACTTTAACTTCCTTGAAATCTTTTATATAAGTTGATTTATAAGTGCCAAATAAGTTTATAAGGCTATCAATGAAAAATTGTTAAGATTTGTTATGATAAAACTATTTCAAACTGTCTGCTGCTGATTATGAGCAACCTATTTTTAATATTATAAAAAAAGTACAATTCCAGTAAATTACTTTTTCATGAAAGTAGTAAAATCGAAGCTTGTAGCTTTAAAGTATTCTAATTTCGGGGCTTTGTTTTAAAACCAAAAATTAATCTTGAAATTTACAAAATATAATTTACTTTTTTTATTGTAAGATTACTAAGTTTGTTGGTTCACTCTAGCTGAAGAATTCCTTTTTAATAGTGATTTTAGAACTAGGCATACTTATACTTTCAAATATCAAGACTTTTATTTTGTAACAAAAACTTTACATGATGTAAAATCTTGCTTTTGATAACAAATGCAAACAAGTGATATTTAGTAAATGTTTTTTATTCTTCTTATTTATAATATAATACAACAATTTAAAGAAGTCATTTATAATCTAAATTTTTATCAAAATAATTCAACAATATTATCTCACGTGTAGTGATGTGAGCAAAAAAATTTATTAACTATTTGAAAACAGCCAGATGAAGCAAATGGGATTTAGATGGTTCTGCATTAAATGTAGAACCATGGACACAACAAATATCTCATCTAATTCTAATCAAAAACTAATATCCGAAATCAGCAAATCTATATCCACTGAATTAGCCAAACTTAAATCAGAAATTGGCAACGATGTTTCAACGATCAAAGAGAAAATTTCTAACTTGTCTAAATCGATGGACGAACTGGATGCCTCTACAAAGAAACCATTCACATGGGCCTCGGTGGCCGGTGATTTGTATATATATATTATATATATATATTACATATTGTGATTGGTGACACTAAAAATCGTTCATGAAAACTATGGTGGATCCAAATAAGTGGCAAGACCTTAAGTTCAAATGTAAAGAAAGATCCTGATAAACCAACTTCTTCAAAACAAGCTTGCAATGGCGATTACCAATCCTGCAATAAAATTTGCTCTGGTGAAGATCCGGCAATAGAATGCATTAAATGTCTCTCGTGGTTTCATCTCACCAAAAAAATTTATGAACTATTTGAAAACAACCAAATGAAGCAAATGAGATTTAGATGGTTCTGCATTAAAAGTAGAACCATGGACATAACATCTACCTCCTCTAATTCAAACCTAATATCCGTCATCAGCAAATCTGTATCTGCTGAATTAGTCAAATTTAAATCGAAAAGATGCTACATTTACAAATTTTATATCGTTTTTTGATGAAAATCCTTTGTCCCAGCAAACATGTTATCGTAAACATGAAATGGTCAGATACCAGCTAGGTTTAATTAAAGTACCTCTTGAATACCTTTATGCCACTCCTTATTTTCTTGGTCCTTAATTTTTTGTATTAATGTCTGCCAGTACCTGCAAAACCAGGTGAATACTTTAACATTTTTTACATGATTATTTTTTGCTTTCATAGGTGAATATATGTAAACCTTCTCATGTGGTTCATTGCTTCGTAAAAAAGCACTTTTAGTGCACTTTTTCACAGACAGTTTTTTTCGATCTACAACTGCATGGTGGAAAAATAATCAGCATCGGGTTTCTGAAAACCAAACAAAACCTATTCAAGATAAGTTTCCAAGTATCTTGACTAATCTTTTTTTAAATACTATTTTTTTTACAAAAAAGAACATGTCCATTAACCAGCCATAGTGCTACATTTACGGACAAACTTTTTATTTTATTTTAGCCCAGCTACTTGTACAAACTAAAGTTTTCATTTCTACGCTTTCATTCATCTAAAAATAAATTTCTAAATAAATTGCTTAATCTATGTGCTTTAGTTTTTTTTTATTTTAGGAAAATCAACTACAATAAGTTGTACTGTAACTGATTCAGTTGTGACGAATTTGTTATTAATAAATATAATTTAAGAAAAAAACTGGAAGAAATCTGTTAGTTTGGTGATTGATTTATCAGATTAGTATCTTCGTTAAAAAAATTTCACTATTGGTAAAAATTTGCAATTTTAATTATTTCCCATTTCCCTGTTTCATTTGATCTGAAGCTATAAAGGTAAAAATTCAACAATTGAACTTTATTTTCAACCCGAACAAAAATAAAAGCTTTTTTTACACTGTTGAATCTATAAGGTAGCTTTGGAAATTGTTTTCTAATAGTCACGTGAATTTTTAAGTAATGATAGTTATGTTTGATTTTATCTTGATATACTTTATATGGAAAGAAATTAATATTAAAACAAACTCAGCAACCATGAAGTTAGTGGTGTAAAAAAGCCTATTAAAAGACATATTTGATCTGAGACAGACAGAAAAAGTTCTAAGATAAATGAATTATTAAAATTGTACAACTGATTATATTTCAAACTACATTATAGAGGTTACTCAGATTTATTCAAAGGATCAATTTGTGTGATACCAATTTCATTTGTATAATACTTTTGAGATCATAAAAAGCCCTCAGAATATTACTGAAAAGACTTCTTCATACTAGATCAACTAAAATTAAAATAGGAAATGTTACAGGTTTGAGCAATAACTTAAACTTGTAGTTGAAATGTAATTACTAGATAAAAGTATTGTTAAAAGCTGATTAAATAAAAGAATTCATGATGAAACTCAAGTTTACGAGACGATCAATGAATATATAACAGATTAGATTCAAGTATTAAGTCATCTAGAAAACTTTAAACTTTTCAATGTTCAATCCAATATCTGATCTTCATTCAATGATAATAACTGAGCTTACTAAAACAAATGAAAACACAGCAGCACAAAGATGAAAACAGACTCGTAATAAAAGCTACAAAAAACAAACATATATGCAATCTCACAAACTAAAGCAAGAATTACCGTTTTAACAAATCAATTTCTTTTTAAAAAGTCTATTTTATACACTAACAAAATGATTTCTAATATAATTTTAATTATTGGTTTAACGCAGTATTCATTTGTTCATGTTTGTTATTTATAAATTCTTTATTAGATTATTTTGTAATATTTTTATATCAGATTTCGCAAAGGAATTCACAAAAACCTGATAGTCATAAACACTTTGAAATGGTTACATTAAATGATTTTATCATTTTTCTTCCCTGCTAAATGATAAGAGACAAATTATTTCTATTTTTTCAAACTGATATAGATATCTTTTAATTGCTACGGTCTGTTAATGTTTTTGAAAATTTTAATTTTTGTATTAAAGTCTGCAATATCTACTCATTAAAATTTGTAAAAATACAAAGTTTAGAATTTGTATGATATTTATTCAAACAAAACTATTGATTATTACTGATTTTTAAGTTGTACAATTGTTTACTATTGAGTAGAATTATCAGAAAGAGTATTGAAACGAAACTATAAAATTGAGTGGGTTGTAAATAATCTCGTTTATTTTTAAATTATTCTTAAAATGTTTAAATGAATAATTTCATCAAAAATAGCATGAATATAAAAGTTTAACTTTTAAACAACCTCATCATATAAGCTATTGGAGAAGTTTCTTTTAAATAAAACAGTAATTTAGAGATTTAGTTAAGAGGTAGTCTTAGCTTTATACTATAGTTTAAGAACTAAGTTTCATAAAATATTTTAGTTAAATTAGTAAAACAGAATATGTTTATTCAGTAATATAGTTTAATGTTTTGTTTATTATAAAATAATTTATTACTTAACTTGAAAATTTAATTTCAAAATTGGACAGTTTAACTGCAGAAAGATTTCTTAAATATCATAATTTTTCAAACAAAAATAAACATCAAAACTACATTATTCGCCGATTTATTTCAGATTTCAGTTTTATTAGCATGTCATATCGGAAAAGCAAACAATTCAAAATTCTATTTTTGGGCCTTGAACGTGCAGGAAAAACTTTATTTATTAAAAGTCTTTTAAACCAAAAAGAATCGCTTTTACTTCCTACAATTGGATGTGCAATTGAACAATTTGATTTTGGATCTTTAAAATGTGAACTTCTTGATGTAGGAGGCCAAAAATGTTTTCAGCCATATTGGCACCGGTATTACAAACTTACTAATGCCTTAATATTTGTGATCAGAGCAAAAAACTGTTCTTCGAAAATAGATACAATTAAAAGCTTGTTGATAGAATCATCCGAAGCTTTCCAAAACTCACCTGTGTTGGTGGTAATTAATAGCCAACCAGGTGATGATACTCATGTATTAATCTCTCATATAAGTGATGTCCTAATTGCAAAAAATTGGAGAGTGATTACATGTGATTTTATGAGTCATCAAGATACTTTACGCACCTTTAAGATTTTAACAAAAATGCTTGAAACACTAAAAAACGAAAATGGTGAAAAATGTTGATTTTTTTTCGGACATTTAATCTTATGATGTATTAAAGACATTTTTTTATATTCATTAAACAAAGTAATATTCAATAAAATTAAAATAAAACTAAAATTAACATAAGTTAAATTGTTATTCCAGCAAAATTTTTATAGTTTATTAATAATTTCTGATAAATTTTATGATTATTTTAAGAATTTCTTAATGATACGTCATAATAAAATGTTATTCAGTTTTAAAACTGTAACCATTACGTCACTATTATTATAATTTATTCAATGTAACATATTTGAGACATTAACATTTTGATTCCGAATGGATTCATTTCAATCTGAAGACGATGAAGATGATATTGAAGATTTAAACTATTTTAAACCAACTAGAAAAGAAAAATGTACAGATGTAAAATGTTTATTTGCTTTTCTCTTTTCTATGCTTGTTCTGGTAGCTATCGTAATAATTGTAATAATTCTTGGTGAACCATCTAGATATTATAAAGGAACCGATTCTTGGGGAAATGTTTGTGGAATTGATAATCGAAAAAATAAAATTCCTGCCGTTAGACTATCTGGACTTGATAGAAGAAATCATAAAAATTTGTTTCGATTTGCTTTAACTGATTGGAAATTATTTTTCGATTCAAACTTGTTTTTAGCTGACACAAACCAGATTGGAAAGTTATGTATAAAAAATTGTCCGAATACTACTGTAGATTGTAAAGATTTGTTGCACATCAATGGTTATACTGATGTAAATGATGAATTAATTGATAAGAAATTTTGTTCAAACTTTTTCCCAGTAGTTTTACCTCATTCAGAAGAAAATGGAAGATGCTATCCTAAAAAATTAAAACTAGTAAGCTCATTTATATTGAGAGATATTAAGATTTTACACCATAAAAAAAATAGATTTGACTTTTAGATAAATAATTATTAAAAATCATATAGAATTTGTTTCATCTAAACTTTCTATAAAATTTTTATTATAAAATAACATTTTGAGTTATATAAACAGTGAAAATATTAAAATCTAATTCTCTGAAAGCTATATCTAGTGTTCTTAAACAATTTATTGACTAATTTCTAAACACTTTTTATAGGATTTCTCCCAATTCGAATCGCTTAATGCAACATCAAATCCACAATGGTTAGAACTAATTATAAATGGAATTGTAGACAATATGTTTAGTTTATCAATGTTCACACTTTTTATTATTTCTATTTCTTTACTAAACATAGTTTTTCTTAAATATTTTCCTCGACTTACGCTAGCTTATAATATGTTTTTTGCAATCAACTGTTGCTTATTACTACTTGGACATTTTTGGCATGCCTTTTTATACAAAAAACCTAAAAAAAATTATCCATCAATCTTAGAAGCTTTAATTCCACCAAGATTTTATCATTTACTACATATTTCAGAAATTGGTAAACACAATGAAACTATTTTAAAAGTTTTAAACAAATCTAAAGTTGTTGAAGTTTCAGATATCATATTGGTTTCAAACGATAGTTTAATTCATTATGACATCATGATCTACACCGCTAGTTTTATTATTACTGCTTTCACGCTCTTTATAATATACATGGGGTTCAGATCTCATATTTTAGCCATAGACTCAATTTTTCTATTTTATGAAGCAAATAAAGCTATTAGTAGTATACCTTGCTTGTTACTACAACCTTTGCTGATGATAATAATCAACTTTTTAGTGTTCAGTGCCGTGTTGTTTGTTGTTATACGTTTAGATACGATTTCTTCGCTGGAGATTGATAATTTTGGTTTTGTCAATCATATCAGAATCTCATACTTAAAGTATTTCGCATTTATTATACCTGGTGCAGTTTGTACTTTTTGGTTACTTGAATTTTTTAAAAGAAGTCAACAGTTAGTTATAAGTGATCAAATTGCAGACTGGTTTTTTAACATTCCAAATAAATATCGATCCACTTTTGGAAAATCTTTGAAACGATTGGTTTGTTTTAATCTCGGTTCAGTAGCATTTGGAGCAATTGCGATATTACCAACTCAATTATTCTATCTTCCTTTGACAGAGTTAGATTTATTAGCGAGACGTAGTAGAAAATCTAATGGAGAGTTCCGAAATAATTTTATGAAATATTTGTTTAAATTTTTCGATAAATTTTGCAAATATATAAACAGAAAATGTTTTGTTTGTATTGCTTTATATGGAGATGGTTTATGGAGTGCTGCAAGGAGATCTTTTGAGTTAATTGAAAATGTCGCTTATCAACGATATATGTTAATTCACATCACGAGTTATCTAATTTTACTTTGTCAAATTTCGGTCGTTACCATGACAACCATCAGTAGCTATTTATATTATAGCTCTGACTTCGATTATTCATTCAACAATCACAAGGTTACGGTTCCTGTTGCTGTACTTAGTTTGAGTTCGTGGCTTATCAGTAAATGGTTTCTTGATATTTATGGGATGACTATAGACACAATATTTGTTTGTTATTGTGAAGATCAAGAAAGAAATAATGGTAAAGATAGACCTTATTTCGGAAGACCTACTTTATTAAGTAGTATGAAAAAAATGAAAGAAAAAATTACACAAAACCAAACAAAGGTGACTGTAGCTGGCTGTAATTTCTGGATTAAAGCCATCAATAAGATATTCAAACCTGCAAAAGAGACGGGATCGATAGAAAGTAAATTTACTGTCGATGATACATTGTAAGTGTTGAAAGTAGTCACGTGAATTTGATTTATCGTTTACTTTGAATAAAAATATCGATCATGAGTTTATTTATCTGATAAGTATGTTGTTTGCACTAGAAGGAATTATTTGTTTACAACCCTAAACCTTTTAGCAACACTGACTACAGATGTGAGATAAATTGTTAAGAATCAATTATTTTTCGGGACTCAAATAAGATTTTAAAATATTTGAAAGTTGGGAACTTTATTTTCCATCTATTTCTGATAGCAGTTACCACACCCGCCTACCACTCGGGGGTTACCGCGTTCGATCTCAGGTAGACACAGGGTAGCAGGACTTTGTTAGTTTTCGGCCGAAGTCGGCCAACAAACAGGACTCTTTCAAAAAAGCAGCGAGATGATCGAGGAAGAAAGATGTATTTGTGAAGAGCTTTCATGAAAGTTGTGGCCCAGGGCGGTAAGGAAGAAGTTGATGCTGCCTCTTTGTGAAATCTCTTTCAACTTTATTTTCGACAAATTGAATTGGTTTCGACGAAATAATTTCACAAACTGATCTATCGTATGTCACTTTATTTCATAATTATTCACAAACGCGATTGTGACGTCATCAACGCGTGGTCGTGAAAAGTCGAAGCAGAGATGACGTCAAATAAATCAATGACGACAACAATGATGACGGCTTCGATTTCTTTGTATAAATATGTAGGTGGTGAGAAAATGACATCATCATTGGAAACGGTGATGTCGTCATCAACGCGTTGATAAGTTGTTTGTCATCGAATCAGTGAGACAATTACATCAAAATGAATAAGATGAGAAAAGAGGAAATGTTACATACGGTTGCCACGACAACAGAGAAGCTATCTTCGAAATCTACAATTGAAAGTATGCAAGGTAGAAAGAGAAATGTGAAGATGGTTTTGGGTTGGGGTAGTAAGGGTGGTTATGATAAAGAAGTTCGAGAAGTTGATTAAAAGGAATGTATTCCTCTGACTTCTTCCCTGAAACTATTGAGCTTGGAATTGCAATTGAATTGGGCGTGGAGTTTGTTTGAGGTGCAGTAGACTAGAACGCATACGCGAGACGTCTTTGTTGCCCTTCCCTGCTTTCGGGTTGAAATCACATAGCTTCGAGACTCGCTCCCATTCCGAACCAGGATTTGTATCGTCGCGATCTTTCACAAACTGTTCTTCTGAAGCTCTGTGATTGAAATAAGTCAGCTGTTTTTCATACATCTACCACGTGATTATAAAGATGTTATTTTCATGCAAATCAAGAGATTGTTGCCTAGCAACCAGCTTCGTTCTTATCGTGAGGCTTGCTGCAGAGTTTTTGATTAAATTTAAAGTTTACAGAAAGCAATACGAAAGCAAGATATGACAACAGTCGTCTGCTGATATCAATTAGATGTTTGCAACATGCTAGTCACGTGATAATGTGATGTAGCTACACGACAGGTATGGGTTAGAAAGCTTTAACTTGCTAGCTTAAGCTTCATGCAAAAATAGAAATTAGATTATTTTAATCTGATCTTTTACTAGTTGAAAGAATCCTTTTGATAAATAATTTAGAAGTAAACTGTAGATATAAATAAATTGATTTAGAATTTACAGATTTTCACTTGGAAATGATAAAGTGACCCAAAAGTTAAATTATATTTTTTCATCTGGTGTAATATTAACAATTATATCAACACAAGTTTGCCTTCACTAAAAATCATCGTAATTCACAATCAACAAAATCTCAGTTAAACATCAAATAAAATATATATTTAAAAGCAAATAGTGGTTGATGGAGTTCTACCGAAGGGAAGATTTTATCGACATCATTAATTTGATAATTGTAATAACTATTCTATTATTTAGATATTATTCATTTTAAACTTTTTTCTTTACTTCTAGTTTAATAAAAGTATAAGTTTTAGTCAATTTTTTTGATGAACTACTTGTTTTTTTATAATGTAAAAAGAGAATATTCGAAAAATATTATAAAATATTTATTGATTTAAAAATAATAATAATCAAATCGATTAATTAAAAAGTTGTAGGCCCTTCACCGGCTTGCAAAGCTTTCTAACTAACTTCAGTAACTAGGTGATTAGCGACACACACACCTATAAAGCACTGAAAAGCTATGAATCAGCGACGCTACAAATCTAACACCACCAAACACGAAGCACAGAGGTTATTGATAAGATGAGGTACATACGTATAACCAATAGTAGATCCTTGTAGCTCTTGGATGAATATCTCGTTGGCCGCCCTTTGTGGAATAAATACTTTGAAGTAACTTGTATCAAAACTTTATGTCTTAACAACTACTGAAGGTCCCAAATTTTGCGATTCACTCAGATTTTGAGATTTTTTGGTTTTGTAAATATTATCAATATCAATAGTTTTAGTAATTTTGAAATAGCAAGTTGAGATTTGATGAGAAATTAATATTTAACAGGAAACTGACTAACTAATTACATCTGAATATATTTACATTACAGCTGAGCTAAATAAGGCTGATGCGAGATATCATCTTCTGTTTTCTATCAAATATCAGATCAAAAAAATCGAATAATAATTGAAAATGTTGTCAATCATCTGCTACCTGCCTTCGAGGTTTACTTTGCTTCAGTTGAAGACAAAATACAAAGAAATTAGCAATTAAATTAGAAGCTAGAGGTACAAATTACCTGTTCTTTCCACGAGTCTTCTCCAATTGCTCTTTCCTATTTCGATCCCAATCTTCAAGCTCCTTAGCAGCTTGTTCCAACCATTCTTGCTTCTTTGCATCAGCTTCTGCATCTGTTTGAAACAGAGTATGAAATGAAGCGGTTGAAACAGTTTCAGCCAAATTGATACCTTTTTCAGCCAGCAACTTGTTGTTCTCTTCTCTCCATAACCGGATCTTTTCTGGTTCTGATCTCAATTCTTCGATTCTAGCAGAGGCAGCAGCAATAGCAGCATATGCTTGAGAGGGGTCCATTTGTTCAGCAGGCTCAGCTTCTTCTTCTTCTACTTGACCATTTACAACTTCTGACCCAAAAAAATCTTTACAAAAACAAATTTGAAAGCTGAAGTAATCAATGAGTAGTTGCCATGGAAGGTAGTTTACATTAATAAGATGAATGTTTATAAAATCTCACATTATTATCAGTTATACATTATCAAACTAGTAGAGAAATAAACTTTTCCAAATATCCTAAATTGTATGACTATTTATTAAACCATTAAGTCACCATTTGCTAAATAATCAGTAAAAATTTTTATAAGAGTCATTAAAGATTAATAAGTTCAATTAGTTGCTTTAGTAAGAAAAAGATTTTGTTTTTATAAATATTTTAGAGACAAGGAGTTGAATTTACTCAATAAAGCTTAAGAACTTGATAAATAAATTGTTAATTTGTTGAAAATATATGAGGTACAGTATAAATATCTAAAATAGGCTTCTATTTGATATAAATTTGTTAAAAACTCTTAAAAACCATTTTAATAAATAACTTATTATCACCCAAAATAAACAGAATATTCAATCTTTTTAAATAATGTACAGCATTAAAATCAAATAATTGATTTTAAAACATGAACCAAACTTCAATAATCAACAATTAAATAGAAGTATAAAGCCTTACCAGTTGGTGCTTGATTTAAAGATTCTTCAAAATCAGTAGTTACAATATTGCCTACATCACCATTTACAGCTCCTAGCACATCATTTTCAAGTCCTAATAAGCAAAATTATTACATTTCAACTAGATATAAAATATTTAGAGAATCATTAAAAAAATTAAACCTACAAATTGAAGAAAAAAAAAACTTTCTTCAACAGCATATTATTTCATGTTATGTTTGCTATACGAGTTGTATGGTATGTTATTTGCGGTCATGCATTAAATAAATAAATATAAAAAATAACCTTCAATTTCATCTTGCTGTTGAGCAAGAAATTCAGCAGCAGGATCTTGAACTAAATCATCACCTGATTGTGCAGGAGCTACATCACCAAATATATTATCCATAGTTTTACTCAAAATTTACTATATATAAACAGAAGTTCAAAAATTCTAGCAGAATTAAAAAATATTTATATGAGTTTATTAAACAACTTTGCTTGAATTTTAATAAACATTGATAGTAAATAATTAAAAACATAGTTAGATAAAATACTAAAATAATTAACAAAACTAACAATTTTAAATTTATCGGAACTAATATAGGTTTTATAGAGTTAAAATAAAGAAACTATAATGCCAATTTGTTTTTTATAATAATCATAAATGTTTATTTCAAGTTTGAACAAACTAAAATAAGAAATATGATCAAAATTATAATATAAAATTATACTAATAACTTTAAATAACTTATAAATGACTCAGGAACATTTTTAATTATCAGTATTTAAATTATTAAAAATATAAACTGAAACAAAAAGCTTTATTAAAGAAGTTTAAAAACATAGCTTTAATTTTATGAGTTACAAAATTTTTGAAAATATCTAACTATAATAAACTTAAAAAAACAAAATTTATTTCAAACTAAAGATAAATATCAAAGCTAAAACAGCAACCTAAATAGACATATTTACAAAAAAAATTTATTATTAAATATATTGATGAAACTATCTAAATACTTTGAGTATTATAAAATCTTTCATAACCTATAATCATTATATTACCAAATATTTCTCAATCTTAAATATAAAAAAATGAAATAAAATGTTGTTTATTGATTCATAAAGTTATCTATACAAAAAAGCGTTTAGCCGTTGAAAACTAACAAAAAATTAGATATATAAAAATCTAAACAATACTGAACTCTATACTAATAGAAAGAAAATTAGTGAAAAGTTAACACTGGTTGAATTAGAATAATAAACAAGTACTGAACTTTTAGTTAGACGTCATAGCCCTAGAAAAGTTTCCAAACATGAAATTTATGAAAAATTTAGATCAAAGTCAGATTAATTAAATTTTGGTTACGCCCCATTATAGTAGAATCAATTATTCCCAATTTTAATCTTATAATAAATAAATATACTGCATAAAATAACTAAGTCTTCAGATGTTTACGATAAACTTTTCGCAGCTGTCTGAGAATATAAAATTGCCATCATTCGTTATAAAAACGATATTAAAATTATTGTTTAGTAATTCAGCTTTATTCTCTGGTTCCATCACAAGGTGGTTTACAAAGGTAACTATTTGAGAACTCGCCTTAAGCTTGTAATTTATGGAGCCAAAAAAACGTTTTCTTGATAGGTGAAGATAAGACTGCACTTTCTCTTCCTAAAAAGAAATTATAAATATATTTATTGTAAACTATACAAAGATCTTTGTACATAGATTTTATGAAATGATCTGCTTTAGTTTGTTTGTATAAGATGGTTTTTAAATGTTGAAAACAGAAATTTAGTCAACACTTGATAGAAAATAAAAAACATGAGCAATTAAATACACTGTTAAAGCAATAATTAAAATGATATTAGAAATCATTTGCTAAGTGTATGAAATAGACTTGTTAAAATAATGAGAATAAATAAATAAATAAATAATATGAAATAAATAATAATTATGAGAAGAAATTTGCTGTAATTAAAGTACCAAGTGATGTAGAGTAGATTAAGATATAAAGTGTGTCGTCTGAGTTGATATAATTTGAGAGAAGGACTAATGGAAAAGAAAGCACCGAATTGAAGGTCAACTAAATTGTAGATAGTTTTAAAAATAAGAATTAAGTCGTATTTAATCCGTCGAACTTCCAAAGTATATATATTGAAGAAGCTGAGGCGATATTTATAACTGTTTTATTTGATGTTAAGTTACCAATCTAGTAAATGTTGCCTGAACAGATTCGATTTTTTTTATACCACCAACTTGATATGGCATCTATGCACTGCCATTGTATTCACGAATTTGACATACATACAATTTGAGGAGATTAAGAAAAAGTATGAACCCTTAATGTTAAAGGTCTTTAAAATAAGATAAATGAGATTAATTGATTTTGCAAAGATTTTGGAAACATAATGTAAAGTCAGAAGATAGAATAATGCTTAAGTCTTGGACCGAAGATATTCGTGGAATAATGAACCTATTGATGGAATATTGTTTTAAGGGGTGTCCAGGTGGTTGATATGAGATAAGTAATACTACCTGATAAGTAATCTTCAATCCACTTAAAGATGAAGTTGTTGACGACCATCTGCTCCTTCCCACTTACAATTCTCCTTTAGTTGGCCCTGGACGGGTTCACCTCGGGTCGAATCGTTTCCTTCATTAAATCATCTGTTCTACTACAGATGCAACTGTTCAGCCATCTGTTCAGCTTTAATACTTTAAACTGCTCTGTTGCATAAGTTCTTTACTGCCAAGTTTTGGCGGAAGATCCAATGATTTTTGGATCTTCTACATACTTAAAGTATGTGGGCCAAGCTTTCTCTTTTATCCGGACAACTTGGACAGTTGCGTCCTTTAGGTGATATTCTTACCTAGTTGCACGTCCTTTCGCGAACAGACTATTCCTTCTAGCATGAAGCGCTCCTATAAGCTCTTTTTCGCTTAATCGTATGAAGCTCGAGCCACTTGGTTCGGTAACCACTGTTGTTGGAGTGGTTGATGAGCCCGTCTTTCGATTTATAAAGTCCGTTCCTCCATAGCTCTGTTACTTTATCTCCAAGTCCGTAACGTTTCATGCTTTCTATTGTCTTAGTCTGTATTTTTCACCAGTAACTAGATTCTGTCAGAGCCTTCCAGTGAGGATCCTTATCCTCGATCGTGTCCAGTCTCTTAAAGCGTTCCGATTACAATCTTGGGGTTTGGGCTCTTAAGTTTGGTATTCCCGAACCGGAATACTCGACCTCCGTGTGGAACATCGAAAGTAAATCCACTTCTCTACTTCCCGTCTGATCAAAATGTCAACATCAATTAGGATCCCATCGTTTTTGAGCTACAGGCCTATTTGGTACAACAGCCTGGGAATAACATTTGTCGTCAAGATTTCCAGCTTTTGCTGGAGCTTAAGGACGCTTGTCGAAACTCGGCTAACAGTCTGTTAGGGTCCTTTAACGGGATTCAACTGACCTCTGTTAATATTTATCCACAGGCCTAGGTACTTATAATGTTTACCAATCCTTAGCGCCTTAATAATTTTGTTGTTAACCAGAATTTGAATGCTGTTTGTCACATACCATCGCTTTCTCTTTTTGTACGCTCTAATGTGCACTGCTGCTCATTTTTCACTATTAACCTCCCAGCCATATATGCTTATCCGCTCGATGAATGCATTGAAGTTCTTCTGCAGACCTTCCTTGGTCTCAGCGAACAACACTACGTCATCCACAAACAACAGACAGTTACTTCTTTCGTTAATCAAACTATCCGCGTATTCATTCGACATTCCGTCGATCACATCGTCCATTACTAAGTTGAAAATTAGTGGGGATAATGGATCTCGTTGAAGAACCCTTTGTTGGATCCTTATGTCCGTACGATCTTGGTCATCCGTCAACGTGGTGGTATTATTCACATGCCCAAAACAGTAAATAATTGAGATTAGGTTGCGGCTGAATCATTTTCTGTTTAGAAGTAAGCATTTTGAATTATTAAGATAAAGGTCAACAATTATTTACTGGCATAAACTACCAATCGTTGATTTAGATTGAAATAATTTTTATATGCATAGGAGAAATACTCAGCTAACAATATACCCATTTGGGTTTTCTCAATCACAAATGAAAAAAACTAAGACTTACCAGCAGTCGGCTGCAAATCAGTTACAGGATTAGTTAGTTATTTCGTTTAATCCTAAATCGTGTTCATTGCTAAAATAGTTTCTAATTTATTACTGTTTTTTAATAGATTTGACAATATTGTTGCTTGGTGTAAATTTACAACCAAAGAAAAATGTTTATTTTTTGTAGTTTATTTGTAATGAATTATGTTAGTATAAATTTAGATCATAAATGACTTCTTTAAATTGTTGTATTATATTATAAATAAGAAGAATAAAAAACATTTACTAAATATCACTTGTTTGCATTTGTTATCAGAAGCAAGATTTTACATCATGTAAAGTTTTTGTTACAAAATAAAAGTCTTAATATTTGAAAGTACAAGTATGCAGAGATAATTTATATTATTTAAGGCTAATGTTTGTTCTTCCAAAAAATAATTGTTTAGTTATTTTGATGTCTTAAAAATATTTATTTGTATATTTATGCATGAAACACCAGCATTTAGTATTAATGAATTGTTGTACTAATATTGTTATAAAACTTTCTAACATAAAAACTGATGTTATGATTGTTTATAAAATGTCTAATTAACTTTATTAATAAAAAGCTTTTGTAATATTTTACTATATAGCAAGCTAGCCATACTACATTTTTTATTTTTCTGTTATTGCTTTGAGCTTTGTAGATTTATTTTATGAAATATGAATTTATAAAAAGGTAAAAATCATCTAAGTATAAATTATTCTTGTTGATCATTGCAAAGTTATTGATGGAGAGATTTAGATTATTTCAAAAGCTTAATTTACTTTTAAGCTCAAAAATTTTTTTGAAAAAGCCATTAATTCAGAAAAGAAATTATGATTCCTTGAAACTATTTAAAAAGAATCATATCAAATTCGATCAGTATTTTTCTAATTTTCATACAACCTCATCAAAAGCAATTGGTCCTGGAGTTTTTATATTTCTTAAAACTACTGGTGTTAAGGTTGCTGGAGGTTTTGGAGTATTATTATCTAAATTTTTTCGTAGTAAACATATCAAGTTAAAAAAACAAGGCAAAGTAAGAAGTTCTAGGACAGCTATTGGAGTAATCAGTTTATTGATTATATTTTCTCAAATTTGTTACTACACTTATTCACATAGAGAAATAACTCCAATAACTGGTAGAGAAAGATGGGTTAGTTTTACTGATGAACAAGCTTTATATCTGGCTGAATTGGCACATTCTCAGCTTTCTGAAGAATATCATGATCAAATTATGGATAAAAATACTGATTTGCATTTGTTATGTCAGCTTATTGTAAAATATTTATGTGAAAGTAATCAAGATATTGTTGGAATTTCTACAACTAATTGGAAAATTAATATTGTGGATGACAAAGATGTTTGTAATGCTTTTGTTCTTCCTAATGGAGAAGTTTATGTTTTTACGGGATTATTTCAATGTATTAAAGATCATAATGAATTGGCAGTTATATTAGGACATGAAATGTCTCATGTCTTGTTAGGTCATATTAAGGTAAGATTATCATTTATAAACTAAATATTTATAATTAGATACCATATATATCTGCTTATATAAAGCTATTTTGTAATGATTTTGTCAATAATAATTTAAATTATAACATTGTTATTTTTTTATTTTAAAAACTGGTTATGTGTTTTAGCTTATCAATGATTAATGTTAAAATTTAATTATAAGGTTTTGTTAGATTAGAGATAAATCTCTTTGAAGTGTAATCAGGTAAAGTGTAGTTTTGAATGATTTCTTTTATCTAACTTTAATAAATAAACTAATTTTGATAATTTAAACTACATTCTTATGTTAAGTTACAACTACAATCTGTATTTAAGCAAAGCTGTTGTTTATGTTTTAGGAACAAAACAGTTATATTATGTTGGGAGAACTGTTAATGATACCTCTTCTGACTTTCATCTGGTTTGTTTTTAATGATCTGCTTGCTGTTGTGGTTCATCTTGTTCAAAAAGCTTTGTATCCATTCATTCTTGATATCTGCTTAAGACTGCCAAAAAGCAGGGAGCTTGAGAGAGAAGCTGATAAAGTTGGATTGTATATGGTCTCAAAATCATGTTTTGATCCAAGAACAGCTGTCTGCTTGTATGAAAAGCTTGCTTTAAAAGTTTGTGAACTTTTTGTAACTTAAAGAAAGTTAAAAGAAAACACAAATAGAAAAATTTTCTAGTTTTTTCTTACTAAGTGATAAATATTTTACAACTTTCATGTCTTCAATAAGATCAATTTTTTAGTTTTCAAAAATGTAAATTTAGAATGAAATGGAATCTAAAGTAGCAATAGAGTACTTGTCGACGCATCCAACTGACTCCAACAGAGCCTCCGAAATGGAGGACCTTTTGTCAGCTGTACTGGAACTTCGACAAGCCAACAACTGCTCTGAACTTTCTTCTGATCTTAATCCTATCGAAGAAGCTTATCAATTGCGATCAGCAGTTGCTAACTTAAGGTTGTTGAGCAAAAGTAGCAGTTCAATTGATCATGTTGGTTTTTACAGAAAACAAAAGGAGTTAAAAACAAAGATTAATCATTGGAAGAGTTTAGATGAATTAAACGATGAAGATGCGGACTCTATGAAGAAGATGGAGAAAGAGTTGGCGGATTTAAAAGATGTTTGTCAAGCTGAAAAAATGAAAAAGATTCATTTTCCAGAGAACTCCTTATATGATAAGATCCTCACAAATTAGTTGCTTCATTCAAGTTGACTTTTCTATCAATCCAACTTTTTATATTTGCTTCATTCATCTGTTTTCTTCTACTTCAAAACGTGCCTTCTGAGTTGAATCACAAATATCAGATTTATTGTTTTCAGAAAGTGAAACACTTTCACGACTTTCACTGTTGGTGCTACTAGTGAATTTTTATATTTCTTACTTCAGCTATTTTCATCCAATTATCCTTTTTATCAAGTTTTCGAGTCCTTTTATATAATGTTAGAATAATTGTTTATCAATTCGTCAAAATCAAACAGCTCTAAAATGTTATTTAAATATCAACATGTTCAGATATTTTTTATCAAATTAACAAATTGAATATCTAATTGATTAAAATGATAAAGATTTCTTTTACAGATTTTTTTTCTAATTTTTTATACAATATTAACAAATTTAAAATATGGATTTATTGGGAACAATTCTCAATCAGATGCAAAAACCTCCTGAAAAGTCTGAAAAAGAGAAAAAGCTCCAAAGAGGTAGCTTGCAGCAGTTGAACTTTCTCTTCTTCACTTTCTAATATTTATCAGAACAAAAAAAAGAAATGGAAAAGCTTCAAGAAAAAAACCGCAAACAGAAAGAGCTTTTCACAGCTGATATCGAGCAGAGAGTTGATGCTTTTGTGAAAGATTCTTCTTTAAAGAGATATAAGTTTGAACCGATGAGCAAAATCAACCGGACTGTGATGTAAGTGATACTTGCTCATCATCCTCATCGATTTTAATCTCTGACTTTTTGTGTAGATATGATATATGTGAAGTTGCAGGTATTACTGTTCAAGCGTTCGGAAGAGACAACATTGGGGAAAGGTTAGTTGATGCTGATGTCCTGATGGTGTCTTGAAGGTGACGTCACAGGTACGTGATGCTTTTCAAGAAGGATTTTCCTCCAAAAGAAGCTGAACTAGCAGCTTACCGTAGAGGAGAGAATTGGGACGATGACAAAGAACTGGAAAACATCCGACAACAACAACAGCAGCAACATCAGCAGCAGCAGGTGGTTTAGTTGCTATGTAGTTGCTTCTTGATGTTTCAACACTGATTCCAGGAGCTCGTCAAGAAAGAAGAGGAGACATTAAAGCAACCTGTCAAGCCTGTTTGCAATTACAAGGAAAAGTATCATCATATCATCGGGGTTACAGCTGCTAGAGATGCTGCTCGAAAAACGCAAGCTAATAAGTGCTTCGGGATGGGTTCGTGACGTCATCACCGTTTCAATGACGTCATTATTTATTGAAGAATATTTTTATAGTTCCGAGTCAAAATAAACGTGACCAAAGATCTATTGAAGAAACACTGGCTGCAATATCTGCGAAGAGAAAAAAACGAGATGAGAGTACGAGAAATCTGAAATCTTAATTCTAATCTTGTTACTTGATTTTTTATGAATGAGTTTCAATCGTGATGTTGTTGTTGATCCACTGCGGTTTTCATTTCGTACTTCAACAACGATAACCTCGTATTTTTTAAGTAAAATTTTTGATTATTAAATCGTGTTTGTTCAGTGGAGTCGACTGTTCAAATAGACGTTTATTTGAGAGAAGTGACTAAACTCTTATTTCTAGCATGAAATGTTGTTAAGAATCCCTCCGTATCTAAGCCACATCCGTGTCCTTGTAGACTGAAGCTCAAACGTAGATAGCCCGGTTTACGTCGAGTACAATCTCATGACACCTTTCAATTTATCAATAAGTAAAATATACAGAATCTCTTTCATACATTTGTAGAAGCACAAATGTTTAGTTATTCTTAAGACTTTGTGAAGTTTTGATCAAAAGTATGTCTCAAAACACCACCACCAAATTGTTAATCAACATTTAATTTAAATAATTTGAGGAAACATTAAATACTACTAACATCTTTTAGTTACAATTTGTTCTTAAACAACGTTTTTTGTTTCTTATCTGACAGCACTAACTTATTAGAAGGAAGTGCTCTATGCAGAAAACTAATTATTCAAATCTGTAATTGCTCTCTGTCTACATAAAAAATCCATACTTCGAAATGAGAAGACAAAAAAAAGTCCATTTTTGAAAGTCATGGGACCTCGGACCATTTATGGATTTGGCCCATGTGATAATAATAGTAGCTGCTGTCAAAGAAATACCGACTCCTTTTAAAAGATACCTGTCTCTGAAAGACACTTAAAGTAACAACAAAACGATCTTAAGACAAAAAAATTGAATAAATTGTAATTAAAAGTGTAAATGACTCATTGAAATCAGTAAGAAAATTAAATTTTACTATCTTAGAAAATCACAATTGTTTTGAAAAAGCGCAACTATTACAATTTCTGGTGTAAAGTTACAAAACTTGTTTGTAGCTCTTTACAAATCGAACTTTTGACAGAAGCTGTGTACACACTTGACGTTGTTATAGAAACAACTCTCTGTATATGTCACAAGGTTTAGTGAAGGAAATGAATTGTATTGACATAGAACTTGATGACATAAAAGTCACCAAAAATGTCTTCAACAGGAGCAGAGTAAAACAGCTGATTACTTGCGAGCAATTCTGAGCTTTTAATATCGATTACATTCAAGCCGTTGGTTTTAAAGTATCTTCTTCACTTATTTACACAAACTGATTAAATAGAGATTTTCAGGAGTCAAAAGGAGGGTTTCTGTATTATAATAACCGATGATGTATTTTTAGGAACAAATCTTGTTGAAGAGATGCGATTGTTTTGGAAATTCTTATTGAGATGTGACACTTTCACCTACTAGAACCTTCTCAACTAACTAATGTTACGAAACTGCTAAAAATCCTCGAATATTTCAACTCATTCTTTCAATATTTCAGAGGAACAAAATTTATAGAAATTTGATTATTTTTTAAACACTATCAACTGCAAACTTTTTCATGCTGTCAATCATCAATCAACTAGCTGTCAATCATCAATCAACTAGCTGTCAATCAAACGTCAAACAAATGTTTTATTCATTCTGAAACAGCTTTTCATCCAAACTGGTTTAAAAGGTTTTACGAAGTGGATATGGTAGCGGCAGTTGGCAACCGAAGAAATTCAAACAAATAGAATAGAATGAAGATGTTGAAGGTCCAACTGAGGGTAGAGCTAGTCACAAACAGATGTTGGGGGGGGGAGGTCCGGAGTAAGGAGCAGTCATGCAGAACGAAAAAAATTGCGCGTGGTTGGATTAGTGAAGAGGTGTCTACGCGTCGGGAGTATCAATCTCACCCATGTTGACGCGGTCAGAAGCGGCGTTGACTGAGAAGCCTGCAACACAGTGATGATGACACTCACGCGATGATGACGCCATCACCGCCTCTCACCCAAAATACTAGGGTCGCAAAGCTGAAGTTTGCGTTGTGAGCGTTTGCCGCGCTTCGTCTTTCCGGTCACCAACTCACGACCAGGGACAGGGGCGCCGGTAGTGGGCGTTTGGGCGCTTCCTTGCTGCTGAAACAAGGTTGCTAGGTGACGAAGGTGATGAATCGATCATCTACTTACAGATTGGTCGCGACGCTTCAGAAACTCATCACCGAAGTTTCGCGCGGCTTCGTTGTCACCAAAAATTTCGTGAATATAATCTTTCAAATCATAAGGCGAGGGTACGTCGCACAGGAAGCTCACCACTGTCGGCACTACACAAGCGTTGATGACGTCACAGTTAAACAGAGAAAAGAGCCTACCGTCAAGTTGGGAGTCTGTTGGAATCTTTTGAATCTCTTCGGTACACCAAGCCAGGAACTCAGGAGATTGTTTCGTATTAAACAGCGCCACCACGTGATTCTTCTCTTGACTCTTACGACGTTTATTCTTCACCTGCTGTCAAAACTCGCGTCAACAACTCATCCACTTAGCAACCAAGCAGATACCTTTTGAAAATTCTTTGTATCTTGCTCGAGCGGTTTCTCCCATACAAGAGGCGTCGCGCGCGTTTGCCCCACCACGCCCCACGCCGACTTACTGACCGGCGGTGACGTCACAGTTCGTCGCTTTGTCACCGCACTATTAGTTGTCATAGCAACAGCAGAGGCGGCTGTGACGCGTTTGTTCCATTTATTACCACTGTTGGCTAGCAAAGCGGCTTTTGCGCTCATCGGCTTCTACACATGAGAAAACCAGTTGATGACGTCACCTCAGATTATGTGACCCACCTGGGGTCTATTGTCATCGACAACAGCGTTTGCAGCGCGACATCGATCAGCTTCTTCTCGTTGAATCTCAACAAGAGAGGGAGCGGGCCGCTGGTTGCCTGCCAACAAACGCGCCGAGTTTCCTCCCCACACGTTAGCTGCAGCGCGCTGTATCTGCTTCTGCGCCGCTTTTATCTGAATCATAATCGTCAGTGACGTCATCATTCAGATATACTGACGTCATTACTTCTTTATCGCGTCGCATCTTTATCTCGCGCTCACGTTCGCGCTCTTCTTCCAATCGCTGAATCTCGGCCACAGTTGGCTGAGGTATCGATGACGTCATCGTCGCGTTAGTCACCTTGGCCCATTGAGCAGTAGGCGGAAGATTGAGTTGTTTTAACTCCTCCATCTCCTTCTTCCGCTTCTGCTCTTTGATCATCTGTTCTCGTTGCTTCCGTTGAAGTTCTTCCTATTATATTGCAATGACGTCATCACACCAACGCTTCGACGCACGACATAACCTCCTGCTTTTTGCGCTTCTCTTCCACTTGTCGTCGATGCCACTCTTCTTCTTCTTCGCGCTTTCGACGTCTTCGTTCTTCTTCTTCCTCTTTCCGCCGAGCATTTGCCATCTTCTGCTCTTCTTCTGCTTTCAACATCGCTTCCATTTGAGCTCTACAGCAACCGTCGTCATGACAACCAAATACTTTTGTGATTCTCAAACTTCTTACCGATCTTCATCAGCACGTCGCCTCTCTGCTGCCTCTGCTGACTGTTTGGTCGAATGTCCAAACGACAACTGCTGAATGAAAACTTGAGCTTATCAATTCACACCTAAAACTTTCTCACCATCAACTCTTGCTTCTTCTGTCCCTCTTTTAACTTCTTTTGCTCCTGTTTCATCAACACCTGTTTCATCTGATCTTCCCTCAGCTTTTGTTTCATCTGCTCTTCTTGAAGAAGCTTTGTTTCATCTGCTCTTCTTGAAGAGCTTCTGTTTCATCTGCTCTTCTTGAAGGAGCTTCTGTTTCATCTGCTCTTCTTGAAGAAGCTTTTGTTTCATCTGCTCTTCTTGAAGAAGCTTTTGTTTCATCTGCTCTTCTTGAAGGAGCTTCTGTTTCATCTGCTCTTCTTGAAGGAGCTTCTGTTTCATCTGCTCTTCTTGAAGGAGCTTCTGTTTCATCTGCTCTTCTTGAATCATCTTTTTAAGCTGTTCTTCCTTTTGCAACTGCTTCAATTGTTCCTCTTCTTTCAACATCTCTTGTTTTATCAACTCTTGTTGGATCTGATCTTGCTTCAGCTTATCTTGCTCAATTTGCATTCTTTGTAAGATCTACGAGACACTGTTGATAACGACGTCACACTCAAACATCTTTACGTCATCACCTGTTGACGCACACCGTCGTTTTTTCTCATCACTTCATCCTGCAAGTAGTGAGATGAAGCAATCAGATGGTAGAGCAGTAAAGATCTCACTTACCTGCTTCAACTGCAGTTCTAATTTCCTTTTTTCTTCCATTTCCATGTCTTCTCGCATTTTCTGAGCAGCCCGTAGCTCCTGGGAAACAAACAAGGTCACGTGACTGCATACATAAACAATTCACTCAAAATTGTGTCGCTAAAGGACCCTTCCCACTTTTACTGATACTCGTTTAAAGTCTCTATCACTTGCTTTTGACCATCAGCTATAAAACTCATCTAATATAATTGCAGTCAATAATCACCAACAAAATTTACAAATAAATTGAGTCGTTTTGTTGACGTAAAAAAGAAAATAGTATGTGATAGCGGCAGAAGCAATAGGGGCGCATGAAGCAGGGTCGAGGCGGCAGCAGAGCGCTACTGACGAGATGAAGGGTCGAGAAGAAGGGTGAACAGAGAAACATTTACAATTGAATGTTATTAAAGCGAAAGACGCAGAAATTAAGGTATGAGGTATGAGCAAGAAAAGTTAAGTGAGTTGAAAACAGTTTATTGGTGGAAATAGTATTGTGAAGGGGATTGCTCGTTGTAAAGACCACAGGTTGGAAAGATTCCCCGTGTCATAGACATTTCTCTGGCGGTCTGTACATTTAAAAACTTAGTTTAGTTGTTTAAAAACTGCTTCTATAACAGCCAATCAGCCAGACAGCTAATAATAAATAACAAGGGAGAGGGTACCAGGGGTGCTTACTTTTTATAACTAACACAAAGCTCTTGCATTAACAATTCATTCAACCAATAACTAACCAACCAATCAGCAAGCAACCAATCAGCAAGCAACCAATTAGCAATCAGCCAATTAGCAATCAGCCAATTAGCAACCAACCAATCAGCAAGCAACCAATCAGCAACTAACCAATCAGCAACCAACCAATCAGCAACCAACCAATACCAGTAACTAACTATTTAGCAACCAACCAATCGACAACTAAGCAACCACCACAAACCAATCAGCAACCAACCATTTAGCAATTAAGCAACCACCACAAACTAATCAGCAACCAACCATTTAGCAATTAAGCAACCACCACAAACTAATCAGCAACCAGCCAATTGGCAACCAGCCAGTCAACCAACCTGTTCAGCTGTTTTCTTTTTAAGCAACTGCATAAAATGTTGTTGTTCTTGCTGCGTTGCTCCACCCATAGGTCGCCTTACAATAGCCGGATCAACTTCCCAAGGACTTGAAGAGTCTTGTAAAATTGTAGCAGAGGTAGGTACTGCTGATGTATTTGCGTTTGTAGAAGGAGGAATAACAACATTTGCAGTTGGAACCCTAAATTGAGAGTGATAATTGTTGTGAATAATTTGAAGGTAGATAACTTACACTGAGGAGTTTCTGGCCAAAAAACCCGACAGACGAATTTGGTGATGGTTTTCGAGTTGTTGCTGATAGACGTTCAAGTGATTTGCTATTGTTAGTTGCTTATTAGCTGGTGTCATCGCGCGGAATTCCGCGTTGTTACTCATATTGTTGAGAATCATATTTTGAAACGTTTGCATTTTCCGATCGTTTGCTTCCTTAGATTGTTGCACAAAGTTGCTGCAATCAAAAGATCGAATTGAAGCTTGGAACCCTGTATGAGGTGGAGCGGGGGGAGGGGTACCGCAAGGCGATTTCCTGTCGCAGTTTTTCCTGCCGTAGTTTCTCTTGTTCAAGGAGTTGTTGATTGAGTTGTTCTTGAACTGTCGGATAAATTATCTGTCACAAGAAACAGTTGAAGACTTATGAAATCGAGCAAGTAGATGAAACTTACCGGTGCGCTACAAAACAACCCGTTGCCGTAACGCTCGAACAATTTACCAAGCGGTTGAAATGTCGCTTCATTCGCCCTTCTTACATTCAAATTCTTCGAGAAGTAACCAGCGTGTAACCATTCAGACATCTGCTGAGGTGGAAAGGGGCCTTCAAGGAGATAATGTGAGTATTTGGTGATGGGTAAGAAGGTTGTAGTGACCTTGAACTTCACCCTGCGGATCGCGATAGTACCACTCATCTGTCGGTTGCTGCTGCTGCTGCTGCTGTAACATAGCTTTGATGGTTTGTTGTTGAGATGGTGGGAAGTGTAGTTGGTCGAGATGAGCTTGCTGCTGGTAATTGTGTTGTTGCTGTTGAAGATGGTTCACGTCACGTGATGCTTGATCTTCAACTTCGCTTTCCACCAATCGAATGGCAGCTTCTTCCAGATGAATTGGTATCGCTTCTTCCGTTTCTAATTGGTCGGTTACATCTGCTGAATCACTAGCTGAGACGAGAAGTTGCTATCCAACAACTACCTCTCTGTCCGTTGCTAAGCGACAGTAATCGCATCCGTTCTTCCCACTGCTGCTCCTTACTCATCACCACATCTTCGACGTTGTTGTTTGACGTCATAGCAACACTTGCTGTTGTCTCGGTGGCGGTCGTTGGTAGCGTCGGTGGTGGAGATGGATGAGTGGGTACAGGTGGTACAGGACTGGTCGATGGTTGCTTTTCAACAGGGCTGGTGGGCTTAGTATCTATATAGTGACGTATGAAGTCGCTTTCAATCGTGCAGATGACGTCATTACCTGTCGTTTCCTTCTCGCTGATCTTCTGTAGCGCGTTGCTGCTCACTAGATGGCGACCGCTCGGCTTTTCCTCATTCTCCGGTTTCTTTTTCTCTGCTTCAGTTCCCGATCGCTAAAGTAGAACTTCATAATCAAGCGTTGTGACGTCATCAGTACTAACAGTTTGGAACGCGCCACTCGCGTCAAAAACTCCTAGCTCGCCGCCTACTTCATCTGCAGCCCACTCTGGCAGATCACTGCCACCGGTATCTAGCTTGCTACTCGTTGAGGCGGAACGACGCACGTGTGGATGACGCGAAGCGCCTCGATATCCATCCGTATTTGATTCGCGCCACAAAGATACGCGGCCACTACCTTCTGTGCTTGAAACAGCTAGAAATAGTCATGGAATCTAGGTGCTGACGTCACCCACCTCTCCAGTTGCTAGGACGACCTTCTCCGCCGTCACCGCCCGCTCGCATTGCGTCATCACGCCAATTACCACTCGTGTCCGATCTTCTGATGCTTTTGTTTCGAGCGATCGGTGGATCGTCAAAGTGGCGGCTCTCGAAGCGACGCGCGTAATCGCGATTCGTTCCTCTCAAATAGCTTTCATCTGATTGGCTAACACTTCGTGAATATTCAGCGGTACCGCGACCTTTGCCTCGACCGCGACCACGAATTCCGCGTCCACTTATTGGCACGCCTCGTCCTTTGTAAGCTAGATCACTGTTGATACTAGTCACCTGCGCGATTCCGCGGGTTTTAAAGAATCAAAAGCCGGCAAGATGGTACAAATTACCTGATCTTCTGCCGTCAAAGGAGTGAGCGCGATAGGATAAACTATGGAGGAGCTGACGATGTGAGGGACTGCTTGTAGGGATTCAGGAATTCTATCTTCAGCTGTGTACAGCATCAACATCTCCTCACGTCCATATCTATTAAATGCAGTCTTTACAATCGATTTTAATAAACAAAAAACACATTTATGCCATCAACGAAACGCTGCACAGCTGAAATGTAAAATTTAAATGACCTGAAATCGGCAAGACGAAATTTTGTTGGTGAAGGTCGATGAGGTATCAAGGAATTAGTTGTGGATGAGTTAGTTGTCAGGGTGTTGGTGGTTGAGGGGCTAGTTACACCTTGTCCAGATAGATTACGAATCCTATTATAAGAATTTTATATTTTCTCAACAAGTTGCATTAAAGATTTTATAATAGAAAAACAAGCAAATAAATTACCATTCTGGACCAAAGTTGAGAGTTTCAGGGTTTGCACTTGAGCTCATTTTTCGAGAAATTTATTTTGTTTGCAGTATAAATGATTTGCATACAATACTTATCAATCTGCACAATAAGCCATCATATCAACTCTTTAAAATTCCAATTTTCACTTAGACTAAGTTGGTAATAAAAGCAAATGAAGAAAAATAACTTATTATATAAATCACAAAATTAAATATTTACATAAAATAATTAGGTCCAATAAAATAAATGAAATAATCATGATCATTCTGTTGTCATACTATTAGACTATCAAATGAACTTTAATCCAGTTTTTCTATAAAAAACTAAAACAATAGAATAAGATATTTATAAAAAGATAAACATAATGAATAAGATAATTTGAATGATAATACATATTTGAGAAAAACTATTTTTATTTAAAGTTTATATTTTGAAGTTATTAATAACGGCTGAATTTTGAAATTAATCACTCACAAAAATTTTTTTAAACTTGTTTAAAATAATCAAATAGCATTCAGTTTTAACTTAACACATTTTTATTATTACAACATTAAATTATTCAAAAAGTAATATATAAAAATGCTAGCTATTTAATTGTATAAGAATTCTCTTTTGAAGATTTAATATTCTAACATTTTTTCAACTATCTATATATCTTAAAATTTATATATTTCAAACAAACGTTTTATGAATAACCTATGAAGTGACACACTCAAAATATTATTCATTTACAGTATTATTGCGATTTATATAAATTCAAGAAAGTATAAAAAACATAATTATGTTGATTTGAATTATTTAATTCTAAAAAAATAATCTTATAAGAAACGGTTGATTGATTTTAAGTAAAATTCAAAAAGAAAATAAACACAAATCATTTTTTTTTTATTAAAGAGATGTGCTACTAAAGAAGCTATGGTTATGTTAATAACTACTCTAAATATCAAAATTTAGCAATATTATGCTAAAAAACTAGTAATTGTAATTTTTTAATAAAAAAAGTGTATAAAACATGTAATACCAATACAATGATGTAAAAATTTGCCACATATTAAATATATGATCATTTTAATTTATTTCAGTAAAGCTGCAAACTTCTCAAACTTGTAAAATAATAATCAAAAAATGTATATCATAAGACTAAAAAGTAAAAAAGGCCTCGGTGAACAGACACTCACTACAAAAACCCATTCTATATACCAATTACATTAGACAGCTAATAACATACATACTCCATTTTTTTAAATTACCATTTTAAACCAAATTTTAAGAAAATAATAACATTAAGGTACTTTTGTAGATTAAACAAAATTAATTTTGGCGAAAAGTTTATTATTCAATAAGATTAGAAATTAATCTATAATGGTTATCATTAAAGAGAAAGCCCATGATTTCAAAGTTTAACAATAATTTTGCAGAAAAATATATCTAAGTAATTGAAGCATTTTTATTTAGTACAAGTATTTGATTCAAACTTATAACAATAAATTGTAAAAAGTGAAAGTAAAAAAATGTATAAATAATAAAATTGACAACAAATTGATCAAAGATAATTAAACTTTGATTATTTGCCATTTTCAAAAAAGCTTAAAAAGTTGATTGCATCAAAAGCAGTTTTTAGATAACTTTAAAAAAAAAAAACTTTTTAACAGCTGTTCCACAGCAATAAATCATTGTTAAATCAAAAGAATGATAAGTTTACTCTCTTTTTTAACAAAGAAAAGGATTGATAAAGTTTAAAAAATCTTAAAATATTAGTAATCTGTGTGCACCTAGCTCATAATCTAAAAATAAATTAATCTCAATGCTCACGAACATTTTATGAAAAGCTAGCACCAACTTGATAGCATTAACGTAATCTGCACTTCATCATAAAAAATTAACAATTCTGATTGATGAGGTTTCATATATGTCTTATAACTTTATACAATGGCTAAAATACTTCAAAAAGATACGTCTCCTATCTTTAAAAGTTTTGGAAAAGTCCTCTAAAATTCAGTTTCAAACTTTTTTTATTCAAAGCCCAATGCTATAGTGATAGAGATACAGTGACGTTTTTCTACCCCTCATACCTTTTATGGATTCGAGTTGAAAAAAGAAGCTTGGAAAGGAACTAAATTTTATGAAAGGATCTATTTCGAGTTTCAGAAAGTACTATCATTTCATAAATTTGAAGTAAAAAGTGAATAGCTTATAACAAAAAAATATAGGAGCCTACTGTAAGATTACACCAATTAAAACATTTATTGTTAAAAAATTTTCAATTTTCAAAACTTCATCAAATAATGCAAAGTAACCAATTGTTTGAAAATGGAAATATTTGTGCCATACGATAACAGAATAATTCACCAAATATTGTGTAAAGTATTATTTAGATGATCTCATTAAAGTTGAAAATCTAAAATCTCTCACAGAAAAAATTAAAAAATGAATATTAATGAAAAGATCTTATTCAACAGATACTCTATACTAAAGTATGCTGTACATACCAATCACAGTAAAATCTCTTTTAATTAGGAAGTATCACAAATAATTTCAAAATAATTAGCCACATAGCTTTAATCCAAATTAAAGTTTATAAAACAGCGAATTTTAAAATTGCAAAAATAATTTTTTTTTGTAAAAAAGAGATTGGATAACGTTAACGTAAGTCTATTTAATAATAAACCTTTTGCGTGTCGATGTGCTTTCATCTTTGTTCAAAACCTTTTTCCAGTTATAATATTTTCATTTTTTTTCCAAGTTAAAGTTTTTAGAGCATTTGTTAAACAAAGTTGATTATTAAAAATAGACCACCGCAGTATATGATATCATCAGAAAGCTGAGATTGTTTTTAAGATCTAATTTAATTAGGAAATATTTTCAGAATATCAGATTAAATTGTTCAGCGTCTTGTCTCATTTGGGTGAACTACCGGTGTTGGTTTAACAGTTTTATTGAGTCTACGCCAAAATTACTATTTTAATCAGAGTTTCAATAGAAGTTTATAACGGAAACGATGATTCTACTGATGCCTAGGAAGAAGTCGGTCTAGAAATAAATGATCAAATTGTCTAATAAGGAATCTTCTTTCTTCACAACACTCAGCGGCTCATTATAGCTTCCAGGGTCGCAAAAACAAGCAGGTGGGCAAGGGGACACAGTGTGTGGCATCATAATGAGTGAGGACCTTGTCTGTCTGTAAATAAAACGATAAAAAAATGATGAAGAAGAAGATTAAAGCACCAGAAAAAGAATAAGTCGGATTCGATCTTTAAGATCAAGATTGATCCCTACTCGAGTCATATCTGCCTCACAGCTTTGTAGATGTTCATGACATTTGTCGATATCCACACTCCAAGAAGTCCATAATAAATCTTTAAATGAAAATTAGGAAAGATCAGATGGAAGATTACCACGGACCTCGTGCTTCTGACGTAGAAGCGCTCAACCATTGCCAGAGCGCCTTAAAGTCGTTACCAACGCCCCGATGCCCTAGAGACGTCTTGCACCCGCTGAAGAGCTTAGAAAACCGCATCCACAAGAAATCTTCAACTAGCATGTTACCACGGTTACTGCTTACGTCACCAACGTTCATCACTTCATCTTGTGTTCTGCGGATGAAGCGCGTAGGGCCTGAATAGTGCCGCAAGTTGGCGCTGTTGTGCAAGTTAAGATAATTGCGGATGGTAAAAGTGGTGAAAGGTGCTGAAAAAGAAGATTACAGATCAACTAGTAGGGGTAGGAAAAAACCGACCCAGAAAAGGAGGCATTGTGGTGAGTCCAAGAGGTAGGATATCATGAAAAGTGGCATCGAGAATCAGACCTTGGACTTCTGGGTACATAGCAGCAGCTTTAGTAGCAGCAAATCCCCCTGGATAGTAACCAAGATGAAGAAACGTTGATTGGTTGAAGAAAATGATTACCAATAGACCAGGCAAAGATGAGGATCTGTTCAGGAAGGAAGTGAAGATGATGGATGGCAAATTGCATCACTACATCAATTGCATTCACTTCAGCATCAGGAAAAGGTTTCCCCTAGAAGTGATGACGTCACAAACTAACCTCAACACTTTATGTTGACTTACAGAACTACCACCGAAGCCAGGATGGTTCCAACCCAAAACAGAATATCCAGCTTCTAAAGGTGTTGCCATGCAACCGACCTCATAGAAACCAGCGTTTCCCTCGCAACATACTACCAATGTGTTTGAGTTTGCACATTTGATATCTTCAGATCGTTTTCTAAGAGATTACAGACAATAAAAGATGTGGTGATGAGGATGATAGAAAACCTTTGATCAATGAACATAGTATCAATGATGTTTCCATCACTTGCAACCAACTTTGACCTTATTCCTGATTTCTAAACAAAAAGATTTCAAAGAAGCTTACAATTAGGTTGAGCCACTAACTAACTTTCTCAATCAGTTCTGCTCGTCCTTTTACAAGAGCTTCACCTGCACTTAACAAATTAGTAAATTATGTTGGTATCAAAACTATCTAACTATTACCAAGGAGTAATTTAATCATTGAAGTCGAGCCTGGGTATGTAATAGAAATTCCAAAAGTCTGAGAGACCAGATAAGCTAATAGTTGTAGAGGGAAGTGTGATGGACGAGCTTGAATGTTTACAAGTAAGCTTCCACATGCAAGTCTTGGAACAATTGTTTCTAGATTGTTCATAGAAAACTCAGTGGGGAAAAATTTGAATTCAAAATCAAATTCTTTGATATGTTCCTGGAAACAAAGACAAATCAGTCAAGTTTTAAAGTAGATATGAAAGTTATATATTAAAATAACTAACCACTAGCTGTAAGTCACTTGGATTTGAAGTAAATTTATCATAAACTTCCAGAAAAGATAAGTATTCTTGGTTGTTCAGTCTACCAATTACTACAAGAAAATATTTCATCTTGATCAATTAGTCAAGATAAAACTTAAAATAAAAAGGCCATTTTTGATAAAAATAAATTATTCAGAAGTTCTGAAGTTTGGTCACCTCTCCCAGTGTATCCAACTATAATCATCATTGAAATAGTCAATAAAAACCAAACAACTCGTTCAAAACTTGGACCACCTACAAACTTGCATTATCAGATTTACTTAAAAATAGAATTAATGAATGCAAAACAAACCATGAAATGATGAGTAAGAAATCCATAATGGCGATGAATAAATTAAGCAAGATTTTACAATTTTTACTATTGTAAAACATTTTTGAGAAAATATTTCAAAAGTATTTGGTATATAGTTGAAACCCTAAAAAAAAACTAGTTTAGACTCAGTTACAAGTATAAATTTATAAAAATTATTCTAAAAACATATTTACAAAGCTAAATAAGTGATTAAAAAATTAGTAGATTAGTTTTAGAGGCTAAATAGAAGTTATAAATGTATTGCAAGATAAGTACAACATTATGATTGTTTATTGTAAGATATACAAAAAATTTAGCAGCTTCTTCAAATTTTAGCTTCATAAATTTCATCATTTAGATAACATATAAAAAAAACTTTAAAAAGTAGAAAGTAATGTTTAAAAAATAAGATTAATTCTATAAGTTTATGTTTTTTAATAAGATAACTATAAATTTTAGTAAAAAAATCAGTCATTATCATAAAACAATATGTAATTTAGAAATATAATAAAATTAGTAAAAAAAACATAATATATTAACTAAAAGAGAAAAAAGTTATTTTATAAAAATATTAACTTACTTGATTGTTGTTAGATATGTTATGAATACGAAATAATTGAGGTCCAATCAAAGCTAGAATTAGTTTTCTACCATAGTTGATGCCTTCACACATCTTTATTCATTAATAATCCTTGCAAAAACAAAATAAATTTGAAAAAAATAATTATTTGATAAAATATTGTATTTACTTTAATTACATTTATTTTAGATTCAAAAATAGATTACCAACTATAATAGGATGTAAAAATTAATTCAAACATTTAACTTCAAACGATGATTTTTTAAAGTTAAATTAAAAATAGCAATCATTTGACCTTTATTACTAGTATAGGCAAAATGTGGTTAAAAGTTACACCTTAAACTTGACTAAACTGCAAGTTTTATTAAATATTACAGAATTTAGTTATAAAAATTGATACAACTAGTTTTTACAAAATTAAATTTAAAGGTTATGATTAAATTTTAAAATCACAAAATAATTGAACTGTTTACATATTCAGTCAGTTCTACATTAGTACTAGTTTTTTTGTAAACAAAAATTTATTGTTAAACAAATTGGAGTTTTTTACCAAGTATCTTATTTTCCGCTAAATTATTTATGGAAAAGTATTATTTAACGGAATGGAAGCATTTAGTATTTATGAGTTTTAAACATTTTGAATAATTTGTTTTTACTTTATTGAGTGGAAAAAGTTTTACTAATAAAACTAAAGATCCAAATTAGTATCTACTATGTGATAAATTAAGCGTCTCCTTAGTGTAGCAATTATCACGCCCGCCTGACATGCAGAAAGTCCCTGGTTCGAGCCCAGTCAGAAGCATATTTGGCACAAGGAAAAGTTTATAAAAGATCAGTGTAAAAGGGCTTTATTAGTCTGATAAATGACAATACCTCTAGAAGACGCAAAATTCCAAATTTAAGGCTGAAGCCCCGTAGGCAACTTGTCACTTTACTCAGGATAGTTCTGACAGCTCCTTTGACACCAGCCGGGCATTGATGTTTTCATTCATTCCGTTTTTTCCGCTTCATAAATTTGTTGGTGTGGAGAGTGAAATCCTGCTGCATGGACAACAACTGTAATCTTTTATTATTTTTAATAAGTTTCTGCCTTGGCTAACAACATGGCCGCTCTAAACCGAAGCAGGGCTTTTTTTCTTTTTTTTCTTCTTCTTGTGCAATAAAAATGATAAATGATATTTTATCAGTAAATGATAAACTATTAAAAGCTTATTTTCTCAATCGATTTTTATCTTGTCCGGAAGAATAATAACTAAGAAATATTATTGATAAGAACTACAATAGGGAAATAAAAAAATTATAGAAATTAGCTATCAGAGCAAAATTTTCTTAAAGACCCTACTTATTACGATTACAAGTAGAAAGACACCATCTAAAAATATTTTTTGAAGTTTTTCAGCCTTTCAAACTTTTCCATAATTATAAAAACCTTAGTTTAAACATTTGTATTATTGTAGACTAACTTCAGCAGCTATATTGAATATATTTTTGCTAGTTTGTATTCTACTGAAAAAGCTCTAACTATATCTCTTTTATTCTAAAGAACGAGTTTCCTTTAATTAATTTTAATTTCTGCTGTAATCTAGAATTGCACTTTTTTCCTCGAAATATTTTTAAAGCTTCGTCTGTTTTTTAAGGAAGTTACAAAATAGCCAAGTTTTTCAATCGTTGCTTTCAATCCCTGCAAGAATTCATTAAATGATTTTGGGTGACTACTTTTACACTGAATATTTAGAAAAATAATTATGCTAAAATTCATTTTTTTGTCTGAAACATTTTGAGCCATTTTATTATTTTTATTTTATTCACAAAAACTTTTTTCAATTAAACGAATAATTTGAAAACTCCATTTTTTATGTAATTTTTTTATGTGGAAATATCAACAAGTTTTATATTTTCGACTTTTTAGGTAAGGATCTAAATCTTGTGACTACCTTCAAAAAAAGTGTTGGTTATTTTAATTGAAATAAATAAGCGATTAAAGATATGATAAAGATGAAATGTTGGTCATTCAAGTTACAGTTTATAATTGAAGATTCCCGTAAAAATGTTGAAATGTAAGCCAAATACAAAAATTAAAAAAATCTGTTATCACCGTTGAGTATCTAAGATCGAAAATTTAAATAGTATCATACTAAATAATTGTTATGTAAATTATAAAAATGTTATAGTAGCCAGTAAAATTAGCTGATCACTAATTTTACATAATCAAGCAGGTCAATCGAAATTAACTAGGTAAAGACTTTAAGCAACCTGATGTCATGATGAAACTTTTAACAAAATGGTTATATATTTGTGCACTAACTAATTTGAAATTAGTTTGTAAATAACTGTTGAGTAATCGCTTTACTAGTTAAAATTGTAATTAATACGCGCAGAAACTCAACGATTTGTATAAGATATAATAATCTAAATTCATGTTTGTCCTTAATTTCTGCTATATTTTACTCTTTTTGTTTTAATCCTTTTAACAACTATTAGTAAAAATCTTATTTTAAATAAATAAAGATATTTTTATAATGGATAACATATATTTTACATTATTTAAAAAAAGTACTACAAGAATATACAGTTTTTACATTTTTATATGTAGAAAATATGTTAATGATCAAATGTATTTCATAAATATAATTGCACAAAAAAAAGTATATATTCTAACAAACTAAATTTAACCAGACTTCGTTCAAAATTGTTTTGACAGGCTGATTAGACTGATAGATTAATTATTATTTTTTTGTTTTTAAAGCTTATTTATTAAAATCTGGAAATATATATTAGAATTGTTTTGGTCATTAAATACTTCATCTTTAGTATGAAGTATCACCTGACACCAAATTAAAATATAAAAATGATATAAGAGTGAATTTTCAGTTCTAGTTGTCAAGTTTTAAATTTCTTTTATAAATTTTTACATAAAGTTTTTTTACCGAAAAAAGTTGTTGAAAGTTTTACGTTTATTACAAGACTTTATGCAGTTCATCAAAAATTATCATTTTCAAATTTGTCTGGTGTCAATATAAAGCCAACTATATTCCAAAAATTGTTTTTAATTATCAAATTTTTTACGAACTAAAACCTACAGATAATTATTTATTAAAAAGATTTGAATTTTTAAATGCTGTTAGTTCATAATAAATAACAGTTTTTACTCAACAAATTAGCTTTATCAAAATGAAATAAATTTTATAACTTTAAAGCAAAATTAGCATTGTAATAAAATATAGATTTTATTTCAACTACTTGTAGCATGGAATATCTTAATTTAAATATTAATAAAAGATTAGCAAAACAAAAACATTTTTTGAGCATTTTTGAAAAAATATTTAGTTTGATATAAAATTGGTTTATAATATTAATGAACTAAAAGAAAATAATTAATATTAGAATTATTTAATAACTTTTTTCTTAATGCTTTACATAAAATTAGTTTTAATGACATTTTAACATTTAAGATTACTTTTGGTGGCAGTGGAAGCCTTTAATAAATATTAGGCTAAAAATTATGAAAAAGGATAAATTTATGTTTAAAGGTTGTTCTGCTAATGAAAAACCTAGCTTGATTAGCGAATCAAAATTATCTGAAGGACACTTTGGAAAAGTTTTAATGGGGTATTATTCAGAAAAAAAGATTATATGTGCAATAAAAAAGCAAAAGAAAAGAAAAACATTTGTTGAACGTATGAATATTCTAGTTGAAGTTAATATTTTGAAATTTATTGAGCATGAAAATATTGTAAGATTTTTTGATGTTTATGAAAGTCAAAAAGATGTTCAAATCGTAATGGAAAAACTGGATGGGCCATCTTTAAGAGAACATCTTAAATCACGAAAGATGTCAAAAAAAGGTTGCATGAAAGCTTTCAGACAAATTGCGTCTGCTGTATCTTATTTGCATGACCGTAATATTGCGCATATGGACATAAAACCAGAAAATATAATGATTGCTGATCAAGTAAAACTAATCGACTTCGGCTTAAGCTGCTGGAGTTATCCGTTCACACAACTTCCCCGAATGATAGGTACATTAGAGTACATGGCACCTGAGCTTTTCATAAAAAGGTTTCCTCGTAATGGCCTTAAATGTGATATTTGGTCTTTAGGCTCTGTGTTTTTTGAAATGCTTACAGGAACAATTTTCCGAAAAAATGTAGTAATCAAAAAGAGTGATTTGAATAATAAAATATTTGCAACAGCATCATATAATCATCTAAAGGAAAAAGAAATTTTGAAAAAAATGCTAGCACACGATCCAAAAAAAAGAATTACAGCTAAAGAAGTTTTCAATTACAAATTCACAGAGAAAAAACAGTCCCATTGGCTAAATGCTATAATCTGTTGCACACAGTTTGAGAATAAGCATAAAGAACTGTCTATAAAAGAAAGAAAAACATTATAATTAGAGGTTATATTTAGATTAAATTCTTACTTTCAAGTCATGAGCACTGAAAATTATTTTAGAAAGATGATATATTTCAAGAAAAGATTCGTAAACTTATTCAAAAACTGATTTAAGAGCTGGAATTAAAGTCTGAATATCTTTTGATATTATATTAACAATACTTTATGTTATAAAACAAATACTGAAGTAATAAAACACTTTGCAATCAATATAAGAATAGTTAACTTTCAATCATATATCGATACTTATAAAGTGTCTACAAGGATTTTTATTTCTAATTTAATTTAGACTAAAAGCTTTTTTATAATCTAGCAAAAATAAAATACTTCATATATAAAAAAAGGATTGTTCATTATGTTAGCAAACTTTCAAGCATTTTGAAAAATATTTTGGTAGTGTTTAAAAATGTCCATAATAGTCTAATTTATATTTTATTAATTCAACATTCAGCTAATTTTTAAAACAGTTAAAGTTTGGTTATTATGGTGATGATAGTTGTTCTTATTATTTAAAAAATGTTGTATTTCAAGTTATTTAAAAGTATTTTTTTTCAAGACACATCACATAGTATTCATGTCAGTCTAGCCAAATATTTGTTTACGCTTGATAACAACTGATAATCCATTTTTTATTTATCAATAATAAACCAAAGTTTATCAATTTACAAACAAAATAGGTTTTTTAAAATTAAATAGTTTTTAGTATATTTATTTTTATGTCATTTTTGGAATAAGTTTATTTTAAAATAACTATTTACATCAAACTATATTTGACTAATCTTGTTTGACTAAATTGTTGTTTTATAATCATATTTTTATAACAAATGTGAATAGAGATGTTATATAATCATATTAAAAAATAATTGCAAATTTTACTACACTTTTGAACTGTTTGCTTTATCGAATACAAGTTTTAATTAAATATGAATTTAATTGAATAACTTACCTTTCAATTATCTTTTTGCTCATATCACTTGGTTTTTGTTCCTTATAAGAGCTGTTGAATTTGTAATTCTCAGTGACGCGTTCAATAAATTAATTTCATGATTTTGATTTAATTTAACAATAATTTTAATTAAACAATAGTTGGTTGATGTGTTATCTACAGCCATGCGTTAAATAAATAAATTGACTTATAATGTTTATTCAATAGTTGTTTTGATTCACATAAATGTTGTTTATAATTTTGTAAATAATTGTAGAAGTTCTTATTTAGGGGTTTTATATTTTTAAAAGTGAGAAATATTTTGTAAAATATTTTGTTTTATCTTTTAGATATACATTGAAATACTACTGAATAAAACTAATATTTTACATTGTTGTGAATTATTTTGTTAAATATCTAAATTTGAGTTTTATTTCAACTTTATTCAAAACTAGATTGTTAAAGATAGCTTTTTTTTCTAAATTTATCATTTAAAATATATCAATCAAAAGTAAATATTGATTCATTTGTGAATTTGTTTTAAAGGTTCATTAAGTATAGAAAGTATTTGTTAATTATTTAGTTTTTTATTTATAATTATTTATAATCTAATTTATTTATAGTAACTATTTGAATCAAGTAAAAAATTCTTAAATTAGTTGAACAACTTTGCAGCAAGTTATATGATTGCTTTGAATTTTCACTAATATTTTAAGAGATTAGATTATTTTAAATTCTTTGAAGTATGCAAAAATGCAATCAAATAGCAAAAGAACAAATTCTAGACCTCCTCAGTCAACCAGCTCTTCTTTAAGAACTTCAAGATCAAAAAGTTCAGCTTCAGGGTTACAAACCAAAGGTTCATTAAACATTTTATAGTTTTGTTTATCTTATATAATAACAATTTTGTTATTTTTCTTACTTTTTGAATATAGTATTCTAATCATATAAGTCTATCTATTTATAGTTTAAATTATGATTAAATAACAACTTAGTTATAACTTTATACTTATAAAATAATTATTTTTTATAAGTTAATAATAAATAAGTTAATTAATAAGTTGATATCTTAGACTCTAATTTAATTATAACTTGGATTAATACAATCATTCAAACTAAACTATAGAAGTTTATAAGAACAGTTATTCATATTAATTATAAATTTGACTTTTTATAAACTTGTATTAGTTTTTCTCATACAATTAATTTTGTACTTATTTGCAATATCGCAATATAACTTTCAACTCTACTAAGATATTAATTATTAAAACAATTTAGAAAATTTGTTAAAATGTAATTTTTTATGTAGTTTTTTGTAAAATGTTTTTCTAAAATAAGAAATAATTTTTTCTGAAAATTTGTTTAAAGTAGTATTTCAGTAAAGAAATGTATTTAGTTTTAATTCCAATAATAATATTTTCATGGTGAAAATAAACAATAACTTTTCATTGATGATCAAATTTGTTTTTTTTAGTTGCTAAATATTTGTTGATATGAAAGATAACTCATAATTAAACCTTTCAGACTTGTTTTAGGTAAAACTCAGAGTCAAGAAGATTTAACGAAAAGTAAAGTGGATAAGTCAAATACAAGAATTAAAATTACAAATGGTTTGTTTCTCAGATAAATTTTTCAAATATCTTGTTTCGTTGCTTCAACTACTTCCTACTCCAATAAGGGTCAGCTGTTATCACCACCAATTTTCTTTCTGCAAATTTTTGCAAATTGACTTTTTTAGGACTCTTAGAAAAAAAGTTTGAAAAAGTTTTGACATTTTAAGGTTAAAAATCCATTTTTATCGTAATTGATTTATTAGTGTACAAAATAACCTCACTAATTTGAGTGGGTAAAGTTAAACACGTTCCACTTGAATGCGCATCAGTTTTTATTGCATCTGCTAATCAATCAAGCGTGAAATTTAAATCTCCTTTTATATTTTCTTTCTTATATAGTAAGATAATAATAGAATGTGACCGCTCCGGAGTTAGAACTTTCATCTCTAGAGTCCATTAGCACCTTGATCTCTAAAAACTCCTCTACCTTGATTTGCAATTATGATGACGTCATTTTGTAGATAAACAACTTAATCGATCATGACGTCATACTTGCCTTTCTCTTAGGCGCCTCTAGCGGCTCCACAATTTCTAGTCGAAAAATGATGACGTCAAAGGAAGCAACGACGTCATCAGTGCGAAATGCTGGTGACGTCAAAGCGCGCGACAAGAAGTGGACCACTGTGGCAGCGAGTGGGACAGGGACATCTTCAAAGACGTCATCGGGAGCTGGAAGCAAGAGTGTGACGTCACAATCGCGCAAAAGTAAGCTGAAGCTGTGAAATGTCACGTGTTCCAGCTAACAAGTTGTCAACAGCAACAACGCGCGCGAAGCTGGATGCTGAGCGAGTTGCTATGGAAACGCAAATTAAAGAGTTGGAAACGCAATCAAAGTCGAAAGATTCACAGATCAAGTAAGATCGAGTCTTGCTTGAATCCAAATCTGATCTTCATCTCTACTGCAGAACTTTGAAGCAACAATTAGATCAGATGATGTTGTTAGCTCAAAACAAGCGAGTTGAAGATGGTAACCATGGTGATGAGGTAGGAGGTGGGGAACCATCATTCTTATCATTAGTCAAACTCAATCCAGAAGATGAAGATGCTAGAAGCAAAGTTGATCGTCTACAGGTCCCTTGCTTCTTTTTGTCGCTCTCTTGCACCACCTAGTTGTCATTTTTCTGATTTGTTGACTTCATTTAAGACTCTTTTAGGTCGCCATGGTAACTATTTTTGTTGTTCTGATTTGTCGTTGAATAATTTATTGGCGAAAATCGATTGAAATTTCCAAATCAACTCAACATTCAAACGTCACATCGCGTCACGTGACAACTACTTGCTACTTTGTTTTGTCAACACAAAACTTTCTTGAAAACTCTTTAAGCGTCAACTTCAGTGAGATTGAAGCGCCTCTAGTGACAGAAGCACTTGAACTTGATTTGATCATCATTAGTGGAAAAGAAGAAATCTGTTTGTATGATTTGCTAGTAGTTCAGCGCTTCATTACTCTTCATCTGATTTTATTGAATATTTTACGTTTTATTCAAATTACGAAATTGTTTGAAGTTTTGTTGTTAATTGCTCAGTTTTTTTGCAGGATGAAAATTTGAAGCTTCGTAATCGTATAGATGAGATGATACTTTTACAGCAATCAACAAACAAACAAGATAAACGTTTACAGAAAGGTTGGTTTTATCAGCAGTTGTAGTAAACTGAAGTGGTGATAATCGTGAAATTTGTAAATATTTGAACTTTCTGAAGTTATTTAACAAATTTCATGACTTCTTTGAACTTGAAGTACCTTTCCACAATCACTGGTAGGATGTTGACCTTTTAATATCCTTTTCTTCTTGTAGTTGAGATTAAGTGAATGATTCTAAAGTATTTATCAAATATTAGAAATCGATTCCTAAACTTTCACGAAATGAATGAGCTGCATGGAATGGTTTATTGATTAGCTGGTTGGTTTATTGATTAGCTGGTTGGTTTATTGATTAGCTGGTTGGTTTATTGATTAGCTGGTTTGTTTATTGATTAGCTGGTTGGTTTATTGATTAGCTGGTTGGTTTATTGATTAGCTGGTTGGTTTATTGATTAGCTGGTTGGTTTATTGATTAGCTGGTTGGTTTATTGATTAGCTGGTTTGTTTATTGATTAGCTGGTTGGTTTATTGTTTAGCTGGTTGCTTTATTGATTAGCTGGTTGGTTTATTTATTAGCTGGTTGGTTTATTGATAAGCTGGTTGGTTTATTGATTAGCTGGTTGGTTTATTGATTAGCTGGTTGGTTTATTGATTAGCTGGTTGGTTTATTCATTAACTGGTTGGTTTATTCATTAACTGGTTGGTTTATTGATTAGCTGGTTGCTTTATTGATTAGCTGGTTGGTTTATTGATTAGCTGGTTGGTTTATTGATTAGCTGGTTGGTTTATTGATTAGCTGGTTGGTTTATTGATAAGCTGGTTGGTTTATTGATTAGCTAGTTGGTTTATTGATTAGCTGGTTGGTTTATTGATTAGCTGGTTGGTTTATTGATTAGCTGGTTGGTCTATTGATTAGCTGGTTGGTTTATTCATTAACTGGTTGGTTTATTGATTAGCTGGTTGGTTTATTGTTTAGCTGGTTGGTTTATTTATTAGCTGGTTGGTTTATTGATTAGCTGGTTGGTTTATTGATTAGCTGGTTGCTTTGTTAGTAGACTAGTGGCTGAAACTAGACGACGAAATCGACTGGTGGTTGATTGTGCTTGGTAAACTTGGGTTCACATCTCTTTATGGTTGAAGATAGCACGCTCGATTACACCATCTACCGAGCAAAGTACTAGCAAACCAACATCTAAATACGATTAACAGATGAAAGAGGCTGTGATGAAGTGCTGAGCTCCTCTACGGAAGACATCGATTCAGCTGCTGGTAGTTTGATGAGGTCTTCAACATCCATCTCAAGATCTACATCAACTGAAAATCTTCTTGATGATGTTGTACCATCTAGCACATATCTCACTCTATCAGGTACTACTGTCAGTTGTGACGTCATACATCACTGACGTCATCACTTCATGTTACAGGTGTCGCGCGATCAACAGATGGAGCATGTGGGGATAGAAGTTCGTGTGAAACGGTGGCTTGTCTTACAGAACGCATTCATCAAATGCAGGAAAGTCATATCAGCACAAATGAGGAACTCGAAGCTACTGTTCAGGTGACGTCATATAAAAGTATGATGACGTCATGATTCTAAAGACTCTGTGATGACGTCATAGGAGTTGAATGATCTACAGAAGTCGGTTCCTGAGTTAGCGATTGATAACGAGCGGTTACGAAAAGAGTTAAAAGTTTTAGTGGAACAATTTGAAGAATCTGAACGCAAATTGGCTGAACAACAAACTGAATCGACTCATTTGAGAGTGAGTCGCGTGCTGATGACGTCATCGCATCTACTTTGCTCATAATAGATTCCTCTTGCTTAATTTGTAAATAGTGAAATGTTGAAGCCAATTTGGCAAACGACCAAAAAGTTTGATTCTTTCTCATCAATGAAGTCGCGATTGATGGTCACGTGATGTTTATAGACGCTGGTATCGGATCATTTGAACGAAGATTCGAATCACAATGACCTGAAACAACAATACGTGTGTTTGTTGGATGAACGACGTCATATACTCGATTGTCAAGGATCGCTGAATAGCGCTTTACGAAGAGCGGAAGAGACGCGAAAAGAAGCATTTGAAGAAGCTGAAGATTTAAGAGAAAACGTTCGAGTTCTTGAACGAGAATTGAAGCAAGCGCGGGCTGATAAAAAGGTTGTGGACAGCAAGTTAAAGGTAAGGCTAACCACCTGTCCATCAACTTCTTGTCCACCAATCCTTTACCGCCAACTACTATCTACTAACCACTGACCGACAACCACTGACCCGCAGGCAACTCGAGATTCAACTACTTCGGAACAGCAGCGACTCCGTGAAGATCTTCGCGTTCTTAGACAGCGAAATCGCGACTTGCTGCAGCTGAACGAGGTGTCTGGAAGTGAAGATAACTTCGTCGCCATCGTCGATGGTTTACGTGGTGAGAAGCAGGTAGTGACGTCACTTACACAAAGCTAAATCGCGTTGATGACGTCATTTATCAGGAAATGGAGGAAGAAAGCCGAGAACTTCAAGCTGAGAACGACAAGCTAGACGCGCGCGTTTCTGAGCTTGAAGAGTATCTCGAAGCTACCATCTCGAAGGTGATGACGTCATGAACGCTTGACGTATTGATGACGTAGTTGAGCAGGCGAAGAAGGACTCTTCGGAGTTGTCGGAGTTGATTGATCGATTAAATGAAGAAGTTCGAATGAAGAATATCAAATTAGAAGAAGCAAATGAGACGATCTTTGTGATGGAGGATTCAGTGGAGCAACAAATCGCGGTCCAGAAGCACGAGCGTCACACCATCCAGCAGTTGCAGAATCAAATGTCTTCATTGAAGGTAGTCACGTGTTTGTGATGACTTGCGATGACGTATTTGATGACGTAGGAAGAACGCGTGCGCTTCGTGAAAGAGATTCAGCAGTTGAAACGTGAGCAGAGGAACCAATCACATGAATGGAGACAATTTCAGAGTGATATGCAAATGGCTGTTAGTATCGCGAACGACATGAAGGCCGAGACTCAACAAGAAGTTGAAAAGTTACGAGAAGAGAAGCAGACGCTCGAAGATGACGTCACTAAGCTTCGCGTCGAGAATGAACAATTACGTCGAAAGCGGATGGCGTCACATGCATCGAGTCATAGCCCGTTGGAAAGAAGAGGAAGTGAAGTTCAGGAAGTTCAAAAGATTCGGAGAAATTTGGATGCTTCTCCCGGAGTTCAGAGTCTCATCAAATCATTTGATAGCCAAAGCTCGACGACGATGACGCGCGTTAACAGCGCTACTATATCTCCCGCTTCCACACCACTCCTAGAAAATTCACCAAATCCGCCGGCATCCGAAGATCAATCTCCCGCCAATTTCAAAATTTCTCCGATCAAGTCGCCACCTTCTATCGCCACTATATCGCCAATGCAACGTCATCACTCGTTGACGTCACTGACAAGCGCGTCGAATACCAGCGCGAAATCACCTGCAGCAACCAGCAGCTCGTCTAGTAGTAGTAAAACTACAACACCAGATGGCGCTCGTACAAGTGAGTCTGTTCGAAAGATCAGAAGCATGTCATCAGGATCTTCCATCTTAGATACAGATCTGGGTCCGTTGTCATCGTTTCTGCGACGCAATTCAGCGGCGGAAGCGCGAAAACCTTCGTCCCTAGATGTCAGTAGAACAAACCAGTCAGGTTGGTTGGTGGCTAACTGGTCGATACTAGCTGGTCACGGGTTGTAATTTGTTAGATCGAACACAGCCAACGATGCCATCGACAGAACCGAGTGATAAGCAACGCGGTAAAACGCGAGGAAGTATTGTAGGGGGAGCAGACCCTCTAGTCACACTAGCTCGTAAATATGGAGGCTCGAAACGGAATGCGTTGCTACAATGGTGTCAGAAAAAAACCAAAGTATGCTGCTGGTTGCTAACTGCTGCTGGTTGCTAACCGTTAGTGGTTTTTGCAGGACTATCCAGGTATCGATATTACAAACTTTAGTACCAGTTGGTCCGATGGTTTGGCTCTGTGTGCTTTGATACATTCATACCTACCAGCTCATATACCTTACTTGAATCTTGCAAACACTTACACTACAAGCAATGATGAAAGGCAACGAAAACTACTTCAGGTTATTTCTAATATTTCATTTCTATTTCTTATCTTTGAACTTTCAGGCGAAACACTTCCGGCTAGCACTTGCTGCTGCTGAAAGTTCTGGAATCGAACCAACTTTGAGTGTGGAGTCGATGACGTTGAATGAGCGTCCTGATTGGCAAGGAGTCATGAAATATGTGACTCAACTTTACAAATACTTTGAAACGTGATTGGATAGGTGTGAATGTTTGCTGGCATTTTTCTTCGTTGTCTTTTAACTGTAGTTCTGATGAGAGATGAATCACACTACATCACATGAAAGACAGAAATGTCATTTGTATTTTGTCGTGTTTGATGTTTTCCGACAACAAACTGATTATTTACAGCGGTTAGTAGATTGGAAATTTTTGTGGCGGTTTTCGATGAAAGCAAGAAATAATTTATTAAGTTAATTACAATTTTCAATTTTTTCACATTAGTTGAATGCAAATCACTAAAAGCTTCACAAATATTTCCAACTTCCTTTTCTCTTTGTTTTGTTTTTCTTTTAAATTAATTTTGTCTTTAATAAATAAAATCGATAAAACCGATTTGTTTGTTTTCATATTTCTATTCAGGTTTCTTTATCAATGAAATCAATTAGATTTCAAATAGCAATTAATGACAATTAAACATCAAGAGCTAATTGAAAGCAATTTGTGTTGAGCTATTAGGCAGGTTGTGAACATGTAAACGACTAATCTGGCCATTTACCTTGTTCGAGTCTTCACAAAAATTAAATTTCATGAAAAAATAAAGAAAAATTGAAGAAATTTTGAAGTCAATCAAATAAAGTTTACTTTTCATAAATAAAATTACAACTTGAGCTTTTTGTAATTTGAATAAATTATTTGTATGATAATTCATCATTTAATATTACACGAATGTTTGAAAATATATTTTACAATTTACAAATATCTTGAGAATCAACTGGATAGATATGTTTTCAACAGTAGCTTGTAGCAAACTGCTTGAAAGATATATTAAAGTTACTTATGATGGAAATAAATTCTAATTGAAACTTATTATTTCAGTAAATAACCAATTTGAAGTTTACTATTTCATAAATATTTAATTTATAGACAAAGTTAGAATTTTAAGTTAAAAACAGGAAGTGGTTTTTTGGACAGATATGTGCGCTCATCTCAGCATATAATCAGCAAAAGTCCATTAGCCTAATCTGTTTAGTTTCTTCACTCTTTTATTGTTTAAAACTAGATAAGAATTGTTTACTTTTCATTTTTGTTTTTATCACTTAGCTTTAAAAGCTAATATTTTAAGTTTCACTTTAAAATACGAAATGAATTTATAAATAAATTTGTTTAACAAGTAGCAAGACTTGAAAGAGATCTCTGTCTCTGTTTACTTTTCATTATTTTTTAATATGATTTTAGTTTTTATTCCATTCTCAAATACTAGCAAATGATAAGACTTTACAAAACAACTTAAAGTAATTTGATTCAAAAATATTTGCCGGACGATTGACTTTAATGAAGATTAAGCTGCTAAGATGATGTTGATATTCGATTATTTGTCTTTAACTCTTGTCATCTGAGACCTTAATCTGAAGAACGTCTCTTTGATCTGTTTAATCTATTCAGAGATATTTGATTTAGCCTTTCAAGTTTCTAAAATAGTTTCTAATAAATCTTTAATCCTGAAAAACAAGACATATCAAGGTCTTATTTGTTCCTTATTCTTGCGATTAACTTTACTGAAATACAAAGATGTCAGCGGACAATTTTTTTTACTTTTTGTATTCAAATCGACTTTGCGAAGAGATGACGTCATCAGTTTATCATCTTCTTTAATGTTTTGCTCCAAATACTTAGTAGTGATCAAATCTTGTGGACAGGTCATAGGGCACCAAACTTATCAAAGAACTTGCAGAAAAAACTTTGTCTTTCTTTGCATCTTCCATCAAACATCCCGAATCTGTTAGAAGCGAGACCTACATCAACCTCCGCTTAGTTACTCACCTAATAATGTGACGTCACCGCTTGCTTCTGTATCGAATTGAAGCACAATTATCACCGTCATCAAAAAGATTCGAAGAATCCCAACGAGTGAAATTAGCTTCCCGACCATTTGGAAACCACCATTTATCACTAGCTCGTTTCTAAGCAACAATCGCGATAAGTAACACGAATAAACGCGGTTTGTATCAACTCGTAGTACTTTGTAGAGTCCAACCCAAATAGTGCTTAGATCTCTAGAATTCATGAAGTTAATGGTTTGATTCCATGTGTTTGTGTCTTCAATGTACGCCACGTGACCCCCTCTTTTCTGACAAAACGCTTCAGCTTTCCACCAGTCCAGCTGGTAGTCAAGGTAACGATAGCAGTATCTGCTGATTATTCGTTGCAAATTTGTTACAAATTTGCAAATGATGTTTTCGTAAAATAATTTTCCTTTTTATTTGTTACTTGCTCGTAAAATGTAACTTGTAGCCAAATTACACAAATTTTACAAAAAGTATTTTTAAAACTGTGAGTATGACGAATAAATTAAAATGAAAAGTTTAAACAGCTGGCCATGAAAAACTTTTCATTAAAATATTTAAAAATGAAATCACTTATTAAGTTAATAAGTAAAACAAAATAAAAATTTTAACTTGATTAAAAATCTGAAATTTAATAATTCATTTAAAAACAACATTAATGAATTAAACCAAAACTTGTTTCAAAAAATCAATTTTAGACAAATTGGAGCGAAAAATTGAAAGACTGAAGCAAGCTGACTTGAAGCTCGACAATTTTAAATGTTATCTGATTGACCTTAAAAGAAAAAATAAATTAAAAAATAATAAATGACTGAAATGGAATTGAATCTCTATAAGATGCTAACAAAATGAGTACTAGTAAATTATTAAGTACAAAACAGAATTCCAATATTCACCATCTATCAATTATTTACTTTAACACAATCCAACTCAGGCGAGAAGATGAGGATCAACAAACTTACCCGATTATCAAATCACTGCCCATTAGACAGGAAGACACGTTCGCCCACGATTTTAATTGAAGGATAGCTCGATTGAGAGATGAAGTGACCTGAGTAAAGCGATCCAGAAGACCAGGATTTGTAAGATTGCGTTGTTGAGAGTCTTCTTTCTTCTCACCAGTCACAATTTCACGCAGAGAATTTAATTCACTTTGAAGTTGTAAAGAGTTGCAGTAAAGAAAGATACTTCCCGTCAAAGCGATCCCAGAAATAAGGACGGCTACTAAAGGAACTCCGTAAATTGCATTCGCATCTTTTCGTTGTCGACGAGAAGTCTCGTTGTCAAGGTGACGAGCACCTCGTTTAGTGGCGTGTCGAAGTAGACGACTGCCACCGATTGCCGGTTCCGAGTTGCTTTCCATCGTGTAGTGTTTTCAGGTATTCTGGTGGAGGTGAAACTTTGTCGTTTTCTTTTTTCTTCTGTTGTTGCGACGTCATCACCTACTTCGATTTGTCGAGACACAACTCAATTTGCTGTAGCAGTATAGATTTGATTATAGCTTGCTGGTCGATGCTAACTTGTTTAGAAACATCAACATTCTGCTTGTCATTTGCAGCTGAGTTTTCTTTTTACTCAAAGCTTCTCGATTAATTGAAGATGCACAAAAAATGAGTTTTTATCTTTTTTTTTTAGAAGTTAAATTATTACTGAAGATTATTAATTGTTTTCATTGAGATTTATTCTCATAATATAAATAAAAAATCATTTAATATATCTCTGGGACTTTTTCTAAACATTTTCGAATTAAATCTTTTAATCAACAACTTTTATGATCGATTATAGATAACAGTAACTTAAAGAAAATCGAGACAAAAAGAAGCAACTTTCCGCTTCAATGAGTCTCGACATCATCTCTTTTGATTTATTGCGCAATTATCAATTTTTTCAATTATTTTTAAAGCGCATTAGTTTGGAATATCTCGCTTCTTTACTGATGATCAAGCTTTTTCGCGTTGTCAAAAACGAATCCGGCAACTCGGCAGTCAACGTCTTTTGATTCGGAGTCTTCTCCTCGCCATCAACTTGCCAAATCATGATTCGGTTCGCCAAACTAAGATCCTTATCGGTGTTTTTCATCAGCGAGCGGAGGTTCTTTGCGGTTACTGATTGCGGTCTTGCAGTGCTCTTTTTTGGTGCTTGAAAAGGAAGATGCAGATCAAGAAGTTTGGATGGCAACGTCTGTCCTTTTTCGCTTGGACGAGACAAAGTATTGCGATGAAATTTTGGACCGAAAGGACGATGATCAAGCTTAGATGCAAGAGCGTTGTAGGAATCATGATCAAGTGAACGAGTTATTCGCCTATTTGGTTGACTAAGATTAGCTGGATTAAATGACCAACGATTAGGATTAGATGCAGGACCATTAGGATTGGATTCAGGACCATTAGGATTGGATTCAGGACCATTAGGATTGGATTCAGGACCATTAGGATTGGATTCAGGACCATTAGGATTGGATTCAGGATCATTAGTATTGGATTCAGGACCATTAAGATTAAATGTAGGATTAGATGTAGGATTTGATGATTGAGTGTTAGAATTAAAGGCAGGGTTTGGGGTACTAGTAAGATTAGAAGATGGGTCAGATGTAGAGTTAGAAAGATCAAATTTAACGGCTAAGCGATTAGGTGAAGAAGTAGTAAAAGATTTAGCTTCATCTGTTGTAGATTTGGCTTTAACGTTTGATTGAAGTAGCTCCTGTTTCCGATGAATTAATTGATTTCTATAAACAACAAATCATTAGTAAATTGAAATCTCAAATCATATCTACATCTTCATCTCAATTTCTTTTTCTGACCAACGTCGGTTTTTCATCACTAAGAACATATTTTCTAGTTCCTTGTTGCGTTCTTCCAACATTTTATTTTCATGCAAAATCTGCTCGTTTTCCTACAAACATTAAAAAGTCACACCAGTCCACGACTAGTCAGTAGTCACCTTTTTTAATTTCAACAAATCTTCCTCTGATATCACTCTTTTTTGTATCTCTTCCTCTTTTTTAGCTTCCAAGTCGGATATTTCTAACTCTTTTAATCTCTCTTCTACCAACTTATCATCTATCTTTGAGACTCTAACTTTTTCAGTTGACTCTTTTTTTGAATCAACTTGAGAAATTGCTTTCTTTGAACCTCTAATTTCTTTCTTTTCGGCTGGCAAAGAATCTCTTTTCTGTTCTTTCACCTCCTTTTACAAGAGTTGATGATGAGATCAAGTATATATGTAACTGAGATGTACCTCAGTGATGCTTTCAGCAAAATTTACAAAACTTTCTTTCTCTTTTTTGTCTAAGAGTAGCATTTGTAGATCTAGACTGTTCACTGAGTCCTTTTCGCTTAAGTTTGAATGATTATCTGCTTGCTTCTCTGAAATTTCCACTTCCAATTCATTTTCTTCATATGTCAAATTAAAACTAAGAAAATTGTTTCCAAACTCTTCTAATCTTCGGCTAAGGATTCAACGTGATTAGCTTTCAATTAACTTCTTTGAACTCACTTCAGTTTGATGTTCAATTCGTTCACAAATCCATATTTAATTTCTTCAATGTGTTGCTTGAACTGAGCTTGCAGCTTAGTCTTGTATTTCTTAACATTTTTTTGCATCTCATCATTTGACATTTCTACAATATTTTGCATCTAGAAATAACTTTGTGAAAGATTGCTGCAAGACACAAGATTTTAGCTGACCTTGATCAGAAGAAGAGTGTTCATTTCATCACGAATTTCATTGCGATAATTCTTGAATGATGCTTGAAGCAAATTGTGTTCTGTTTGTAGTTTAGTCAACTTTACCTCAGAGCTGTTACGTAAATCTGTCAATAATTTCCTGTAGCCCGTTTCCAAGTTAGCGACTTCCTGCTTGTGCGCCTGAGCAATCGATATTACAGTAGCTTATACAAAATTTAATTCATTTTTTTTGTAGTCTATATTTGAGGATTTTCAATACAGTTTCAAACTGCTGTAAAAAGGAAAAACAATTCAGAGTTTTTATCGTATTTCAATCATAATTTTTCAATGTTTTCTTTTCATAGGTCAGTAGTAACAACTTTTTCAGGTCAGGTCAGTTCTTTCATTCATTGATTCCAAATCTTCTTCTACTATTTATGAATTGATTAAAATCAGAAGATACTCAAAATATAAATCTCATAAGCCACTAACATATATAAAATACCGTAATTTGTGCTGAACAATAAATTAAAAATCATGTTTAGATTACTTTGTTGAGTTTTCTCATTTCTTCTGAATTATAAGCTTGTATCTTATTTCTTTCATTTTCAAGAGATGTTTCAACTAGATTTCTAAAAGTTTGAAACTTCAATCTCTCCTCCTCCAAACAAGTGGACAAGTATAAAACGGTTTCTTTCAATCTCAGAATGACTGCTTCCCTACCAACAAAGATTTTTTTATAAATTAGATATTTGATGCCAACAAATTATTCTTATTAAAATGTTGAATACAATTTTGTAAATTGTTTAAAAAGTCTCAGTCTTTAAAAGGTTATTCAAAAATAAAAAGTTCAAAGTTTTTCTGCAAATTTTAAATCAGAGGTCTTTTGACTTTTATGTAGTCTACAAGCCATTATAACATTTTTTCAGAAACATAAATTATTAAAATTTAATGGCCATGCATAGGAATTTTATTAAAGGTAGTTTTTAGCTTGTAATGAGTTTATATTGTTATTCAAAAACTACAAAGCTTTCATCAAATCAAAAGATTAATACTTACATTTCAAGAATGACTATTACTAAAAAAGTTGTTTTAAATTTATTTATTAATTCTTCATTATAGCAGCTGTTTATACTTAATCCCCCTATTTAAGTTCTAGAAATAATTAAAAGTTATCTGGTTGAAAGGTTATTGCTTTATTATAAAGCAAAAAAGCTTGTGCTTGTATAAAATTCTTATAAACTCGATAAAGATATATCTAAATTAGTATGTTATTTTATAATTAAAAAAGATATTATAGAAGTGATTTGGATCATGATTTGTTTGATTATTTAAAAAAAATCTATAAAAAAATACGTTAAAAATTAGACTAAGTCAGCAAACTAAAAATAATTTTTGAATGTAATATAATCTGTTTTTAATTATTAAATTGTTGATAGGTTTTATATAATGTAATTTAATTTGCAATTTGTGGTTTTAATAAACACAGGTTTTCAGCATGTGATTTCGTAGTTCTTTGTTTACTTTTTTACTTTGTATCTATTAAACATTTTTTCCTAATTTTAAATCCGGGTTTAACAATTAAATTGCTACAAAACATTATTCTCTAGTAAAACAGAGAAAGTTCATTCAAAAATTTGAATCAAACTGAATGTTTTAAATTGGGCTTTTTAAATGTTCTATCTTTCAACAGTTATTAAATTTTTTATAGTTTTTTTTATTAATATTTATCGGCAAGTTGAACAATGTAGTAGTTTAAAAACTTTAAGATGATTAATGGAAGGTTTTAAAAAACACAATAATATCACCTTGAAAACAAGCTTTATTTATTAAAAAAAGGTTTATTTTATATCTAATTAAATATTTAATCATATTGTAAACATTTTTAGTTATTTACCATCTAGATAGCTTAAGAAATATATTCAACTTATTAGAATTACTATTATATTATAATATTAATGTTGTTACAATTCAGATATACTACACGTCATTTCTCTGATCGTACTATTATTTAAAATTATTGTACTCTTATCAACTTTAATGATCACTATAAAGATTTTCTAAACCCTTTATCCTTCTTTAGAAGCTGTCGCTCAGTCAACTTTAATAATGGACTAAAAGCTTTTTCAATAAGGTACCACTCCTTAGAATCTTCTCTTCGGTTCGATCACTTTGTCAACATTAATCAACTTTCATAAAATTGTGTCAAAAATATGATTTAAGTAATTTTCTTAACAAGTGATATATAATGGTATAGTTTCTTCATTTTCTTCAATTATTTTGTATTGTTGACTTATTGCCTTTGCCTCTTTAGTGTTCTTGTTTTTGCTACATTGATTATGTTAAACTGATACTTATGACCTTTTTTATATTCTTCTGTTGTCAAATTATTGTTTTTGCTTAAAGTATATTTGTAATCTTTAGTCACAATTTGAATAAAATAAACTACTATATTAAAACTTAAATATATAGCTCTTACTTGTTTATATTTTTCTAGCGAAACTGTAGTTGTCTTACTAGAATAGTATTTTTTAATTTCATAATAATATTTTTGAACTTTAAAATTTTAAAAAAGCCAATCTTTTTCAATACTACGCTTTTATTTTGATTGACCATTTTAACAACCTTATATATGTCTAGCTTTGAATTTGTTTTATAAGTTAGAATTTTGAAAACTTGGTTCTGGCTGTACTTTAGAAAATTATTAAATTATATTTATTGTAAAACCTGCTAAAGTCATGATAAAAGTTGTACATTAAATAATTTAATAAATTAGGAAAAATAATAGAAATATTTATTATATAAGTTTTTTTATCTAAGCAATTAAATATTCAAAATTAATTAGTCTATTTTTACAAATCAAATTTTATACACTTTTTATGGTTGGTTAGAATATTTAACTTTAGATGAATTAAGATAAATTTCTTATAAAGTATTAATTTTTCCAAAACTGTTTCATCTTCAGTTTGTTTGCTTTATAAATAATTTTATTGTAATTTACTAAAACTCAATAAGTATAATTTGAATTATTATAGTTAGCTAATGAATTAAATAGTGAGTTGACTGAATTAATAATTGCATTTACTAAAACAATTGTTATGTAGATAATTTATAAAGATCTGAAAAATGTCTATGACAAAGTTTGCTGAAAGTTTTTGCCAAACAATTATTAATAAAGGATTTGAAGAGTTTGAAATCAAGAATTATGTGAATAATAAAAACAATCAATTTGGCAATCATAAAGTTATTGGGGATTATGTTGAAGCTTTAATAAAAAATAATCTGCATATTGCAATTGATGTATTCAATGAACAAGTTGGTCAGTTTTGCAGTAATTTTGTTGATGAAACAATTTCTGCTGCTTTACATAGTATTGCTGAAAAAGACTGGAAAATAAAAGATCATTTAAATAAATATTGTGATCTTCTTTCTAATTCTATTATTGATGATGCAATTTCATTAATGTCTGGTGAAGGCTCTGCACAAGTTGAAAAGTTTTCTCATAAGTTTATGGAAAAAATATTTGTTGAAGTCAATCAATGCTTATCAAAAAAGAATCCTTTCATTGATTTTTCTCATCAATTTGTAAACAGATGTCTACATAATGTTCTATATGCAGAGTAAGATTTGATTTAATTATTTACTTTTCTGTTAGTATATTTTTAGAGGTTTTGTAATTAATTATAAGTTGATATTTTTTCAGTGAGAAATATGATAATTCAAAAGTCAAAACTGATGATATAAAAGCGCTTGGAGTAACTAACAATTCTAATTTGGTGAGAAGTTTATTTTCATCATAACAAAATTTTCATTTGTTTTTTATCTCAGATGAATTCTAGAAGAACATCTTCTTGTAGTTTGATATCTTGTACATCTTTTAAAAGTCGAAATATCAGCCTAAGAAAAAATAGTGAAGTTACCAGGTTTGTTTATTAGTTATACTTGTACATTATCTTAGTAATTTATGCATCAGTATTTAGAGAGTTTTTTTACCTAACTCAAACTTCTTTTATTTTTAGTGAAAAATTGAATAATGATGGAATGTATTGATTTTGAATACTAACTTATTCATTTGCTTCGAAATTAACTCAGTCAAAGTTTTTTTAAAAATTTAAAAATTAAACTAAATACATTATAGCTCAAATGATGCTATAACGCCAAAGTCTATCTGTGAAAATTCTTTTGTTCGGGGCTTATATAACTTTGCTGATCAACTTCTCTATTCTCTCTCTACTCTTGAAGATGACGCAGAATGTGACTCATTGATGTTTGAAAGAGGTAATTATAAACAATAAAGTCACAAGAATAGTTAAAGTTCTAAAATGTTAATTATTGTCATAAACAAAATTTTGATTTTTTTTTTATTTTAAATTGTAGCAATGATAAATAGAAGAAACAAACGATGTGTTTCATGTCCTTCAATTTCCAATCACTTGTTGAAAAACTTGCCTTCAGTTAATCGAAGAAAGGCTTCTGATGTTAACTTTTCTTCTTTAAATCTTTCTGATTATGCCAATAGTCTTGCTTCTTCTATTTTGATTGAAGTAAACAATAATTTTTAAATTTTGATATTTTAACAACAGATTCTATCAATTGTAGTTTTGCAGTTTGCTGAGGAAAACTTTTTGTTTAATCTTTAGATTTCAATGTTTTTTGTAAATTCGAAATAAAAGGCTTTTGTAAAGATATGTTCTTTTCGAAAAATATTCCCTTTAATAGTTAGAAAAGCTTCTAGACTATTACGAGCACATTTCAAGTACTATCTCTTTCAAACTCTATTATACGGCTTGATTGAATAAACCTTTTACTTCTATTGTTATTCTTAGTCATTCATTTCAATGTCATCTCGTATATAAAATACTAAATTTGTGCGTTCTACAAAAACTTCAAATTCGAAAAATCGACCGTTTTCAAAAATCTTTATATAATCAGGTTTCCAATAAATATCAATACCGCTTAAATTCAAACGATTTTCAACCCTTCTAAGTCAATTGAGGTTTTTAAGTTTGCACAAAATAAAAAGGGCGTGAAGCTTTGGATGCAAAAACAATATTTAATCGTAATTAGATAGGAGTATGTTGTTAGACTGAAAAGTGTTGAGGTATTGAATATCATAAATATAATTTCTGATTGATCTTAGATTAAAAGAACACTTCATTTTGATATCTTAAAACTAATCGTAATTTAAATATCTATATGATTATAAGCATCATAAACATTTTTTGCGATATCATTTTTAAACATATTTCTAGAAAGCAAAAATAATTGATAAGAGTGTTTCCAGCTGACTTTTTTGATCTGATTGTAAATAAAATATTTGACTGTTATATTATTTTTCTTATCCAAGTAATTTTAAGTAATTGTCTTTGTTCAAAAAATGGTTGTTGAGGAAAGGCGTTTGATCACATGATAGAGATTTAATTTTATTTACCTATAAATAAATTAGTTAAAGTTAAAATACTTGTAAAGCAATGTAAAGCTTAAACATTTGAACACTTTTGTGTATACGTTATCTTTGTTACAAATGTTATTAATATAGTTTATAATTTGCTCAGTATCAATTTCTATTGTAACTGAGTCAAAGGACATATTCAGAAAGTTGAATAATCAGTTGTGTTTTTGCGTTGCAACAAGCTATTAACTTAAAGTTATTAGTTAGCTTGTTGGAGTTTGATTTTTACTCATTAACATTTTTACCTGATGTGAGTTAGTAGTAAGAGTGCTTCAATCTATATGTCCAAAAGAAGACAGTTTGTTTTCACCATTAGTCGTTGGGTGGCGCATTGTTATTGAAAGTTAAAAATAGTAAGCAACTAAATCGTGTATCAGTATATGTGTTTCCACATTATTGATCTATCGGTTTTTTGCATCAAAATGCTTTAAACAATACAAGAAGAAATGTCTTATCGTCTTATGAAATTTTTTCTACTGAGTATTTTAGCTTTTTTAGAACTACACGCAGCAAGTATTGTGTCTAGTAATAAAGCTAAAATTGTAGTTACCTCTATAGACTTCCAAAATACTCAAACAGTCAAACCTTGTTTGATTGCCACCTTGGAAGCAAATATTATTATTAACATCAATGGGTAAGTTATTGATTTTTTCTGGATAGTGAATTAATTAATATTTATTACAATCTTTTGGTTCTCATTATTTAGTTTTATGAATATATATATAAACATATATTAAATATACCTTCTAGATTTAAAAAGTAAATTATTAAAATTAGAGTTTATGTAAATTACGGTATGAAGAATTTATGAAACAAGTTTTTTGAGCAGTTCAAGCAGATTGAAAGATTATTTTTGAATAAAGAACAGAGATTAGAATTTGAAAGCCAAGAGCAAGATTTGAGATGAACTAAGTATAATCTTATTGTTAAAAGCTTTGATATTTAAGTATCTTATAATTGTATTTTTATATTATGATTAATAAGTATACTATTTAAATATCTCCATTTTTTGATAAGTTAACTATAAGTCCAATTAAGGCTAATTGAAACATTGGTTTTTAATCCTAATTAACTTACATAGAAAGCCTTTGTCTATATTAAAGTCTTATTCACCTTTGGAAAGCTGTTTTTTAAATATTTTTCAGCTATAATAACGATATGTAATATAATGTAACTTCAATTGGATTATGAATAGATTTTGTTTGTTTTTTTTATTTAGAGAAACTTATAAAGTTGCAATTCCTGAAAATCCTGATGAAATATCAACCTCTGGGAGTTACTGTGATCTTGATTTTAAGTCCTTCCTTGCTCTTAACTTTTATGGAATTCAACTAAACATCTTATTTGCAAGGGATACTATTATAAAACATACTAGCAAAATGACTTATTGTGATAGGTGATTTGTTGATGATACTCAAAAAATTAGTTAGAAATTATTATTGATTTGTTAAATTAAAAATACTTTTTGTATCGTTTATAATTCTTAACTGATAATAAAGATATTAAAATCAAATAATTAAAAACTCCTTGCCACTAATATATATTTTGTGATAATTGTTTATAGATGTGATGTTGGTAGCTGGACTATCACCAACTTTCACTTGCTTGTTTCTGATTGGAAAAAGTTAAATGGAAGTTTACATTTACCCCCTTTTGAAGCAGAAGCTTCCTCAGCTGATATTAGTTCAGTTGCTGGCCCTGTTAAGAGTGGTATCAATTTGCATCGCTCATATCAATGTAGTAATAAACAAATTGATGTTCAATTTCATGTGAAGAATAATTCAACTGGTAGAAAGGTCCAAATTAGCTTCTTTACTATCATGGTTCAACCTTTTCTTGTATCCGACCAACAATACTTTTCTGATCCTCAATTTTGCGAGTAAGTGTTTCATAATTGTTTTTTTCTCCCTATTGACTTTTATTATCTCTTTTCAGCAATGTTTGGCTCGCTCATATCCTTGTCATTCTTCTGCCTGCTCTTTATTTTATCATCTTTCTTCTGATCAATCATTATCGAAGTAGGATTCCCTGCTTTCCTGTCGCCACAAAGCCAGTCAAAGTCGTTGTCGATGAAGCTAGTTGAAGAGTGATTAATGTTGTTGCTCGATTGTTGTGTTTTCTTGTTGTTTTTATTCGGATTTTTTGTGTCTTTTTTCATAAATTTAAAACTGGGAATCTTCTATTTTTTTACATTTAATTCTATCTATCTTCGTAGAGAATATCCCTTCATCAATTAATTATATAATTATTTTAAGTAGTTTTATAATCACCAAAAACTGTGAAACTGTCAAACAAATACTATCTATCTTAAGCATAAGACATCAAACAACATTTATAAATTCCCAAAATTTAATAAAATGATCTAGAGTATGACTTTCAAACAATAACACTATGAAAGGTTCCATCAGTCCTGAATACTAGTTATGTTGAATCAGATGTCTTCTTATCTCTTTCTTCATAAAATCGTTTGACCTTTAGTTAAAACAATTTACTCAATTTTATTAGTGCTGTAATTATCTACTAACCATGGTTTGAACTCGGGAAAGCTTATCATCATTATCTTCACTACCGCTAGAAGAGTTACATGAGCAATCGCTCGCCAGATACGGATGTTCGATTTTTATTTGATTCATTATTACAATGGTATTGTCATGTATAACAGCGTCATTGCAGCTGTAATTCAAAAATTAATCAATTTGATCATCTTTACATATGGCCAACTTACATTCTTTCGATGTACAAGTATAATTCTATGCCATCTTTAGTCATACCACCAGAAAAAGCTTTTGCAACTTTGAGTCTTAATTCCTTTTTAAACTGAAGTTTAGCTAATCCTGCAATTTTAGCTAATGGCTAAAAAAGTGAAATTAGTGAGCATATAAAAAATCTATATAATTTCTTAAAAAACAAAATTAATTTATCATTTATATAAGGATAAATAAACTTTTTTAGATATCACTTTAGTAAATTTACCCTATTTTCATCATGATTAATCTTTTTAGGAGGATTTTCTTTGTTTCCACATTTTTGGGGATTTACAATTGCATAAGCAAATCGAAGATTTATCCAAATTAAATCATTTAAATGGCTTTTGCCATTAGAAGCAGGTCCCTCTAAAAATATAATATAACGGTAAAAATTAATTATATTTACAAATTTATAGAAATAAATTTACTTAAAAATATCATTTGAGTGTCATGGTCAAATGCTACCACTTCTCCTTTTAAGATTATGTCTGGATAAATTTTAAAAACTACAGATTCTCCCGGGAAAAAGTAGTCATCATTAGTAGGAAAAGCATCTTTAGTAGGAAAAGCATCCTTAGTAGGAAAAGCATTCAATGACATCTGTGCAGATCTAACAGATTCAATAAATTAAACAAGATTAATGATTTCTATGAGAAAAAACAAAATTTTACAAAATACCTTACAAAACAAATAATATTTTAAAATATAAAGTTATTTTTTGCATTAATCAAAAGTTAAATTATATACAAAGATATGGCAAAATCATTTTAAATTAAAACTCATAAACAAATAGTAATTATTTATCTATACATTTAGTAATTATAGAATATTAATCTTTTTTGCATGATATACAATTCTAATCTTTTCAGAAGTTTGAAAAGTCTAAAAACTCATGCAAAAACAAAGATATAAACAAAGATTTTTTAAATTTAATTTATAAATCAAAATATCTCAAGATTTATATCTATGTTACTTCTTGAAATTTGATATTAGACTGCATAATCTTTAAAATTTTTGAAATAACAGAAAATAAAACCAAATTTTCAATATCTCTTCAAGCTATATAAACATTAAATGCTAAATTTAAACTTTATGTGTATAGCTTGGTAAACAGATTAATAAAATATAATACTAAAGCTAAGTAGTTAATACTAAAGCTTTAAAAGTTTATAAGATTTGATAGAAAAAAATTATAACATAAATCAAAAACCTAATTATTAAAAATAAATAAGCATTTATTAGAAAGCAAATTTGAAGTAATTTTATGATAAGAAAAAAGTTTAATTGCTACAACTAATTTGGTAAAAATTCAATAAAATAAATAATGAAAATGCAAGATATATAACTAGTGATTCCCAACCTTTTTGCATTTAACTGTAAAAGAAAAGTAACGTACTACTTTATTTTTCAAGATAGTTTAAAATCAAGCATAAATAGGAAATATTTAATAAAAAAAATTATTTTCTATGATTTAATGAAAAAAAGCTTTAGATCAATACTAGAAAAAAGTAAATTTAGGAAATTAGAATTGTTGTCTATTAATCATACTAAACGCAAAGAAGGGTGTTAAAATGAGCAGATGGAGATATAGAATAAAGAATAGATGTACCACATGGCAGTTGGAGAGTTCTCGCACAGTATAATAGTACATAATTACATAAAATGTAAACGATATAAAAAGAATCAAAGTTTTAAAATGACAATTAAGGTAAGAATAAAAGTGTTCAACATCAACTTGAGTAACACGAGAATGTAACATTTTTTATACATAACTTGCATAGATAAAAATAATTCCTATAAATCTATAATTTAAAACAAAACTAAATATAAGAGATAATTTTATAAAGCTGCTAAAAAGCGAAAAATATAGTTTAAATATAAGAATGTAAGTTTAGTTAATACATTAAATAATTTGACTTTATACAGGTTCGGTACGAGTTATATAAAGTAAAATCTATACACAATGTGAAAACGAGACAAAAGCAATTTCAAATGTATTAAAACAGTTAATCAAAGTTTTATTAATTTAGATTTATTTACTTACTGTAAAATATTTTTACAGCGAGAATCAGATATTTATTCTTCAGATATATTTTTTACTTTCACCACTAATGTAACGACAATAAGACTTTAAAAAGTGTTCATTGAGGAATTTGAGTTTCGTTTTTATTCTTAGAATAAATTAAATATAATTAAAGTATTCCTAAACGAAAAAATGATCTTTCGTGCAACTACATTTAAAAAGGATTGTACCAACAGATAACTACTATGATCTGCGTTTTACATGGTATTTAATTCATAGTAATCAATCAGTTTTCACCAACTTGAAACTAGTTTGCAATCCAAATATCAATTATAATTATGCTTAATGGCAAATATCTTATCTTTGTTTAACTCTTATAAAAATATCATTAAAAATTCATTCTTATTTATTTTTAAACCATTTAACTCAGATTAGCTAAGCTATTCATAGATACTTTTGGTAGAAATTACCGCAAATAAAATATTGAAATAAAATCATATTTCTTCCATACTTTATTTTAAAACTATTTTTAACTACAATATTATTTTGTTTTGATGTCAATTTGTGTCGTAACGAACTTATTTCCAAAAATCAGACTTCTGGTGGTACTGAAAGAATTTCTTCAACTAGTGGTAAGAAATATGCCCAGACCTTAAAATTATTTCTTTCTTCAATTACTTTATATAAATAGTTCAAAATTTAATGATTTACTAAAGACTACTGAGTAAAGTAGTACTGGGCTAACAATAACTAGATCAATAAAGTATAAGTTATTAATCAGAAATGGGTTTCTTTATGGTTGTTGTCATTCTATGAAGCTTTCAATACTTAAAGTATGGCTGACAGTCAACTTTTAATTAAATAATCACCATCCAATTAAAGAATATCTTAAAAAATAACACGAATTTAAGTATTCAGTTTCTCTATAATCAACAAATTAGTTTTTTATGACTTAGATTGTTTTTTTACTACTGGGTTGCTTAATTTATCATAATTTATGCTAATTTCATGGTCATCGAAATAGATTTTTTTCAATCAGAAATCTGTTTTCTCTTATTAAATTTTGATAAATTTTCCAAGCCGATAAAAAATAAAAGTTTATTTTTTGTTGAATATCTACTTGCTGTACTTTCGTTATTATTTTGCATTTGTGATAAAAACTAATGTTTTTGTTGGAATAAGAAAGCTTTGTTTATTATTTTCAAAAAGTTTTTTCGAAGGCAATCAAAACGAAAATTAGATAAATAGAAAAAAATTAAACGTGATAAGGAAGAAAAAACCAAGGTAAAACAAATTTTCTAAATAAAATTATACTTTTATAAAAAAAATTTGTTTGAACTAAATTTAATTCTATCTGATTTTAGAAAAACTTGTTACAAAGTGACTAATTAAGACTGGCACCAATCACATGAGTGAACATTTTTCTTTCTTCTCCTTCGTCTCGTATAAAACAGATTTGATTGAAGAGTCAAAAATCTCCTTTAATCCAGTCTTAGTAATGGACGAGCATTCAAAATAAGCGACAGCCTGAACTCTTTCAGCTAACTGTCGACCGTCCTCAAACCTACAATACCAGTTTCAACAAAGCAACTTTCAGTAGTTTCTACTTTACTTTAGAGAAGTTTCTTTATTCCGTAAGTCAACTTTAGTACCAACTATAAAAAGACGCGCATTTGGACAGTAGTGCTTTACTTCTGGAATCCATTTTCGTTCCACATTAACAAAGCTATTTCGTGAAAGCACCGAAAAACAGACAAGAATGACGTCAGAGTTGGTATAGGAAAGAGGGCGCAACCTAAATAAATAAAAAAAGTTAATTATAAAGCATACATACAAAGCGTCTACAACTGCAACCTGTCATATGCTTCTTGACCAGCAGTGTCAAATAGCGTTACAGTTATAGTTTTATCGTCTACCAAAGTCGGGACGACGTGGTTGTCGAACACAGTTGGTATATAGCCATCTGGGAACTTTCCTGTCGAATAAACGATACACATACAAGTTTTTCCCACTTCTCCGTCTCCAACTACTACAATTTTCAACGAGTTTTTCTACCAAATATTTCGATTAACAAATTTTATGTTAGAAGTTAGCAAATTTCATAATATTTTTTCATTTAATATTTATTTGTTTGTGATATTTATTTATATGAGTTTCTATTAAAAGCATTACCGTTTTTGCCCTTTGCACTTTGATTCTTTGAAAATAAGTTGATTTAAATCTATAGTAAACTTATATCATAGTTTGTTTTAAATGGGAAGAAGTGACGATTTGACTGATAGAGAAATAATGAATGAGCGATAGAAATAAATAAAACAGTTTAAGAAAGCACAAATAATAGAAAGATAATGAAATTTGATAAAACTAGAACCATTTCAACTATTATTTTAGCTAAGTATTTAATTTTTCTTATTAGTCGAATGTTAAAATTTAACTTACATCAGAAGCATTCATATCCTCAAAAATCACTTTTTAATAAAAGGACTTTAAAATTGTTTAAATAAAGTTCCCGTTCATTGACAAAAACAAATAAAGAATCTGATGAAGTTTTAAAAACATAAAATCATTTTTCTAAAATAATTTATCATTAATTTATCACTCTCTAAATTATATCTGACGCTGTTCAATTACGTTTCCATAACGGATGTGCATATTTCAACTAAAAAGTTTACTCATTTTATAAACTGAAAACCAGCAGTCTTGTAAAAAAAAAGGAAATTTATAAAAATAAAACTTTAGTAATATTAAAATAGTACAAATTTCTGCATATAAATATCTTTAAAGCTTTTATTTAAAATAGTTATTCAGATGTTTACTTAGACTTTACTTGAATATGGTCAAAAAAGTCCAGTAATTTATTTAAGATATAATTTTCAATGAAAATTTGTGTTTGAAACTTTGAATTTTATTAACAACTAAAAATGTTTTTAAAAGCAATGTTCTATAATTATTTTTTTCTCCTAACAAAGCTTTCAAAAATAGAAACAATGTTTTTTCTGCATAACTGTAATTAGTATTTTTACAAGCTTAAAAATACAGCCTAAAAAAACAACTTTCAAGTCAAATAAAAACTTCAAAAAAATTTGTATAAAAAAAAAACCATCAAAGTTTTGTTGCTTAAGTAGCAATAAATTTTTAGAATTAATCATAATTGTTAAATTTTAAAGTGGTATTTATATATATTCAAACAAAAAAAAACATTTGTAAATAACATCGGTTTGTTAATAAATTTTAATAGGGTTTAGCTAAACTTAGCAAAAATAAAACCAAATTAACTCAAATTTTCTTTAACAAACTGAAACTATATCAAATGGTTTAAAATTAGTTGGTGGCTAATATTAAAAAAAAATTATTTTAACAATGGTAAAAATGACAACTATGTATCCAACTATAATAAGTTTTAATCTTTATTATTCAGTGAAATATATAATTGCACAAACAGTATATCTGGTCGATCACAAACTAATGATACTGCAGAATTCATATAAACCTTAATTATTAATTTGTTGAACAAGATTAAAAATAATGATTCATTAACTACATAATCAGACAACATATTATCAAATTATAAATATAAACAAAACTGAATACACATAAATTGTAACTTAAATACGTTCATGAACTCGAACAGCCTTCACTCCATTATATTCAAGATACTAAAATGAAAACAATTTATGTTTTTATCAAAATATCTGTTCCTAATTTACCAGCACCATCTTATCACCATCTTCATATGTCCACTTCAAACTGGACTTCTTATGACCATTCTCCCATGTCTGCACTTGATCCAACTCGTTATTTCCGTTCCATTTTAGTATGCTCTGAGCAAAAAAGTCTCTGCTTGCACATACGACTATCTCTCTGTTTCATCTCACTTTACAGTGGCGTCCGTCCATCGTTTTTTCCTCAATTTCCTTGTCGAGAATAAACGTGACGTCAGAGCTTCTAAAAGTGCTCGTAGTAGCGATGCGGATGGAACCATTACCTTCATCACTGATTGTTGAAGTTGATGAAAGACCTGCTGCTGCTTTGCGGAGGATAATATTTACTCCTACACGAAAAATACATGGTTGAACTGCTAGTGGTATCAACTCAAACCTAGCTCAACCATATAGCTTTCAAAATTATCACTGGAAGATAATTTCCAGCTGCCGAAAATTGGAGATGAAGACATCTAAAACCTCTTGCCTAAAAAAATAAATAAACAACTGTAAGCTGCTGTCATCGCTGATACTGATGATAGTTGATAATTGACTTTTAATTAATAATTTGCCAATTAATTTCCATTTCAACAAACATTTTCTAATTTGTTCTTATTCTTCCATAATTTGTAATCAAATGTTATATTATGGTTACATCATTGAAAACTATTACATTCTCTTTTATTTACCAGAATACTTCCTTCATCTGTGATGTTAAATTCAGTTTTCTTCTTGATTTAAACTTTTTGCAACACAATGATTAGTGGAGAGCTTGTTTGATTAGCAAATCCTACACAGAGGGTGATGATGTAAATATATATTCCACAATGCATGTTAAAAACCACCAATTCAACAATTTTAAACAATTTTTTGCTTACACTTTCACATGAGTTTCTACTTTTTTATGGCTGATGTCCTTTTAGCCCGGATGATACAATATATTTTTAGAGATAACTTTTCTTAACTTGGGTTTATTGGTAAACAGTTTCACTTAATAAGTATGAAAATTATTTTAGCAAGACTAAATACCGTACACAGGGCCCAAACAAACTTAATTAGCACCAGAATATGAACTGTTTACCAATTGAGTAACCTATATTTATGATTAACTTTAAATGGGTTGTTTTTATTATTTAATACTTGTTGGAGAAAAAGAAGTTTGTAGATATTGTCATAAATTACTATTCTAAAGTCCATGTAAATAGTTCTGAAAATAAATATGAAACATTTTAAATAAGGTGATAATTAATCATTAAGTTGATCAAAAGTTTAGTCAAATTAGATAATACTTAAAAGTTTGCAAACTTTATTGAGTTAGTTGAATTACTTTACTTATAAAATTGTGTACAGATTTTTAAATTAAAATAGGACTCTGCAGTAATTTTTTTGAAAGACTTTTATATAAAGCTGAGTTATTGAAACACGGAATTATCATTGCATCACCATTTTGATCCAAAAATAATTTTGTTTCTTGCTAGTTTAAAATTTAGCTTTTGATAAACTTTCCAATTTACAATGATGATGATACCAAGAAGTTTTCTCAGGTAAACGCAGCTATTTACTTCTATTTATATATTTTTTCACGACCCGTTACTATAGGAAGTCATTTGACTCTAACTTCAACAAACTGCTAACTTGTTGCCTAGCAACAGCAACTTCAAGTGAGTCAGTCACGTCAAAACATTGGTTGTCATGTAACTGGCGCGTTTTCATAGCAACTGATCTTTCTGGAAAGGTTGCTATAGTAACAGGAGCTTCTAGCGGCATTGGAAGATCAATTTCATTGCATCTTGCTCGCGCAGGACTCCAGGTTCCATTCAAAGCACCTTTGTTTTGATATCTGCTGATCATGACGTCACAGGTGTGTCTAGTAGCGCGTAGAAAAGATGAATTGCAGCAACTGAAGCAACAATTAACACGAGAAAAATGTCGCTCGTGTTTCAGCGTTTGTGACGTCATCGACACTGAGCAGGTAATACGTAGCGAGGTGATGTGACATAACTGATGACGTAATAGGTTAAGATGATGGTGAAGAAGTGTAATGAAGAGTTAGGAGAAGTAGATGTACTGGTGAATAACGCTGGCGTAATGCAGTACACTGAAATGAAATCAGCTGATGTAGAAGTTTGGAAACAAATGATTGATGTGAATTGTTTAGGAACTCTTAATTGTATTGCTGCTGTTTTACCTGGTATGATAAATAGAGGGTCAGGACACATTATTAATATGTCTTCAGATGCGGGTCGCCGGGTTAGAAGGTTTTCAATAATTATAAATGTTACAACTGATCTCGTGTTGATGTTTTGAAGGGGTTTGCTGGGCTGGCTGCCTATTCTGGGAGTAAGTTTTTTGTTGAGGGTCTATCACAAGGTATGAGACACGAAGTCAGTGGTGAAGGAATAAAAGTAACCTGTATACAACCTGGAGATGTTTGTAGTGAAATCTCTAATCATCCTGTTGATACACAGGCTAGTACATCAAGTTGAAAAACTTCAAATAATCTTCTATACAATTAAAGGCTTACAAGAAGTATGCTGTTGACCAGACTTTCAACAAAGTACTAGATTGTGATGATGTAGCTAGGGCAGTAACTTTTGCAATCAGTCAACCTCTTCATGCTGCTGTTAATGAAATTTTAGTGGAACCAACACAACTACCTATTTAAAACATTTTTGTGAAACTTATTATTTAACTAATAAATTTCTCAACTAAAATATTTTATTGATTTACTTTATGAGGTGTTTTTAATGATTTTTCGAAAAGCAGACATGATACTAGAGCAGATGCTTTATCCTTACCACCCTGGGCCGCCAACCACTAGGTTTTTGCGAAATGATTTGTCTGATTTTCATTGCTTAGTTCAGTTAGCTTGGAAGCTTTTATAGATCAAAACTAAATTTATCCAAACGAATTTTCACTGAAGTTTTGCGCTTTATAAGGGACTTAAACCAGGGCAGGACCAGTTTTTATAAATCGAAGTTGTTACTACTAAATCGAGTTAAATCACTTTTCTCATCTATTTCAAAGTTGACATAAAACACAGATGACTCGATCGCTATTTCTTTTATTCTTCTTCCTCCAACATCGAAATCTTACTCTTGATCAACTTTTTCTAACCACTGCTTGATGGCGTCCCCATCGCGTTTCCACCATGCCGCTTTCTGTCGAATCTGCTCAACTGATTGCTGAACAGTTCTCTCAGCTGCTTCAGCTGCATTATCTTTGAAGAATTTCTGCAAAAACGAAGTCACATGGTTGCTAGGTTACCAACAACAACTTACCTCTACTTCATCGGCCATCTCATTTGTCGCAAAGTTCTCCGTCACAAGCTGTCGATGACGACAATGATTATTTGATGACGTCACACACACATACAGACCTTGACGAGACGAGACATGAGAAACATTCCCCGATACATCTGGTGAAGTTCATCCCAATGAGCCTTGACAAACTTCCAAGCTGCATCACGACCAGCCGCGCTACTCATCGCTACCGATCCAATCACAAAGACGCGATCGTTATTGCGCACTTTATCCTGTTTCAGTGTGACGTCACTGAAGGGTTGTGATGAGGGAGTAGATGACGTACCGACATCGAGAAGTCGAGAACACGCTCAATTAGAGAAGGAGTAGTGACGCTACCAAGGCTCTTCTCAATTCGGACCTTTTCTTCATGCAAATCAGCTCGATCGTGAAGCTACAAATAAGTCGGTTGCCATGGTGATAGTAACTAGGGGGCAGGGGGATGCTCACATTAATCATGTCATCAAATACTTGACTGTCATTTAGTGATAACACGTTGTTGTAGACTGGCGCGCGAAGATCGGCGTCGAGAAGTCGACACTTGTTGAACTGCGTAGAAGTTGATGAGATGAGCAGATATAGGGGAGGAGGACTCACGTGAGCTTTAAATCGCTTTTTGGATTCATTCAAAACTTGCTGGTTACCACAACTACCCAATCGTCCAATCACAAGGCTCCTCAACATGTTAGTGAGATGATCTGATGAATAGTTGAAGTGAAATCGAAGTCGGTAGTGACGTCACTAACCATCTCCTTCGCGACGATCCCATCCAAGTCGATTAGCCAGTTTGCAGAAGAGTCGCGACGTGAAGCGTTTGAATCGCGCGTGTGTGACGTCATCACACCACAACAGCACGTTCAGCTGACCGAGTTTGCCATTGATGTCATTCCACACGGTGAAATCAACTTCTTCTTCAAATGATTGAAGCACACGAAGGAAGTCGACGGTAGAAGTGGCTCCCGAAGACGCCTGATGTCAAAAAGCTGGTTTCAGATCAATGAGAAGATATTAAGAAGACTGACCAGCGCAAAGAGATCGTTCTGTAGACTGAGGCGATCAGTAGAAGGAAGTTGTTGAGATCTGACAGCTGGCATCAACTTATCAAGTAGTTGAGAAGTGTAACGAACTCTATAGAATCCCATTGATGATGGATTCATTTTCACCCATCTAAAATACACATATGAGAAAGATGAAAGATTGAAGAGTTGATGAAGATGACCCTTGTTCCGAAACTCCTTGGATAGTCACTTGACCAGTCTTATCACAGAATAAACACGACTTGACAGATTTAGATGGGTCGCTAGAGGTGCTGAAGTTGAGAGGAATCGACCATAACGAGTCATCTGCTTTACCTAAAATGAAACAAATGAGGTTGATGAGATGAAAAGGGAGTCAAACCTTGAGAAGAAGAGGGGTTGGCGCTGTATTTGCTTTGTGATAGTGAAAGAGTAACCGAATGATCAGTAGATGATTCCATACTCACATCAACTACTGGATATCCCATCTTACTTGTCCAAGTTGACATTACCTGAAAAAGAATAAATAATCAGACACACAAGTCACATGATCAGACACACAAGTCACATGATCAGACACACAAGTCACATGATCAGATACACAAGTCACATGATCAGACACACAAGTCACATGATCAGATACACAAGTCACATGATCAGACACACAAGTCACATGATCAGATACACAAGTCACATGATCAGATACACAAGTCACATGATCAGACACACAAGTCACATGATCAGACACACAAGTCACATGATCAGATACACAAGTCACATGATCAGATACACAAGTCACATGATCAGATACACAAGTCACATGATCAGATACACAAGTCACATGATCAGATACACAAGTCACATGATCAGATACACAAGTCACATGATCAGATACACAAGTCACATGATCAGATACACAAGTCACATGATCAGACACACAAGTCACATGATCAGATACACAAGTGGTCACCGTGCCAACAGGCTTGCCACTCGCTTCTCCGAGTGCTTCCCATAAATCTTCAGTGAAAGCATTTTTGTATGAAAACTTTGTGAGGTATTTGTGAAGTCCTTTTTTGAAACTCTAAACAAAATAGAGATTGAAGAAATGTAATAGTTGACGATGAGCCACGCTAACCTCAGCACCAATCCAATCATGTAACATTCTAATAACAGAAGCTCCTTTACTATATGAAATAGCATCAAATATTTCATCAATTTCATCAGGATGTCCAACAGGTATCTCGATAGCATGACTGTTGTCCAGCGCATCCAGATCCATCGCTCTTTATTAACAACCGTAAAGTTAGCGATAGTTTGAAAGTATCACGTGAAAGTTACCTGACAAGGTCGTGGGTTATAAATTGGGTCCAGATTTTATAGGAAGGATGGCAGTGGTCAGTTGCCAGATATTCCATGAAAGAAGCAAAACCTTCATTCAACCACAGATGTGTCCACCATTCCATAGTGACCAAATTACCAAACCACTGATGGGCTAGCTCATGACAGACTACTAGCGCCACCCACTGGCGAGTTGAAGCGGAAGATGAATCTTCATCAATTAGCAAAGCAGTCTCTCTACATAAATATAAGTTGGTGATACGAAGTGAATGAGTTTTGTATCACCTGTATGTCACCAGCCCCCAATTTTCCATAGCACCAGCGGTAAAGTCAGCAATTGCTATCAAATCCATCTTATTCAATGGGTATGCAATTCCGAAGTAGTCCTGATAGTAACCTAAGGCTTGTACTGCAACATCCAGCGCAAAAGCACCCTTAAAACCACAACATATATCAGCCTACTGCTGGCCAACATCAATCAAATATCTTCAAGTACTCACTTGAGCAGCTTTACCAAGAGGTGTATACACTCGTACTTTTATGCCATCAGAAGTTATTTTTTCAACAAAATCGTATTCCCCTAGCAAATGATAGTATTTATAACTAGTTTATTGGTTAAAATGGAAATTTATTAAACTTAAAAAGTGTTCTTTGTAGCACGAAGAATTTATGTAAAGTTGTTTAGTCGAAAATTGAATGGAACTGACCTACGACGAAGGCAAGTAAATATGTGGACATGATAGGTGTGGTTGCGTACTTGACGACTTTTTTTGCCGAATCTCCAACAGTTTCGTTTTCGCTTATCACATTCTAAAATCAAAACAAATTGAAAAGTTTAAAAACTAAATTTCAAGTTCAAACATAATATCTAAATATTTGAATTAATTTCAAATTCAAACTTGTCTTTTCAATATTTAAACTTTGATGTACACGCATTACCATATTAGATAATGCAACTAAATCCTTGGGAACAACTAAAGTGGCATCAAATGATGCTTTCAACGCCGGTTCATCCCAACAGGGAAAGCAACGCCTAGCATCAGTTGATTCGAATTGAGTTACAGCAGTATATTTTGTTTCTCCATCTTTAAGATATCTAAATTACACAAAGATGCATTTCATCTAATCTATTATATAAATTAACTGAAACTACTTACTTGCTTCTATAAAACCCTTTCATTTTATCATTTAATTCACCCTTGAAGTCCATACTTAAAGTTCCAGTTCCTGAAAATTAAGATTTTAGTGAGATAGGCAAATAAATACAAATGTAAAAACAAACCCTGATTTAACTTTTCAGGAAAAGTTAACGTGACAGTTTCATGATCAGGACTAAAATCAACCGCAGCAGGTTTTAGATTCTGACCATCCTTTGAAACATAGCTAACAGAATCAATGGTAATGTCCACACAATTCATCACTATTTTTGTGGTTGCTTCATTGACCTAAAAATTCTTTTTTTTTATATAGAGCTGCTTTTGTTATCATACATATAATGAAAACATTAATTAAAAAAACAAGATAATAAAATCTTACAGGGAATCCAAATTCATTCCAATTGTTTTAAATATTACTGACCTTGACTTGGATATCTTGATAACCATCAAAGATGAAGCTACTTAAACATGGTGTTAATCTTAAATTATAATTAACTGGAATAACATCAGTAGGTAATCGACTGAATTCTTTTTTTGATCCGTTCATACTTAAGGAATGAAACTGACTTATTTTCACAATAAAGTTTTTAATCAATAATTTTCTACAATGTAGTCTGTGAACCAAGGGTATAATTTGATTTTTTAATAAAAGCATGATAAAAACCTAATTGATATAAGAGCTAAAAGAAAAATAATTTGAAATTATAGCACCAAACACTTAAGATTAAAATTAAATATTTATAAACAAAATAACATGCATAGTCAGAAATAAAACACCACCAGTAATAATTAAAGATATTTTTAAAGTAGAAAAAATATTTAATTATAATAGAATCTTTCAAAAAGGAATAACAAATTCAGACAAATAATAGAATTACGTAAAATATAAAAGATATACTTTGTATAAGAAAATAATAAAACTATTGGTAAATATGTTTTCAAGTAGTTGAAACAAACAAATAAAAAAAATCAAGTAAAAAAGCTGTAAATATACAACCAGCTTATACTAAATCTGTTCTATTAACTTTTATCTAAAATGATTTATTATAAAATTTAATTTTGCAAAAGTTAATTAAAACAAGAATTGAAATTTTAAAAATGACTAATTACCACTTTTATCACATTATATTAAGCTACTTGTTTGAAAAAGATTACTTTATGTTTTACTTTACTTCATTTTTAAAGTTTTTTTTTTTAATTTTTCTACTTCAACTTAAAAAGAAGTATAATTTGTCGTAAACTTGTTATGTTAGTAAATCAAGTAAATATCAGCTGGTAAATATTGGCCCAAAAAACTAACAATATAGTTGATTGTAAACAAAGAATAAAATATTATGATTAAAAAGATCGCTAAATAATGCTTCTGACACAAAACTTAAAAGAATTACTTTGACTTTAGGGGAAGTACTAATGGTAGATACTTTTAATATCTAATTAAATAAAAGTCTTAAATGTTACTAAAGTAATTTTTGAAATAAGCAATATCACAGTGTTCACAATCATTACTTGTAATAATAAACTAAATGATTATTATCATTTGTTTATTAGCTGATCTACCACACAAGTATAGACATTAATAAATCAATGATAAAGCAGATTTATTCAATTTATATCGATAAGGTACTTTCTCCATTCATGAAATAACGAATAAAAATGACCACATATTTGACAAAAAACATTTTAACTTGATCAAGATGAAAACTTGTGCTTACAAAATCAAGTACTTAAAAAAGTCTTAAATTCTTCCACTTTATCAGCATAAATACAATTTTTTATATGAAATAAATAATTAATTAAGATGCCATATTAAATCAACAAATCATTTTAGACCACATTATATATTCATTTAACAAATGGCGTTGAAAACAAAATATATAGCTCTTACAGCGAACACAAAATAACACGACTGCAAAAAAAGATAACAAAAAGGTCTTTAGTATCATAATTTAACACAATTAATGTAGAAAAACTGAGAACACTACAAAAGCATAAGTATTTATGAATAAGAGTGCAAAACTTACAAAATAAAGGAAGAGAATAAAGAAACTGGCAATTTTAAGAATTTTTTTTTAAATCACTTAAACCATACTTTTTAAACATAATTCTAAAAGAGGTAATAGAACTTGCTGCTGTCATGAAATCAAGAAGGGGACTGTCAATCGTGTTTACTATATTGAAAAAGCCGTCCACTGGGTGTTATTTAAAATAATAAGTGGGGTTATTTTTAATATCCAACCTATTTTATGTCCTACTTTAGACGTCAGCTGCAAACCTAGTTACTTAACTAAAAATATATTTGACGGTACTATAAGAACTTGATTACAGTTACATCTTTAAAACGTAATAAATTGTTCAAAGCGATAATATTTTTTCATATAAAATTGAAAAGAGAAATTAAATGATCTTTATACACAGTTGTAAAATTGTTTATTTCCGATGTTTGGTCATCTGGGACAGTGACATCAAGGTCAGCAAATTGAGGGATTTTTGTTTAGGTTTACTCCTACAGTCTTTGGAACTCCATAATCAATATGACAATGGCCCTATTTATTTATAATTGAAAACTATACTACCGCGCTCGATTAGTGGCGCTGTACAGTCAAATGTAATTAGTTAAATTAGATCATCGAATAAATAATTGTTTTTATGCACTTTTATTCTTATACTTAATTTACAAGATCAATTCACAATTTCCTATAATAATCAGAAAATTAAACTTTTAGGGTGAATATATTTTTTAATATTTCTGTTTATGAAACCTGTTTTAATTAGTTTTGTTTTTAGACATTTTGTTTGCTTACTATTTAGTCATTCGGCTCAGCTTAAGCCTACAAAAAATTGAAAGGTCCTTCTTAAAAGGGTTTCAAATTATTTTTTAGATTTAGCTTTTATGATTTCTGCTAATATATATGTATTTTTAATTTGTTTAGTACTCCATGTTTGTTTCTTGATCAATCAGCCGATTTTATTTTATTATTTATGTAAAGATCATTTTGTTTTTACTTCGTGAACATCTTTTATTTAATTAAAATATATTTTCATTATTGATTTAAATAAAACTATTGTAACTTTTATTTAACATTTTAGTTTTTAACATTTTGAGTGTATTTGATTAATAAGGACAATCAAACGATTTTTAAGTAACTATAACATAGGTTTGTTTAAAAAAGCATATTTTTTATATATTATTATTTGAAATACTACTTCTAAGACTAATAATATAAACATTATTTTCTCAAAATAGTTTTGAATTAAGCAGAAATATTGTTTAACATTTTAGCAGATAATTTTGATCATTTTTATATATTTATGTTGATATATTTATAGTCTGTTTGATTCAAAAGTTTTCTAAGATTTTTAATTGATTTAGTTCTTATGTTTAGAATATTTTATTTCTTGTTTTATACTTTTTTTATACTTAGTTTAAATGGTAATTTTATGTTGATAAATTATTTTATCCAACGATTTTGTTAATTTTGCTATTTTAGGGGTATAGTATAAAAATATTCAAAAATGGAGAAACAAAAATGCTCTTTTGAAAGATTTAATTGTATGAGAACTTGTTATCGTCAATACCAGTATTGTTTTCAGCATATCAATGAAGAAAAAGATGTACATATTTCAAGATGTTCTTATACTTCTAATATAACTGGAAGAAAATGTTTAAAACCTGGCTTAAAAACTGTTCATGATAAAACTGAATATTTTTGTGCTCAACATTTGAGAGGAAGGAAAAGACCACATCCTGCAGATGTTTGTAATGAAAATGTTAAATTAATTCATCAACGTTATTTGCCAAAACTTGATTTCTCACTTAGTAATGATTTAGAAGAATCACGGAGCTCCATGTGGAACCCAAAAATTTCTCACTATTTGCCATCTAATAATGCTGAAAAAGATTATTTGTTTTCTGATGATATGAAATCAGGCATAATTGAATTTGATGCTTGTACAAGTGAAGAGTTAATTTACTCTCACATCCAAAAGGCTAACAGATTAAAATCTCTTTATGAGAAACAGTTAAGTTATTGTAAAGACTCATTAAGTGAAGCCTATAAAGATTGTGAAGATATATATTCAACATTTTCATTAGATGCACTGAGACGCCATCCAAGTTTACACAAAGATGAAAATTCAATAAAGTCATTGATAAAATATCGCAAGTATTCAGGCCAAGAACTTCTACTTTATTCAAAAGCACAAAAACTGAGATCTAAAGTGAAAACTTGCAAAAAAGAAATTGAAACTTGTTCTTACCAATTTAAAGGGACAGAAACATGCTCTGAGTTAGTTGTACCTCTGACAAAGTTTTGCCTAAAGCATGTTCGAACAGACATATTACAAAATCTTTATGTAAAGTGCTCAGCTTTAGGCTGTGTAGAAACTGTTCCACCAAAAGGTAGAAGCAATGATGATCCCCCATATTGCTGCTTACATTATGATCTAAAACCCTTAGATGATAATTTGTTTTCATTGGTAAATGAAATGAAGAATTATAATGAAGATGACAAACTTGAAATCCTTTCTAAAAAGGCAGCAAGCTGTGTTATGGAATCCATTTTAAATCAAGTGGATGTATTACTTGAATCTTCACAAAAGGATTCAAACCAATTAAACGTCTCAGATAAAATTTGTGATGGTGAATCAATGAATCTTTCAGAGGAAGTTGAGTGCCCAAAAGAAAAAAATGAAAGTGTTGAAGACTTGTCACAGAAAGCAACTTCTAAATTTTCTGACTTTGTAAATCAGAAAACATTTTTATTGAGTGTTACAGAAGCAAACTCGATACTTGTACAACCAGTCAACTTCCACGGTTCTTATGACAAAGTTGGCCAATATAATCAGACAAAGATTTGCCCTGTGATTTCTGAAAAGAAATCAACGAAATCAGGAAGTTTGTTTTCCCATGTCGATAGTGCCTCTAATATTGAAGCAGGAGGAACAGTTACTTCTACCACTTTTCAAACTGCTCGTCTCTCAATCAATAAAGAAAGTTCAGAATTCTCTGAAAACGACGACAGACAATCAAAGATGACAGTGATAACATCTGGAACAATGATTCCTCCATATGAGTCGCCCCCAAAGTTTGAGGAAACTAACAATGAAGACGTGAAGATGAATCTGATTTCATCTAACAACATTACAAGTTTGTGAAATATTTACAAGTGGAATAGGATTTTTAATTTCTAATTCATTATTTTCTAGGTTCGTTGGTTAATGCAAACAAGAAAGAGTGATGATTTCACAATTGGAATCTAACCAAAAAAGACACAAAAGTTATCATATAAAATGCTTCAAGTCAAAAAAAGTCTTCTCAGTTCGAATTTTGTGATTAATGCCAGTCTTTTAGTTGAATATAAAAAGTCTTTTATTGAGAATAACTTGTTGTGTTATCCAAGGTTCATATTCATACCATCCCAACAAAATCTTCTGAAATATTGAAAATTACTTTTTGTTGTGTTCTTTTCCCAATAGTATTGACAAATATAATGGAATGGAACTATGAACATTTGTTTTGTTATTTTATCTACTGGTTACTTCCATTAACCAACAATTCAAAATTTTGTGTTTAAATTTTTATTTTGTTTTTCGTCAAATGTTTATTTACAAAAAATGTTTTTTAGTTCATCAGAAAGAAGTATAATTTTCCAAATATTGCTTGCATTTGATGATTACTTTCATCTATATGCTACTTGTACCTATTAACTGCTGGTTGCAAATCCAAAATAATGATACAATTATTTGTGTGAGATTGATTGATAACTGAAACTTTACAGGTTCTATATTAACTTCAAAATTAATTGTGGAATTAACAAAATCCTTGTAAAACCAAAGTATATAATTTTTACATTCACTCTATCTATTGTTTATTACTTTTAAGGATGCGGTTTAGTTATCAGTTTAAAGGATGGTAACCATCAAGTAACATTAAAAGTATTTTGAATTTGATCAGAACTGCTTTTAGTATCTAACTTTCTAGTTTATCAACAACTTAGCTTTATAACCCAATCATATGCAGTCTTATCTGAGATTCCAGATTAATAAACTTCTAAATAAATAGATCACTAGTTCCACGAACGAATTCGCGAGACCAATAAAGTTTTTATCATTGAGGCCTAGTTGCTACATTACATATCTTCTTTGATAAAGGTAAGACTCAAAGTCTCATGTCAATTAGTGATACTGATAAGAGTTTGAAATTGCCTATCTGATTGCCAGTTTACTGATAAAAGATAACTAATGAGATGTATCTAAAGTTAGGTAAATGCGTCCAATAGTGACGTATCAATTGTACAGATTTGAATGATTTTTAGAGCTTTAAAGAAGTCTCCGAAAAAAGCAAAGATTAATAACAGTATAAAAAGTTGCATAAGAAGTAAAATCTAATGATCTAGTTTTTGTGTCAGTCAGCAAATTATGCAAGCTCTCAGGTTTCTCTTCACAATTTAATCCAAATAAACCTTTAAATAAGATTCGGTGGAATAATAGTCTTTTTGGTTGAATAATCCCGGTTTGAAATCTTCTTCCCGATTCTATTGTTACAGCAAATTCTGTCATTTACTTCCAAAATTAAGTTTAGAAAAATCATTAGTTTTGATGGCAAGCGATATTATGCTAACGTTCTCTTTGTTTGTATTTTATTTAATTCTTAACTGTGTTATACATAATGCCTCTGCAGTGTTACGATTTTTCATTTTTAAATTGCTTGTGTAAACTGTGGTTTTTGAAAACTTCTCTCTACTACTCTGCAGTCTATGTTCTGTATTCGCTTTGAGAGCTGTGTAATTTTTTATTTGCAGCCATAAGTAAAATTAAAAAATAAAGTCATCTATGCTTAGCTGAAATTTAACAAGTATCTAATTAGAAACTGACATTAAAACACTTTCAGTTTTTTTCTGTTTAGTTTACTTTCCAGAAAACAATATGTTCTTTCTTATACCTCCAGCTTGTATCTTACATATAGCAAACATAATTTTCTGTAATGAATTTTTTTGACTGATCAAAATTAGATTTTTATTTTATGGAATTTAAAACATCGTACTTTTGAATTCAGGCATCTTGTTTCGAAAAAAAAATTAAAAATTACAATCATTTATTAAAAGTATTTCTTGAGTAACTTATGAACAATTTTTTGTGCGTTTCAGCCATTTATATCTTTTTAAAGATGAAGCCCTACCTTTTGAAAATAGTTTGTACCATACATTTTTTACTACCGTGAGTTGAAAGTATGATTTGATTGTATGATAATTTTATGTACTATTTATTTTTTGAGTCTAAATATATGATTAAAAACCTTTGAATTAGCATTGAATGTTGATTTGTCTGCAATTTTTTTCTGATTTATAGAAAAGTCAGACCTGTTTGCGGCCAAAATCAACTCAAAACTGGTATATTATTTAAAGAATGAATATACATGATAATATTTAGCATAGTTTTATCTTGTTTTGTTCATTTTTTTGCTGATTATTGACACCATATAGACATTATTCATATAGACTTTTATTATTTAGTAAAACATTGTATTTCTTCTACTTTATCAAGATTATAAAATTAATTAGATGATAAAAACAATTTATTTTTTATTTTAAGCAAAAGTGTAATTAGAATGATTTTGTTTTACAAAACAGATTATTTAAAATTATAAATTGTTTTATAAAATTTGTATAATTTTTTTTTGAAGTTTGAACAGACTATTTATACCTATTTGTTCTAATGTAAACTGAAAGATATTTTGATGGAATCATTCATTGTTGTATGAATTCATTTATCATGTGTTTGTTCTTGATAGTATCTATGAAACTGTCTTTCATTGTAAAAATGTTGAAGAATTTCTTTTTTTTAAGTAATTAAAAAGTAACATAGTTATTCTATTCATTTTTGTAGATTTGATAATGTTAAATTTTTTCTCCATTCAGTAATCAACACAAACAATGAGAAAGAATATTGAATGTATATTTCTCTTAAATATTTTATCCTTTATGATATTCTTTATTAATTGTTTTTCAACAAAGTCCAACCAAAGTAATCACACGAATAAGAGTACCAAAGCTTCAGAACAAGATGTTACTTACTCATCACAATTAGTAGAAGGAGAATATGTTGTGATGTTTTATAACTACTACTCACAAATGACCAGAATGAAATTGATTGATGAGGCATTTCAATTGCTAGGTAGAAGTAAATCTCACTTGAAAGTGATGCCTCATCATCCACTATTAGAAGGAGGCAATAGTGACTTTGATGTGGTTGTTATTAATCAGTCATTACCATTTCAGGTGATCTAACTCATTATTGAAAGATGCTTTAAGTTATTGATTCTGATCTTTTAGATAAAAGGAGGTCTTTCTCGTTACAATATCCGTAGCTTGACTTTACAGAAGAGAATTATAAGATGTTTAAAGGTGAACCATTCCAGAAAACCTTCTTCATCTATTAATCTCAAAAAACTTTTAAGATCAATTCAAAAAGGGACTTCTATTTCTCAAGTATGTCTTCTCTTTTCAAATCTTTTTTTTTATCATCCTTCTATTTCAGCTATTATCTGCTCCCCGTCTTTGGGCGGCTGGTTATCAAGGACAAGGGGTGAAAGTGGCTGTTTTTGATACTGGCCTATCTGCCTCGCATCCTCATTTTAGCAATGTGATTGAAAGAACAGATTGGACAGGAGAGAAGATTGCAGATGATGGACTAGGCCACGGGACCTTTGTGGCAGGAGTAATAGGTGGTTCAAGCCCTGATTGCCCGGGACTTGCACCCAAATCTGATCTCTACATTTGCCGGGTTTTCACCAACAAACAAGTTACTTGATCATCAGCAGATAGCCATTAGGTAACAGCTTATATTTGTGGTCCAGGTGTCCTATACTTCTTGGTTCTTGGACGCTTTCAATTACGCTATTCAGCGAAAAATTGATGTCCTTAACTTAAGTATTGGGGGACCGGACTTTATGGATGAGCCATTTGTGGCCAAAGTTTGGCAACTATCCGCCAATAATGTGATCCTTGTGTCAGCTATTGGCAATGACGGACCTCTTTACGGTGAATCGCGTAGCTTTGAGGCTTCTTTTATATAAAACTACTTTTTAGGGACACTTAATAACCCTGCGGACCAGATGGATGTGATTGGAGTCGGTGGCATTGATGGCTCTGACGTCATTGCGCATTTCTCATCTCGTGGAATGACGACATGGGAGTTACCAGGTGGATATGGACGTGTCAAACCAGATCTGGTCACCCACGTAACTGACGTAATGGGGTCGGCAATTGAAGGCGGATGTCGCGTGTTATCGGGGACAAGTGTTGGTGCCCCAATAGTCAGTGGTGTGATAGCGTTGTTACTAAGCTCGGTGGCTACATCGAGACGTCGTGACGTCATCAATCCTGCCATGATCAAGCAATCATTGATGGAATCATCAACTCGATTACCAGTTGCTAATATGTTTGAGCAAGGTCAAGGCAAAGTGGATCTAATCAAAGCTTACTCGGTCAGTGGTCAGTAGTCATGACCACTTACTGACCGTCCATTTGCAGGTCATCAACTCGTATCAACCACAAGCGAGTTTGGTGCCCAGTTATTTGGATTTCACCGAGACAATTTATATGTGGCCCTATTCGTCCCAACCTCTCTACCACCGCGCTATTCCAATTATTGCCAATATCACGATTATAAATGGAGCAGGGGTGACTGGTACAATTGTGGACCAGCCCACTTGGCATCCACACACGCATCAAAACGGGGACATGCTTCAGGTGATTCCTCAATTACCAACACCTTCTTTTCAACTTTCTTTCCTAGATTTCATTTACTTACTCGCGCTTGTTGTGGCCGTGGAGTGGATACCTTGCTGTCCACATCTCAGCTGCACCTCGAGCAGAGGCGTGGCGAGGAGTGGCTGAAGGTCACGTGCAGCTAATCATTCAATCACCAGCTGACAACTTGACAAATGTAACTAAGACAACACTGACGCTACCGCTAAAGATCCCAATCATACCAACTCCCCCACGAGAGCAAAGAATCCTTTGGGATCAGTTCCACAACCTCCGCTATCCTCCTGGTAACACTTAACCCCCTTCATTCTCATCTCACCATCCCTTACAGGTTACTTTCCGCGAGACAACCTCGATATAACACAAGACCTACTTGACTGGAACGGGGACCATATTCACACCAACTTTCAGGGTCTGTATCGTCATCTACGTCAGATTGGTTACTTTATTGAGGTCAGCATTTGATTGGTCGGTGCGTGAATTGAAATTGGACCATTTGTTAGGTTCTGGGGCAACCCTATACTTGCTTCGATGCTTCTGACTATGGAACTTTATTGATCGTTGATTCTGAGGAGGAATTCTTCCCGCTAGAGGGCAGCAAATTACGACGTGATATGGAAGAGAATAACTTGTCTGTGATTGGTCAGTTTCAATCGGCCCTCTTAACCAATTGTGACCATTTGATGTAGTTGTAGCGGACTGGTACAATACGACTGTCATGTCCAAAGTTCGTTTCTATGACGAAAATACTCGAAGATGGTGGACACCTCAAACGGGGGGCAGTAATGTCCCTGCCCTCAACGATCTCCTGACCCAGTTTGGCGTTCAGTTTAGTGACCGTGTCCTGTCTGGTCACTTTCAACTTGCTTCTAAATCACTTTATTATGCTTCTGGAGCTTCGATCGCACGCTTTCCAAAGGTTACATAAACATGATTGTTTGATGTTGTTGCAAACTATTACTTGACGTTTAGAAGTCACTTGTGGTGCGGGTCACCCTCAAGGACCAAGCCCACTACATGATGGCGAAGCAGAAAGTAGAAGTGTCCCAAACTCCTGTTCTTGGCTTGTACCAGGTACACTTGTTTGTTGTGACATTGAAAGTGGTCTGTGTTTAAAACTATGCCTACTGGTAGTTACCAACAAGTGGCGGGGGCCGATTGGTCGTGTATGGTGACTCGAATTGCTTTGATGATGCGCACAACAAATCTCCTTCTTACTGGTTGATGGGATTGTTGTTAAAGTACACTATGAAGGTTGGTTCAGTTGCTGGTTGGTGGTAACATCGATGAAATTGTTGATGGTTTGTAGAAAGAATTAGTGAAGGAGTTAGCTGAAGATCCACGCGCTATCAACAACCTTCACCTGCCCCACACTTCGGATCAGCTATTGTGGTCCACTTCCCCTGGTCGGATGCCCGATAATTTGCTTGATAAATACTCGAAAGTTCTTCGTCGACAATTGGGCGATGAACTGACCATTCGAGAAGTCCCGGTCTGCCAAACGCATCGTTGGTCCACAGCTCATCCTGTCAATAAAACGGTTACTAGGCAACGCCTACTATCCATTGATGACACTGAAGTGGTTCATTTACCTGATATGCCACTAGTTGACCACCAACATCATCACGTGTTTAGGGTAGCTGCAATTATAAGTGTACTTGTGGCGTTCGCGTTGTTTATAGTGAAGCGCGCGTTGAAGACCAGAAGAAGAAGTTTTACTCCGCGAATTGCTATCAGATGTTGCTATATGTTGATTAATACTTGCGCGTGGTCCACACCAACTACCTCTGTGGTGGTCAGGTGACCTACATCAAGCTGTTTGTAGCTATAGAATCGAGTAAGAAATGATTTTGATCATGAAAAGAAAAGGAGACTATGAATCAGTCCGCTTCAAAGTATTTGATCAAATTATTTAGACATGATCTTTTATATCATTTGAATATTCCTTCTTCTCATCTTCTATCTGTTGATAATGGCAATTATCATAAATTGTTTTTGTTACTGAATTTTTAAGAGAGATTGTTTCTCACTGTGTTGTATAGATGCTTGTTCAATCTGTTTACCTTAAACTAAACTATCTTTATCTTGTTTAATTTATTTCAGCATTAGTTTTGTATAATCGTCTAAGGAAATGTAAGTAATTTTTGATAACACCAACTGTTATTTAATACTTTTTAAGTAAAGGTTTTCCAAAATCGATGTTCTGTCCCACTGGTTTATCATCACGTTCAGACGTTGCAAATAGTGAATATGTTGTATTGAAGTTTCAATTAGAGCTTTTTTTTGATATAAAATTGTAATATTCGAATTGATGAACAAACACTGTTGTTGAGCTCAATATTTGAATGAGTTAAAACTATAAGTGATGTTACTAGGCAATAGAATATTTGAAGAATATATTTTTATCATTTACACTTTCGATTATTTTATTAGAAGCTAGTTTGGAAAGATGTTTATAATTTATTAGATTATTTAAGAACTTTCTCTTACACTTCAGATTATATTAAGAAAATATTTTTTGTTAGCTTGTCAGTAGCTATCATAAGAATTGAACAAAAAACCTTTCTGACAAATTTACAAATGATTAAGTTATCTATTAAGTTTACCCTTTTTCTAAATGTAAAAAAATCATTTTTTATGAGAATTGAACCCTTAAAGTTTTGAACATACTTGTGATTTAAAAAAAAACTAACAAAACAAATATATTTAATAAAAAAGGTCCATTAAAACCCTTACTAAATCACCTCAGGAGTTGCTATGATTATTTTATTTCTTCGCAGAGATTTTTAAAGCTAGTATGATGAGCGTAAAGCATACAAGTTCAGTATTGAGGCAGCTAAATATTCACTTTGCTATTTTACTTAAGATTCTAAAACATTCAGATATATTGCAGAAAAGTTGATACAGTGTTGAAACTCATTTGAGTGTAATTCTTCTTCTGACAGAACGATTGATTCGATCTAATTGAATAAACAAGTATCATTGAAGTAGATCAAATATAAAAACTGTTGGACTGTAGATAGCAAACCTTTATCGCTCGAATCACTTTCTTCGTCAGATGAAGAACTGCTTTAAATATCAAATTAAAATATGAACAGAATTAACTGTCATTTTTAGAAAGTTTACCTGAGAGTAGCGTTACCAACAAATCTGAATCTCATATTTGGAGTTTGATCTTGAACAAATATAAAGTTCCAATTTCACTGCTATCACAAACATTAAAATGACCCACTTGAAAACAACGAAGCGGTTTTGTTCATCAAAAACTCTAAAGGTCCCAGAACATAAAGATAACCAATTATCAAACCAGCTAAGTGACCAGTGAATGAAGAAGTTGGTGCAAGAATCTGAAAGTAGACTTTGAAAGCTCTTTAACAACGAATTTTTAAAGGATAACTTCAGTTTTTCAAATGTAATTGGTCTAACGAGTTATCTAACATAAGTACGAGCCATAAATCAGCTTGACACCCATATGAAAAATTTCAATAATTTTAAAGTAAATTGAATAGGTTTAATTAATTTATATTTATTTGTATTATGTAACTTATTTTATATATTATTATTTAGCATTTATTGCTATAAAAAATCTAACTTTTATATAAAGCTATAGTTTCAAAAAAGATGATATAAAAACAATTTAAAAAACCACAAAGATTTGATTCAAATAATTAAAATATAGAAATTTACTATGATAAGACTTATACCTAAAATTGTATATCTAAATCAAATCTTACCAAAAGAAAGAATAAATTAAAAAATAAGAAAACTATTTATCTAAAAAAAGCATTGATAATTAAAAAATGTTAATATGCATAAAATACATTGACCCTAGAAATAGATTCTATTACATAGGTGAGCAAAAAAACAGTATAAAGTAAAACCTGAACTAATACTAGTTCCATCCAACCAGTATATCTTGGTGAGATTGGGATGAAACCAAAAAGATATCCACTTTGGTTTTCATCAGTGTTGGAGATTAGAATTTTTAAAGCAAAAATAACTCCTTCAAAATTCAATTCATAGTTGATTAAAAAATGTAGATTCTAAATACTTTATACTAAATACTTATTTTAATTGGCAATTAAAACAATATATTTATCAAAAACTTCAAAATTTATTCTATAGAATTGTTTATTTACCTGAAAAGCCAGCAGAACAAATGTGATAATAATCAGAGTTATAATTTTCAGCTAATAACTTGTTAATAAAAAACTCAATGAGGTTACTCAGAAAACTGAATATCAAAACGATGAAAAAGAACTTCTTTGAACCAACTTTCTTCTCTAAAATCACTCCTTTAGAAAGGAATGAGATCATGGTATAATAAAGGTGCAACTCATTAAAATGATAAAATGGGGATATGATCAGTCTCCTAAAAATTTTTAAATGAATTTATATATCTAACAGATAACTATATAAAAAGTTAAGGAAATAAATTAATACAATTGTATTTATTCATTTGACAATTACAAGAAATAAAATTATTAAAGATTTTTTAATCAATAAAATTGAGATAAAACAGGATTACTAAAATTTAAGAATCATCACTAGCAAAAGGGAAAAAAGATGTCAAAGACACAAGGTAATTCTTTTTATTTACAATAAACATTGCTTTACTTAAGATCAAACATATTCAAAGCTTTGACTTGATTACAAAAGCTGTATATTAAAGATAAATTCCTTTAAAAACTTATTAGAATATAACAAGAATATAAAAAAAATATTAGTTAAAAATTAAACTTTGGGAGTAACCTAATAATTACTTAAAAAATAATTTTATATAAATGCTTAAGCTTACAAAAGTAATGGCTAAAAAGGAATTTATCATGAAACAACTTTTTAAGGTGTTGTGATAAAGACTTACCAGTACTCTCCATTCGTTGATGCCTGTGTAACACCAAGACACACATCCTCAAATATAGGTTTATCAGATTTGAAACTGAAAACTCCCATAAAAGTAGCTACATTTAATATGATAAAGAAAAGAGTCACATGAGGTACTCCTTCAAAATGGTGAGTACAAAAATCAGAAACATCGTACAAGAATGATGCTGGGTTGATTGGCATGATTACATTGAGTTTAAAGTTTGACTATTTTAAGTTGTTATTTTTACTTTTGAACAGTTTAACATTACAAACATTTTAACACTAATTTACAAAAAATGAATTAACTGAAACGATAAAAAGTTAGTAACCCACTTGAGTTGAGCCCATTTAATATTCGCCATTAGTGTAATGATTATAACCTAAACTTATAATTAATTTAGTCACATTACAATCATATGTTTCAAATAGCTTTATTTTAATTGCGTAAAACTAAAAGAAAAATACAAATGTTGAATTACTGGCAAACAAGTAATGCTTTAGCTTCTATTCATACCATGGTAACGTAGTTTTTAAATTCTGTTTATTCATTGCATATAACAATTCAGAAATCATTAAGAAGCTTTTAAACATAAAATAATAGCTAATTAAAATTAATGTATATTTAGAAACATTAGAAAATAATTGTAATCAAAAGTTAATAAAACGATGTTAAAAGTATAGTGTTTTCTGTTTATTATTTGTTTTTCTTATTGGTTTGTAAATCGTGCGAGTTTATTTATGAGATATTATATTAAAATTATTAAATTTTTAAAATCTATTTCTTATATAGGTTTTATTATAGAATTAAAAAGTATTCTATTGTTATAAATTTCGAGTACGACCATGATTGTATAAATTTATAAGCTTTAAATTTATTCATTTATTTATTACAATAAATGCGAAGGAGGGTGCCTGAAATGTTACTAAGATTGGATTAACTAGTTTCAAATTGTTTCATGCCATTTGAAATATAAATCAAGTTATTTTGATAATGAACAGTTGTAATAATTAAAAACAATATTCTTAAATAATTTTTGAGAAGCATTAATGTTTACATTAATTTGACTTCTCTCCGCAATTTTCAACATTTCTTCGTTATTTTTTTGCCAGTTATTGTTAAACAAGAAGTTAGACAAGTTAAGCCACTCAATCGACTGGAATATCTTTTAAAGCTTATATTCCTTATCGGCATTCAAACCAACCTTACTGATTTCTTGAACAAAAACCTTATTGCGCTCGTAGACATGCAAAAGAGCTTCTAAAAATTTTAATATAGAAATACTTTTGAGCCTAATCATAAACGTTTTAGTTTTTTAATTAATGTTTTGTGTACAGTTACCTTTGCTTTCATCACTTATTGAATTATTATTCTAATATTTCTCTTTAACTTAGTTCTTTTAATAAATCAATTTTAACTTTTCTCTAAGGGTTAAATTGATTTATTAAAATTTAAATATTTTATAATTTTTTATCTTTATAGTTTTATTATTATTATCGTTAGAATTAAGAGATTATTTGTAAGTCCCAGTCATGATAATGTAAACTTTATCTTAAAATAAAAGAATCATTTTAAATTTGTTACTTTTACAACACAATTTCTATTAACAAAACTATCACATTTTTAAATTACATTTTCAATCAATAACAATAGTATCTTTTTACAAAACAAACAGTGCCTTAGGCAGAAAAGTTTATTTAACTACAATTTCTTAAAAGTGAGTAATCATAAACAACTTTTCTCATTGATTTGATTTTATTTAAAATTACTTCCTGTAAGTATAAAGATGTCAAAAATTCGAATAAAATTGAGGAAAAATAATTACATGACAAGTGAAAGAAGCAAGTTATTTACAGGAGTTGTCGCATATATCACGCATGATTGTTTCCGCTGAAACATTATTCTCCATAAAATCTTTGTAAGTGATTCCATCCCAGATATGACTTGGACTGCCAGCGATCTCTAGCAGCTCATCACGGTCGATATTTCCAATTCCCATCGCGTACATCTACATTATGACGTCAGTTTATGACATTAACAGGTCAGCAGGATGACTCACCTCAACTCCATCATTTCTCAAACTTTTCGAAATTACTGATACATCATCTGAGGCGCGACCATCAGTCAGGAGCAACACAACGTCGGTAACGTTGTTGCGGTTAGCGGGAAGTTTTAATGTTTTATTCCGAATATATCTAAGAGCTTTCCCAGTTCGAGTTCCTCGCCCATCATAAGGAATGCTATCTAATTGACGCTGAATTTCTTCCGGAGAGTTGTAATTCTCGAAGAGAATCTGATTTTTTGTATCCACGGCTTTGTTATAGCGAAGCACAAAGACTTTTGTCATATTGTAGCTCACTGTGAGCTGACTGTAGATAAAAATACAATAAAAGAAAAGACAATAAAGCAAGAAAGAACCTGATCAATTCAGTAACAAACTGAATACTTTTCTTCCAAGATGGTAACTTTACTGATGATGATGAGTCCAACAAGATAACTAGATCCATAACAGTGTGAGGAGGACAGGGCACTGCATAAAAGTTACTAGGTTTTGTAGATGATAGAGAAGATTCTTACATCGACAGCAAGGAGGCGCTGAAGACCATGAACCATTTTGAAGACACTCGTTCAGTTCAATTGAACCAGGCTCAAATTTGTAAATCTCATGCTCACAGGTAAATTTACAAATTGAACCAACTTTATCTTCCTCCGAGCAGTGAGATTTTACTCTTCGGAGTGGAGTTTGCTCAGGACAAGTTTTTTTTAAAGTTTTTTCTATAAGAAAACTGTTGAACAACTTGTAAACAGCTGAAAAGTTATACAAACTTTCACAAGTGGGTGGTGGCTCGCTGTAAACTGCTCCAATACCTTGCTTAAATTCGCATTCACTAACATATTCATCGGATAAGTAGTAACCTTAAAAGGTTTGATAAGCAACTACATTTCAAACTTATTTATTTTCACCTTCTGAGCATTTGAAAAAGCAGATAGTTCCTACTTCGTTTTCAACATTTAAGTATTCGCAGACCTTTTCTCCATTCTCAGGCGAAAGTAAACTATCACACAGTGCTATACAATAATAAAAATAAAGAAAAATTTTAGAAAAATTTTATTCAAATTATTTACGTTCGCATGTTGGCTTTGCTTGGTCATAAACATCAGTATCATCAATCCTTTTACAGTTAGTTTGAGAGGTTCCAACCAGAGTGTATCCTACAACAAATTTGTTCAGAGTAAAAAACAAACAAAAGAAAACTTTCACCTGGATCACAGATGTAATCACAAGTTCCTTCATCATTGCACGAAACTGCTCCATTCAACAGAGAAGGATTTTCACACTTTGCTAAAGTAAAAAAATGAAACCTATGAGAGGAATTGTGACAGCTTACTTACGTGGAGTGTTCTGGCCTCCGCATGATGTCAACTCAACATCATTACATTCATCAGTGAAACAACAGCAGCGGCAAACAGAGCCTTGAATATCGTTGCACTGAGTCGGCATCCAGGCTGGTTGAAGGTTCTGTTTTAGGAAAATTGATGTTAAGAAGATAAATGAGAACAGCTGGTTAAAACCTGGTTGTGATTGTTTTGACAAGCATGAGATTGTTTGCATCTTCGAGTAATTAATTTGGTGGTTCCAGTTAAACGGTACTCCGAGAAACAAGAGTTCTTAAAAGCATGAGATTAGTTTACATATTAGAATTATTTAAATATTAGTTAAAAGAAAACAAAGAAAATATTTCAGCTTTAAACGAGCTTTAAAGATTCTTTTAAGCTCTTTACAGCTTGATCAATCTTACTTGGTTTGGTTGGCACTCAACCATTCGGCCTCTTTCCTGGCAGTCATCATCACTGATTGCATTATCACACTCCCTGCAACGCAGAGCTGAAAAGGAAAAATTACTACTTGCTGATTATGATGGGAAAAGGAATACTGACCATGAATACTGACAACCAGCATTAGTAGACAGGAAATATGGGAGATTGAAAGTAACTTCATTATTTGAATCGATTTATCTTTTACTTGAATTTAACTGGGAGCTAAAAGATTCAATAAAATATTCTGTTGAAAAGAAGTAGATACTATATTAGTTGCGAAATTTTCTGAGATACAAAACTGTCTGAAGTTTTTGAAAATTTACTTTCTCGCTACTGATCATCAACTAAAGTAATTTACAAAGATTTTTGATTCAATAAAATAAACCTTTAAAAATATAATTAAGAATTTGATTTGTAGCTGAAAAATATTGATTACAAACAACATCAAACATCAAAGCTTCCAGAATGATCAAATCTTATGTTGATCAAAAATTACCGCTTTATATCAAAGCTTCTCATTAACTACCTACAAATGATTAATTCATCAAACGCGCGAGTCAACACAAACTTTTCTCCAACTTCTTATCATCTGTTTTATCCACCGCTTCTATATTTATACACTGCTGATGACTTCAGGAGTGGATAATTTCGGAAACAAGCTTCACGTCGCCAAGTGGTGGAAATCAAGTGACATCACTCAAGGCACGAGTATCATGCATTTTCCAAGTAACCTTGTTAAACCAGTGTGTCATCGAGTAACCCAGATATAGTGACGTCATCACCTGTTTTTCATCTGATACGATAGTAGTTGACAATTTGATCGTTTGACTCAAAAAAAGATTTCTAAATGAAGCTGGTTACTCATTATAAAAGATTTCTTTCAGATTAGTATTTTAATTTTCAAACAGTTAAAGTAAAGAGACTTTAAATTCCAAAGATTAAAATAGAAAGATTAATAATCTTTGTCTCGATCTGGTTTAGATTTTAAGCTCTATAAAACCCTAACAAAAATTATTATGTTCAAAACATTCATCTCCTGTCAGCTTATAACAGCTCTAAAAAAGTAAATATAAAACAAATAATGAAAAAAATTACATTAATTTGAAATAAATGAAAATTTAATTAGAAATTAACTGATAAAAATATTATACTTTTTAAAGCCTAAAATTAAATTTCAATTTTGACTAAAAAAAATTCTTGAGTATTCAAAACAAAACATCAATACTTGAGTGACAGCTTTCTATACAACAAACATGGAAGTAAAAACCTTTTAAAAACGTTTGATTCAAATTTTGTTACCAGTTTTTCAAACCGTTAATAAGAATTTTTTGCTTCATTAAAATTATAATATTTATTTTTCTAGCTGTTCAATATTTTTCTAAATACGGACAGTAAGAACACTTACTAAAAGAAGTCCCATCTGCTTGCACTGGAGCAAGCACAACTGGAAGTCACTGACATTTATCAACTAATTCTTGATGATAGCGATAGTTTTGTTTCTTAGATAATTTCTTTGTAACTCACTAAATTTCAAAATTGAATACACAAATTTTTAGATAAAACTACGAATAAAATTCTTTTCTATTCTTTATTTTATAAATAAACGTTGAAAGCTAACCTGCAGGCATGTTTCAACGATTATTTAGGAGTTAAAAGTTTAAACTGATTTAAAAAAAGCTGCTTTAAGCTTTTGACTAGTTGAAGATTAAACAACAAGCTTGGAATTATCCAAATAAATCAAATACTCCAAAAACTAAGTTGTCGAATTTGACGAAGACAAGAATCTTCCAATTTCAGATGTATGTGATTAAAAGCAACAAGTTGAAATATTAAAAGAAATATTTTAATCCTGTGTTTTTAAATGTAACTTTTCTCGAAACTTATATACTGAAAGATTTATAAAAATATAATTGATTGAAAAAATAAAATGAATTAAATATTGTAGCTTTTACTAGTAGTATAAAGCTCTTATTCAACCATATCTTAAAATAATTACTCATAGCTGCTCATAAGTTAGTTTCTAGTTAAAAGTTTATTTTAAAAAATTGGTTTACAAGTTGAATGAAGAAGAATTTATCTTGTTAGCTGCAACTTGGCAGAAATCGATTTTCACACATTGGGTAAAAAATGGTTTAAATGTCAAATGTCAGAACGTATTTTTTTATCTGTAGCTAAAAATCAAGTCTTGTAAATAAGTTGAAGATGAAACTACAAGCTGTTTTTCATTGGTTGTAAATGAACTGACTGTTTAAAAGATTTTTATAAACAGTAAGTTTAAGCGCTAAAAGGTTATCTATAATTAATTTTGCTACTAGAGAGTATTTATCACAGAGTTGGATTATGTTTATAATGGAGGAAGTATTAGGTTTTGTGTTTCTTACTTTTCTTCTGGCATTTGCATTTTTCATGATGTTCAGGTGAGCTGTGAACTTGTTTGAACTTTAAATTATCTAAAATATCTACACAGTTTTCAAACAACCAGCATATTTATTATACTTTTGAAGTTTAACAATCATCTTATTAAATTTTTATTGGTGTTAACAAATAATTTACTTTTGTATGAGCTACCTTGCAGCAGAACTTCATCAAAACCATGAAAGCTTTCAATGTTGTGAAGTATTAATACCAAATTAGCTGTTAATTGCTTGTTATTCATGTATTGCAACGGGCATTTCGCAGAACTGACTGCTGCAAACTTGACAAATATCTTATTAGTAATCATAAAAGCTTTCTGAAAATGTTTGGTTGTTTTTCTAGAATAACAAAAGTTTTGTTTGCTGTTTATTTAGTTTTTATTTCTTTTTCATTTAGAAAATTTTCAAATTTGAAATTTTCCACATTTATTGATTTCTCAAATTGGTTTCAAACTTGATTTTTTAGTAGTTTACTTAAGTTTAATTTAAATAATTTAAATCGGCAAACATAGCTGTAACTATTTAAGAAAACAGCAACAATTTAAATAAAAATCAAACAAGAAATTATCATCTTTTTCTAAGAGTAAGTCAACTGTTCATGAAAATTTTACAAAAAGTTTACTTTTAAACTCAAAATATTTTCTAATTTATCTTTAAAAAAGATAATGTTTTGATTACAATGTTACTTTTCAACGAAAAAAATACTTCTGATCGATCTCAAAGCATTTCGAAAACGGAAATGTAGTCAAGTTAAAGAGTCATAGCATACTGTCAAGCTTCTTCCTTCCTTTTAGCACTTTTCTGTTTGAGTTTTGACCAACGAATTTGGTTTTCGAACTTCTTGTAACAACTCTGGATAACTCTGATATCTGTTTTTATATTGATAGGTGTATTGAATATGTTGAAGCAGTTAAATGCAACTTTTAGAAAATACATTTGTTGAATTAAACAATTGTTTGCTACAAAAGTTTAAGAACAAAAGCTGATCACTTTTATCATATATTTATTTTGATTCTTTAGTTTTTTGTAACAACAATTCGGCAACATTAAAGAAAAATTAACTAAAAATTGACTACAATTGGCAGAAATTTGAACCATGAAGTAAGTAGCGTCTTGTTGTTCATCTACAAATGTAGTCCACTTGTGGCTTAATCTGAAGAATAACTCTAAAAAATAAGATCGACATATTTTCTGCCTTTTGATTTCATTACTGAATAAAATAAGTTTGTCTAAATTTCTATTGTAGTATAGTTTTGAAAAATGCCAAGCTAGAATTTAATAAATGCATTAATAATGTTTTTTATTTTCATTTGTAATTAAGTGATGAGAAATTTCGACTTTTCATCATTTTTTTTCTACCATAACAGATTTAGTTATATTTTTTGTGAATTTTAAAAGTAATTTTTCGGCATTTTTAATGGAAGTTGAAATATTTTTCGTGATAGATATTCTTGATAAACTTTGTTTGATTCTTTGATGAAATGTCTTCCTAATTTAGAACTTTAGACAACTATTCTTTAATATTTAATATTCTTTGTTATAAATTTATGGTGTTGTTATTTTATTTTTTGAACAAATAGTTTTAATTACTGATTGACTTTTTAGTATAAAAAAACGTTTAAGACATTTTGAAATCAAAAGTTATTTGATAGCATCTCAGGAAAGAAGAAGAACTTTTTTATTTACTCTGCTAGCAAATGTTTATTTTATCCAATTTATATTTTTGGTGGAACTAAATGTTCAAATGAAAACTTTTTCTTTAGCTACATCTTGAAAGTTTAATTGAGATGTCCAGCTTTATATATAGTTTGAAAACTATTTAAAAACTTGATATATCTTTCATAATTTTTTGTAAAAGCAAAAATAGAGCTTATATAATTTATTTACATCAAAAAGAAATGAATTGAATGAAATTTGAATAATATTTATTCTAATGGTTTATAAACATAGTGTGTATACTTTAAGTATTAAGACTGTACAAAACACTAATTCTATTATAGCAATGTTTTATTTATATAAGGTAAAGCATGATAATAATTTGATAGAAATCTGGAAATTTAGTGATAATGAGATTGAAAGTAATTCCAGAAGTTCTTTTAGTAATAATCTGTAATTTGTATAGATGCAAGGTTTTCCATTTAGCAGTGTTAATAAATCCACATATACAGGATATTAATTGATAACAATCAGTAGTTTGCACACTACTTAACTAAAAGTAACCGGATCCGTGTGTCTCGCTGAACAAATTTAAAGATCTTTAACGAAAGGATCCTAGTCTGCTGTCAGTTGGAGCAATAATTTAAGAAAATTTATAAACCCATGGAACCATGAGATAGAGGCGAACCTAATAAAAGTCAAAATTAATAAATTTATTCACAATTTGCTATTTTTACCTCCTAAGCAGTTTAAACCACATGAAGGTCCTTATTCAACTCGACCTGTCAAGCTTTAAAATACATTTTTTCCATTCACTAGTGAACGCAAAGTCTTGCAACTTGCTACAAAGTAATAAAAACACTTCTGCTCGGGGTTAAATGTTTTTAACAAATACTTACGACGCCCACATTTTGGCTTTGATTGGTAAAAATCATTCGCATCATAATTATTTCTTTTACAAGTGATCTCATAATTAAGAGAGTATCCTGCAGGGAACTCATTCAAAGAAGAAAGTAAACACAAATCAATTCTCACCAGCATTGCATTTATAATCACAGGTGTTTTTTTCATTACAAAAAACTCTTCCATCCAGAAGTGAAGGTTTTTCACAAATAGCTTTGAAATAAAGTTAATAAACAAAGAGAAGACTGTGATTACGTCACTTACGCGGATTCGGCTGGCCACCACATGACATCTCTGTTTCGTCATTACATCCATCAGTGAAACAACAGCAGCGGCAAACAGAGCCTTGAATATCGTTGCACTGAGTCGGCATCCAGGCCGGTCGCAGGTTCTGTTTTAGGAAAATTGATGTTAAGAAGATAAATGAGAACAGCTGGTTAAAACCTGGTTGTGATTGTTTTGACAAGCATGAGATTGTTTGCATCTTCGAGTAATTAATTTGGTGGTTCCAGTTAAACGGTACTCCGAGAAACAAGAGTTCTTAAAAGCATGAGATTAGTTTACATATTAGAATTATTTAAATATTAGTTAAAAGAAAACAAAGAAAATATTTCAGCTTTAAACGAGCTTTAAAGATTCTTTTAAGCTCTTTACAGCTTGATCAATCTTACTTGGTTTGGTTGGCACTCAACCATTCGGCCTCTTTCCTGGCAGTCATCATCACTGATTGCATTATCACACTCCCTGCAACGCAGAGCTGAAAAGGAAAAATTACTACTTGCTGATTATGATGGGAAAAGGAATACTGACCATGAATACTGACAACCAGCATTAGTAGACAGGAAATATGGGAGATTGAAAGTAACTTCATTATTTGAATCGATTTATCTTTTACTTGAATTTAACTGGGAGCTAAAAGATTCAATAAAATATTCTGTTGAAAAGAAGAAGAAACTATATTAGTGGCAATCTGCAAAGTAAAACGAAAAGCTGTTTGACGTTTCTAAAGATTTGCCTTTTAATACTTATTATAAACTTAAGTACCTTTTTCTTTAATAGATTACAAACATTTTTGTGATATTTGAATCATCACATCATTTGATGCAAAAAATTAGACCAATAGATTGTTGTTATGATTTTTATTATAATTGTAAAGAATAATTTTAATTATTCACGAGAGTGGAGACTGGTATAAAAGACGCTAAAAGAAACCAAAATATTTGAACCACACACACTCGAGTACAAAATTCGTAATCAGTAATTAAGCAGAAACGCAAAGCATTTTAAATCTTGTTGTTTAGCATTCAGCACATTTGTTACTACTAAGAAAACAATCAAGAAACAAAAGAAGTCCCATCTGCTTGCACTGGAGCAAGCACAACTGGAAGTCACTGACATTTATCAACTAATTCTTGATGGTAGCGATAGTTTTGTTCCTTAGATAATTTCTTTGTAACTCACTAAATTTCAAAATTGAATACACAAATTTTTAGATAAAACTACGAATAAAATTCTTTTCTATTCTTTATTTTATAAATAAACGTTGAAAGCTAACCTGCAGGCATGTTTCAACGATTATTTAGGAGTTAAAAGTTTAAACTGATTTAAAAAAGCTGCTTTAAGCTTTTGACTAGTTGAAGATTAAACAACAAGCTTGGAATTATCCAAATAAATCAAATACTCCAAAAACTAAGTTGTCGAATTTGACGAAGACAAGAATCTTTCAATTTCAGATGTATGTGATTAAAAGCAACAAGTTGAAATATTAAAAGAAATATTTTAATCCTGTGTTTTTAAATGTAACTTTTCTCGAAACTTATATACTGAAAGATTTATAAAAATATAATTGATTGAAAAAATAAAATGAATTAAATATTGTAGCTTTTACTAGTAGTATAAAGCTCTTATTCAACCATATCTTAGAATAATTACTTATAGCTGCTCATAAGTTAGTTTCTAGTTAAAAGTTTATTTTAAAAAATTGGTTTACAAGTTGAATGAAGAAGAATTTATCTTGTTAGCTGCAACTTGGCAGAAATCGATTTTCACACATTGGGTAAAAAATGGTTTAAATGTCAAATGTCAGAACGTATTTTTTTATCTGTAGCTAAAAATCAAGTCTTGTAAATAAGTTGAAGATGAAACTACAAGCTGTTTTTCATTGGTTGTAAATGAACTGACTGTTTAAAAGATTTTTATAAACAGTAAGTTTAAGCGCTAAAAGGTTATCTATAATTAATTTTGCTACTAGAGAGTATTTATCACAGAGTTGGATTATGTTTATAATGGAGGATTATAAGTATTAGGTTTTGTGTTTCTTACTTTTCTTCTGGCATTTGCATTTTTCATGATGTTCAGGTGAGCTGTGAACTTGTTTGAACTTTAAATTATCTAAAATATCTACACAGTTTTCAAACAACCAGCATATTTATTATACTTTTGAAGTTTAACAATCATCTTATTAAATTTTTATTGGTGTTAACAAATAATTTACTTTTGTATGAGCTACCTTGCAGCAGAACTTCATCAAAACCATGAAAGCTTTCAATGTTGTGAAGTATTAATACCAAATTAGCTGTTAATTGCTTGTTATTCATGTATTGCAACGGGCATTTCGCAGAACTGACTGCTGCAAACTTGACAAATATCTTATTAGTAATCATAAAAGCTTTCTGAAAATGTTTGGTTGTTTTTCTAGAATAACAAAAGTTTTGTTTGCTGTTTATTTAGTTTTTATTTCTTTTTCATTTAGAAAATTTTCAAATTTGAAATTTTCCACATTTATTGATTTCTCAAATTGGTTTCAAACTTGATTTTTTAGTAGTTTACTTAAGTTTAATTTAAATAATTTAAATCGGCAAACATAGCTGTAACTATTTAAGAAAACAGCAACAATTTAAATAAAAATCAAACAAGAAATTATCATCTTTTTCTAAGAGTAAGTCAACTGTTCATGAAAATTTTACAAAAAGTTTACTTTTAAACTCAACATATTTTCTAATTTATCTTTAAAAAAGATAATGTTTTGATTACAATGTTACTTTTCAACGAAAAAAATACTTCTGATCGATCTCAAAGCATTTCGAAAACGGAAATGTAGTCAAGTTAAAGAGTCATAGCATACTGTCAAGCTTCTTCCTTCCTTTTACCACTTTTCTGTTTGAGTTTTGACCAACAAATTTGGTTTTCGAACTTCTTGTAACAACTCTGGATAACCCTGATATCTGTTTTTATATTGATAGGTGTATTGAATATGTTGAAGCAGTTAAATGCAGCTTTTAGAAAATACATTTGTTGGATTAAACAATCGTTTGCTACAAAAGTTCAAGAACAAAAGCTGATCACTTTTATCATATATTTATTTTGATTCTTTAGTTTCTTGTAACAACAATTCGGTAAAATTAAAGAAATCAAATTTTAATTTTTTAGATGTTCAAAAGTTATTATTGATCCATACTCCTTGATGGGAAATACTGCTTTAAGTGAAGTTAATGAGTAAACAATGAAGATGACATCTTGAAAATGATATTTTCATGTTGGGTTATATGTTGTTGTTTTATACCGTTTTTCTAAAATTTTCTTAAAATCTTTCAAATTACTTTTTCACAAATCTAATAAACAAAACTCGGTGGCTTTATAACTGCTAACGTTTTTAGTTATTACTTATTATCAAAAGTTGGTTATCTTTTACTGTGTCATTAGATAGGCTATTCGTTTAAACAATTAGACAGTTTTCTTGAATATAGGCAGTGCTTAGTGTTTTAAAATTGTTTTGTGTAATATTTAATTGCGTAAAAGTTGTTATTCTATGTATTTGTTGTTTTTTTTTATAAGACAAATATCTGAAATTTAATAAAAATTAATAGTAATCACTTTTTATGATCATTATTTGATAACTTATCATTTAAATCAAATTAAACTTTCTATAAAGTGATCGAAGAACATAAGTTAAAGATTATATTTAAAATAGACAGATTTTTTTGTTATAGTAGATCTTTTTCAAACATTATTATCAAACACGAAAAAACTTATATTATACTTTTTTGTTAATCATTTACTTAATACTTTTATAACATTGTTTACGATGTTATATTTGCATTGGCAGTTTTTTTTTGCATAGAAAAATTACTTTCAGTTGCCGAATTCTTAAAAAATATAATTTTTAACTCCCCTTTAATAATATCTAATATAATCTTAATGAAGCATTTTCAAAATAGAAGTGCTCTAAAAAGTGTTTAGCCTTTTAATGTTTAACCGATCAATTAGAAATGTTACTCATTTATACAATACTGCTTTCTTTTATAAAAATATTAATTTTTTATTGATATATTTAAACACTAACTAATGAGAACAATATCTTTTACAATTTGATGATTTTCATCTTTAACATTTTTAATTTAAATTTTGCTGGATTACATAGTTGTTGGTATTTACAAGTTTATTTATACTGTATATTATTAAATGAAAAATCTAGACTATAGATCTTAGACTAAAGACATCAAACACTTTAAAAGTATTTTAAAATGGAATTTATTTATTCTGCTGTTTGAAAATCGTTTAGTCTATTTAACATATTCAAAAAAAGTTAAAATAAAAATACTTTCTTATAGGTTTTCAAGCTTGTCTTTTATTAGGCGACTGCCATTTCTGACTAATCTTGATATATTAGTTAATAATAATAATAATAAATAATTAAATGCTTAGAGAAAAACGTACGTGTCTGTTTTACTGAAAGTGATTAGTAGTTTTGGTATTTTAAAGATTTAGTTATGCTAATTCAAATATCATGTATGTATCACTGAAATTAACTATCAAATAAATTACCAAAAGTTTTGTTATTGATTCTTAGAGATTTACTTTTAAAAAGAGGAAAAGTTAAAACTAAGATTAAAGTTTTTTTCAATTACTCGATTTGTCTTATTTCATAATAATAATTTTGTTCTACTTTGGTGTAGCGATTAACATACCCGCCTACCAAGGTTTGATCCTAGGGGGACACATATTTGCGACAAGGAAAAGTCGATAAAAATCTAGGTATAAGGACCGTGTGAGTTTGGTTAAAAGCAACACTTCGAGGAGATGCAAAGCTCCGAATTTAAAGCCAAAGTTGAAGCCTCATACGGAGTTTGTTACTGTACTGAATATCGTTCTGTCAGCTCATGTGTTGCCTAATCTTGTTGAATTGAAAAGTGGAATCCTGCTGCATGAGCAATAACTGGATCTCCATAATTTTCTGCCCTGGCATGTATCTGCATGGTCGTTTTCGGCCGAAGCAGGCCAAAAATATTAATAATCTTAATCACTTCTTCATCACAACGTTTTCATCAAGTGTTGAAAATCAAATTATAAAATTTATGTTTTTAAATATACTCTCTTTGTTTTTTTTTATACTTTTTATAGGATTTAAATTCGCATACTGTACTTTGTGATGGTGGTTTTTAATCTAATTTATATATTTTTAAATTATGCTCATCTTTCTATTACTGTTATTTTAAACATTATCTTTACTAAATGTTATTAGGGAATAAAATTATAAAAAAATTAATACCTTAAATCTATATGCAGTTCTAATGAAATTTATCAATGTCCAACAAAGGTTTCTCAGAAATAGTTGTTGTAACTTTTATAGGTGTTGTTTATTTAGCAAATTTGACATAAAAATATTGGTATAATTACTTTTAAATACAACTTCCACATTTAAGACTCAATATATTTAAACTTCAACGAAATCTAATATAATTTAGTTTAATTTGGGAAGTAAGCCCTATAAAATCCATAGATATATGGAAAATTGTATTTTAAATTTTGAAGTAAACTAAGCTCAGCATAAAGATTCTTGGTATTTTTAACAAATTATTTTTTTTGCAAAATTCTTCTGCAAAAATATTACTGAACCAATTGTAGTAAATGAAGCAAACTTGTAGCACGTTGTAATTAAAAAATATTTTTTTTTATTTGTTATTAAAGTAATTTTTGTGCAATATCTTTTTGTAAAACTAAATTTTTTAGTTAACTTTAAATATGAAAACTTTTTAAAAGCTTAGGTAATTGGTATAATTTCTAGAATTACTAGGCATGAAAGTTCTTTGCACCTTTGATTTTTCGTTAAGTCCGTTTTTTTTACCGCCTGTATATTTTATTTAAACTTGAATATAGGCTCAACAGCTAATTTTATAAAGATTTATTTTTCAAAAGTTTTATTTTACACCACAATTTATGCATCAGTTACTTTTGTGAATTCTTTTCTGTTCACTATAATAATACTATTATCTACTTGATAATAATTTCATTTATTGTCTAAAAAGTATTGTTTTTTTGAAGTTCAGATTATAGATTGGTAGCATGGTTTCTAATTCGTTTTTATTCTTATTCCTGATTATTAAACTAAGATAAATTATCTTAAATTAAAGAAATTCTATTTTTTATATTTAATTTAATTTTATCAGCAATATTTTTGTTAATTTCTTGACTAACGTTTTAAATTGTTGGCTGATTTGTCAAATTATTATTTAGAAAATAGATTTAAGTTACATATCATAGATTTTAAAACAAAATAGTGTTTGCTGGATCAACATCTGCATAAAATATTGTTTTGAATGATTATCTAAATATCAAAATTATTTTTTTTAATTTTCAAATATATAATTTATAGTTAGAAATTCTCATAATTTATGATATAATATTCAAATTCTCTTGGTTTTTATAGTTTATTTTTTTCTTGTAATGAATAAAAAGGTTACTTATGTAAAATAATTAATTATTTTTAATTTTTTAGTATTTCATCAAATATAATATCTAATTTAGAGGCAAAATGACTGATGTTGAAGCAACCAAACAATCCCATCAAGTTGAGGAAGTTGAAGCTACTACAGTAGGCAAATTTTTCAGTTTCAATCAACAATTTTATCATTTGCTTTTCAGGAAAAGCCTTTAGTGGTAGAAATTGTAGCTGATAAAAAAGCAGATGATAAAGATGCTGCTCCAGTTGTAAGTAGATTAGTTTGATTGATAATAGTTTCATGAAAAACTAATGGGATTTTTAAAAGCAGGAGGCTGTTGGAAATGGAGTTGATGGTTTGTTTGGTTTTGAATTTATTTTGTTTATTTAAAATTCATTTCAAAACCATTCATGACTTTTTATCTTTCAGCAACTGATACAGCTTCTGACAGCGATGATGACTCGATACCGGAAGCTCCAGCTACTACGACCACAGCGAGCAGTAATGATCAACCCGAAGTTACTAATGTTACTCAATCTGTTCCAACAATTAGTGAGATCCCTGCTGAGGTTAGTGACTTTATTTTGCTCATCGTCATCTTCTCATCAACTCACTACAGGCTCTAGCTGCTGGTGATGTAGGAGGCGTCAAATCGAAGCAAACCAGAAGCGAGAAAAAAGCACGCAAGGTTGCTGCCCGCTGCCCCCCCCCCCTACTTTTGTTAAGACTCATTTTCAAATGGAAATCTTGTTCGCAGGCACTTTCAAAGCTGGGTTTGAAGGTTGTTTCGGGTGTGAGTCGAGTGACGATCCGTAAATCGAAGAATATCCTCTTTGTCATTAATAATCCGGATGTGATGAAAAATCCTGTATCGGATACCTACATCGTGTTTGGAGAAGCCAAGATTGAGGACTTATCTCAACAAGCTCAATTGGCCGCTGCTGAAAAGTTCAAGAAGCAAGCTCCAATTCCTACCGAGACCCCAGCTCCTGTTCCTGCTGCCCATGAAGATAGCGACGACGGGGAGGTGAGCTATCAGGATGTTAGATGCAGTTGATGAGAGAATCGTTGCAGGCTGTTGATGAAACCGGAGTAGAAGAGAAGGATGTGGAACTGGTGATGCAACAAGCAAGTGTGGGTAGAATCCGTGCCATTAAGGCATTGAAAAAGAACAAGAATGACATCGTCAACGCCATTATGGTCAGCTCTTCATCATCATATTCTTCATCTGACTTTTCGCTTTTTTTAGGAACTAACCATGTAGCATCACCGTCCCCTTTAATATGAAGTATATTTGGATGAAGTGACCGGTTGGCGGAGATGACGTCACAATCACTGGACGCGCCACTCTCGCCCTATCCTATCATCTTTACCCATCCACTTCTTTTTATGTCTGTTTTTTTGTGTGAGAAGAAAAAACTAATTTAAGAACTTTTTGGTTTAATTCGACTGGCCCCACCCACCATCTACTGCTAGTTTTGTTGGTATTGCAACTCGGAATTAAACCGCCCTTCGACTAACTAACGCTTTCATCAGTTTTTAAAGAAAGACTTTAGTGCAGATCCCAATCACTTGTAGAATCCTTTTAATAAATTTCTATTTATATGAATCCTGTACATAATTCATCACTAATTACAGCTTGATTAAATCTTTCCTAAAAGCAGAAGTTACTCATAAGAAACTTCTAGATTTCTAATATTGTGATACTATTCGTACTTGTTGATATTTAAACTAATTTAAGAATTCTGCAGCCGAAGTTTACTTAAACCAGTCACAAAGGGGTTTCATCAGCTAATGAAGCTCTGAGAAAGATCTTAATTTATGTTTCTACTTGGTGTAGTGGCTAGCTGAATTTTGTTTTCCAAAGCAACCTTTCTATTCCCCGCTTGAAATTGTGCTTAGAAGCTGACTACGATAAAAGGAAGTATGTATGAAAGATCCAGCAAAATCTAGCGACACAAAAAGGGTTGGAAGCACATATTTATACTTCGATATGACTTCATATAAGTGACTAATATTTATCAAAACTTCTAATGACTGGAGTATTTTAGTTGGCATTTACTAATCTTAATTTGATGGCTTTTCAAACTATCTTATCAGTTATCTATTTACCTTTTATTTCTGGAGTTAGACTTCACAGTCAACGTTGCATTCAGCTGAGGTATTACAAAGCTTAGTGTTCTGACTTTTATTTCTGTATTTGCAATGTTCATTTTAAGCTTTATATATAAGTTTGGTATTTTAAGATTTACAATTTGTTATACAAACGTGAAAAAAACATTTTGGTTTTAGAAACCAATTGGATTATCTTAATATTAGGTTATAATCTTTTGTCTTTATTGTAGCTTTCAAACATGTGAACCAACAGATATGAATTTTATTTTCATTTCAAAAATATATATCATTTAATTAAATAAAAATGAAGAAATGATTTTTTTGAATCAGTTTAATATTATAAGACATCTTTTATTCACAAACATATTTTACATAAATATTCAAAATACTACTTATATTTTTAAGCGGTTAATCGCTGCTGCTAAAAGCATTTTGGTAATTAATTCGAAAAGCTTTTGAGAAGAATAAGTTCTTTTGCTACAATTGAAAACAAAGTCAAATAAGTTTATGAAAAAAAGATAATTTGCTCAGCTTGAAATGCTCAAACTACATTTAAAACAAGTTTTGCATAAGCAGAAATAATCAAATATAAGTGGTTTAATAGAATTACTATCTGCCATTATTGATGATAAAAAAGAGTTGATAAAATTAAAAGTTGAAATAATTTTTTTCAAGAATAAATGTGACCTGTCAAAAGGTTTAAAAAAATTAACAAGATGATTTTTTAGATAAATCTTGATCTTGACTGTTATCATCTTTATTATTTTTGCTCTGATCTTTTGCATCTATGTTGTTAAGTACAATCAGCTCATTAAAATGGGAAATATTTTTCTCATTATTAAGCTTCTTTTCAATTCCATCACCATTGTCAGGAATTGGAGAGATGTTTGCAAGATTGCCTGTTCCTATTGAGCTTTGAAATATAGCAGAATCGATACCTACATCATGTAATCTGTCCAAAAATTCATGAAATTTGTTAAAAGATTGTTCCACATTTTCAAGCAGATTACTGTTATCAATATTCAACTTTAGACTCAAATTTTTTTCTTTTTCTTTCAACTCTATTTTTAAATTAGAGTTCTCTGATTCCAAGTTTATCACCATCTCTTTAAGAGATTTCTGCATATCCTCCGCAAGTTTCAACCTCTTTTTAAACTCTTCAACTTCTTGTTCAAGAAAAAGAATGCGGTTATCTTTACTGCTCACTGGGATTCTACTCTTCTTTTTTTCTTCAGACTTTATTTGATCATTTTTGTTTTTTGCAGCAACATCTGAATTGTGATTAAATCTGTTTGATGGAAAAAAGATACTTGATCTTTTCCTTCTACTACTACAATGTTCTATTTTAGGGTACCGATGCTTAATCCAGGGGAAGAGATCTTCATCTGCTGGCTTCGAATTGAGAAGAACACTCGCCAAAACTCTTCGAACGTTAACTTCACTTACAGCAGAATTGTTCCTGATGTCAAGTACCACTAAAGAATGGTTTGATTCTAAAGATTTTAGCAACAAATTAGCACCACTGTTTGATAATCCACATCTTTGAAGATCAATTGCTTTAATCCAAAGATCTTGCTGCAAAATTTCACTGAGTTGAAAAGCTGCATCATCTCCAATAGCAGGATTATCATTTAAACTGATCCTTCTGATGCCTTTGGCAGAGAGTGGATCAGGATCTCGATAACGAAGACTTTCAGCCCAACGTTCAGTGTGATGTTGCAGAGACTGATGACGTAGCAACTGGACGGCAGCTGTGATACATGAAAGAGTACATCCATTCAAACTGATGCTGGTCAGTGTAGGATGCTGTTTCAAACTTTCACATAAAGTTTTCAAAGCAACTTTTGATATCGAACAGTAATCAATAGAGAGATGAATGAGTGATTTGTTTTTTATAAGTCCTCTTGAAATAGTAATGATATCTTTTTGAGCAAATGGGATGCCTTGAAGTTCAAGTTTTTGTAGTTTAGAAGAGTCCTGCAAACAACTTTTCAAAGAAATAGCCAGACGTCTGGTTATATCATTAGTGACAATAGGAGGTGTACTGAGTTTGAAACATTGTGGTCTTCTTTTCTTTTTTAAATAATGTTTATGTAAACTGAAAATAGAAATTTGAAGTAGACTTTGATCAAATTTAATAGCATTGAGCAGTGGCGGCCAATTAAACAGACGGATTTTGTCAGAATTGAGTTCAAGTCGATCATTATTGAGATTTGATTTCTTTAATATGATTGGGATAGAATCTTGAAGAGTACAAAGATTTTTGTAAGAGCTGATAAAATCCTCTCTTTCACAATATCTCTTTAAGATATTGTCCAGTGACATTTGCAGCTTATAAGTTAAATCTTATAAAAATGTTAGCTATTATAGATTAATCAAAAATCTACAGATTAAGAAATATAAAAATTCATGTTGTTAAATAAATAAAATCAATTATGTCAATTCAATCTACACCAAGTATTGATTTTTCTTTTATAAAACAAACTTGCTCTAGGTAAGAAGTTATAAAACTTATAAAGTGTAACTTTAGCTTATAAAGAGTTCGTTATTATCTATAGACAACATTTTTTATTCAAATAATAGTAATGAATAATAAAAGTGGTTTGGGATATATAATGGCAGTGCTTAGAGGTTCAAATACAGAGTATCTGATATACAAAGGATACACAAAGAAAGAGCGACATAAAGAAGGGTATAGAGATGGAATCTTTATCTTTTTGGCAGGCAAGTTTATGACTAAAGTATAAATACAATATACAAACAATTAAACAAAACATTGCCTAAAAATTTTATATAATAATGATAATAAGCAAATGAATCAATATACATAGAGAAAAATTTACTGGTGACTTTTTTATGCTTATTAAAAAACAAAATATATCGAAATTAAATCGATTATTGGATTAATTTATTATAAAAAATTTGATAAACAAACTTTTTTAGTCAAACTTATATTTTGTCATTAATCTATATTTACATTAAATAACTTAAAAAATAAACTAACTTGAAAAAGTTGGATGAACAAATAATAAATAAAAAAGATTTTTTCTTCAGTATACAAAGTATACATATACTTATGTATATAAAAAACAATTATCTTAACTTCTACTTCAAGTATTAGTTTATAAAATTAAACTATTGCTGTAAAGCATGAAGTCGAAGACTTGCTTAGTAATTAAAAATTGACCGTTAAATACATATCCTGAATTTTCATGGTTACCTAAATATAACTGATTTTCCAAAATTCAAAAAAAAAACGTTTTAAATTGTAAGATATGTTTTAATGGTATTTTCACCTAGTGGATATAAATTGTAAACATAAATAACTCAAATCAATTTTGTTCAAAAAGTTATTTTTCAAAAATTTTATAGATTAAATAATTTATTGAAAAATTTGAGAGAACATATTAGTGCTGATAGTGAACAAAAATAATTTTTTCATGAAGAATGTTATCTAAATGCAATGGCAAGATTATACTTTGGATAATTTGTTTGTTTTTAATCAAAAAACTGAAATTTGTATGCATCAGTAAAACAATTATTCTTCATAAAAAAACTTTAGAAAAAGAAAAAAAAGAAAACAAATCGATAAATTATCAATGACTTGTAGTTTCAACTTTTTTTAAATTTCTTCTTGTAAAATGATTAAATTATATTTAATATGTAAATTTAATACAAGAAATGATGTATGTAATGAATAAATGACACTTTGGCAATATTTTGATTCACCATATTCTTTTAGTTTATAGTTGATACTTGAGTTGTGTGCATTAGTTGTAACCGTACACTAATGTTTGTTGTCTCCAACATTAGCTTTGACAACTTTCTAGCTTTTTTTATCTAGTCTTACAGCAACAAAGATTTAATTTCTTTTCCTGGTACTAAATTAAACCAGGACTTTGCCCTCTACGATTGGACGTTAACAGATAATTAAAAAGTATCATTTAATGTAGAAGGTTTTCTGAAATCATTTTTAAACGCGTCAAAATCTTGATAACTAACGAATATTTGTTATTTTAGTAATCGATTATACATATACCTTTTTAAGTAATTAGGGATTTAAAACCAAGTAAAATCATTTTTTATTTAAAAATTTCTTATCATCATATTGTTTCAAAGAAATTAAGTTTGGAATTAGCTTAAAGGTAAGCACTAAGTTTCACATTTGTTAAGTAATTCCTAATGGAGCAGCGATCTTTTGAAATCTGTTATTTAATTCTTAACGAAATGACTTCAAAGCAGTGCCAAACTCACTTATTTTAAATCATTTTAATTCTATTTGGTAGTTCTAAGTACTAGTCTATCTATCTACGATAATAATAAAGTAGCCCGTTTCGGCCGAGTATGCTGGATGTGCTTCAGATATGTGGTTAAAAACAAAACAATTTATCTACTTGTAAAATATTTCACATGATATTATCTAGCTATAATTCTTTTACTTTGAATTATTACACTCGGTTTTCAACTAATTTACTTGATAAGTTTTCGGCGGGCATGTAAGATACTATATATATGACAATATAAAGTCGGCATAAAGTTTTAAGTAAAGATAATTCAGTAGCTTTATCTCTATAGCATATTTCGCAAATATGAAATTAACATTTCAATTCAAATACATTAAAATTTTAATGTGTAACTCCATTTGTGTTTTTTTTTTAATTTATGAAAAGTCTTTTAGTAATTTCTTAATTAAACTAAACTTCAGGAAGTAAATTTTTTTCTGGAGTAAGACAGAAAACTCTGCCAAAATTTTTACAAATTTAATCATGTTTGGAAACTGTCCATAAAACTTGAAAATGCCATTTAAAACCCTAAATAATGTTTCCAACACGTATAGTTATTAAATTAACAGCCATAAAGTATACTACTTTAGTTTATTATTCAGCTACAATTGTATACAAACTTTAAAGTGTAAATAAAATACTAGCAATTTATAACGTAATTAAAAACTTATATTATTAATTTAATGACCAACTATTTGAATAGATAGATTAATGATTTACTTATAATCAGTTTCTAAATTTATAAATTCAGTTTAAGCAATAGTTACATTTTGAAATTACTTGACTGAAAACGGTTTTAATTTCATTCAACTTATTAATTTAACATATGAAAATAAGAAGCATATAAATTTTGAATTGTTCAACTAGTATTTTTTTAGAGGTATATAAAAATGTAAATACCATCAACAACTATTTATAATCTTTATGATATTTTAACAAAAATCTTAGTATGCAGTACATTTTATTTATTTAATAATTCGGTTTTATAAAATATTGAATGAAAGTTTTGTAACAGAAAAACTAATTACTTTTAAAAAACAAACTTTTTGGTATACCTAAAAGTTATTCAAAGTTCTTGGAAAATAAGTTTGTTTTTATGTTTATTTATTTGAATACTCAAAAAAAAAACATTGCAACGTTGTTGCAAAGTAAATTTTTTTTTGTAATCAATCTAAAGAAATCTGAGACTTTATATTTAATGTATATTTTGCAACTAAAGTTTTCTTTTAGTAATTTCAGAACTAATAATACTTTTTAGTGAAATCTATTAACGATTTGTGCTTAAGATATTTATATCTATAAAGAATAAAAGAAACTATTTTGTTTTTTTTAACATATTTAAAAAAGTCAATTTTTTTGATCAATTTGTTTAAGAATTTTCTTTGTTTTCAAAACTTATATTTTCAAACCTTATTTTTATAAAAGTAATTATCAGTTGTTTCTTATTTGTTAAATTAATAAAAAAATCAAAAGCAGTAGAAAAGATAAACTATTAAAAGTAATGGCTAAAAAAACAGATAATACAAATATATGGACTGGATTAAAAACCGAATTATTTAAAAACCGAAGTAGAAACTTTAAACATGTACGAAAGTAAGAAAATCAACATTATACTTCATTTGGTCATATTAAAGGTTTTAGTCGTTATAACACTTTTCACTATCATAACCATGAAGCCACATTATTCAAATCTAAATCAAATTAAAGATTTAAATAATTATTATCGTTTAAACTTGCAATATGATAGAGAAACTAAAACTATCTTATTCATCAGCTTTTATTTTTTTAACTAAGTTGGACTTGAGTTATAAATACAAAAGTATTAGAAAGTTAAATAATTTAACCAAAATGTTTATTGTGATTTAATTTAGCAAATATTTGCACTTAATTAAATACAATTTGTTTATTTATTATTTTATTTATTTAATTTTATTATCTTAGTTATATACTTTTGGTATTTTCAAAGTATCTTGAAATTGGAGTTTGTACATAAAATATTTTATCTTGGATTTAATAAGTTTATTATAGCGCAAAAACCTGATAGAAAGTTTAAAGAATTTCTAAAATTTACATTTTTAACAAAGTTTAAATACTTTCTTTTAAAAGTTCTTTTCCTAAACATCAAAACATGATCAACTGGTTTATTTGATTAATATAACAACAATTTTGCCTCAAATTTTGAGGAAAATTTTATTATTTACAGAAAAAGAGGAAATATTTGTTAAACTGACGAAGCGAAATCAGAAGGACAATTGGAAAATCATTGTATTTACAAGGCTTCACTTTGATTTGTAAAATACTAATAGTTAAAAAATAAATACTGTCAAAGTGATTGCAACAACAAGAAGGTAGCAGACAGTAGAAGATATTTGGAGTTTTAAAGATGAATTATTCTCAGCCATCTGGAGTTTCATTTTGAAATTACAAAAAGCTGTTAATGTAATAAATACAAAGTTAGCAAACACACAATAAGGCAAGAAATAGAATTGATCAAATGTAGCAAAAGAAAAATAACAATTAGCAAAATGTAAAAATGTGATAACTCCTTATTGCAATTTCTGGTTGAAACTTTTTTTTGACAAGTTGAATCAACCCTGGTTAGCCTTTACTGAGTTGTTTAGTTGCAATGTTACGTCAACTTGATGTAGTTGTTAGAGTTTCATTCTGTAAAAAATATAATTTTATAGAAAAGTTTTTGTAATTAAAAAAATAGATTTAATTTATGAGTAAAAATCTATTTATATTTAGAAATATGTTTAAAATTGTAAAATAAGAATAAAAAAATTGGTTTTGGTTTGTCACGTGACTTGTAGAGCTTTCTTTCAAACATTTCTAAGATTTTTAGCAAAAAGAAAATTCTAAAATTCGATGTTTTCAATCAAAAGACGTATTGTACTTCTTAAAATGACGAAATGTAAATATTTCAGAAAAAATAATCTTTACTTTAACCGACAGACATGACTAGCAATTTGAAATTAAAAAAAAAATTTTTCTAAATATAAAAACTTTAATTTGCAAATCAATTGTTCAATGACTTATTTCTGTAAATTTTGATAAATCAAAATAATCTTTAAGACCTCACTAATTGCAATTGTGCTCTTACTCTTAAACAGGAGTTCCTTCATTTTTTTCAGACTTATTCTTTATCTTTGTATCACTTAAGGTCTTTGCTTCAGGATCTAATAAGTGATCAGTTGAAGTAGAATTCTTAAACTCATCATCAGAAACATTTTCATTTGCAGACAAGAACTCATCATCTTTTAAAGATTCTTGATCCTCTTCTTTCGTTGATGAAGCAAGTCTTATCACAAAACCATTAACCGAATTTTCCATCTTAGTCTCACTTTCAATATTTTCTTTATTTCGTTTTACATCTGAATTATCAACCTGTAATTACAGGGTAAATGAAGCTTTCTTGTATTAAAAGAATTATTTTTTTTTTAATTTCGTTTTCTATTTGTCAGAAAATTCTTAGATTTTCAAATAATTTTATTCCAAAGCCAACAAACAGATTAGTGCTTTTAATTTCAGAAATCAATCTTAACTATCTGTAAATAATAACTGGACCACCATGCAATGATAATGTACAAGAATAAACCAACATAATGAGTCCATGGTCTCGCTTTTCAGTAGAACTTATCATGCTCACTTACATCCATTAGTAACTGAAGTTCTTTCATAGAAATTGGTGATGCACCAAAACTATCTTTACTGTTTATTTATTATTAGCTGGTTTTAGTTTTCAGTCGATATTTTAGTTTCAAGTGCGTTTATGAAATGATGTAATCAAGTTAGTAAGCTTTGTAAACGAAGCCTTCAAACAGTCAATAAGATTACAGATAAAACGGAACTAATGTTATTCTTCATTATGAGATGTCAAAATTTCTCATGACATATTTCTAAAGTAGTCAGGCTTTCATTTTTGTGGTTTGTGTGAAGCACTCATGAGAACATATATACAACACATAAGCTCAAATTTATTCAAGCGTGAAATTACATCTGTTCACTCATCTGTGACGAAGAATTCGATAGTTTTGTAGAAGAATGTAGTAAGAAAAACAATTTTGCTTTTAAAATTTCTTTAATTTTACCTAAGATGAACTTTAATTAAATCCTATAAAAAAGTTATCTTATAAGTTTAAACTTTCAAAAAATTTTTTGGAAACAAAACATCATTTTACTAAACAATAAGAAGCTAAATCTTATTTGAAAAAAATTCAACAACAATGTCTTTTGAATAGATGATGAAATCGATTAAAATATTTCTAAGACTGTTAGTGACATCATTATTTAAATTGCATTCAAGTTATTTCTAAAAATGACATTTTGAAAGCCACTGCTAGATGAAATTAAAAATAATTGTAAAAAAGAGCTAACTAAAGAAGTATCTTTATAAAAGCTTCATATCGAAATGAAACAATAGAAATACTTTGTGAGTAACTGATGCCAATTGTGGCAAATCACTAAAAAAGAGTGAGTAAAGATTTCAAGCTGCACTTCAATACAAAATACATAAGAATACTTATTAAACAGTAACTTTTTTTAACTAAGCTCATATATATTTATCTAAATTATTGCCTAAATTCAATTTAACTAAATTGAAAGTGTGTTTCAACTTAGTCGAAGTGATTTTTATAAGAACAGTAATTGTAAGAATTGTAAGAATATAAAAATAATTTCAAATGTATAAACATGATTTGACAGATGAAAAAACAAGACGTCAAATAATCATCAACAGCAAATCATTCGGTTGAGTTAGATGAGCTGCAATATCGGCCACGCCCAAAAGAAAAATATTGAAAAATTTCTGCTGAAGCGTTTATCAATTTCTAAATTTTCGTTTTATAATAACTTTTACCCAATTTTATCAAATGTGCAGAAGAATTTTAAATATTTTTATTACGATAAAATTGTTGGATATGATCTCATTATACACAATTGAATTTGAGCAATCTTTGTAAAACTACTTAAACTCAAATATTGCAGATATTTTTCACAAAACTGGTTCACGGTCTTTTTTAAGCATCTGTTTCGTTTCATGACATAATTGATTAAGTTCTGTCACATTTTACTTTAATGAATTTCAAACTTAAGACATTAAACGTTTTGATACCGTAGTAACATGTATAATCTTTTGAAACTCGCCATAATTAAATTAAATTAGAAACAATACATGACTAAAAAATTTAACAACTGATTTTTAGTGGTTAAACACTTTTAGAAAAATTAAAGACGTGAAAGACTAAAATATAAAAAATTTAAGTTAGTAAGGATGTTTGCATAATCATGCCACAAAATATTGACCGCAAAAAATTAAAATTTTTTAATTAAAACAATTTCTACAACAAAAATCAATAAAAAATTACTTTTTCCAACTTTTCATCTGCGTCAATAGAAGCTGCGAACAAATAATAGAAATTTGATAAAAACAATTTGAAAATTTTGAAGTATTTTATAAAAATAATTCAGGAAGATTGACGTTGCTATGAATGTTATAAAATTAGTATGTACCTTTTTGAGAAGAGTTAGCATCGCTGATTGAACATTGGTCAGGATGTTCATTATCAACACCCACAATAGTTTGATCTTCCATTTCAACACCAGCAGAAGTTTTAACTTCTACAGGAGCAGAAACTTCAACTTCTACAGGAGCAGGAGTCTGAACTTTTACAGGAGCAGGAGTCTGAACTTCTACAGGAGCAGGAGTTTCAACTTCTACAGGAGCAGGAGTTTCAACTTCTACAGGAGCAGGAGTCTGAACTTCAACAGGAGCAGGAGTTTCAACTTCTACAGGAGCAGAAGTTTCCACTTCTACAGGAGCAGGAGTCTGAACTTCTACAGGAGCAGGAACTTCAACTTCTACAGGAGCAGGAGTTTCAACTTCTACAGAAGCAGGAGTTTCAATTTCTACAGGAGCAGGAGTTTCAACTTCAACAGGAGCAGGAGTTTCAACTTCAACAGGAGCAGGAGTTTCAATTTCTACAGGAGCAGGAGTTTCAACTTCTACAGGAGCAGGAGTTTCAACTTGTACAGGAGCAGGAGTCTGAACTTCTACAGGAGCAGGAGTCTGAACTTCTACAGGAGCAGGAGTCTGAACTTCTATAGGAGAAGGAGCTTCAACTTCTACAGGAGCGGGAGTTTCAACTTGTACAGGAGAGGGAACTTCCACTTCGACTGGAGCAGGAGTCTGAACTTCTACAGGAGCAGGAGTCTGAACTTCTATAGGAGCAGGAGTTTCAACTTCTACAGGAGCAGGAGTTTCAACTTCTACAGGAGCAGAAACTTCCACTTTGACTGGAGCAGGAGTCTGAACTTTTACAGGAGCAGGAGTTTCAACTTCAACAGGAGCAGGAGTCTGAACTTCTACAGGAGCAGGAGCTTCAATTTCTACAGGAGCAGGAGTTTCAACTTTTACAGGAGTAGGAGTTTCAATTTCAACAGGAGCAGGAGTTTCAACTTTTACAGGAGCAGGAGTTTCAATTTCAACAGGAGCAGGAGTTTCAACTTTTACAGGAGCAGGAGTTTCAACTTCAACAGGAGCAGGAGTTTCAACTTCTACAGGAGCAGGAGTCTGAACTTCTACAGGAGCAGGAGTCTGAACTTCTACAGGAGCAGGAGTTTCAATTTCTACAGGAGCAGGAGTCTGAACTTCTACAGGAGCAGGAGTTTCAATTTCTACAGGAGCAGGAGTCTGAACTTCTACAGGAGCAGGAGTTTCAACTTCTACAAGAGCAGGAGTTTCAACTTCTACAGGAGCAGGAGTTTCAACTTCAACAGGAGCAGGAGTTTCAACTTCTACAAGAGCAGGAGTCTGAACTTCTACAGGAGCAGGAGTTTCAATTTCTACAGGAGCAGGAGTTTCAATTTCTACAGGAGCAGGAGTCTGAACTTCTACAGGAGCAGGAGTTTCAACTTCTACAGGAGCAGGAGTTTCAATTTCTACAGGAGCAGGAGTTTCAATTTCTACAGGAGCAGGAGTCTGAACTTCTACAGGAGCAGGAGTTTCAACTTCTACAGGAGCAGGAGTTTCAATTTCTACAGGAGCAGGAGTCTGAACTTCTACAGGAGCAGGAGTTTCAATTTCTACAGGAGCAGGAGTCTGAACTTCTACAGGAGCAGGAGTTTCAACTTCTACAGGAGCAGGAGTCTGAACTTCAACAGGAGCAGGAGTTTCAACTTCTACAGGAGCAGGAGTCTGAACTTCTACAGGAGCAGGAGCTTCAACTTCTACAGGAGCAGGAGTCTGAACTTCTACAGGAGCAGGAGTTTCAACTTCTACAGGAGCAGGAGTCTGAACTTCTACAGGAGCAGGAGTTTCAATTTCTACAGGAGCAGGAGTCTGAACTTCTACAGGAGCAGGAGTTTCAACTTCTACAGGAGCAGGAGTTTCAATTTCTACAGGAGCAGGAGTTTCAACTTCAACAGGAGCAGGAGTTTCAACTTCTACAGGAGCAGGAGTTTCAATTTCTACAGGAGCAGGAGTTTCAACTTCAACAGGAGCAGGAGTTTCAACTTCTACAGGAGCAGGAGTTTCAATTTCTACAGGAGCAGGAGCTTCAATTTCTACAGGAGTAGGAGTCTGAACTTCTACAGGAGCAGGAGTTTCAACTTCTACAGGAGCAGGAGTTTCAATTTCTACAGGAGCAGGAGTTTCAACTTCAACAGGAGCAGGAGTTTCAACTTCTACAGGAGCAGGAGTTTCAATTTCTACAGGAGCAGGAGTCTGAACTTCTACAGGAGCAGGAGCTTCAACTTCTACAGGAGCAGGAGTCTGAACTTCTACAGGAGCAGGAGTTTCAACTTCTACAGGAGCAGGAGTCTGAACTTCAACAGGAGCAGGAGTTTCAACTTCTACAGGAGCAGGAGTCTGAACTTCTACAGGAGCAGGAGCTTCAACTTCTACAGGAGCAGGAGTCTGAACTTCTACAGGAGCAGGAGTTTCAACTTCTACAGGAGCAGGAGTTTCAACTTCAACAGGAGCAGGAGTTTCAACTTCTACAGGAGCAGGAGTTTCAATTTCTACAGGAGCAGGAGCTTCAACTTCTACAGGAGCAGGAACTTCCACTTCTACAGGAGCAGGAGCTTCAACTTCTACAGGAGCAGGAGTCTGAACTTCTACAGGAGCAGGAGTTTCAACTTCTACAGGAGCAGGAGTTTCAACTTCTACAGGAGCAGGAGTTTCAATTTCTACAGGAGCAGGAGTTTCAACTTCAACAGGAGCAGGAGTTTCAACTTCAACAGGAGCAGGAGTTTCAATTTCTACAGGAGCAGGAGTTTCAACTTCAACAGGAGCAGGAGTTTCAACTTCTACAGGAGCAGGAGTTTCAACTTCTACAGGAGCAGGAGTTTCAACTTCAACAGGAGCAGGAGTTTCAACTTCAACAGGAGCAGGAGTCTGAACTTCAACAGGAGCAGGAGTTTCAACTTCTACAGGAGCAGGAACTTCAACTTCTACAGGAGCAGGAGTTTCAACTTCTACAGGAGCAGGAGTTTCAACTTCTACAGGAGCAGGAGTTTCAACTTCAACAGGAGCAGGAGTTTCAACTTCAACAGGAGCAGGAGTCTGAACTTCAACAGGAGCAGGAACTTCCACTTCGACTGGAGTAGGAGTCTGAACTTCTACAGGAGCAGGAGTTTCAACTTCTACAGGAGCAGGAGTTTCAACTTCAACAGGAGCAGGAACTTCCACTTCGACTGGAGTAGGAGTCTGAACTTCTACAGGAGCAGGAGTTTCAACTTCTACAGGAGCAGGAGTTTCAACTTCTACAGGAGCAGGAGTTTCAATTTCTACAGGAGCAGGAGTTTCAACTTCAACAGGAGTAGGAGTTTCAACTTCAACAGGAGCAGGAGTTTCAATTTCTACAGGAGCAGGAGTTTCAACTTCAACAGGAGCAGGAGTTTCAACTTCTACAGGAGCAGGAGTTTCAATTTCTACAGGAGCAGGAGTTTCAACTTCAACAGGAGCAGGAGTTTCAACTTCTACAGGAGCAGGAGTTTCAATTTCTACAGGAGCAGGAGTCTGAACTTCTACAGGAGCAGGAGTTTCAACTTCTACAGGAGCAGGAGTTTCAACTTCTACAGGAGCAGGAGTCTGAACTTCTACAGGAGCAGAAGTTTCAATTTCTACAGGAGCAGGAGTCTGAACTTCTGCAGGAGCAGGAGTTTCAACTTCTACAGGAGTAGGAGTTTCAACTTCTACAGGAGCAGGAGTTTCAATTTCTACAGGAGCAGGAGCTTCCACTTCTACAGGAGTAGGAGTCTGAACTTCTACAGGAGCAGGAGTCTGAACTTCTACAGGAGCAGGAGTTTCAACTTCTACAGGAGCAGGAGTTTCAACTTCTACAGGAGCAGGAGTCTGAACTTCTACAGGAGCAGGAGTTTCAACTTCTACAGGAGCAGGAGTTTCAACTTCAACAGGAACAGGAGTCTGAACTTCTACAGGAGCAGGAGTCTGAACTTCTACAGGAGCAGGAGTTTCAATTTCTGCAGGAGCAGGAGTCTGAACTTCTACAAGAGCAGGAACTTCGACTTCTACAGGAGCAGGAGTTTCAACTTGTACAGGAGCAGGAACTTCAATTTCTACAGGAGCAGGAGTTTCAACTTCAACAGAAGCAGGAACTTCAACTTCTACAGGAGCAGGAGTTTGAGCTTCTATAAGAACAAAAGTTTCAACTTCTTCAGGAACAAGAGGTTCAATGAACCGAGGTAAAGATTCTGTAGGTTCTATAGGTTCTAAAAAATAGTTCTCAGTTTCAAATGGTGTAGCATTCATAATTCCATATATTTCAGCATCAGGGTTTGTCTTCTTACCTTTAGTCTTCTTATTTGTGACCTTACGTTTCAGAGTTTGAAAAAAACTTTGTATATTTTTGAGTGGTTTTGGTGATTTACTTGTTTCTGCATTTACAGTTACTTCTTCAATTTCTTCTTCATCTTTGCTTTTATCTGTGACTAAAGTTTCTTCTTTTTCAACTTCTGCTTCATCATTGTTTTCTTCTTTTTTGTTTAATTCTGTGCTTTGATCTTCTGCTAATGTTTCATTCTTTTCATCAGTTTGTTCTTCAACTAACTTTTCAGTTGCTTCAGTATTTATTTCTTCAACTGCTTCTTTAACATTTTCATCAGTTGTTTCTTCAACATTTTTTTCATCATTTTCTTTAATTGTTTCTTCAACTTTATCTTCAGTTTTAATGCCCACTTGATCCTCAACTGTATCATTTTGCTCAGATGTCTCTGAAGGAGTCTTTTCTTTAGCTTCTGATGCAGTGTTATTTAATACTTCTTTTTTCTGTTTTTTTGAAAAAATCGAAAAAAGATTGTATTTCTTCTTTTTTTCTAACGTATCGCCTTTAGATACATCTCCATTGCTTCTTTTATTTTCTATTTTTTCGTCTTCAATAATCTACAACAAATTCATACATTTTTAATTTTTGACAAAAAATTTAAGTTTTTGACTAAAAAGCGTTTTTTTTAAATTAAAATAATTAATAGTTTATGTTTCGATTTTTTTGCACTCATTGTTTTTAATTGATCCTACTAAAAAAGCTCGCAAAATCTATAATAGATTTCAAAATGAGCAGCAATGTAATCAAATTGACTTTTTAGTAATGTTTAAGCTTAGCTTTTAAATCGAGTAGAAAAACTTTTTAAAGTATTAAAAATACGTTAAGTGATTAGCGTAATGATTTTTATATTCCTTTTCTCGGAAATTTAGTGAAGTGATTTTTATAATAGCAAGTAAATAAAGTGACGAAAATTTTAAGAGTAAATAAGTTATAATTGATAAAGTTATAAAATTAGAAGCATACTTTAAGACTTGTCGGAAAATAAAACGTTTTTATGACATGGACTTAGGTTGGTTGTATTTATTCAATAGCAAAAACAAATGTATTAATAATATTTATCTAGAAGATAAAAATTGTTATCATCTTACTATTGAAGCAGTATTCTTGTTTGAAGAACCTTGTTCAATGTTTTCTGTAGAAGTTGTCACATCGTACTTGTTTTTGCTAAGAGCTTTACCCATGCTTAATCAAAGTTTTTTTGAATTACTGACAGCAAAGTTATTAGACAGTTACCTACGTCTTCAGAAATAAATAAGCCAGTTTAAAAACTGATCAACCAAAAAAACAAAAACAAATCAAAGGCGGATAAAAATAATTGTCAGCCTAAAATTTTAGCTCAAATTGCAGAGTAGTTTAAAATAAGTAAATAACGCGCGAAATTAAATAGCAGTTTCAATGATACTTTGGTAAAAGTGGTAGTTGGTTTTTTTATATAAAGCAATTCAGCGATTGTTGAAGCGATATCATTCCGGTAATCAGACTTCAAACTGTTCCAGAAATATTTAAAACGAGTCCTCTAACTAACATTTAGCAAACAGTCCTTACTTGCCTTACAACTTTATAAATATAAACAAAACTATATATAATTCCTTTTAGTTAGTTAAGTGTTCAGATTGACTCACTGTTGAACTGTTGAGTCTTACTGTGAGTAAACCATTCAGTTTTGACATCATTGAAACCTTAAAACTTAAAAATGTTGTTTTTAAAATTTACGAATGACGAAATATGAAACTAAGACCGTCAAATGCTGCAGCCAGCTCAATGAGTTTGTCGAAAATATTAAAACTGTCGATTACAAGTTAATTAAATTTAACTCAGCAAAAAAATTTCAGCTTAGCACTTATAAATTCTGTTAAAATTTATATACTTTTAAATTGCTACTTGACTCACTTCAAGTTAGTATCTAGAAATGATTGAATAAAAGCGTTGAAAGTTAAGATAAAGTTTTTTCATCTTCTTTTCCTCCGTCTCTCGATCCCCTCATATATACTACAACTAGCAGCATTCTCAACTGGTTGGCTGCTTTCAGACATTCTTCAAATAACCAGCAGATTCTTACAAGCGTAGCCAAGCACGATTTATAACAGCCACTTTCTGAAATGTCTCAAGGCTCTATTGATTATGACAATTTATTTCTTCATATTATTACTTAGTTTCTGATTTTTTAAGTTAACTGACTAAACTCGAAAGTTTATTTATCTTACAAGCTTAACTTATAATTATGAAGAAATAACTTACAAGTATATTATCGTTGTTTTATTTTAAACTTGATAGCTGTGTTTACATATAGCAAATATTTAACTTTTTTAGATATTGATTTTCTAATCTGTCTAAAAAATCTTTTAAAAAAATTGATCTTGAATAAAACTTTTCTGGCTGAAAATAAAGAAACCAGCTGAATGAGTAAAACAAGTGACACTATTGTTATTATAAAATGTATTTAGTAAACCGGCAAATAAATGAAAGATGCAGCAGCTGCTAATATACACAGGAAGTATCAGGTTAAAACAAATAGTATAAGCTTTATAATCTTCATTTTTCTATTCATTACCTTAAAAACTGATTTTTAATTTGACTTAAGTTTTAATTTTAAAATATGTTCAAACTTACTAACTTAAATTAGTCTTCATCATTATTTTGCTTAAATAAAATATCTTTACATAAAGAAAGTATTTAATAAACAGAAGAAAAATGCTGAACTCCATAAAAAAGTAGATTTAGCGTAACATTTTTAGATTAAATAAGTTTAATTAGTCAAAATCAAGAATTATTTGATAAAATTTGGAACAAATATAAATATAATTTACAAATTTCATTTAATTAGACTGAGTTTGATAAATTAAAAAAAGCATAACTTACTGAGTAACAAGTTTCACAAAATAGTATTTTAGTTAACTTTATGGAAGCTATGAATTATTTACTCACAGTTTCAGAGTTCAATGTATCAATAATAATATAATATATTTAAACAAACAACTGTTTCCAAAATTGAATTGAAAATAGAACAGCTTAATTTTGAAACATAACCAGCACTACTTGTTACATTTATGAAATAGTTTTTCAAAATTAAAAACATAAAAAACATAAATTCGAAAGAAGAGTTTCCTACACTTACTTAAATCTTTAACTGATTTGATTACTGTGATAAAAAATTATTATCCCACAAGCATTTAATAATTGCTAATAGCTCACGGATAGAAGCACATATTAAGTGAAATCAATTGACTATTTTATGGAAATTTATACTTTTTGATAATACAACAAAATAAAAATAAATATGTTGAACCAAATAATGTTTATCAAATTACAATATAAAAAAATGAAACTTTTCTCTTGTTTATGTATAGAAAATATTAAATTTAAATCAATTAGTTGAATTGATCGAAAAACTAGTTTTGTAAATACACGCAAAATAATACATTTAAAGACAAATGTTTCAAATGAGAAAACTTGCAGATAAAATAACAAAATAAATGTTCATAATTCTATTCCATTATATTTGTTAATACTCTTGGGAAAATAACACAACAGCTAATTAATTTTCAACTTTTCAAAAGATTTTGTTGAGATGATTTGAAAGTAAAATAATAACAATTCAAAAATAGATTTCTTTGACAACAAAAAAGTTTTTTAAATTGATAAACCTTTTATCTTTACATTTAATCAAATTAAGGTTGGTATTAATCAGAATTTCTAAGAAAAAAAAAACATTTTTGGTATTTTGATACAATCATTTTGTAGATCAAATTTTTTATATCCTTTTTATTAAATTCAAATATAAAATTATAAGAAAGTCAACGAGATATTTTAAATAAATTAGTTGAACACAGGTTTTTAAACATTATTCTATCTACATCATACACTGATAACATTCAGAAAATTTTTGAATGAGAATTTAGTAGACATAAAAGATGAAATGCGGAATTTATATTATTTTGTTGAAATATTTTAAGTCTTTTACCACAAATATACAAGCCAAAAGTTTTTAAGAGAAAGATTTTTTGCTCAGTTAGCATTATAAACTTCATCAAAACATTTATATTTGTGAACCTACCAGGCTCCTAAGCATCAGGAATGAATGATAAATATCTTTATATTTATTTCTACATATGTTCTTATCTCTTCTATTCAAAGTAAAAGTTAAATGCTTTACAATACAACTATTATAAATATTGTTCATATATGTTTATACCAAAATAAACAAAAAAGGTAAATACAGTTGAAAACCACCAACCCACACAGTAAACCATTTATTAAGAAAATCTTTTTATCTTTATAATCTCTGTTTCATGCTCATGAATTATTATTCTTCATTTTTTTTATTATTTTATTTCAAAAAACTCGGAGAATGTCTTACAAATTTGTGATTTTATTACTCATTACATAATTGTCAAGTCTTTGTAGGATTTATTTTTATATTATTAATATATATTTATGTAATATTATTATTTCTAATGTTAAAAAATCTGAGGCAAAATTATTAAAAGTTAAATTTAGTATATTTGATATTTTTTTGAAAAGAAGATAAATTATTGATGATTTTTTAATTTTTCGAGTTTTAAAAGACAATCTAGAAGAAAATTAGTAATCAAGTGTAATCTCATACATGAATTCTTCTTAAATTTTCTATTTACTTTAGAAAAAGTTAGTACTTTTCAAAACAAGATGATTAGTAAACTTTTTATGTCAATTAAAGTCAGAATAAATACAAAGCTTTGTCTAAACTTATAAAAGTCCAAAAAATCATTCAATATTGCTCATTAAGTTTCAACGAAGAAATATCATTTGAAGGATAGTAGTGATGTGATAACAATTAAACTGATTTCTGCCTCGATAAGTTGATTCAATATTTTTTTCTAATTCTTAAATACTATGAAAACTGTATAACAAAGCTACTGATAAAATCACTTAACTCTTTGATTGAATTTATAATTTGAAGTTTTTTTTGATTGTGCAATTTTTATATTTACTTCAATTAATAAAATTAAATAAATATAGTTTACGTTTGATGCAACCAACTGCTAATTAAAAAGTTTTCTTTGTAGCAAGTTGCTGTAAAATTGTTCTTCAATATTCCAACTACCGCAGCAAAGTGCAAACCACTCATGCATGGAATTCATTCACTTCGAGATCACGAATACAGAGAATGCTTATTGAGTAGAAACTTCTTGTACTGAATGATTTATACCAGCTTTTGGCTATTACAGCTGCAAGTTTCTAATATTCATGTCAAGTAACTATTCTTTTTATATGATTTATCAATTTAGGCTTTAAAATTTATTTCCTTAGTATGTTCTTAGGTATTTCTTGAATTTAAGAACTAAATGAATATCTTTTTCACTGAAATTTATATCTTAAACGTCCTATTACTATCATTTTTAATAGTTTGTGGCACAAATAAATCACACTGGTGAAAACAGAAAAATAAAATAAAAGCGATCAACATTCTCAGACACAAGTTGTACTTATACTTATAAATAGTTACAAATTTTCAGCAAATTTTTTCTTAAAACTTTCGTAATTTCGACTTCAATAATTGTACTTCATTCTTTTGTCGTCTTGTCAATGCTTAACCATTTTTCGATTTCACTAGGATGTTTCATTACACTTTATCATCACTTCTGTGTTTTTTATTTGAATGAAATCTTTGCTTACCTATTTTTCTATGTTTTTTTAACGATGAAAATATAAGCCAACCTGTTCTGGATTTACAAAATATCTAAAGTCTTCTTTAGAAAATTGTTCATTCTCTAGCTAGCACCTAACCTCAAAGAAGAGCTTGGGGCCATCCAAGTTTTCGTCCTGACATTTTTTAAATTCAAACAAATAAGAAATAATTATAACAAAAGTATACTTAGTAAAAATATTTTATTTTTAATTCTCTGTATTGGCTGACAGCAGTTGTGGAAGTTTCACGTGGGAAGAGTTTAATTATTTCTTTGAAAATTTGAAAGGCCCTAATCGTGATCATGAAAAGATTAATCAAGGCAAAAGATTTTATTTCAAGTGAGGCTTCATTTGTATATCATAAAAAAGGCTTTACATTGATAATGATTCTTGAAAAAAACACAAGTCACCAAATTGCTGGTTTAGTTAATGTCCTACGGTAAGTTTACATCAGCTTTTATTTGAAGATCACAGAAGTTATTGGTTAACTCATAAAAACAGTTTTTTCAGTAAAAATACGTCATGCTTTCTTAAATAATTTGAGCTTTTGTAAATTTTGGTAATTTTACAATAAAGCCAGTTGATTTATTTCAATAATTTGTAATGATAAACACTCTATAAGACATTTATATTAATTATGAAATGGATTAATTAAAATATTTGATAATTGCAATCAGCAGAACAGTAAGTAAAAAGTGCTAAAATCAAATGACTTAATAGACAGACTAAATAATGTATGCAGCAAAATTACACATTTGTTTGAAAATTGAAATAGAATTTTAAGTTTAAAACAATGTAGGCTGTAGCAGACAAACTATGAAAAAGATTTTGATGAATGGCAGAAAATGAATAAAAAATTCTTGACTAGAATAAAAGTGTAACGATAGCTCAGAATCAGAATTTGATTAAAAATAAGACAGATTTGACGTAAATCAAAATTAGTATTTATTTAGAAACGAACTTAACAAATCAAACTGTAGACTAAGATATCAGTAGCAAAACAAATATTTCAGAAATAAAATAGCAAATAGTACGATAGGCATTCCGTAATTAATACTCCTGCAAGACAAGTAAGGTCAAAGCAAACATAAAAGTATTAGAGCAAAAGTCGGTTTACATTCTCATTTTAATTAAATTCATTTAGTACCGACAATTAAAAATCTGATTTCGATATAAATATACGTCAAAATAAAATTACCAGCATAAATCGACTCTTAAAGAAGCACTGAAAGTAAAAGAACAAGTTAATAGAGAAATCTCGAAATCTACGACAAATTTTAAACATATTAACTTTTATTAAGTAAACAACATAGAAGATAATCAGAGATAATAAATTTCTGATTACTGAAATATTAAAAGTATTGTATATTATTATTATTGCACAAGAAGGCAGAAAAACGTTATATAACAACAAAGGACAAATTAACTTCATCCTCATCTGATGAGCTTCCTTCATGAACCTCTCTTTGATCTTCTACTAAAGTAGTAAAATCTGTTTTAGAAATTTTATTTCCTTCTTCTACAGAAACAGAAGCTTCTTTTTGATCTTCTACTGAATCTTGAGCTTCTTCTTCAACAAGATCACTTTCAGCTTTTACAGAAACTTCACTTTCTGCTTCTACAGCTACTGAAGCTTCTTTCTGATCTTCTACTGAAGCTTGAGATTCTTCTTCAACAAGATCACTTTCAGCTTTTACAGAAACTTCACTTTCTGCTTCTACAGCTACTGAAGCTTCTTTCTGATCTTCTACTGAAGCTTGAGCTTCTTCTTCAACATGATCACTTTCAGCTTTGACAGAAACTTGACTTTCTGCTTCTACAGCTACAGAATCTTCTTTCTGATCTTCTACTGAAGCTTGAGATTCTTCTTCAACAGAACCACTTTCAGCTTTTACAGAAACTTGACTCTCTGCTTCTACAGCTACAGAAGCTTCTTTCTGATCTTCTACTGAAGCTTGATCTTCTTCTTCAACAAGATCACTTTCAGCTTTTACAGAAACTTCACTTTCTGCTTCTACAGCTACAGAAGCTTCTTTCTGATCTTCTACTGAAGAGTGTGCTTCTTCTTCAACAAGATCACTTTGAGCTTTTACAGCAACTTGACTTTCTGCTTCTACAGCTAGAGAAGTTTCTTTCTGAAATTCTACTGAAGCTTGATCTTTTTCTTCAACAGGATCACTTTCAGCTTTTACAGAAACTTGACTTTCTGTTTCTACAGCTAGAGAAGCTTCTTTCTGATCTTCTACTGAAGAGTGTGCTTCTTCTTCAACAAAATCACTTTGAGCTTTTACAGAAACTTGACTTTCTGCTTCTACAGCTACAGAAGCTTCTATCTGATCTTCTACTGAAGAGTGTGCTTCTTCTTCAACAAGATCACTTTGAGCTTTTACAGCAACTTGACTTTCTGCTTCTACAGCTACAAAAGCTTCTTTCTGATCTTCTACTGAAGCTTGATCTTCTTCTTCAATAGAATCACTTTCAGCTTTGACAGAAACTTGACTTTCTGATTCTACAGCTACAGAAGCTTCTTTCTGATCTTCTACTGAAGAGTGTGCTTCTTCTTCAACAAGATCACTTTCAGCTTTTACAGCAACTTGACTTTCTGCTTCTACAGCTACAAAAGCTTCTTTCTGATCTTCAACTGAAGCTTGAACATCTTTTTCAGCAGGATCACTTTCAGCTTTAACAGAAACTTGACTTTCTTCTTCTACAGCTACAGAAGCTTCTTTCTGACCTTCTACTGAAGCTTGAACTCCTTCTTCAACAGGATCACTTTCAGCTTTTACAGAAACTTGACTTTCTTCTTCTACAGCTACAGAAGCTTCTTTTTGATCTTCTACTGAAACTTGATCTTCTTCCTCAACAGGACCACTTTCAGCTTTTACAGCTACAGAAGCTTCTTTCTGATCTTCTACTGAAGAGTGTGCTTCTTCTTCAACAGGATCACTTTCAGCTTTTTCAGAAACTTGACTTTCTTCTTCTACAGCTACAGAAGTTTTTTTTTGATCTTCTACTGAAGCTTGTGCTTCTTCTTCAACAGGATCACTTTCAGCTTTTACAGAAACTTGACTTTCTGCTTCTACACCTACAGAAGCTTCTTTCTGATCTTCTACTGAAGCTTGTGCTTCTTCTTCAACAGGATCACTTTCAGCTTTTTCAGAAACTTGACTTTCTTCTTCTACAGCTACAGAAGTTTTTTTTTGATCTTCTACTGAAGCTTGTGCTTCTTCTTCAACAGGATCACTTTCAGCTTTTACAGAAACTTGACTTTCTGCTTCTACACCTACAGAAGCTTCTTTCTGATCTTCTACTGAAGCTTGTGCTTCTTCTTCAACAGGATCAGTTTCAGCTTTTACAGAAACTTGACTTTCTTCTTGTACAGCTACAGAAGCTTCTTTCTGATCTTCTACTGAAGCTTGTGCTTCTTCTTCAACAGGATCACTTTCAGCTTTTACAGAAACTTGACTTTCTGTTTCTACAGCTACAGAATCTTCTTTCTGATCTTCTACTGAAGCTTGATCTTCTTCTTCAATAGAATCACTTTCAGCTTTGACAGAAACTTGACTTTCTGATTCTACAGCTACAGAAGCTTCTTTCTGATCTTCTACTGAAGAGTGTGCTTCTTCTTCAACAAGATCACTTTCAGCTTTTACAGCAACTTGACTTTCTGCTTCTACAGCTACAAAAGCTTCTTTCTGATCTTCAACTGAAGCTTGAACATCTTTTTCAGCAGGATCACTTTCAGCTTTAACAGAAACTTGACTTTCTTCTTCTACAGCTACAGAAGCTTCTTTCTGACCTTCTACTGAAGCTTGAACTCCTTCTTCAACAGGACCACTTTCAGCTTTTACAGAAACTTGACTTTCTTCTTCTACAGCTACAGAAGTTTCTTTCTGATCTTCTACTGAAGAGTGTGCTTCTTCTTCAACAAGATCACTTTCAGCTTTTACAGCAACTTGACTTTCTGCTTCTACAGCTACAAAAGCTTCTTTCTGATCTTCAACTGAAGCTTGAACATCTTTTTCAGCAGGATCACTTTCAGCTTTAACAGAAACTTGACTTTCTTCTTCTACAGCTACAGAAGCTTCTTTCTGACCTTCTACTGAAGCTTGTGCTTCTTCTTCAACAGGATCACTTTCAGCTTTTACAGAAACTTGACTTTCTTCTTCTACAGCTACAGAAGTTTCTTTCTGATCTTCTACTGAAGCTTGATCTTCTTCCTCAACAGGACCACTTTCAGCTTTTACAGCTACAGAAGCTTCTTTCTGATCTTCTACTGAAGCTTGTGCTTCTTCTTCAACAGGATCACTTTCAGCTTTTTCAGAAACTTGACTTTCTTCTTCTACAGCTACAGAAGTTTTTTTTTGATCTTCTACTGAAGCTTGTGCTTCTTCTTCAACAGGATCACTTTCAGCTTTTACAGAAACTTGACTTTCTGCTTCTACACCTACCGAAGCTTCTTTCTGATCTTCTACTGAAGCTTGTGCTTCTTCTTCAACAGGATCAGTTTCAGCTTTTACAGAAACTTGACTTTCTTCTTGTACAGCTACAGAAGCTTCTTTCTGATCTTCTACTGAAGCTTGTGCTTCTTCTTCAACAGGATCACTTTCAGCTTTAAAGGAAACTTGACTTTCTTCTTCTACAGCTACAGAAGTTTCTTTCTGATCTTCTACTGAAGCTTGAGCTTCTTCTTCAACAAGATCACTTTCAGCTTTTACAGAAACTTGACTCTCTGCTTCTACAGCTACAGAAGCTTCTTTCTGATCTTCTACTGAAGCTTGATCTTCTTCCTCAACAGGATCACTTTCAGCTTTTACAGAAACTTCACTTTCTGCTTCTACAGCTACAGAAGCTTCTTTCTGGTCTTCTACTGAAGCTTGTGCTTCTTCTTCAACAGGATCACTTTCAGCTTTGACAGAAACTTGACTTTCTTCTTCTACAGCTACAGAAGTTTCTTTCTGATCTTCTACTGAAGCTTGTGCTTCTTTTTCAACAAAATCACTTTCAGCTTTTACAGAAACTTGACTTTCTGCTTCTACAGCTACAGAAGCTTCTTTCTGATCTTCTATTGAAGCATGAACTACTTCTTCAACAGGATCACTTTCAGCTTTTACAGAAACTTGACTTTCTTCTTCTACAGCTACAGAAGTTTCTTTCTGACCTTCTACTGAAGCTTGAGCTTCTTCTTCAACAGGATCAATTTCAGCTTTTACAGAAACTTGACTTTCTGTTTCTACAGCTACAGAAGCTTCTTTCTGATCTTCTACTGAAGCTTGAACATCTTCTTCAACAGGACCACTTTCAGCTTTTACAGCTACAGAAGCTTCTTTCTGATCTTCTACTGAAGCTTGTGCTTCTTCTTCAACAGGATCACTTTCAGCTTTTACAGAAACTTGACTTTCTTCTTCTACAGCTACAGAAGCTTCTTTCTGATCTTCTACTGAAGCTTGATCTTCTTCTTCAACAGGATCACTTTCAGCTTTTACAGAAACTTGACTTTCTTCTTGTACAGCTACAGAAGCTTCTTTCTGATCTTCTACTAAAGCTTGTGCTTCTTCTTCAACAGGATCACTTTCAGCTTTTACAGAAACTTGACTTTCTGCTTCTACAGCTACAGAAGCTTCTTTGTGATCTTCTACTGAAGAGTGTGCTTCTTCTTCAGCAAGATCACTTTGAGCTTTTACAGAAACTTGACTCTCTGCTTCTACAGCTACAGAAGCTTCTTTCTGATCTTCTACTGAAGCTTGATCTTCTTCTTCAACAGGATCACTTTCAGCTTTTACAGAAACTTGACTTTCTTCTTGTACAGCTACAGAAGCTTCTTTCTGATCTTCTACTGAAGCTTGATCTTCTTCTTCAACAGGATCACTTTCAGCTTTTACAGAAACTTGACTTTCTGCTTCTACAGCTACAAAAGCTTCTTTCTGATCTTCTACTGAAGCTTGATCTTCTTCTTCAATAGAATCACTTTCAGCTTTGACAGAAACTTGACTTTCTGATTCTACAGCTACAGAAGCTTCTTTCTGATCTTCTACTGAAGAGTGTGCTTCTTCTTCAGCAAGATCACTTTGAGCTTTTACAGAAACTTGACTCTCTGCTTCTACAGCTACAGAAGCTTCTTTCTGATCTTCTACTGAAGCTTGATCTTCTTCTTCAACAGGATCATTTTCAGCTTTTACAGAAACTTGACTCTCTGCTTCTACAGCTACAGAAGCTTCTTTCTGATCTTCTACTGAAGCTTGATCTTCTTCCTCAACAGGATCACTTTCAGCTTTTACAGAAACTTCACTTTCTGCTTCTACAGCTACAGAAGCTTCTTTGTGATCTTCTACTGAAGCTTGTGCTTCTTCTTCAACAGGATCACTTTCAGCTTTTACAGAAACTTGACTTTCTGCTTCTACAGCTACAGAAGCTTCTTTGTGATCTTCTACTGAAGCTTGATCTTCTTCTTCAACAGGATCACTTTCAGCTTTTACAGAAACTTGACTCTCTGCTTCTACAGCTACAGAAGCTTCTTTCTGATCTTCTACTGAAGCTTGATCTTCTTCCTCAACAGGATCACTTTCAGCTTTTACAGAAACTTCACTTTCTGCTTCTACAGCTACAGAAGCTTCTTTGTGATCTTCTACTGAAGCTTGTGCTTCTTCTTCAACAGGATCACTTACAGCTTTGACAGAAACTTGACTTTCTTCTTCTACAGCTACAGAAGCTTCTTTCTGATCTTCTACTGAAGCTTGATCTTCTTCTTCAACAGGATCACTTTCAGCTTTTACAGAAACTTGACTCTCTGCTTCTACAGCTACAGAAGCTTCTTTCTGATCTTCTACTGAAGCTTGATCTTCTTCCTCAACAGGATCACTTTCAGCTTTTACAGAAACTTCACTTTCTGCTTCTACAGCTACAGAAGCTTCTTTGTGATCTTCTACTGAAGCTTGTGCTTCTTCTTCAACAGGATCACTTTCAGCTTTTACAGAAACTTCACTTTCTGCTTCTACAGCTACAGAAGCTTCTTTCTGATCTTCTACTGAAGCTTGATCTTCTTCCTCAACAGGATCACTTTCAGCTTTTACAGAAACTTCACTTTCTGCTTCTACAGCTACAGAAGCTTCTTTGTGATCTTCTACTGAAGCTTGTGCTTCTTCTTCAACAGGATCACTTTCAGCTTTTACAGAAACTTGACTTTCTTCTTGTACAGCTACAGAAGCTTCTTTCTGATCTTCTACTAAAGCTTGTGCTTCTTCTTCAACAGGATCACTTACAGCTTTGACAGAAACTTGACTTTCTTCTTCTACAGCTACAGAAGCTTCTTTCTGATCTTCTACTGAAGCTTGTGCTTCTTCTTCAATAGAATCACTTTCAGCTTTGACAGAAACTTGACTTTCTGTCACACAGATTTCACTTGTCACTATATATTCTGCTTTTACTGAAATTTGAATACCTTCTTCAGCAAAATTTATTTCATTTCTTTCAAATAGCTGATTGTTTTCTGCAATATTTTCTACAATATTTTCAGCATTTTCCTCTGTTTGTTCAACCAATATTTGAATATCTTCCTCAACTTGAAGATTTTCATCTTCTGTGTAAGATTCGGGTTCTTTTTGTATTTTTTTAGATTTTGCAGTTTTTTCTGTTAAAATTTTTACACTGTTTACAAATTGATGCACGCTTTCAGCAGTAGTCAATGGTTTTTGAGAATCTGTTTCATCAGTGGTTGTTTTTTTGTCATTTTTATTTTTATTTTTTTTTGATACACCATCTAGAAATAGGAATAACGCTTCAAATTGTTTTTTTTTATTCTCACTATCTTTTTCTGTTTCAGTTTCTTCTAAAGCTTCTTCTACTTCATATTTTTGAACTAATTTTTCCTTCATTTTTTCATTCATTTCATTTTTATTGCTTGTTTCTTTTTGTCCTTTTACACGGTTAGTGTCCTACAACAAATTATATATACTTATTATTTTGAGAGATACTTTTATCGTAATTAACCTAAATTTTTCAGTTTTTAAATGAAATTTTCTTTTTATTTTTTATATTTTAAAGGTCAAACTTTTGACAGTGCGTTTAGGTTTATTTTATGAAATTTTATTGAACTCTATTTGTTCAGCTCCACTATTCAAAGCTGAGAGATGTGTAGCTTTCGACAAATAGATAGGAATTTTTTGAAAATTAAAGCATTAAATAAGCATTTGCATACAAATCTTTCGTGTTTTTATTTTAAAAATATTGCATTTCCTATATGCTGTTTAAAAAACAATTTCTTCATAAGCCAAAAAAGTTTATTTGTATATGCAAGTATATATAATACTCAGTAACATGATATGAGAAAATAAATATGAAAAGCAGCCTAAAAAAATTATGGTTAAATCTGCAAGCTCTAGAAGCGACAATGTTCTGAAAGGTAAATTATTTGAAAGCAGAAAAAGAATATAACGGCAGTTGGTATATACTGAATATCTTTATTAAAATTTCAAGTTTTTATAATTTCTTACAAAAATTGAAAAAAGCTTTTTGTTTAATATGATAATTTATTTTGTTTTCGATAACTTTAATAATCTAAACTTATATATGCGCTCATGTAGTAGCGATGTAAAGATTTCGAGATAAACTGGTTTTAAATGTTGTGTACAAAAATTAAGTTAGTCAGGTAAATTTAGCTCAGAAAGCTTCGTCAACTTATCGATTAAAATACTAACCACTGATTAAAAATGATAGTTTTTAATTGAAAAGATTCTTTGCATACAAAATTGTTTCAAAAACAATCTGTCATACGTAAAATTATAATTCTAAAAATAATAAACAGCTTAGATTTGATGAAGTTGAAAATGTTAAAAAAATCATAAACTTCTAAAGAATTTTGACTAAATTACAAATTTAAGTACCACTACAATCTTTGAAATTAGTTCACTTACCAGTGAGGTCCCTTTCTTTTTTGAAGAGCTTGGATCAGTATTTTCTGCAGAGTTTGGTGCTTTATTTTTACTGGAAGAATTACCCATAGTTAAAGATATCTGCTTTTGAAAAACTATCTGAATGTAATGCTATTATACAGCCACCTAAAGATACAAAAGCAAATCAGTTAGCGACTAAAAATGAACGAGAATAAAATTCAAACCAAAGTCTTGTCGTAAAGTTTAAAGTTCAACATTCAGGATAAGTTCAAAACAATTTAAAGTATATTTTAGTTTGGATTATACTTTGGGAAAAATGAGAGTCAGTTTTCTAATAATACATTTCGGGTTATACAAAGAAATTCTGTGGTTGTTGAGCAGATATCATTTCGGTGATACGATTTCAAGACAAGCTGTGCAAGAAATATTCAAAGCGAGGTTTTTGATTAACATTTAGTAAATGGTTCTCGCTTGCTTATCAACCTTATAAACATAAAAAAATCAAATAATAAACTTTAGTATGATAACCCTCTTTTTTTGTTTAATTTTTAAGCATCTATTTCTTGCTGTCATCAATTACCAAATTCTAGTAATTTGGATCAATTTTGAATTCTTAAAACTTATCAAACAATAATCTTTTTTCAAAAATATAAATGAAAAATGTATGAAATAAAAATTGCGAAATGCTACAGTTGCTTAAATTAATTATCTGAAAGTCTTAAAACATTAAATTGCAATATATTAAAATCAAATTCAGCAAAATAATTCTAACGCAGCAACTTTTAGTTCTGCAAAATGTTTACACTTTTTCCTCACTAGCTACTACTAAGTCTTAAGTTATCATCAAAAAATGACCAAAAATATTAACTGCTTAAATTTTTACTCTTAGTTTCTGCTACAACTGCTGCAGTAGATTCGGTAAAATTAACATAAGAACTTAATTTTATTTGTTGTATGAAATTGAAACTAGTGCAATGTGATCTTGCCTCTAGTCTAAGTGATGACTTTGTTGTCATAAAACCAAATCAGTAAGTAAGTGGGTGGGTGGTTGATGTTGTTAGTAAACATTTGATTAATGCAGAACACAAAATGAAACATCACACCAACAAAAAGTTTCACATTAATTTTTAAATATTTTTGTCTAAGTCACCTTTGCTCATTAAAATGATAATTCTGATTGTATTAGTAAGTAACACTGAGTAACTAATATAACGTTTTATGATACAAATTAGCATCATTTCTAATTTCTAAGAAAGAAAATTCTTATTTTGCTATAAGTGGAAATTAAAAAATTGCATATTTTTTGTGTATGTTTGTTGAATAAAAAATTAAAATGATGAAACACTTTTATGTTTATAGTGTAATAACATCAGAGACACCAGCAAGTTATTTTTCACACAAGTTTCAAAACTTTTTATTTGAAAAATTTTATATCAAAATGACATCAAATACTTTTGATAAATATTAATATACAAAATTATTATTAATAAAGTCAACTTTATTCAAACTATTTCGTTTATCTTACAATTCAGCTATGAAATAACTACAATAAAACTTGTAATTACACCAGCTAATTTTTATTTATATTTTAATATTTTAATTTTAAATCATTTGAGGCGTATTAATATTGATGTGGCTGATTGTATTTTCTTTGAGTCTTTCAAACAACTTGATCATATATATTTGTGATATCAGATAAAACTATTAATAGGAAATAAAGGGTTCTGTAGCATATTTTTAGTGATCTCATTAAAAAAATTAAATTTTTAAACATTTGCAATCCTGCAAAACAATAATAGTTTTTTTATAATTTAGGTTCAATGAAAATAAGATATAGCTAGTGTACTATTTATCTTACAATAGAATTCATATGAAGTATAATAAATGGTATGTTGAAAAGCAAATAGTTTTGATAAAGTAGCTTATTTACTAATCTAAGAAAAACTATTTGATTTATAACTTTTTTTGAGTACTTCAATTAATAACTATATAATCTACTAACTATTTAAAATTATGACCATTTCATTAAGTTAGCTTATCTAATTAAAATTTATCAAGATAATTTACTAAAGATTATTTTAATTGTACTGAGTTACTACCACCAAACTAACACTCAAACTTCTTTTTCGTATTTAGAGGAATAAACTGTTTTTTTTTTAAATTATCTTTACTAAGAATTGTTTAGTTTTTTAATTTTTTCATATTTAGCTGCAAATAAGTCAAATATTTAAATTGAAAATTTGAAAACAATTTTATTTAGAAAAAATATCTTATAGAGAAATATCAACTAAAGATTTTCATTTATTTCAAATAAGTGTTGAAATCTATGGAGCCAAAAACATATAAACAAAAAGTTATTCAAATAAAATGCACAAAAACTGATAATGATATCATCAATATGAAGCAAATGACGCAAACAGTGGATGAATTCAACAACTTGGTCAAGCTAACAAGCAGTGAAAATTCATCTTTTAGATTTAAACTAAAATTATTTGATGATAAATGACAAAAACTTGACGAATATTCGATCAATTTACTTGAATTAAAAGATCTAAAGTTATTCCATTTAATAAAAGCCAAACTTGAACAGAAATAACTGGCAAATAAGAAATTGTGCAGGTAACAAATGTTCGGCATTTCTTTAGCTTAAAGCTGATGCGTTTTACATATGAGTTATGAAAGTTTTGAACTTTCAAGCAACAATTGAAGCTAAATGCTCTGAAACTCTATTTCAATGATTCTAAATAAAGTAAAAGCTCCGGGTGACGTCAGCAGCGGAGACTTCTTGAACATGAACAGTCATAGATGAGTAAACAAGGCAAAGATCCTTTGTTGAGTCGATGGAAGTCGATAAAGTGAATCAGTGAGTCGAAACGAGTATGTCCTTGATCAATTGTGTAGAAATATTCTCCGTGCCGCTCCATCTACATAGAAATCTTGTTCAATCTCAAATCAGATGATGTTTGAGATGAAAAAGATCGAAATGATTGAAAGTAGATGATGAGGAAAAACGTTTAAGTATGAGATGATGTGTCTCAATCACAATGATCACTTCTCATGATTTGGGATTTGCTCGAGAAGTTTTCAGATTTCGAGTAGATAAAGTGAAAGTAAATAATGCGGACTCACTAATGTGAGAGGTACATGGCGAGGTTTGTGGTTATAAACCAGGGTTAGGACGACTCCATCAGCGATAGTTTGACTGTTTCGCACCAGAAATGTTCTGTAAGCAGATAAAGAAGTTATGAAAGTGAGGTGCAAAGCCTTCAACTAACCCGTCCACATTTCCTAACTTAGCTACTTCTTCGTTAGCTTCATCTCTACTTAGTTTACCGAAATACCAACTTTGTGTTTCATGCATCGCTGTTTAACAACAAATTAATTTCTCTGATAATTTTGATGTTGTACAAGAAGTACCTCTAGAGGTAATCCAGCCGTTCTCGCGCAATCTTCTATTCCTACTATTACGCGGTAAAGAAACTGAAAGAAATAAAAGAATGGAATCTTAAAAGAGAAACAGACTAAGATTAGATGAATTTGTTTAAATGAGAATTCAAAAATCTTCACAGAAAAATTATGATAAAAATTCAGCAGCAGAACCATTAAAAGAAGTTCGATGAAATCGCTGGTTCTTCTTCCACGACTGTTTTTCAGTCGATACAACTTGCACGTCGCCTACTTCATTCACTTTGTTTGAGTTCAGAGGACAATTCTGAAATTTGGAAATGTAGTTAAGATAAAAATTGAAGTTTGTAAGAGAAGAAAGAGACAGAGGACAATAGAGTACGATGAGTACATAGTAAATAACCAACCTATTAATCAAGTGCTTGTCTACAAAAAGATGTAAAAGCACATGTACATTCGAGAAGAATCAGTGAAGCGTGATAAACAGCTTTAGTATTAATGACGTTGAAACAACTCACGAAAGTTCCGTTGACGTCAGTAGCAGGTGATCTCATGCAATTGGACGCGACTTGTTGAGCTTCGACAAATGAATCGTAAAAACTACATCCATTCTGGAAACAGAATCAATCAATTGTTTGATGAACATGTCAATAAGTTCACCATCTTCAGACGAAGGCATCCGATCCAAGCGGATCGAACTTGCTCGTTGTCAGCACATAACCACACATCTGAAGCTCCATGGTCATAAGAAAGAGGCTAAAAAAGATTAACTGATTTGAAAAGTAGGTCACGTGACAAGTGATTCGAAAAGTAGGTCACGTGACAAGTGATTCGAAAAGTAGGTCACGTGGAAAATAATTTCTTGTTGATTTTAGAATAAAAACTGAAGTACTTTTAGGTAGAATGTGAAAGATGTAGGCGCATCTAATAGAATGTGATGTTTTGATTTAGTTGAACACCAAACTTGTGAACTGTGAACCTCTGCAACTGAAACCAGGAATTCTGGTTTCTACAAAATCAATTAATTTAATAAATAACAAGCAAACAACAAACAGACAAACCTTCAACTTGTTTTTACGACTGTAGTACAAACCAGAGTTACGTAAAATACAAAATCGTTTCTTCCAATTTTTGTTGTGACAATTTCTTACATAAAGAAATCCACAAGTTTCAGTTGCGGTCTTTGTGAGGATGTGCTGAAAAAGTCATAATTGGCATTTTAACGGATTCCATTCTGACATTTCATTAACTTCATTAGCTTATTACTTTCAAAAAATTGAAATCAGTTTAAAATCACGTGACTGGCTTCTTCATTACAATTGCAATATTTTTGTTTTCAAAAAATTAGCTTTTGATCAAAGTAACAAGTGAAATAAACCACTAGAAACAAAAAGTTTCAAGCTAAATTGAATATTAATAATAAATATCTAAGAAGATTTTCTGAAATGGTTTCTTTCAGCAACTTTTGATGTATAGAAGCTTTAGGGTTCTTTGAACTTTCACAAGTCTGCGAGCTTTGTTCGTTTTTTGTCAAGTTCATAGTTTAATCGTGAACTTTCAAAAATATTTCCAGTTGTCGCTGCCAAATCCCACATAGCTGCACTCTCTACCCTTACTTCTAACTTGCTCAATTAGCAAATGATAATATGAAGCAAACGCTTTTTCTGCTGCTAACTTTTCTCGCATCAAATCACTGATCAATCTGATACAGTTTGATGAGGGTCTAGTAGTTAGCTGTGATTTGGGTCAAGATCTAATTACTTAGTTAGGAGGTTCCAAGCTCTGTAAACTAACACCGAGATTGGCAACATCTTGAAAATTGTGCATCTTGATAAGAGCTGTTTTGAGCAATTTCCTCAGCTGATGTTGGTTCAGCTTGCTACGATTATTTTGAGTCAATTTGAAATAGTTAAACTTCAAAATTTCTGTAAAAGTTATTTTGAGTTTCGACATTTCTTTCATCAACAGCAGATCAAAAAAAGGTTTTATATTTCAAAATCTTTTTTGTTACTTTTCAAGAAAGAGGTTATGAGAATTCGATTTTAGTGATGACAGCTTTGATAAGAGAGTATAAAAACAGATCAACAATTTTGTGATTATCAAACCTTAATATTACTTAAGACCCAAAATAAAATAAATACATCTGCGACGTGAATATGGTTTTGACAGCATGTCAGATCTTCAAGATATTTTTAAATCTAACATCTTTGACTTCTCAGTAAGTATTAAAACTCGAAATAATTTTCATTAAGTCCAACAGATGAAGATCTGTTATCAAACAAACTGTTTGGCCACACAACAAAGAAAAAAATGAAAATCTGGTTTGTATACAGATGAATTTGTTGTAAGTGAAACTGAACACAAACTTACTTGAAGTTGGACTCGCTGTGCTGTGGGACTTTCTTCAGGAGTAAAGTTATTCGGAATTGTCAACATACCAGGAGGTAAACACAACTGTAGAGAAGAGTAATTAGTGAAAAGCGTTATCTCACTAACAGCTTGATCACTTCTGGACTGCGCAAGATATTATATTTCTCTAAGGTTTTGTTTAGACAGAAACGAGATGAAACTTCTGGTAGTTTGGAGATAATTAAATCACCAATCAATTCCACGTCTTCGATAATTCGTTCTATAGAAGAAAAAAGAGACTTTTTAATTGAAAAGTCAGAAAGAGGTTTTCATGAATAACAAACATGAATCGTTAAAAGGATTTTGTTGGAAAAGTTCAAAGCTACTTAGTGATTAGGTGACTACTTCATATATTAATCAGTTATGATTGCTGGTTGAAAAATATTTAAGAGGATTAAATTTTGACACATATACTTCAAAAGATTTATAAACTTTAATCCAATTTTTCATCTTTTGTTTATAAACTTAAAAAGTATTAAAAAGACTGCTTATAAAGTTGGCTGGTCATATTTTATGTATCTCAGTGAATCCTTTTTCAATTTAAAAAAATATTTTCTTAAATGTTTTGTGACTTTTAAAATGAAAATAATTTTACAAATAAATATGCAAAAAGTATATAAAGGAAATAGATAAAAATAACAAATGAAATTCTGTCAAGTCAAACTGAGTATTTTAATATAAAACTTTACAAATTTTCATATAGTCACAATTAACTAATCGAATAAATATGAAATTGTAAAAATCTAACCCGTCATATTAGTTGTATTCAGTTCTACAATAGACCAAGATAACAAGTCAACTTTTCTTCCAATTTTTACTAACAATTCTTCTATCAATTTTGCACAAGTTGATCTGGAAGGTAGTTGTGCAGTGAACCAGGTAGAAAGATCACTAATATATATTCTGTAGGTCATCTGAACAAAAAAGTTCTATTAAATTCTGTTCTAACTTTTATTCATTGTAATTAGATGACAATATTTTAAACTTCAATTATACGTACTAAAAAATAATCTAATTAATAATAAAAATCAGAGAAACCGACATCGAAATTGTTAAACTGACAGTAAGAAGTAAAAGAAGTAGAAGAAATATTTTTAACAGAAATATACTGTAGTATACTGAGTAGGCAATCGAACAAAGTTGGTTTTGTTGAGAAGGTATTTAACAATTTATTAAATATTCATTTTTGAACAGTTGCTTTGTTTCATCAGAAGTAATAAAATTGGAAAATAAAAATTAAGATTGTTAAAGGAAAGATAAGGTAAAGTAAACAATCAGAAATTCGATTATACAACTGGATAAATTTTAAAAATAACAGAAATCTATTTAAAAAATAATTTAAAACATTTATAAAAAACTTAATGGTTGCCTAGGGGGTATTTGCATACTGTTGCAAGATTAAAATACAAACTTATTTTCATTCATATGCAGCTATCGACAGTTTATTACAATATCCTACCCAGCTTGCTTTACACAGTCATTAAAAGTAAGACTGTTAAAAAATACTTTTGTCACAAAAGGATTATGTGATGAAAATATATTACTGTTGTGAGATTTACAAAAAGTAATAGTATTATGAAACTAGATGCTAGATATTTAGGTGAAAGATTGAATTTCACCATTTACTGAAACTGTATTATGTATCTACAATTTAAATAGTAAAATTTGCTTGCTAACTTAATTAGCGCAAACATAATTAAACAACAAACAATATAAGACACTGCAATTCAGATTTGCTAAGCGATAGACAGTTTTTATTACTTTAGAAAAAGATCTACATAAAATCATCATATTATTTATTGCGAAGTTAGTTTGATAACTCAAGTAAATGTATGCGCCGAATCTACAGATTAAGATATCAAAATGGAATCGTAGAATAATTACCATAAGTTTTAATTTCATCGTCTAGCTCCTGATAAAAAAATTGATTGTCAACAGGCAATTATAGTTTTAATTTAAGATACATCACACATTCAATGAAAAGCTAGTTGTGTTAATAAAATTTTTCTGGTAATAACAAAAAGCAGAGAAAAAGTTGTCTTATAGACAAATAAATGAAATATTTTGCTTAGAAAGCGAGGATGCTAAAGACTCGCATACTTCAAGTAAACACATCAAAATATCTACTGATATATCTTGTTATAGTTTATCTAATTCTTAAGATTAGATAAAACATATCATACATATTTCTAAGTCCATTTGATTCAATTCTTTCAATTATTCAATTTTAAACTAAGCAGTTAAGATCAACATAAGAAAAAAAGATAAAACTTACATCAGCTAAGGAAGAACTTGTACAGGAAACACCAGATGAGATTATTTGATTAGAATGATCCATTTGAGCTTTATGAGGTGCTGATGACGCCATTGTATGTTTCTGATGATGTTTCTTACTTTTAAAAGTGCTAGAGAAGATGAAAAGTAAATACTATGTTTACAAATTTATAGTATACAAAAATGTTGAGAATAAAAAAACTCTTTTTGTTAGCTATCTTATCTTTAGATAATGATAATATAAACATAGATCAGAAATAATTTTCAACAATTGTCAAAATCACCTTTTAGGAAATATAGAAATAGGTTTGGATTTAATAAACCTTTTATCAACTATTGATAATTTAGTATTAAAGTCATCGTCAGAAATTAAAGGAGCCTCTGATTCTGTTAAATATAGATAATTTAAAATATTTTTAATAATGCCATGTAACAAAAATATTAAACTTTATATTGATTACTTTACAACTGGTACAATAAAATGCATAAAAGTAACTCCTAACAAATATTAAAATAATTAATTAGTAAAATTAAGTAATTAATTAGTTTTATGAAAGATAAACATGTTTTTACTACAAATTATAACATCTTCATATTAGTTTGTTATTGGTAAAAACGTTAAACATAATCTGTTTAGTATAAATAATAAGTGTTTATTCTTAGCATTAATAGAATGATCTTTTTGTATATTTAAAAAAAAAATATTAGGATACAAAGCAATTATTTTGTCCAAAAACATTTTATATAAACTTTGAGTATATTTATACCAACTTAATTAATTTTGTATAAACAAAATGAATGAAAAAGCTACTTGAATCATTATCATTTTCATAATGTAATTGTAACATCAAGCTCTCCAAGTCAACATCATCTTTTTCTTCATTATTTATAGGTAAATATTTACATAATCCTACAGACATGAATTTTAGTATTAAAAATGATCTATAGAATAGCAGTTTTACTTCTTTACCTCCATTATTATCCATATTAGATGCACCAAAAATTCTTTCAATTTATCATTCTAAAATAACAAATTTATAACTTATAGCATCTACCATAAACACTCTACAAGCCAGCAAATGATAACAAAACTTTGAGATATGTACAAAGAAATATATATATACAAAATTCACTAAATCAAAACATTATTAGTGACATAAATATATATTTATTATAGCTACAAATGGCAAAATATACAGTTCTTATAGCAAACACAGTATAATATGACTGCAGACAAATAAAAAAAGTCTTAAGTCAATTAAAATATTATAAAGAGACTTACAAAGTAATATCTAAAAACAAAATTATGTTTAAACACACTTTTAATGTCAGTATAGATTTAATAATTTAATGTTAAAAGAAAGATAAATTAAATATTTTTTATTCTTTAAATTGTCATTAATATAGAAATGATAAAATTAGAAAGCTATAAAAAAATTAACTTTAGCTTAATGTTTAAGTAAAATAAATATAAAATTCAATAAGAAGGAATATAAATAGTTTGTATTTCTTAATTAATACTAAGAAGTAAATGCTCAAGATTAAAAATCTTTAAATTAATATCTTCATCTGATACACCAGAATATATATTAATTAAAATGAAAATAATACTCAATAACAGATAAAAACAATTTGCTCAGACTACCGTCGGCTTTTACGCCCGTGCTGCAATCTTCGTAAGTAACTTGATTATGTGGCTTTTTTACAAATAAGCCAGGTAAATTATGATCTTTAAATATCATTAATTTTGATAAGACTACCAAATTTTTCTTTTTATTTATTTATCTATTTTTTTACTTATTACACTAAATGCTAAGAAGGATGCCTGAAGAGAGCACCTCTCGCTAACACACATTCAAAGAATAAAATCAGAAATCAAAGGATAAAACACATGGCATTTCGATAGCCCTCAAAGCATATAACAGTGAACAATTACATGGAATTATAACAATATTTAGAAAAGAAAAAAGAGAAAATTCACAGTTTAGAAATGGTAGTGTTGGCAATGTTATACTGGTTCAACTTCTTTTTGAACAACGCGAGTGATTCTGACATGACAATGTCTGATGGCAGCTGGTCCATGTACTAATTGTGCGGTATGAGAAAAAAATCGCTCTGATTAATGTACCAGGTGATATGGGCTTGTTAAGTAATGTATATCGTCTGAACTGATATAGCTTGAGGGAAAGACTAATTATCAAACTAAAGGTCAATTAAATTGTGGATAACTTTAAAAATAAGAATTAAGTCGTATTTAACTCGTCAAATTTCCAAAGTATCTTAATTGAAGAAGCTGATACGATGTTTATAACTATCATATCTAAAATTAAGTTTCCTGCATACCAATCTCGTAAATATGGCCTGAACAGACTCTATTTTTTTATATCACTAACTTCATATGGCATCCATGCACTAACATTGTATTCAAGAAGTGGACGTAGATAAAATTTGAAGAGATTGATAAAAAAGCATGGGTCCTTAGAATTAAAGGTCTTTATAATAAAGAAGACAAGGTTGATTGATTTTCCAAAGATTTTGGAAACATAATTGCGCCATTTAAAGTGAGATGACAGAGTAATGCCAAGGTCTAGGACTACTTTACACGATAATCTAAAAGTATGAAAGATAAACCTTTCAGAAATGCCTTATACCATCCACCATCTCATACTTTCTAGAAGCTGAATTTCACGCCATAACGCCCGGCAATTATATACATCAGCTTTTTTATTATAGTTTACTTTTTGACTATTAAACTTTAATAGTTATATAAACGAAAGATTTGAGAAACTTAATTTATATATTAATAAAATAACCTAAGGTATCATTAAAACGGAAAACAAATTCTAAGTGAGGACACAAAAATAGTTTTACCTTGATACATATTTTCATACTTTTCAAACTTTCAATAAATTCAAGAAAAATTCGTTGGACTTTAAAAATTGTGCATTTATGGAAAAATTACAAGTTGAGTTAAACTTTATTAAAGAATTAGTCATCTCAAAATTGAAATAAAAATAAACTAGTAAGCTATAGACTTCTTAAAATTATAAAACCTTGATTGATTGAAAAAAGTAATACTGTGATTCATATAAAAATTACTCTTTTTTAGCAATACAATGAAATTTTTGAATCGAAACTCAAGGAGTTGTTCCAAATCCTACATGAAAAATAAAAATAAATTGCCTACTTCGGCTGAGAGAGGCCATGCTGTAAGCCAAGGCAGAGATTGTAGAGATTCAGCTGTTTCTTTGATATATAACACGAGAGATTATTAACAAACCTCTATCGAGGAGCATGTATTCTATAGACATCTTACAAGCATCTTGATAAATCTTGCATTATCTAATCACTGTAATTATATTTTTTTATCTAAATGTAAAGTTGTTAAAAACCTATTTTTAGAGCATTATAAAAAAAAAATTATCAGAAAATGAAATCTCTTAGTTAATAGTTTAATTTTTCTACTCATTCATCAGTGTGAAAATGGTTGTTTTCTGTCAATTTCCTAAAATTTATTTTTATTTGTAATTTTTGTTCTAATTAACAAAAAGTCGCACTATTTGTAAGTTAAATATTTCACAATTTGCTAAGATATCGTTAACCAGGGGTTACACTGTACATGGAGATGAAACTATAAAAAATCTATTCAAAATAATCAAATTTAAGTTTTCAGACTAGTATTGAAGTAAGGTAAACTAATCATGAAAACTTGATAAGATTTACATCGAGTAACGAATTGTTTGGCAGTATGCAATAGTGGTAGTCTATGCTAGGTGTTGAGTTTTAGATGTGAACCTTAAGTTATAACAATTTTATATAAATCATAAAGTTTTTCGAAAAGCTACTAGTTTTAAAATTAAACTTATTGCCTTATTACACCTTGTATTTCTTTCGCCTTAACCAATTTTCTTCCATAATACCGTAAAACTTTTATTAGTTTGGTCAACAAATTACTGTTAAAGTAACTATAAATGCATTTTGGCATTTTGGCATTTTCATGACTTTTTATGTATTTTGATTTTAATGCTAATGTTTCTATAAGTTTAATTTTGTATTAATTAACAAAAAAATATTTAACAAAAAATATTTGAGCAGTTTTCTATAACAGGTTGATAATATATTTCCACAACCTAAAAACTTACAATTAATAATTTGAACAATTTTTTGTAATAGGTCTTCTAACATTAAAAATACGGAGTATATTTTTCTATTCAAATTTTTTATTTCACCTTTTTCCATTAGATTGCTTCTTTTTAGCTATTATTAAGCTTGTATTTAAATAACTTTGTAGAGTTTGTTCCAATGTGTTATTTTCAATTTTCGATATTGGCTAGCCTATTTGTTAATACCTGGTATTCTACAAAATTCAATCATTGCTGTACAGTGATTATTCATCATGTAAGATAATTACTTAAATCATTAAGATAAAGAAGCATGTCTGATGTCACTTATTTCGGGTCACTTCTCGAAAGTTTAAAAACTGTTCTCTATAATTGATTTTTTTGCAAATTACTTTGTTACTAGATTTTTTACAAAAGTGTTTTCGCCTAGAGCTTTTCATTTTTAGTTTAAAAGCTATAATTTGTGTTGTTTTTACTTAAAATTTGAATAATTAAATTATCTGGTTACTTTTCAACTTCATTTATTAAATAGACATTTTTGTCACTGTAACGTCAAATTTGCTGATTCTTTGATATGGATTATATTTACACTGACGCAATTGTTATTAAGTTTGTGTATTGTTTGAATTTATATATTTCTATTTTGAAATTGTAATTTCATAACTATTTTAAAATATTTTTCCTTGAAAATGATTGAAGCCTATAAATGATTTATAAATAAAATTTAGATAAATTTATAACAATTGGAAATAATATTATAAAAATTAAAGTTTTTCTATATTTATTTTGATATATAATATTCTTGTAATTAATTTTAATATCTGAAAAAATCATCTCTGCTATAATTGAATCCTATTTATAAGCATAACATGTCAACATGATTTAGTAACTTTTGAAAATTGTTTGATATTCTACTTTTTTATTATTTGTAGCATTAATTATCATAATTTTTGTTTAATATTTTTAAATGTTTTAATTTTATCCTTATAAATTATTCAATGTAACGCTTTGAAGTATACCTTTTAATTCAAATTTTTTTTAAATTAATCAGATATTATTTTTAGTGTATAGTTTATTTTTTATATTTGATTAATAATATTAATTAAAACTTCATTCAAAAAGTTTCCTTTTTATTCAATTTCAAAAGTTTTATGAATTTTTTTATTATTTTTTATAAATTCTATGATTTATCCACTCATTATTATCCGATTATTCTGTTATAATTAAGTATATTTGTTTTAATTATCACAGTTTTAATCTTGTTAATTTGTATTCTAATTTTTCAAATAAATTTATTTATTGATTATAATTTAAAGTTGTTTTTAAATATATTTTTAGCATGAAGTTTTGTTCACTTAGTATGATGTTTTCCTTTTTTCATATATTTATAACTTTAATATTTAAATTTGATAAGATAAGATTTGAAATATATAAAAATAGAAGTATTTACTTATAACTTATATCTTACTTGTTGCATTGATTAAAAAATTTACTTATAGTTATAGTTTTTTATGGCAACTATGGCAAGCTCAACTTTTGGTATTCCTCAACTACTCCAAGCTGAGAAAAGAGCCAAGGAAAAAATTAATGAGGCTAGAAAAGGTAGGATTGATTAAAGATGAGTTGTTCATATGTATTTTATTTAATGCATGGCTATAGATGACAAACTTCAAATGTAAAACAGTGTGATTGCTGAAAAATAATAAATAAGTCGTAAATACTATAGTTAAACATTGTTAATGTATAAAGAATATACTTTTTAAATCCAAAGTGCAAATAAAATGGAAAAAATGATAAAACTAACAGTGATATATCAGTTGTGAAGGAAATCATATTTTCTTAGCAGTCTGATAAATTTTGGTTTCTTTCATTCACTTTATGATAAGTTGAATTATTGTTTAATACTAATTTCATTTGTAGGAAAATCAAGAAGGTTAAAAGCTGCTAAAGATGAAGCTAAATCAGAAATTGAACTTTTTCAGAAACATTCACAAGAATCTTTCAAAGAGAAAGAACAACTCGTAAATATGAGATTTTTTGTTTCTAACCACTCTAGCTACTCATCAGTTATACTTTTTGAGTGGAATTTTTTATTTGTAGATAATGGGATCAAAGAATGAGATGAAAATTCGTCAAGATGAGTTTGAGCAAACTGAACGATCAAGAATCTTTACTCAATCACAAACTAATAAGGGTGTGGTTATTTCTCGCATTCTTGGCTTAGTTTGTAATGTCGAACCAAAACTTCATCCAAACTATCGCGGTTGAACCTCAATCTGTCTATCCTCTATCGTTCTATAATAATTCATTTCTGTAACTTTACTTAAATAGAACTTTGTTTAATAGAACTATTCTTCGGTAAGACTTTTTCAATTGACTTACCTTCTGCAATTTCTTGTAAATTAACTGAAATCATAATATAAGATTATGTGTAAAGTTTTGATTTGTTCATAAAACTTACTTATCTTATATTAAATGTTATTTTTGATGTCTCTTTCAAATGAACTGCAATAAATTAAAAGTTGTGTGAAAAATTTAGTTTTGTTCAATGTCAGCTAGATGACATGACAAGCTGTGAGTAGTTAAATCACGAAATCAAATTTGTGCAGATCTCAAGAATTGGTGATTAGTGCTGATAAAACAACTTTCAAAATTTCAGATGTATTGTTTCATTACAATATTTTGTGAGATTTTATTTATTGTTTTTATTTAGTTGCAATGTTTTTTATAACCACAGCTATAAACTTGCTAAAAGTTCAACTTTGCACTTGCAACTTCAAAATAACCACTATAAGATGAAGTCGTCAGATTTTCACTAAGTAAGTTTGATAACAAAATTACTTCTTGTATGATATATTTTAAGAGGATATACTTAAATTATACTTCCTGTCAAGTATCATATTCAATTAATATTTTTCCTGAACCAATTTTGACAATCAGCAAACTTTTATTTAATAAATTAAAAAAGTGTTTTTATCATTAGTTTGCCAGAATTAAAAATTTTTATAGCCAATAAACGATATGAAATTGAATAGATGGTCTTTAGAAAGTATTTACTTTTGGGGCCATATCGTAAACTGCTTAGTTAATTCTAAACAAACATTTTATTAAAGTTTTTTAAAGAATATTTTCATCCTTGTATCTTGGTAAACATCTTTACACCAAACGTATTGAAATTTTTACCTTTAGAAAGCTAACAAATAAGAAAAACTTACTTGAACCATCCAATACTCTAAGAGTTTACAAAAGTAATGAAAATAATAATACAAATTGAAAATAACTTTTATACTTGATTTGTTTAATGATCAAGAATTTAGAATCCTTTTTCGGTTAATTAAGACTCTAAATTATTATTATCACATCAAAAATAGTTAATTTAAACTGTTTACTGAACTCAAATTTAAAAAACAAAATTTTAAGTTGTGTTGTAAAGAACAAACTGTTGGTATTATTATCTTTCAAGATTTTTTTTTTTTGAACTACCTTTGTTACATGATTTTTTCCATATAACATTTTGATTTAGTTTTCATTTCAAATTAAAAAAACTTAATATTATAGAAATTTATAAGGTTAGTGATCAATTTTTAAACTTAAAATCTATCATTCAATATTTGTTTAATCTAACTATGTATACATGGTAAAGTTTTAGTTTTTTTTTTTTTGAAATTACACCATAGTTTCCTTTAAATTTAATAAACAAAACTTTTCAAGTTTATTTATTGTTATTAAATTTATTATACAATTCAAAACTCCAAAATACTTTTAATAAGTTTTTTACGTTTGTTTTAAAATTATAATATGACATTCTTAATGCTTTTAAAAAAGTCATTTTTCTTACGGTAAAATAAGTTAGTTTAAGCTGTTGACTATTGATTTCAATTTAAAGAAGTAAACTTGCTTTTGCACTGCTAGGTTTTCGATTATCGATTAACTTCATATTTTGAAATAAACTTCATAAATATAAGTTGAAACCAAAATTCACAACATTAGAAATTTAATATTGACTTATAAATATTAATCATCTAAGATTTCCTCAACTATATTTTTACCTTTTTAAGATTAAAAACTAAATGAATTAATTTATCTTATCAAAGCTCAATTATTAAAATATTTTATTATACGCTTCGGAAAAATATCTTATCAAGGTGTTGAGGTCATTGTTTAAACTAATAACTTTAGCTATAAAACCATTTTCAATTCAGCTAACCTTGAAAAAGATTTTGATAAACATGATCAACAAGAAAATGACGATATTTTTTCGAATTTAAGATTTAATATTGTTGAGTTCAATGATTTTTGAAACATTTTATTAATGTCTAAATCTTATTGATATAAATGTCAGTGAAATAAAAGTTATTCAAGCAAACAACAAACCTATATATTAAAAAGCCTTGATATAAATGAATAATTGATTTATAACTTCAATAAATTTAAAAGTCATTTTAATTATTTCTTTGTAAGATGTCTTTCAACATAAAATGAAATTGATAATGAATGCTGAAGTCACAATACTCTATAATAATTTGCTGAGTAAACTTGTATAAAATTGCTTTATTAACAATAAACTTCGTATTGTATAGTTTTAAAATCATACTGATAGAAATAGAGCTATTGTCAAACCTTCTAATTTTCAACCAAAGGAATAACAAGTTATCTGCTAGGTTCATTTCATTCAGTTTTGCTGAATGTTCATTTTTTGCTAAACTCTTGTTTTTTATAGCAAGCTGTAAAGTTTAACTTTGTATCTCTTGATTTAGTGCAACTTTGATGTACAATCACATTAGCGATGATGAATAACAAGTTTAATTAACAATTTGATTATTTGTTAAAGATCGTTTACAAATAACAACATACAAACGAAAACCTACTAGTTTAAGCTTCTCTGTTAGATTCCACTTTAAAGTAAAAATGTATAAACATTTAAAATATTGAGTTTACATGAATACTGTTCACATTTTAAACTTTAAAATTAAGAAGAGAAGTAGAAAAATTATCGATTTCTAAATAGCCAACATTGAGGTGAAACAAATTTTTTTTTTAATTTTATAAAATCCAGTTAAAAAATAATTAAAGAGAAATTATATGAAAATATAGTCAGTTTTTTTTGAAAAACATAACTACTCGGGTTTTGCTTTTCCGCAAGCAGAAGTTTGTGTTTTTATAACCGACTAAAAATTAGTTAGAGTTTTACAAACACTGCAGCTAGCTCTTTCCGGAACTAATTGGTCCCTTGTATGAAAAAGAAAACTTCTATATTAACATCAAAATTGAAACCAAAAGTAAAACTTTTTCTTTCATTTATTTTTTTTATATCGAATCAATTTATATGAAACCATAGCATTAACTTTTATAAAACTAATTATCTTTTTTGCTAATTTTTTGCATTTCAAATAATTTTAGATATCACAGGAGCTTTTGATTTAATTACCAGAATTTACATATAATCGTGATATGAAGAGTAAACTACATCCTAATAGAAACAAATTATTCTCCTAATTGTAAAGAAAAATCTATTTTCTAGGTTTTGATGAATTATTTAATAATTCTAACTGTTTGATACTCTTGTTACAGTCTGTAGATAGTGATAAAACTATCAGTAGATATACTCATTTTTCTTTGTTTTGTATTGAAATGTAAATCTGACTTTGTGTCGGATTAAGTTAGAAACTATCAGCATTATAATCGTAAAATATATGTTGATATATAGTGAGTTCAATAAAGGAGAAACTTAAGAAGATTGAAAACAATTATGAGAATTTAGTCAAAGTAATTGGATAAGTTGATGACGCTGCCTCAGCCGAGTAAATACATGAGTTGAAGTCACAAGTAAAAGGCTTCATATAGGAGAAGCCGCAAAAAAAACTGATGAATAATTGATTACCTCGCTGTGGCAAAGTGTTGAAATTTTTATAAACTTCCCGTCCCCCCATCACTGCATCTTCATTTGCTCTGAGTTGCTCGACAAGCTGCTGTTGCATCTAACTTTATAAGTTGAGCTTTCCGCTACAAGCAATTGCAGATCATTCGATAGATTTGCAACTTTTAGTTTTTCTTCGTTTTTATTTTTCTTAATTTATGATAAAAAATTGACATGAATATTTGTCACGACTTGTCCGCTAGCTTCACCTTTGGTTTCTATTGTTACGTCATCTTGATTTGCTCATCGATATCAATAGAGGTTTTATAGATCAAATCTTTTTTTCTTTTTGGTCTATTTTTTCAAAGTTTTTTTCGTATAGAGACACAGAACAAGTTGTAAGTTAGTGAGGTAGATAAAGTTTCATTTTTGCTGAAATTTTTGGCAAAACGTTTCTTAACAATCCTTAATGCAGTTTTGACTTTTTGTAAAGTTAAAAATGTTCTTTCTAATGAAGAAGCATTTTATTTATTTAATTAAGATTGACTGAAATATTTGAATTACTATGATTGTATAAAATGACTGGTTTGCACACCTTGTTGACTAGATTTTTGTGACAAGATAATTTCTAACTTGCGTTATAAATACTTCTCTAAAAGTTTTTGTTCTATTATATGCCTTGATTATAATTTAAGTCACTACGAAATAAAATGTGAGGATTAAAAAATCTAGAAGCCAAATTATAGCTATACCATTTTGATGAAAGCACTAAGTGGTCTAAGCACTGTCAAAATGTCTAAATTAAAATCCTCTGTCAAAAATATAAATTTATAGTTTTAGACAAGCCAAAAATAATTTCAAAGTTACATAAAAGTTTTAATATCGAATACTTAGAATGTCAATGTATAGAAGTTTTGGGTACAAAATTAACTTGCAGCAGAATAAGTTTGAATTTTTTGAAGTTTCAGCTTATCTCTTCTATTTAATAGTTTTTCGTTTATAAGAAGCAATTCTATATAACCAAATAGCACCAAAAGATATTTAATTTTAAATTGAAATTCAGCTTTGATGATGAAACGCTCTTGTTACCAAAGATCTTTAAAACTTCGTTGTGACGTCATTGAAGTTTACGGAAATTTGTTTGATCTAAATTTTTGATAAAATTCAACCTTTCGTCGAAATGAAATTAGAAAAGTCAAATTTTTAGGTTTGAAATTTTGGCATTCGCTTAAGGTCAATTAGTGATCACAATCACTCCCCAAATGTTCATCTTCTGATCTCTGTTCTCTTATCGTTAATCATCTGATTTCAAATTTTTCAGACGTCGTTTTTAAATGACTTCTTTTTACTGTTAAGATGAAGACGTCCAATTCACCTCATGCCCCCAACCTTCTTTTGATCCTTCTCCTTGCCCCGATGACGTCACTGTCGTGGACGACAGTGCCGGATAATACATCGTCTGAATTGATTCAGTTGTTCCGCTTCAGCGGCCACAGCTCACAATTTGCTCAGTTTGCAACCTGGATGACGTCATCAGTCTATGATCTTGCTTTATGTAACTTGACCTTTGACCTACGCACGACTTGTGACGATTGCTGGCTGTTGTATTTCGATGATGGCGGTTCGACCAACTATTTGAAGTTATCGTTGGCATCAGGGCTCGCGAAGTTCGATTACAAGTTCACTGGCGGAGTCTCACAAACTACTCTGATTCGTACAGCGCCCCTTAGTGACGGAAACTGGCATCATGTTGAGATTTTGCGAAGAGCTGGTGTCGTCATCTTTTCTATCGACGGAACCCAAACAAGAGCGCAGATGGGTAGTGGGAGTGGTCTCTTCATTCAGAGCAGCAAGACATATTTTGGAGGAATTCCCGATAATATTAGCGTCCAGGAACTCTCTTCTGTCGGTGTCTATCTCATTAAAAATCGCTTCAGAGGCTCTCTGCGACGAATCGCGATGAACGGTGAAGAGATGAAAATGGAAAAAAGTGATCATGTGATGTTCGGAGAGCTCCATGAAGCTTGTGCCCCCTCCAGGTGAGTTGTCGACACTCTGATGACGTCATCAGTGGCAAGATCGAAGCTTTTAATAATTGATGATCAGTTAGAAAAGTTAAAGTTTGATAATAGAGTCGAGATGAAAGTTTGGATGTTAGATCAACTCTAAAGATGACGAAAGCACATTTGTTGCTCTTCAAAACCTCATCTAAACCTCTTTTCAAACTTTATAAAGATTCAAAACAACTTTTAAGATTTAATCTTCAGCAACTTTTGAACATCTCAAAATTTGTTTGAGTTTTTCCAAAAATATTAATCACAAACTAATTATCTATTTTGAATCAGTTTTCTGATCAAGAGAAATTTGCAGCATGCAGAAGTTTTTAAAAAGTTAATTTATCAAAAGAAAAGAAATAAAATTCAAAAAGCTCAAATTAAACAACTGATTTTGATAGATTTTTATTTTTTTTAATTCACTTTTAAGTATTGTATTCATCAAACGAAATTGTTCAACATCAATGCGATGAAGCAAATAGTAAAGACTTATTGGATGTTATCATGTTTTCTCAGCATTAGTTTCTGTCTAATGCTACTGATAGAGTTCATATTAGGTTAATGACTTTTTCTTGTTTTCATTGATTCAATTTTGGCTCTACTAGCTTTATGCTGTTCAAGAATAACGAATCCTTTTCAATAAATCAAACGCCGGCTTAGAATTGTTCATTCTATCATTTAAAAATATTGACCAGGGCCCTTTTTTTATATTTGAACATATTTTTGCAAGTTTGAAAGCTCTTTAATCTCTATCAACACTGATTGATCCTCATTTCTAATTTTACCAAGTAGGAGAATTTGAATTGTTCAGAAAATTTTGGAATAATCTGAGTTATTAGATATTTTGAATAAATATTTTCTACTGTTTTGTTTTGAACCAAAACATTATCATGTTGTTACTTTTTCGTATTTCCATAAACTTTGAAAGTTTTGATATCTTTTCTGTTTCAAGTCAAGCTTGAATGACTTAGATACAAGCTTATTAGTTCAGGCTAAAAGATGCTCTTATATGCAAACAAAAATAACCACGTTATGGTACCAAGAAAATATTTATGTTATTTTCCCGACATTTTTGTTATGTATGTAGAAAATTTTCCGAAGACTTGAAACAAGTTTTTCAGGAAATGAAAGAATATAGCAAGCTTCACTCAAATCATAAGTCAGTAGCAAACTCGTTATTAAAAAAGTGATATTACATTTTTGCATATCTATGAGATAATGACACTATAGGACTTTCACAAAACTAAGCGTTGTACATCATTGATCTGTTAATTTGTTAGAGATAATCTTTTTGTAATGTGACATAGCTTCTTAAACTTTATTTGAGAAACTTGAAGGTCATATGTTCTTTTGCATCAAGAATATATTCCAACTTCTCTAATCTTTCTGGCTAGCAACTGAAATGACGTCATGATTGGTAAATGATAAACCAACTATGAAATAATTTTTGACTAATATAGCACCTAAACTATCTGATTTTTGTTTAAAAGATTGATTTCAAATCGTTTTTATCAGAAGATTAGATTTGATGTAAGGGTAACCCACTATCATTAAAGAAGAAATTCTGTTGTACATTAAGACAAGCAAGCGAATCCTAATCAACTTCAGGTCCCAATCACCGAGTATAATTTCGGTTAGTCTCACAGATCAGTAAGAGTCATTTTTCATCAATCAATGTTTTGTCATTAAAAAGTGTTGAGTTGAAGAATTGAACAAAGTAGCTTCTATATAAACTTTTTTGTGGGATACCAACTTATTTGGTGGGACTTTAATTCAGAGATTTCAGTGCTTCAACAGACAGATTTGCTACTTGATTAAACTATAAGTTAAAATATTTTTGCCAATGAAATAGTTTTTTATCTTTTCATAACTATCACATTTAATATTTGTAAAAAAATGAATAAATTTGAGAGTTAAGTCTTTAGCTTAAGTAAAAAGTGAAATTACATTTCTTAGTTTAAAGCTTCAGTTTTGATCAATTCATCATCCTACTATTAGAATAGATACAAATTGAAAAGGTTTATTCTAATTGAAGTGATATTTTTATGAATATCGAATCTACTGAGACAAAATTTAAATTGAATTAAGATTTAAATTTGTTACAACAAACATTTGTTGTCGCAAAGTTTAACTTTCAAATACATCGCTTAAGTGAAACAAATTAATCAAGCACAGTTGTTTTGAAGCTTGCTCCTTACAAAGTGATTAAAGTCAACATCAAGTCTACAATGTAGTTCAATGTTGTAACTTTTTTTTATTCAAACATAAACTACAAGAATAAAAGTATCTAAATTGCTTTTAATTAGCTTATCATGAGGTATATAAGTATTATTTCTTGTTTAATCAAACAAAATAATTAAATGTAACATAGATGAATTTACTTGATTGTAAATAGTTTATATTCAGCTATTTATAGGCAGTAATCATACTACTGTTTGCTTCAAAATCAAACAAAAACTTTCAGGTTTATAATAAATTTATGATTTTGTGGCTACTTACAGCAGTGACAAGGTTAAGTGAAAATAAATTTAGTAAATTGGAAAAACAAATTTAAAAAAAAAGTTCTAAAGAGAGTAAGAATAATAGTATGACTCAAAATCAATGACTTCAATGTTACGTTTGACATATCAATAGAGAATATTGACATCAAGCAGATCTATGTTTATATGTCAAAAAAATTGTGAAAACATCAGCTGATCATATATCAAAGAACTTGAACATTTCTAGATATCACAACAAATAATTTTTAACTGCTGAAGATTATTTAAACTTCTCTTCGTTTCATAGAATGTTTTGAAAAATAATGAAGACCATTATCAATAATTCATTTACCTTATTTTCACTAGCTCCAATAATAGTATAAGCTCATCTAAAATTCAAAATTTCACTTATAAATAAAATCCTAGATTCTCTGACGATTGTTATTGCTATGACACCAAAACATATTTCTTTCTTGCTTGAAGTTTTTATCGAAAATCTTTAGAAAATAAACGATAATACTTGGTTTTAACTTACACATTCTGACAAAGCTTGTAAACAATCTTTAAGAAATAACTTTACTTTCTTGAGAGCATTTTCTTGGATCTAATAATTTATGACGCAGTGCAATTTACTATGTCATAAAAACCCATAAGTATTTGATAAATTGACCCAGCTTAAGTCTGAAGTGAGCAAAATGATTTAAGATAGTGTTTTGATTTGCTTCTAATCTGAATTAGTTCAACTTCATATCTCCTCTCAGTTCAAATTTCCTTCTATTGCAATTTCTATCAGAGATTTAATCTAACACCCCACCTCACTGGCTTAGGACTTATCCCGGTGGTCGATGCTTGAATAAATTAACTAGAACATAACTAATTCTGTAAAATATTCAAATAAATTTTTATATTAATTAGTCACGATGAAGTCGACTGAACAAATATTTCTTGATTTTTATTTCGGCTTTTTTTCCAGTTTTTAGCTATTTTACTTTAGAAGTGTATTTTAAAAACTATTTTTGATTTATAGTAGTGGATTTATTTTTTGTTTTGTAGAAGTCCGTGTAAGAACAACGGTAAATGCAATGTCGTCGACTTTGTAGCAACATGTGATTGCTCGGAAACACATTTTATGGGTCCATACTGTCAGCTGGGTAAGTAAACATCTTTTGTTATTGTAAACCAGTTTTTATCTGATAGCTTGAAAAATTTCAATTAAAAAAAGAAGCAAAACCTTGAATATAATTCCATTTGATTCCTTAACTCATAAGATTCTACTGAATTCACAAATTTAATTTGAAATGTTAGAATAATGAAATACACAAAAGTTCTTTTAAAAGTATAAACTTTATACTTCAACATTTTAATGGTAGAGTTTTTACAAGAAATTCAAAACCTTTGATCGTTAATTAGAAAAGTTTCTCTGCCCTGAACTCATTTGCATGTTTCAGTTTTGTTTTTTTTAAATAAGTTTCTTAGAGTTGGGAAATAGAACCACATTCTTAAGTATTGCTCGTTGCAATTTTTACTTATGGCTGACTAACAAGCTGAAATTAAACTGGAAATAACTTGAATGTTGATGATTACTCGACAGAATGAAGCTACTGCTGTTTGTTGTTAACTAGATTTGATTGCTTGCACGTTAAAGGTTTTTTTTATAGTTTATGTGAAAGAACTTTAATTAAGCTAACATCTTGAAGTGCTGGTTGATTTACAAGTTTGAAATTTTTATATTTTCTCTAAAACCCCCAACAACAGCCAATTAGTTGATCTTTAACTCTCTTCCGAATCCTCAGCATCACCTTCAGGATTAAATTCTGGTCTTATGATGGCTGATGAAGGTAAGATTGATGTTACACCAAAGATTTCTACACAATTGTCATTTGTTTTTAAATCATGTCAACATCGCTAACTACATCATCAATAAAATGTATCCAACTTTGTGTAACATCATAAGCTTATTACATCAACCAATAGAAATTCTGTTGGAAAACTTGATTACAACTGATACACAAACAAAAAACTGTTTTAAATTTCACCTTTGTGAAAAGTTCACGATAGAAAAGTTGTTAGACTGAGTAGTTCAAATGTCAATTATCGTTATTAGATTTATTATTTTCTTTTTGAAGTAAACTGATCTTTTAGATATTCGCAGAGCTCTTAAGTAACCAAACGGCTTGATTTATTTTCATTTAACCAAGTTTACTTAGGTAATGGAATACTGCAATTTTTTTAATCTATTCTTTACTTAAGTCATTTTACTTTTACAGAAGCGATTTTATTGAACCTTAGCTTCATAAAACTCTATTACTTCCCATAGCATATTGCAAAATGAGTGAAACAGAAAGTAAAAGATTAAAAAATTGAATTAAATTTGTAATTAAGAGTTGTTTTTAAATTACAAAATCAATAAAACTCCACAGTTTCAATTTTCAGTTTATTAATTTCTTCTCTTTCAGCAGTAAAACCAAAAAAAAATTGTTGTTGGTCTTGTTTTCTTATCTTCATATATTTCTCCTGCAACATGCTAGAGCGATAAGAATGCATTAAAATTTAATGATTTTATTTGGATATTTTTTGCATGTATAATTAGTTTGCCTCGTTGTTCTCTTTATCATTCAATCGAAGGGCCTGGATGAGATACAAAGTCACCAAATTAAATCAACGTCAATAATTGCAAAAATAAACCTTTTAAGATAACTATAAGATAATTCAACTCTTTAAAATATGCGTGGATCAAAATTAGAAGATGTCTGCTCAGAACTAATTAGTTTTTATCAGATAAAGTGAATAACCTATAATAAAAGTTTAAGAGAATCTGTAACTCAAACATAAATAATATTTCTAAGTAAAAGTCGCGAGCTTATAATTTATAATTTTAAACCGATAAGTTTCATAAAAAGTATTTGTTCTTATTTTTCATCAAAGAGCGAATGAAAGAGTACTTTTAAAGTTGACATTTTTTTTCAAAAATCAATTAACTGACTATCATCCAATGTTTCAATTCGTCACCGCTTGAAAATCAATGTTTCAGATAGACCCAAAAGTCGATTTTTATGTAGCAATTCTATTTCTCAACTAAAAAGGGTTTTAAATTTGACAATTTGTAAATTTTCAACACAAACACTTAGAATTAATTCAATTAGCTATATTTCAAGTTGAAACCTTAAAAGGATTGGACTTTTTAAATAAATAATTTTAAGTAATCATTTACCTAATAAAAAGTATTATGAGTTAATTACAAAGTTATAAAATTTAAATAAACTGCGAAAAATATATTTCCAAAAATTCAAAAACTTTCCAATTTTTTCTTCACTTTTGACTTTTTATGATTGAAATTAAGTAAAAATTTGAGATGAGTTATAAATTTAAGTTTTGGTGAAACTGTTACTGAAGAATATTGCAAAGTTATCTAAGTTAGCTTAATTAGTTATTAATTAAAAAACCGAAAATTGCTTTTCCACATTTGCTATTAGCGGAAAATTTAAATTAGCCAAATTATACTTTTATTGACATTCTAAAAGATCTTGATTACAGCTGGCAGCAACTGCTAGCATTAAACTCTTCGTTGTTTGTAGTGGCAACTATCTAAGTTTTTCTTAAGTGAAAAAAAAACATTAAATGAATTAAGCTTGCATCTTACATGTTTTAAAATTGAAATTATTAAAGTCTAGTTTATTGCTAGATTGAAATAGACCTAGTTGCCTCAAAATAAAGTTTGTAATTTGAACAAATGTTGTCTCTAACTCATCCGCTTGCCTGCCTGCTTGCAATTCATGCTGCAATTCATCTTAACAAATTATTGAAAGCTTTTTAACTTTTTAATTTGTTGATGTTGAAAAATTCATTTTGTTTTGCAACCTATTTATCTCCACATCTTGATTAATCTATTTTCCACCAAGCTGAAATGTTTTGTTGATTCAGCTGCGGGGGAAGCAGTTGCAACATTTCATGGATCCGAATGGTTCAGCTATATCCTACCACCTCGAGGAGTTACCAGTCTTCATAATGAGATCAAACTCTCTTTTAAAACGCGACAAAGCAATGGATTGATTTTACACACTGGTTAATGATCATTAACTGATCTGCAGCATCACCTGCATCTCTAACTGATACTCTTACCTCAGGAAGATCAAGAGATTATCTAAACTTTTTTTTGAGAGGAGGGAAATTGCTGTTGGCGGTGAACTTAGGAGCAGGGGAGACTACTCTGACCCTAGAAACGACTGATGAACCTTTCAATAACAACAAGTGGCACAATGTCACTATCACCAGGGAACAAAAAGAGGTTAGTAAGAGCTGGGACCAGCCACCACGCAACCCGCTTTTCACTCTTTCGGCCGGTGGTAGCCACCAGTGTATTAGAAATGAGAAGCGAGATTAAATCGCGATCGTCGTCGTCTTCGTCGTCGTAGTCGCTGTTAACGCTCCTCATCGCCACCTAGTGACATCAGCTTCCACCTTCGACTAACATCAGCCAATCAGCTATGAGCACTTGACGACGTCACGCCCAACTACCCACCTGCCGCCCGATGGCGTTGTTTGTTTGTTTTCTTTTTCTCGCTTACCAATCGCGTGATTCGCCGCGAAGGGTTTGACGGAGAGAGTGCGCCACCTAACGAGCGGCGAGAGAGCGCGACACGGACATCCTGGCCGGCCCGATCTGCCTTCTATTTCGGTACGAGACCGCCCTGCTCGACTCCATACCTCTTGTGTTGTGTTGACGTCATTGTTGCCTGCTACTGACGTCATCGTTGCATGCTGATATGATGGTTGAACAGCTTGCTAGCTTCGAAATTGACTTTGAAGAACATTTTTTGATTCTTTGAAAATGATCTTTAGAATAATCTCTTGCCCAATTTTCTCCCTTCATCAAGCAACGTAAAGTCTTTTTGCCTAAAAGGATATAGGAAGACATCATACTCGACACTATCAACAATTATGTATCGTTGATGTTCTGTAGTTTGATCTCATGATCGCAATATTCTCAAATTACACAATCTGATTTCTTAAATATGCAATAATAGGCCTCATATTAGCACATCATCTGCTGGGTCAAAATTGTAGATATTTATTGAAAAGATTAAGCTAATTAGCATCAACTTCAGATTAGAAAATACTTTCGATTGGGGGTATAATAACTTCAAATGAAAAATGTTGACATTTATGGATGGAGCTTTTAACTCAGATATTACTCTTTCCTATAATTTTACACTTATCTATTCCAAGAAAAGACAAACCATTTACCAAAAAAAAACGCAATCAAATTGTGTGATTATCCCATAAAAGAAATATATTGTCATTTAAAAAATATTCCATAGCTACAAATCTACCTATTATTAATTTAGTTGGTATAATTGATGTATAAGTTAGTTGTTTATTGTGCTGATTACTTGGGAGACAACTTTAGTTTGTGATCAAAACTTCTTTCATCGTTAATTTTCTAACTTTCTGTGCATCTGATTGTTATGCATGTAATGATTCTACCTGTTGATACTGTTGATGCAGCTACAACTTTTTATTTGGTTTTGAAATCTTTCTGCTACGCATTTCGATAGTACTTTCACATGATGTTATGAACTGTTCTGTAGTAAGTTTGTTTGTTAAAAAATTATTTTAAATTTGTGATAAGTATTTCTAGAAAAATATTAATAAGTGAATTGAATTCAAATATTTTGAAAGATTTAATTTCTAATAAATTATACCTTTCTTGTCTACTAAAATTTAGTCATGTGATTACCATAAATTATTTATTTTCATTTTTATTACACTAACTATTAGACCTTTAAAATAACTTTTTTACGTTATTTTATTTCTGTAGTTAAATAGCTTAATAGTAAAACTACTAGCGAGTTCTATGAAACTTTTGCAAATTTTTTTCTAATTAATAAGATATGGTTCAATTTTCAAAGCTTCTTAAAAATCTCTTTAAAGACTTATTACGTTCAAAGAAAAACATTGAAATAAAAAACTCTAAATTGTTAAATCATATTTTTATCAAAGCCATTTACAGATATGTGAAACTACAAGCAACTATTTTCAAATCAAGTGTTTTTGCATGGCATCTAACTAACAGCTTGCTCTTGTAATCTGTTGTCTACGTAACCAACTTTTTTAAGATGTCTGTAGTCGAAGCTGCAAAGTGACTTATTGACTGAGACAGATCAAGATGACAGTTGACAACGCGACTGCAGTAGCCACTGGCAATGTAGAAGACAGTAACATCGAGTTGACTCTAACTGATCAAATCTTTGTTGGAGGGACGGTAGACAACTTAGGGATGCCTGGCTCTATTGTATCTAGTAACTTTGCAGGATGTTTAAAAGAGGTTGCTATTATTTTAATCATTTTAATCACATCTCAAACTTCTGATTGTTTACTTGTGCAGGTGACGTATGCTACAGGAGCCAATAAAAGAACGCTAGAAGTTATCGAGCTGTCTAGACTAGCGATGAATGGACACAAGGATGTAATCATCGAAGGAGGTATTGAATTTAGTTGCAACGCCAATAGTGGCATCAGCGGTCCTATCACTTTCCTCACTCCTACATCCTTCATTGAAATCGAGTCTTGGAGTAATGATCAAAGAGGCTCGATTGAATTTCGATTCAAAACTTCTGAAGATGTTAGTTACAACTTGTTCTAACTTCCCTTTTTAATGAGACTCTTTCAGGATGGCTTGCTCCTGTACGGTTCGGGACACGACAACAAAGATTACATCGCGTTAGAGCTGTACAACAAAGTCCTCCATTGTTCAATCGACCTAGGATCAGGAAAGACTCAGGTGAAGATGAGAAGTAGTAAGAGAGTGATCTTGATTCGATTATTTGAAGGTCTCAATGCCAAACGATTTGTTGTTGACCGGTCGATCATGGCATCATTTAATCTTCAACCGAAATGGTCGAAGCATCACACTCACAGTCGATGGCCGCACCCGCAACATCACTATGGAGGTCACTGAGTAAATGACGTCACTGGTTAATGAAATCAACGACGTGTTGTTTTAGGGTGACAACACTGAGCTCAACAGCATGAAAAAGTTGCTGTTAGGAGGCACAAGAGCTGGAACAAGTTTTAAAAAGATTGGTTTGAAGAGTCGAGTTGGATTCTTGGGATGTATGAGTGATGTGAAGAAAGATTCAGTTAATGTTGATGTCCAGGTGCGTTCGGTATTTATTTTCAACCAATAAAAGTTTAAAAAAGGTTTAAAACTTTAATGACCACAACACACGAGCAGTTAAGTCAAAAGTTGATTTGACGAAAATTGATTTTTTAATTACTGTTTTTCAACAACTACTTTTCTGAATTATTGATTACGATGAAATAACAAAAGAGTTTTTACAAATGACAAATAGAAGTAAATTTTCATTTATCTGAATAAAACATGAACTGGTTGATGTACCAAAGTTTTCAATCTAAATCCTTTTATTAACAAATATTTAAGTTAATTGCTAACTACTGATAATTAGTGACTCAAAACCAATAAATTTTACAACTACTTCCTAAAACATAAATCAAATAAAGATTTAACGAAGTTTCGATTATAGAAGTGAAATCCGATATTAACATTAAAATGAAATCGATAATTTTTTCATTTAAATCTTCTTTTAGTGGTTAATACGGATTTAAATGAAAACTTTGTTGTTTTAATTTCAATTCAATAAATTTTAAATAAACCGCTTAAAATTTGAATAGACTGCTTATGCAAAGTTTGCGCCCTAATCATGGCTTAACAACTCTTGATCTTACCACTCTTCATCGGACATAAAGTAATCCTAGCTAATACAATCAGAAGTCTTATATCGAAGTTATAAAGATAGAAACTTTTATTTTTAGCAGCTCGTCTTATTCTTGTTGACACTTACTCAAATTTATATGCCTTAATGGCTTTTCAAGAAGCTTTTAATTTTTGATGAACTTAAGCCGCCGGCCTCGCCTCTTTTCTTTCGCCTTTTTCTTTGCAGTTTGCAGACGATGAAATAGTGAGTGGGATAAAATGAAAGTTACAAATGGTGGCTCGTACCATGATCATAATGGTGAGCGATGGTGCATAACGATTGTTGGCACGTTCTCACTCTCTTTGCATCCAAATTTCGATCATTTAAAACCCGTTTGTGGTTGGTGCTGATACTGAGATAAGAATGGATTGTAGAGAAAAACTGGTCTAATAACCACCAGATGCATTGAACATTTAGCAAACTCTATACTTTTACTTCTTTCACTTTAAACTGTCTGATGGCATTTAGAAAAAGTTTGCAAAGACACTTTTACACAGCGGAAAATCTAAATTTTATGAATGAGGAAGAATTGTTTTTTATTATTTACTTTGAAGTTTTTTGTTTTATTTGCAGTAAAAGACTCAGAAAAGAATCAAAAGTAATAATCATGCTGAAATATTTAGTCAGAGATAGCTTTTTGTTAATATTTTTTTATCTTAATTTTGATTTTATGAGAATGCCAACAGCTGCGACCGCTTTCCAAGTAGCCTTGCTATGTTATCACTGTATGCACTTGCGTGGACCGACCCTGAACATTTGTTCGTTGTTTAAACAGGTTATGTCAAACACTGACAGATTTTAATGATGCTTGCAGCAATTCAATCATTTTATTAAAGAAATTAAAAAAGAGAATCAGCTGATGCTTGCAACATTTATAGTGGTTATTCTATTTAGATGCTGCCAAGAATAAACTTATATAATTTTAAGAATTATTCAAAGTTACAACTTAAAGGCTTACTATCGAAGCTAGTATTTAATTTGTCCAACCAATTTTATAACCAAATTAAAAAAAATCGCTTAAATGCAGACTGTAGCAGAAAACTCGTTCAGTAGTAACCCATCAAATCCAAACGTCATCAATACTGGATGCAAAGAAGCGATGACCAATGAATGTGAGAAGTCGCCATGTGAGAACAAGGGGCTTTGTCGAAGCAAGATGTACGGGTTCACGTGTGATTGCAGCAGTACTTCATACAAGGGCAAGATCTGTGAAATTGGTGAGCAGAACCGAGTTACTAATAACTTTTTGTTTTGGCAAAAACTCTAATTGTGCGAAATTGTGAACTAATGACAGATATGAGCTTTTGAATAGACTTAATGCTGATTTGAATTTTTGCCAATATAGGTTTGCTTTAATTTTTTAATAAATTTAAATTTCATTGACAACAAGTTGGATAAAAGAAACCCGAAAAGCTTCCAGAAGATCGATTTGATACAAAAAAGTTTCTACAGCAAATTACTTTTTATTTAACTTCAGAATACAACTCAGACATCGGTTTCCTTCATTGACCTTTTTATTAACAAAATTTATTTACTTTATTATCTCATTACATTAAAAAGATTCATATCCAGCTGTAACAAACATCTGGAATCTTAAAAATACTTCTACCTTAAAACGCTCGATGTTGAAACGTTATCAAATGTTTTTACTTTTTTGTATCTTAACAAATTTACTTTGAAGTCACTGTTACTTTCAGCTGTACAGCGATCAGGATACGACGGGACTCAGTTTATGAGCTTTTCTAGCACTGAGCAGCAACAAAGTGAAGGGGAAGACATCTCAATGCGTTTTAAAACAAAGTATTGTCAAGGTTCTTACAACTTCTCAAAAAATTAGCTAGCTTTTTTCTAAACTTATTTTGAATTTTAAATTTCTTATTTCAATTTGTTTGAAAAATTCTTTATTGGTATTTAAGATCATAAATGGTTTTTGGACATCCCTTTTTAAAAATAAAAGTGCGATTTAATACAATTAAAACGGCGAAAATTAAAAGGGCATTAAAATTAAACAGAAATTATTTCATGTTTATTTGTCCGCTTGTGTCATCTCCACAATTTGTATTGGATGTAAAACGCTGAACTCTATCAATTATTCAAAACGAAGCAAGCTAGATCGATGAATCGATAGAACTTCATTTGATGGCTAGTAGCTGAAAATGCGACAACTACAGCTCAACCTCTCGACTCGGTTGTGGTTGGGTGTTTATGTAACTGCTGGTCAAGATTCCTTTATTACTTCAAATCTTTTAGTAAAGTTAAATGGTGTAAAAAGTATCTGTTGAAAGTGATTATTTTAAGTAATAGTAAATTTTACTTAAAAAATAAAAGCTAATTGAAAGAAATCGATTTCAAGTTCTTCTTTCATCATTATCTTATCTTTAACAAAAATTAAGAATATTATGAAAAAGAAACAAAATTCTATTTTCAAAGTAATTAGTGAAAAAATACTTTTTGATTTTTCTCCTTTTAATGACTAAAAGCCAGACTTGTTAGGAATTGACTTTGGTTTCTAACATTTCAAAGCTTGCAGTTTCAAAACGTACATCGGTAATATCACCGGTAATAGCAAAATAATATTTAATACTATGATTAGTTTTATCTCATGTTAAAAAAAGTTTTCAAATACATACTAAACTAAAATGAATTTGAAAATAAACTTTTTGAAATTAAAACGTACCTTTTTCAGGTTTATTATTTTCAACAACATCAAACAGTAGTAGTGATAAATTGCAAATATCAATTACAACTGATGGAAGTATTATGTTAACTATCGATATTGGTGAGTAGATAGAAACCGTGCATACTCTAATGTTCACTTTTTCACAGTGGTAACATATGCATGCAAAATTAAAGTCGTTCAATGCTTACGACAATTATCTGTAGGCCAAAATCAAACTAAGTTTGCCGGAATTTAGTTTGCTATTCAATATATACACAGTCTTCTACATAAGTTAAAATATCAAAATTACAAATATTTTTCCATATTTTAAGTAGTTACTCACATGCATCGAAAATTAAATTGTTTGTCATTCACAGTTTGTTGTTTAAATGTCAAATAGAAAAATGTTTGCTCGTTTGTTCATTACAGATGATCCTTCAGCAGATCCACCATCTTATCCTCGTAAGTCCTTATTTTTGTCTTTTCTATTTTTCGTTTGCATTAAGTTTGAACTGTTTTGTTTCATAGATGATATGCATGTAAAAAATTGATTAATTCTTACAAACCAAATGTGTTGGCTTACATCAATTTTTTAACACATTTGTACCAAAGGTTTGCTATTTATGTTATGGCACTATTAACATATGGGTGAATTTTTAACAAAACCTCAAATGATACTTGAACCTTACTTCTGGTCACTTTGAGCCTGTAATAGGGCTTGAATGCATCTTACTTGAAATAAAGTTGGTCGGTTTGAATGTAGATTTTGTAGATTTATCCAGATATAAATCTTGGTTAGAAGTTTTGCAGTCTTGTTTAATTTTTTGTTTGCTTGCTTATTTTTATTTTAAAAGCTTGTGAAATGATCTACAAAGGATGTTTGTTAACTCTTTTTTAATTTAATGGAAAAATTCTTTCAACTGTTTACATGTTTCTCTGTTTGCCATCTTTGTTTTTAATGTTTCTAATTTTTTTCAAGCTTAGATCTTTTACAATAACTTCTCAAATCAGATTTTTGATCAAAATTTTTCATTTGAATTAAGTTTTATATGGTTCTAAAACACTGTTAGTTAGTTCATCAAATAAAATAACAACAAAAATACTTTTAACAAGTATTAACTTTTTGTTTTAAATAAGAAACAACTTTGAGTTATGATTATAAATTTTTTTAACATCAAAATAACTCCTTTAAGATTATCTTAAAATCATTTAAACTCCTTCGAACTTAAAAGCAATGAAATAAAAGGTCAAATGTTAAGAGAGCAAATAGAAATGTTAAGACTTGACAAACTCTTAAGCTTATTGATTGGATTTACAATTTCAATTATAACGTTTCAAAGTCTTAACTTCAGCAACACATTTTCGTTTAAACTCACTTTTTAATCCGCTCTAAGCGATTGAAAATATTTCAAAAGAAAAATTGAACTACTTGACAGGGGAAGGGATACAGTCGTTAGTAGCTGGCTCAGGGTTGGCTGACGGTAACTGGCACGTGGTTCGAGTCCATAGAAGAAGTCGAAAGCTGATATTAGAGGTGGATGGAGATATTGTGGCTCGTAAGTCCCTTACTTTCCTCATTAATTATTAGATAATGGCTAAATTTTCTTACATAAAAGTGGACCTAAGAAAGGGCCACACTTCACTTGCTTATGACCAATTACACATTGGAAAAATTATTTCACCAAAAAACAGTGTTGATGGTCTGTTTGGCCCACTAATTGGACTAGTTGAGAACTTTGTCCTTGATGGAAAATATCTAATGGATAGGTTGTTAGAAATTTGACTTTTGTAGAAGATTATCGCTTTTGTTTGATCAGCTGTTTCTACGGAGAAGTCTCTTGTTCGTATAACAGCTCGTGGCTTCAAGAAAAAGAAGTAGTGGCTTATCCAGTCTCATTTGTTGAATCTAAAAGCTTTGTTAAAATAGCGGCCCTGGGAGCTGGCGGGTAACTGCTGGAGAAAAAAAGTAGTTAAAAATTAATGAAATGATTTTAATGCAGAAGTCTCAGCATCTCGTTCAGTCTTCGTACTATTGTATCAGATGGAATCATCTTGTTTAATAGAGGTTCAACTAATGATTATATCGCAGTTGAATTGATGAATGGAAAGTTATTTTTCTTTGTTGCTGCCAATGGGAAGACTGAAGTAAGTACAGAGTCAATAAGATTCTTTTTGGTGTAGAATTTACTTCATGAAACTGATTAAAGAAACAAATATTTTTGGCAGTCTTTAACTGTAGACGTCGCAATCAACAACAACAGATGGCATCAAGTGAAAATCCAAAGGTTGCCGTCTAATTGTTATAGATTGTGGATTAACAATAACACAAAAGCGATGGAATTCCCTGCATTAGTTACCCCATATTTAAATGGTAACTTTAACCACTAAATACAAATTGTTAAGCAATTATTAAATGATGGTGCTTACAGAGTCCCTTTACATTGGAGGGGTTGACAACGATATGTACTCGAGTAAACTTCCCAAGAATCTGTATTCTAGAAATGGATACGAGGGTTGTTTCGGCTCATTTGTAGTCAATAACAAATTAATAAATTTGATGTCTAACCGTGTCTACCGAAGACCAGTAGATGGAACTATATTACAAGGATGTCAAGGTGAGTTGTTAATTGTTGATCTCCATCACACTCACACTGCGAGTAGTTGGCAACAGCCCGATTTGTAGGCTTATTTTGAGTCAAAGGGGTTTATAAACATGATACCACAAATTGAGCCACCTATAAAATGTTAATTTTAAGATTTGAGTTATTTGGTTTGGTGAATGTTGCCCGAAAACTTATATATATTTGTATATATATGCTTATGACAAAATGATAAATTCAATAATAAGACGAAATAAACATCTGCGATTTGCTTCGTCACTTTTGATTGGGTGATTTGCATGAACTAAAATGTCTTTGTTGAAGAAAGGTGCAAGTTGTAAGGCGTAGTTTTTTACATTTATACTAAAATATCATTAAAGTTTCAGTTTTGAAATTATTGAAAAATTACAAGACTAAAAGAAAGTATTAAAATATAATCTATAAGTTTGATTTATAAAAGTCTTTAATATGTACAAATTGTAATTTGCTTTTTTATGGATATTTATGGGCTGCAACTCAGTTTAAAAACATTAAACGTTTAGAACTTATCTTGAAAGTTATCTTATCTAATCAGAAATAACTTCACCCAGAGCCTCCTCTTGCACCTATTTCTTCTACATTGTTTGCTTTCTTGTTGTTGTCATGCAACCCGCGTTTGAATGTGATTGTGTTCGTGGATTGTTGTCACAGGACCTTACCAGGCGAAGTGCAAGTGTATCAACGGAGGAGAATGTCAGCGAAGATGGAGAGGATACAGATGTGATTGTAGTACTACTGTATATGCAGGTGAAACCTGCAGTGAACGTGAGTTCTTCTTTTTTTCAGCAAATCATATCTGAAATCCGAGTGCTCTAGTCAAGATTTTTTACTGCTGGCAGATAAAATTTGATTTATCATTTTCAATTTAAACATATTTGTGGCGCATTTAAACTTAGTCAGTAAAACTCTAGTTAATATTCTGCAAAATTAAAAGTATGTTGAAGATTAATTTGATTATATCTACTAGAATTGATGAGGCCATTTAGTTTGTTGATACCAGATTTGGAAAAGAGTTAATTTAACATCCATTATGAGCTGGTTTCATTTTAATGATAATATTTTATCTAAGATATTGTAACTCAATGACTTGTTAAATTCATGAAGAGCTTAAAATAATTGAAGGTAATTAATAGTTAATAGTTGATAAGTAATACAAAATTCTGAAATTTAAGACTAATCAATTTTTCATAGAAAAATCGAACTAATTTTAAAGTTTTTTTTACCTTTTTTTGAAAAAGTGATAACAATTTGTAATAAAAACTTAATCAGTTGCTTGATTATGTTTGTTTTACATTTAAAGCCGTACCTACATTTTAATTCGATCAGAATTTGTTATAAGTGAATTCATTTGGTCTAACAATTATACTTTTCAAAATCACCTATAAAGATATCTTAAATATTCAGAAGCCAAAAAATGATTTATGTTTTTGAAATAAAACCCGTCTATCAAACTTGGTCCTTTACTATTGAAAATATATCTGATTTTTGCAGCAAGTTTTTACCTGGGTTTACATTAAATTTCAACTTTTTTTATTGAAGTATAATTTTTTTATTAGATTTCAGTCAAGTATCTGGTGAGAAGCATGTTGTTGTATGTTGTTTATGATTTTTATATTTTTGGTGTTTAGTCAATCGCATGTTGGGACTAACTTTTTCAATCTTCTGTTTTGTGAAAGAACATTGAAAGTATTTTAAATATACAACTAAAAACTCACTTTTCTTAAGTTATCTTCCATAAAGCCAACATAGAAAACATTTTTTCCTTCTGCTCTTTGCTTTGATTTAAACCAAGAAAATCTAAAACCTAAATTTGCTAAAAAAGTACAATTACTTCACAAGACGATAGTAGATGTAAAGGACAAGCAGCAGGTAAACAAGTGCTAAGTCCATCAAATAGTTTTCTCTAGTTTTTCTGTACCACAACTAATTCTAAATTTAAATCAAATCTATTTGTATCATTCTTAAGAATATCTAAAAGCAATTTGTCTCTTAAACATTTTGCGTTTTTCAGCATAAGTAAAACATTTTTAATCAAATTTTTAGTATAAGCTGAATGTTGTGGTTATTAAAGATAGCCTAGCTTTGCATGTACAACAAAATTCAAGCAAGTTGCTAACAAATTGAAATCTGTTGAAAGCCCAATTGAATCCCTCAGTCATCTTACTAGACTTTCTGCTTGGCATTGTCAAAGATAAATTAAATATCTGTTTAACAAAATGATAAGATCATCTCACAGCATGTTTTAGTATAACTTTTATCACTTAAAAAATTGATAAGTATTTTACATGTAAATAAACATTAAATCACTAATTAATTAAACATTATGTAAAAAAGAAACAAATTTATCAACATTTGGCAATAAGCACCACCAAAGTCACTAAAATCTTCACTAAAATCAAGAAACTTTTAAACTTTTCGATAAATAAATATCAATTAACTGATCGATGTACGTACGCCGTGATGACGTCACACTGCAGACGGACCAGGGTGTTTGTTTGGCGCAAACACCTCTACTTCGGGTGGAGTTGTCATCTACCACTGGTCCAAATACCCCAGCACACGGACTGATACTCTGAACTTGATGTTTCAAACCACGTCCAAGGATGCAGCCCTGGTCTTCGTCAAGGGCAAGGAACCTTTGGGTGACTTTTTCAAACTAACAATCGTGAGTAATTGAGCCAAGTGTAGACGTCATAACATACTTGAGAGCGAAAACAGATCAGATATTCGAAGGTTAGGGAAGCGAGGCAGGAATTTCAGGATGTTTATCTACAGCGCTTTTGTAACATCGTAGTAAAAACCGTTTCTATCCCTCAGCAGCTAATCAGATGAGCAGAGAATATGTTGTCTTCAATCGTGGAGTGGTTCTTGGAAGTCTAGAAAAAAAAGAAGCATCAAGCCAGAAATGGATTAGTTCAAGAGTTGATACGTTGAATGTGTCATTTGAAACTAACGACTCAATGGAACCAAACTCAACAATTGTTCTTATCCGATCTCTAACTTCTCGTGAATTCATGAAGTTGCAACTTGTGAGACAGCTCTTGTTGTGCATTGTATTCTCGATATAAGCAAGAGTCACAAGGCTAGCTGCAACGAACCATCGGCGCATTCTTGTCGTCAGTGTTGTAGATAAACAAAAGCAGAGTTTGTCAAGTTGCTACAAAATATTCTCTCGCTGTTCGCTGTGTTGCGGCTGTGTTTGTATGCTGGCTGAAACTGAATTCTTGCTCTTCACTAGCTGGTTTACCGATTGGTTTACTAGCTACTACTTGCTTGTTTACCTTTTGGTATACTGGCTAATGCATTGACTAGTTTTCTGGTTAGTATGCTGGTTGATTTACTAGTTAGTTTACATCTGCCGGCTGGATCAATTTTCTACCAGGTGAAAGAACCAGCTGTCAATTGCAAGTATTTGTTAAAAAAGAGATTATTGGAGATATATTTTTTATTTTAAAATAATTAAGCTAACATTAGTGTTGAAACTTTTTCATTTCTACTTTAGTTTTTAGTTCTCTCTTTTCGCAAAACTTTTAATTTGTTTTTTTAGCTTTTTAAGCTCTTTTTAAAAACTAAAAATTTTTGCGTGTCAAAATATTTCGGGCATTTTATTGGCTACCACTAAATTGAATGAAACTTATATTTATAACTTAAAATGTGTTTTCATAAATCGGTTAGCCAATTAAACTGAAGAATTACATTAGAAGACCAAACCTGTTTAAGTAAAGCAGCTTTTTCAATTGACCGTATCAAATAGAAACTATCTAATTAACTTTTGTAATTTATTTTAACTTGTAACTTTTTTCATCAAATATTTTTTATCTTCAATTATTTTAGTTGTTTTTTTTTTCAAACTTGTATGGTGCAAGGTATTAAAAGTATTGTTTAAAATGAAATATTAAAACTGCCGAAAGAAGACTGGAAAAATGACGTGTAAATTTGATGAAGAGTTTGTAGTCTTATTTTTTTGAGGTATTTACATATACGCCATCTTGTTACAAATTTTTCAGATTGATGATTGCAAAGTTGATAAGTACATATTCCAATATTTCAAATTTTCTGTGTTGGATTTTTAAATTTTCTGTACTGCAAATATAAACAAGAGTAAAAAATAAAAAGAAACCTTCTTACAACTTAATTAAATTCCAATTATTCATTTTAGTTTTATATTTTTATAATTTGAGTTTTACGCAAGTAAATATTTTTCAAACTTATTTCTACGATTTGAAAACAATTTTTTGTTGATGAATTTGTTATAGAATAATTAAAACTAAAGTCAGTTGAAGTTACTGCTTAGAATTTAGAAAAGACTAAAGAAACTGCAAACGATATAAATGTTTATGAGTTTATAATCTTGCGGTTTACTTAGTTATTTTACTTAGTACTTGTATAGATGAGCAGACTCATTTTTGCATGATCTTTGTTTTTATAATTTGTACCGAGACATTTTGTTACCATAAAAAATTTTCACAAAATAATCAATTTAATGTGCAAAAAAACACCTTTTGCCTGTGAAGAATTTGCATGAGCACATTGTTCAAATTAATATTAAACTTGTTTTTTCCAAGGTGTTTAAACATGTTGTATTGCTCAGGAAAACGGCAAACTAACTCTGACTTATAATGTGGGAGTAAAAGAGATTCGACTTCAAGAGGAGATTTCTGTAGCTGATGGTAATCTACACAATGTTGCTATTAAAAGACATTATACAAACGCTACAATGCAAGTGAATGACTGGCCGCCTCGAAAGTCGAAGGAACGTAAGTTTGAAACCAGTAATGAAGTGCTTTAAATCTGTTTTAGCTAAAAATATATCCTAAAAAGTTATTTCTATTATCTAAAATAAGTACAAATATTTGATATTTACCAAACAAACTTTTTAAAAGTTTACTTTCGTTTTACTTACTTTCAAAACTAGACATATTAAGCAAACTTTTTTATAGTGTAGTAAAGCAGAAAAATCTGAAAGCAAAAATTTGAAATATTTTATGAAAACTCTAAACGAAATTAATCTTCAAAGTTTTCCTCAATCGATCAAACAGAAAAATACAATTTAATGGTTTAAAGTACTAATCAGCTTGCAAAGATAAAGAATTCATAAAACTCTTGTGCCTCATCAAATGTGTCCTAAATTATTTCAATAGAAGCTCCCATAAAAACTCATATAACTTTAAGGATAACTATTGAGTGTAAGATTTACTAGGCTCTTAGCAATTAAGATAACAAAAACAAATTTATTTAAAATCATAAGAAATTTTACAAAAAGTTGTCATTCGTTTGTTACTAGTTTTGTTTAATTGAAAAATGTTAAACAAAATAGAAACCTATTTACATGATAAATATGTTATTTTAAAATACTTATTAAAAGAATTAATGTAGCAAATAAGCTGGCCCAAATGAAAACTTTGAAAATACTAAAAATAAACTTTCTGAAATGATTATCAGTTTTGATTTTAATTACTAATCCATCCTTTTATATATCTTACAAAACACAATTTACCAAAAAGTATCTTGAATGTGAGATAAAGAAGATATAGTTTTTTTTTAAGATTATATCAAATTCTTTTTGATGTAGAGCATCCAAACATAGTTGTCTGTGTTTTTGTTTGGTGTTTTGCCACACAAATGCTTAGTAATCATGATCAAACCCATAACTAACTAACAAAGTAAATATTAAAATACAGACGCAGCTATTTTGTATTTATTGTGATGATTTACTAACTAACTCGTTCTAACAGCAACATAAAAAATTTCAAATGCTTGTTTGCCCGCGCTATATAATATATGTAGTGCTTTTCACGTCTTCTCGTTTTTATTCTTGTTATATGTAGGAGGTTCGAATTCCCTGGCTGCCCTGGTAATGGCAGCCATACCCTCCGTAACGCAACCAGTAGTGAAATCGTGGTTAAACAATAAAGGTCGGTACGAAGCAAACAATAACCAATCTAACAGTGTAACAAACTTCATTTTCTCTTGCAAGTACTAACATTTTTGAAATAAGTTAATATGCATGTATAAATTACTTTTTAGACAAGTATTGTCTTTTTGTTTCAAAATATCTTCAACATATTTCATCTGTCATCTTTTTCAATAACAAGTAATCTGAAAGATGATTTAACATTGAACTTTAAGCTTATTTTCAAAGAGTAAATATTTAACTAACCCTAAGATGATTAAATACTATATAATGCAAAAAATCAAACATATTTTTGTCTTAAAAGTAATAACAGCTTTAACTTCTACTTTTATAAATTACAAACAAAAATAATTCCATTTGTAGAGTTTGTAAAAGCTTGTTAAATATTTTTTCTATAAATATTGTCTGATTTAAATGTATGAAAATGACATCAGCTTCACAAATAACAATCAGAAATGATAAAACAACTTCTTTCAAACAAAAGAGACTACCATTTGTAAAAGTTACAAAATTAAAATTAACCTTGGAATCAATTTTTTTTAACTTTGATAACAATTGTTTGATCAGCATTCGAACGATTTCTTAAGACATCAAAAACGAAGAAACAGTCTGAACTTCATTCTTTTGAATTCTTTATAAAATCAGGCAGCTACTTGAACAATTTCTGAAATTCGTATACTGTTGCCTTGAACTTATAGTTTCTGTTATCACCAAAAAATATACTTTACTTTGTTAATAGGTTAAGTCTTTTAAAACTGACTGAAAAGTAGTTTTTTCCTTTCAATTTTCTACATTATTTCATAACATTGTAATTATATTCTAACTGCAGATTCAATAAATACCGTTTTCAATACCCAATCTAGTATAGAAATTGGTGGAATACTTTCACCCAAATACAAACCCAGTAATTCTAACACAACTTCTTACACCATCGATATGCCTTTTCGTGGTAAAATGTCTCGTGTTTTTTATAATGATGTCAAACCCTTCGAGTTGCTAAATTCAAGTGAGACACCAAACCAAATTTGAGTCTTTATCTGAAACTCTGAAACTTTTAGATGATGAGAGTGTCAAAACTTTTGGTGATGTGCAGACCGTTGGCTTCCCTGAACCTGCGACAACAGTTTCTCCTTTTGTTTCTTCCCCACTTCCTACTTCAGATGATCTTAATCTACTGGAGGTAGTCTTTACCTCAACTTTATAGTTTTAAAACCATTAAATATCTTTTATAGACAACTTTGGGTGATACAACCTGCAAAGCTGGTCGTTGTAATAATGGTTAGTTATGACTTATCAATTTCAAAGAAAGCTTATACACAAAATAAATATAAAATTAAAACATTTTTTAAAACTTGAAAAAAAAATCAACAAAGTTAGAAATCAAAATCTATTTAATAATATAATAGAATGGATAAAGTAACTTTTTAAGAATAATGTTTAATTAAAAAAATATATATTATTAACATAAAGACCAACAACAAACGGTGGAAATGAATTCTTTTAGATGGTATTGTTAATGGTACTGGAAATATACCTATTACATTAGCACCTATTAAGCGAGCCATGATTGCTGGAGTTGCTTCTGCTGCAACTCTTGCAGTAGCTGGCCTAATTGCTTGTATATACTGCTACAAAAGTAAAAATGGGAGAGGTAGAAGAGTTGAGAGGTATGTTTACAACGTCGCTGACAGTGAAGGTCGAAATGACGAAAAAAGCAAGAAAAAAATGATAAACAAAGGAGGTGATGAAATGATACCAAGAAATGGCGGGCCTATTGGCAAGGATGAAAAAGAATATTATGTATGAAAAGTAAAAATTAAAACCATAATTGAAAAACTTTCAGACAACAGTCGTGCCTTGCGACATTCTAATCCTAGCTAGACTGTTCATCAAATTATTTACATTTTCTTTTTAAGTGTTTATATGTCAGGTACTATGATGTTGTGATTACAACAAATTAATTCACCTACATTTTCTTCTACATTTGAATGTATTTTCTCATTTTTGTGAGCCTTACTAAGTAGGTTTACAACTTTTTTGCATTTTGGTACTATGAGCTTTTGTCACAAATCTTTTTTAAATCGAACGAATACTTTTGATGGAGCAAATATTCTTTATATACTTTTGTAATTTGCGAGAAAAACAAACATTTTTGGGTTTAAAATCTTTTGCAAATTTTACTTTAAATGAAATAAATAAAGCTTCTCAACAATCGTTTTTGAAAACTTTTTTTAAACTCTAAATAAACTACTTGTTGTCAAAAATAACTAAGTAGAAATAAAGTGATCTGGACAGTCTATTTGCTAGCCAATTATCACCAGCTAATAAAACTTTGTACAGATATCAAATTTGTAGCAAAGTAATTGAATTGATGCTTCAATTTACAAGGGTTATCCTTCATTTTATTTTTAGTAAATTTTTAAAAATTCATTCAAAATTTAGTATTTGAAAATTTTTGTATGGTTAGTTTTGAGGTTTCTCTTTCGGGTTTTTCGAGAGCTAAAAGTAATAATAAAACTTAGAAAAAAGTTTTACTCATTAGTAGCTTTTATATAAAAAGTTTGAGATAATGGTAGGTTTGAAAATAACTCTTCAGAGACTTACATGAGAAGACTCATTAAAATGATTAAAAAAACAGAATTTATTTTATATAAATTACCGGATTGAAACACTGAAACAAGTTTCATATATTATTATAAATTAACAAAAAGTCTTATGAGCTCATATTCGGCTAACATGATGACAAAGTAAAACTATAAGTAAACCTTATACTAGGCTCAATACCAAATAACAATTTTTTCTTCAGCGTGTTATCAAAAAAGTAATTGAAGTACTTAATGAATTTCCATTTTCGAATTGTGTGCTAAATAAATTCAAAAGAAATTACTACCGATTCTTACCCCATACAATGTCTAAGAGAACAAATTTGGGAATATTTATCAAGCATTTGAGTCATGTTAATATGTTCTTGAGACAATTTCTTTTACTTTCGGTTGTTAACAAGTTTTGAAAAAATACAAAAACTAGTTAAATCAAAAAGAAATAAAGACAGTTTTATTTTTAGAATAAAAATCTTAAAACAATAAAACATTTTAAAAATAATATGGACAGTACAACAGTTATCATTAATGAAAATTAATAACATTGACAGAGAAGAATTATTATATAGTAACTATTTAGTGAGATTATAAAAAAGATTTAAACGTTTTTCAGAAAGTAATATCCAAGTTAAGGATTCCATAATTTTAAAATATAATAAATAAGATTAAACTAAACAATTAAGTATGATAACAATTAGCGATAATACTTTGAAGAAAATAATACTCTACGTTATTATAAAATAAGTTTTAAAAAACAATTGTTCATACGGATTAAATTTACCTTTTTTCTTGTAAGTTTTTGTAAAAACTTTCTTTATTCAACATCATCGATCTACAAGACTAAATTCTATATATTTTTAATCAAATTTTGTGTATCTTAAATCATATTTAAGAGGGAACTTTACTTCAATAAACAAAGCCTTTTTTTGATTTTCAAACGAAAGTGCAACTTTTTTGCATTTGAATAAGAAAAGTTCAATAGCTTAAAGGGAGCTGATCAAATGTTTGATTGTGTTGAACTTGGTGGCTATGTCACTATATTGAAATATTTTTCAAGGTATTTTATTCGTTCTGAGCCTTATTAGGCTTATGACCTCCTGTTATATATAGTAAACCATAGAAACAGAAATCATGAAATATAATAGAATAAATTGAAAATGTAGTATAAACTTGAATTAAAATTATTTTCAAGGAAAAACCGCCAAACATTAAATATTTATAAAGTCTTTTTATATGCTCCTTACTTTATCAAAGCTTATTACTAAACTAGTTGACTTTAAATTGACATCGGGCGAAAAAAATTGTTAAAATGTTAAGAGCTTTACTCATTAATAATTTTTTATTCATTCTGCTTAGGTTATTGATTCATATAACATTTTTTATTTAAACAGGTTGTTATAAAAAAAATTTAAATTAGATTTTTTTCCCTGTTTTGTTTATCTTTGGAGATCTTATTTTTTCGAGTGGTAACTTGTTCGATAAAGACTTATATGCGCAAAAATATATATTTAAAGGCTGTTAAAAAATTTTAATTATTTTAGTAATCTATTTTTGACTATAAAATAGCAGTAAGTAGATAAGTGGTTTTTTATTTTCATAAATAATTTTAATTAATTCCCCTTAGCTGATCGTGAGAAAATTGCGCAGTAAGGTTGTGCGCAAGCATATACTATGAGTAGACAGCACAGTACTAACAGATTCCATTCATTCGCGTTTAGTGTTCGCTGTATCATAGTCTAGGCCTAACAACTAAATTTAATTTTAAAATATAATTTTTTTTCAGCTAAAAATAAGGACTACTAAGCTTTTATATTTTACTTATTGAATTACTTTATGTTATGGAATATTTGCTTTGAGCTTAGTTTGAATTTTGTGTACTTCAGTCCTTTGTTTACAAAAACCATGAGTAAGTTATCGTTTCGTGCAAGAGCTTTGGATGCTTCTAAGCCCATGCCAATATATAAAAAAGATGAAATATCAAATAAGCAAGATTACACTGGACATAATCGCGCTGTTCCGCAAATGCCAACTGGAATGGAAAAGGAAGAAGAGACGGTAAGCTGTTAACTATATAGGCCTACTTAAGTATCGTTTGCTTACCGCTAGATGGCGTATTTTTATCATTGTGTACATAAATTAACCTCCGAGGCGGGAAATTGTACCAATTACTATTATTTATAAAATATATTAATTTAATTGTATCAAATTTTTAAAAATCAAGTTTTATAAAATATTTTCGTGATGAACCCGCAACTTCTTGATAGGTAAATATAGTGTTATTACTTATCATATAGTCCAACTTTTTTCCCATTTCAAATTATTCTTGGTGTTTATTAATTTGATATAGAATATGCTTAATTTATTATAAGTTATCAATTTTATTAAAAATAGCTATAAATAAAATTTTAATTTGTTACATATATATTATATAAGTATGATAATTAATTTTTTACATATTTATGAAAATAATTATATACTTATATAATGTATAAGTAAACTTATAAAATATATTTAATCTTTTATATTTTAGATTATATCAATGTTTATCTTGAAATTCTATATTTATATAAACTTTTACGTATAAACATGTGTTATCCGTGTGATCTATAAAATCTCATTAATTAGAATTTTTAATAAGAACCTCTTAACCCCCAAAAAAAGTAGATAATTGAAAATGAATTTTATTTATAATATAATGTTACCTAATTATCATTAATTTATCATTAGTTTTTGATGGGATATATATTTTTTAAAAGAATGTTCCAAAACATTTGTTATGATAAACTACCAATATTTAAAAAGTTAAATGATAATTATAAAGAAAGCTTAATTTATCTACTTTTATTAAACTATTTTTTTGTGTTGTATGTGCAACTTTGGACCATTTTTAAAAACTAATATTTATGCTTTGTGTCATAAAATTATTGCTTGCTCTATAGCTTGTTACTTTTTATTTATTTTCATTTAAAAAATATTCTTGTGAGTGTTATATCTAAATCTTATAGTAAGTAAATGTAATAGTGTAACAACAAATATTTTACAATCTATAATTTTAGCTTCTTTCTACTTTTTATGTTTAATGTGTTTAATTCTATAAAAAGTTGTTTATTTTTTTCAAATGTAATAATATTTTATCGAAACTATAGTTGCACTAATATCATTTTCTGTGTGTCTATGATATTATTTCCATCTAAAATCTGAAAAAGAATCTTATATCTTCATCAAAGTGTTTGTTAAAAATATAATTTTTAATAAGCCCTTTCATAGATTTATATCAAAATTAGTGCCCCAGTAGATTAATTTTTGAATTTATATTTAATCATGCACAATTTTTAAAGGAACATCACTTACAAAGAGCAATTTCAGCCCAGCAAGTCTATGGAGATAGACATGAAATGGTTATACCTGTTCCTGAAGCAGAGATTTCTTCGGAAGCTTACAATAGTTATTATAAAAAAACTTTTAGAATGCCAAAAACTTATATAACTAACCAAGGTACAATTGTTTATATGTATTTGATTAAGTTCTGAAACTTATTCTTCTACTAGTTATAGGCCCACTGAGTTTAACAATTAAACTAAACAATTAATTAAAAGCATGTAATTTAAACACAAACATTGTAATTGATGGCTAAGGGTTTTAAAGACTTTGCTTTAGCTGGGCCATCTACTTTCATAGTATATCTCATAAAAAGTATGTCTAAAAGAGAGTTTAAATAATTTGTAATAAAGTTATTAAATTAATTTGCAAATTTTTATATTGTAATCCTTAAACTATTTTATTTCAAATTAAATTTAAAGTTTTTTTCAGCTCAAGCCTTACATTTGTTGGAACAAGATAACCCAAGCTATGACATGGATAGTGACGATGAGGAGTGGATTAATAAGTTCAACTCTAGTCAATCTCCAACTATAACATCTACACAGTTTGAGTCTGTAATTGAACAATTAGAAAAATCTTGTGGCACTCAGGTTATTTATTTTATTGAATGTGTATTTATTATATATTGTATTTAAACGTATTTGTTTTTCTTATATCTTTACTAGATTCCCACGCAACAATTACGATTGCCTTTCATATGGCTGGTTAATTTTGAAAGTATTTTAAACAATTTTTATATTTGGTTTTTAGATAATAACTCTTCATGAAGCTAAGATTCTTTTCAAAGAAGATAGCTTTTTGATGGAAAAAATTTTTGTATATTGGCATAACAAACGACACAAAGAAAAGAGCCCACTTATGTTTCAAGTAAGATGCCGCCTTGTTAGGTGTTACCAAATTGCCTGCTATCTCTAAAACTACTTTTGTGATAGATTCGACAAGAACGACGCGATGGATCTTCTAACAATGACTCTTATGTCGCCTTTCGTCGTCGAACTGAGAAGATGCAAACTAGAAAGGTGTTGCCTCGGTATCTTTCATCAGTCTTTTCATCTTTTCTTCATTTTTTAGAATCGTAAAAATGATGAAACTAGTTATGGTAAAATGGTGAAGTTAAGGAGAGACTTCTGTCAAGTTGTTACTCTTTTCGATATGTTAAGAAAACGTGAGAATGTCAAATCAGAGATTGTTGATGTGATGATGGAAGAATTTAACAAAAGGTCTTTTATCAACCAATCATATTTCAATAAATCAATTTTTTTGTACATCAGACTAGAAGTAAAGGATTGGGATGGTAAGATCAGTCGTCAAGCTCAAAAAGATGTCAATCAGAAAGAACGACTAAAATCTCATCTAAGAGTTGGTGGAGTGTCTTATCGGAAGAAGAGACTTGCAGCTCCTGGTGAGAAGATATCAAAAGCTTCCAATGTCACAGCAGCTTCGATATCTCGAGGCCAAATAGAAAGGTGCTGCTCGCCACCATCTACTACTTAGTTGTGATCTCATTGACAACTCTTACAGTCGTGATTACCCTCCTAGTAAAAAGAAGAAAGTCCGAACCTCTGCAGCTGCTTCTCTTACCTCAAATCAGTTATTATCTGCGGTTAGAAACGACAACAAACGAAGAAACGATCATCTTCATCCTACTGTCAGTCATCATCCGTCCACTACCTTCAATTAACTCTTTGTTTGTAGATCACATCTCAACCAGGTTCCAAACAACTAAATGTTCAATCATCCATCGAAAGCGGGAAGCCGTCTTCAGGGGGGCTTCCATGCTTCTACCATCGTGACTTAGGGTGGCAACTGAAAGGAGCTGATACGGATCGGGAAGCTTTTGAATATTCAGATTCCAGGATTGCTGATGAGAACCCTTTTGTGAGTTCCGCCCCCCTAATCTCTTTGATTTTCACCAACAATTGATTGTTGGTAGATGATGGAAGAATCAGCAAGTGATGGGGATAGTCCCGACTCTTTCATCTTCCGGAGGAACACTCCATGTGATAGTTACCATAAAGTAACTCCATCTTTCATCTTCTTCTTCGTCCTTCTAAAATCACTCATCTCTTGCAGCATATTGATAATTCAGAAGAATCCATCTTACCGTGGATGAAGGGTCCCAAATATCGATACACTTTAACCTCTTTGAGGATACCTGATAGGAACATCGGTTTTGTCCGTAGAAGGTTCTCTCAGCGGCTCGTTTAGTGGTTTTGTCCATTCATGACCATTTATCTTATTTACAATAGGATTGGTAGAGGTGGTCGAGTGTTATTAGATCGAGGTTACCATAAACTGTCCAAGAAGATCACCAGGTTGGACTTATGCCCTGAACACAAGCATCTGCCTGCCACTGATGATCTGAACCATCTACTTGACGGTCAGCTATTTTCTGTACACTTAGATCCTTATAACTGTTGATGGTTGCAGAAATAAGAAGCAACAAGTGGCCCCATTATATGGCTTCAAGGTCACCACAAAAAATTAGTGAAAGTGAAGAAAAGGAGGAAGAAAAAGAGTTGGTTGAAGAAGCAGTGAAACGTGAAGATGCAGTTGATAGTACTACTACTTGCAACCGATTGCTACAAATCAATCTTGCTCAATTACAAACATCAAGTTAGTTGACAAGTTTGCTTCTTACTCACTTCTCTTCATGTTTCTGAATCCAATTAATCTAAAGATCTAGTTTTCTATATAAACAAGTTGTTGATTAGAAGATTCCTTTTCAGATTCGATGAGAAGAAATTGGCAGCGACCTGTGCTGCTAACATCTACTACTCAGCAATTCAACAAACCCAAGTAAGATTTCTTCTTCGACAAAATCATCTCATATATTCATCTTTATCTTTTACAGATGCTCCCAGTATCTCAGTACCGATCATCAGTTGTTGTTGAACGCGGCTCGTCACCAAGTTTTTGAAAGCAGGAAGGAATCGGTCGTCGTACCGTCCATACCTGATAACTGCAAACATGGTGACTGTTCAGGTACGTACCCACTGTCTTCTACTTCCACTATCACATCCACAAATCTCTGCAGATGCCAACAATCTTCATCGCAACAACAATTTGGAGTCACATCGGATTTCTAACGGCTTGGATAACTCGACATCGAAATGTGTGACATGCGGATGTCACGTGTCTTCGACAACTTCAACCACACAAGTCACCACTAGAGAATACAGTCTTAAGTTTCCTGGAATCAATCCTGCGATTCCAATATCTGTCAACACAGCTGCATCCAATATTCAGTCCTCCAACCACCTCACTTCTCGCCATCGACCAGCAGTAGTTCCCCTAGCAATCGCTTCACCGCGAAATGCTCATAAGACTACAAATATTTTAAGGATTAATCCTAATTCAATCACTTCAAATATCAATCTGCATCAACAACATCACCAGGAATCAAATCGAAGGACGTTTGTCTCATCAGCTACTTCTATCAACCAAACACCTCAACAGTTGATTACTCATTATTCCAATGCACCTGTTAGCATCAAAGTCAACTTACCAAGCTCTCAAAAACCCTACAGAAATGATGATTCGGCCCCCCCTTCACCTCATGACCACACAACCAACTCAACGCATTCATCCCAAAAATTAACTCAACGTAGCCCATTTGCTAAACCACTCGGATATCTGAGTAACCCAAACAACAACCAACCGGCATCTTCGTTACTAAAAGCGAGAAAGATGTTTAATTTAACCAGCGGTTCTCAACTCTTCTCCGTTTCGATCCCACCATCTATCCCTGGTGCATCGTCAACAACAAAAACCAACTCAAATGTAGTAACACTAGAATCAATACGCGGCGATGCTGCTCTAATTAATCGAACATCTAACTCGCTGTTGGCTAATCACCTAACCGGTGGAAGACAACACTTGACGAGCTCGCGTTTAGACAGGCTACTAACAAGTAACTCGGCGCAGTCAACCACGACAAGCTCGTCTATCCACCATCCAGTGAACACAACCGATTCAACTTCTTTAAATGATTCAGTTGTTGTGTCTCATAAAAACAACGATAGCACTTCGACGAATAAACCAGCAATGAAGAACTCTAAATCTTCCAGACCTATGGAGGTTACTTAAATCTGTTCGCTACTGTGTGTGTATTTGGTTTAAGTATTGCTTTACAGATTTTGGTAAATGTTGTTGATTTAAAGTTCTTATTTTCAACTTCCATTCGTATCTTATAGAAAAATTAAATGTTTCGAAACAAAGTGAACATTAGTTTAAAAGTAATCATCGAATTTATACAATGATTCATCTTTCATAATAAAAATGATTTCTTCAAACTAATCGAGTCAAAATAAAATAGAAAACTATCTGGTTCTCTTTGGCCATGCGCCACCTTACATGACGACTGAACAGTCTCTTTCCAACATTCTTTTTTTAAATCATAACATTAAGTTTGCTATGCATTTTTTAATTTTTTTTACACTACTTGAAGTATTCTTTTGTAGTGAAGGCTTATATATATTTCACACAATAATCTAAATCTTTTAACTCGCTAGAATAAACAGAACAACTTTCATTTCTTAGTTTTCTTTCATTGTCAAAAAAACCAACTCAACATTCGAATAATTTTCTACTTTTTTAACCATCTGTTTTATTGTTCAACTAAGATTTGAAAATTTCAATAAACTCTGCTAGTGTTCGCAATTCAATTAAGCCACTCTTTCAAACCCCAAGAGCTATGATATGGCGGGTGCAGTTACTTTTAGCAAAGTTTTCTTGGGTCTTGTCTGCTACAAGCGGACGGATTCTCTGTAGCATAAACCGCGAGATTAGTATAAACGCCAATTCTTTCTTGGCTTGATGTTGTAGGTCGAGGAGTTTTTACTCGGTAGGATGCTTATTAGGCTTTTATAACCTTTATATTCGATTGGGTTTCAAAGCGCGACTGCTAGTTTATAAATCGAAGTTTTTAACTCGCAGCTAGATGAGCTTTTCCAGTAGCAGTCATAACTTATAATTTATTAAGTCTACGGGTACAAGGGTGAAAAAAGTAATAAAAAAGACTAAAGATAAGATGTGCAAGGGATAAGGAGAACAAAATCAAATAAGCAACTCTTTTAAAAAATATTTTATTACGATTCAAAAAGTTCTTCCTCTTCATGGCATGAAGTCAAGAGGTCTATTAAAGCCTCCCTTTCTATTCATGTATTGTCTGTTGATGAATAATTTTAGAAAATGTTTTATTAAAATCGATCAACCCACCTGTATTTGCGTTCCACTTTTCTGTTACTAGCATACACGTTATTTCCTTTCACCTGCTTACCCTAAAAACAATAATTGGAATAAATCATAACAAGTAAAAAATAAGCAAACTAACAGCTGTAGAGTCAAACTGAGCAAATCCCATAATCTGCATCATCTGCTTCTCATCATCATCTGCTCCTTCATAAGATTCTTTTGGGACTGAAGCAGCTGGATTACATTAAAACTCAATTAATTACTCACAATTTATAAAAAATTATTTACTTTGTTCTTGCTTCTTCTTCTTTTTAGCTGGTTTTTTAACTCCCAAGCTTCCACCGAGAGTTAACGTTTGAGCGTTCCAAGAGCCTTCATTGCGGTTGCTGCTGCTTCTACCTCCTTCATGATGTCGACTAAAATAATTCATCAAACAATCATTCACTTAATTACATAAGAGGACACATACGCAGGTGAACGATCAGATCGATGTCTTCTTGGAGATCTTCGTCTTCTTCTTGGAGATCTTGATCTTCTAGATTTAGGAGAACTTCGTCGAGATCTATGACTTCTTTCTGAAATCATAAAAAAATGTTGTTTTTATTTTAAACATATTTTGAAAAAAAATTTAGCAAAACTCTAAATTTATATTTTTAAGTGTCTTAATAAACTTGATAGCTAATATATAGATTTAGTGAACGATTTTAATCTTTTTAAAAACTGATTTGCATTGACATCTATAGCAATTAAACTTGATGCATTTTATTTGATAAAAAGTTTATTTAATGCAATTAAATTATTTTTAACATTTACAACTTATATTAAATTCAAATATCTTAAATATAATATAAGCCCAAATAAAATCTACAAAATTAAAAAATATAATTTATTGAATATATAAACGTGATTTATACAACAAAATGTAATTTATTTCCAGCAATTGAAAAAATATATTAAATGATTTTAGCTGCTCAATTTAATGACTAATTATGACTTAAATATTTCATCAATTCAAAAAACTAAAATTATAAAATTAATATAAAGTATATGTTCAGTTTTGCTATTAGGCAAATATAATAAAATATTAATATATTCATTAAATATATAATTTTAAATCTTTAAATAAACCTTTGTGTCTTGGACTTCTAGATCTTGATCTTGGCATATTTTTATTAAATTCAATAAAACAATTTTTACCTAAGTAACTAGAAATGCTAACATTTAACCTAAAGAAATTTATCAAAGAAAATTATTTACTAATTTAATAAATTTGTTTTAGGAGAATAATTATTATTATTTCTTTTATAATAAATTTTGAAGTTGGAAATAATTACAAAAGTTTAAAATGGTGAAATTTTATAAAATAATATTCATAAAAACAAGTATCAAAATAAATACTATTATAAAAAATTATAGATAAACTAAAATTTTTAATTATAAAAATAAATTTAAATCAATAACTGTAAAAAAACAATAATTATTATATTAAATCTTACATCAATTAAATAATCTGCATAGAAACTGATATAAAAATATATATTTAAAACTTATATAATATTAATGTATACCAAATATATACTTTAGATTAACGTTTTATGACATAATTCTTTTAGAATGATATTATACTAGAATATAAGATAAATAAAAAAATAAGATATAGAAGCCTCTTTAGTTAACAAAATATTGATCTAAAAAAATCTAAAGTAATTACAGTATTTTAAAATCAAAAAACTCTTTTGTTAATTGTTCTAAATGAAATGAAATATATGACCAAGTAGTTAACAGCTTGAAAATAAACTTGGTTTGAAGTACCGTCAGAAGAGAATAATATTAGGTGTAAAAAACAAACAAAAATCTCCTTAAATCATTTTAATCTCTTGACCTATGAAACTACAGAGTCGCCAGTTTTATAAGAACTTCTTATGCTTCAAAAAACTTTGTGAAAATACAAAAACTCGTCTTATTCTATCAAAGCACATAAAAGCACCTACTTTGATAATCATGTGTATAATTTTCCATGAAAAATCTCAAAATTATGAAGCTCTTACTCAACAATAATAATTTCAGATGACAAAAAACAATTCATAAAATAAATTCATGTTTATCAATAATGCTTGAAAACGTGGAAAATAATGAAAACTTACAACTCTTATAGTACTAGCAAGGGTATGGTTTCCAAAAAAGATTTTTATACTATTTTATGGTCATGCTGTAAGCCCATGGTATAAGTTATGAAAATCTACTTAATGCCCATCCAGCGGGATTCCACTTTCTACGCCAACAAGGTATGCAGCGGAACAGAAGAGCTGATGCGGTTACACCTAGCTCGCGCAACAGGAACTGCCAGACAACACTGAGTATGACAGTGAAGAACTGTCTACGAAGCTTCAACTCCAGCCTTAGGCTTGACGTTTTCATGTCCGCTACAAAAGTTGTCAGTTAGTCAATCCGTTATTCAGACTAACGAGGTCCCTTACCCGAGTTTTTATTAAGTTTTCCTTGTTGCAAATGAGTGTGAACCCGGGCTAGATCTGGGACCTTCTGCGTGTACGGTGGGAGTGATAACCGCTATACTATGGATACAGACAAAAGTTTATACTTGATCAGAAAAAGAAAATAAAAAATTTCAAAGGTTTTTATATTTTTTTCTAATACTTAAGAAAACGTGCTGTTTCATAATTCCTTCAAAACTTGTGAGTTGTTATAATGAGCCAAGGTAAGACAACTAAATTTTCACCTTAAAGAATAAAGTAATAAGTAAAGTCAGAAACAAAATTTAAAATCAATTTTTTTTTAAGTAATATCAGCTTCTGTTTAATAATGTTTACATTTAATATTTACTGAAGATTAGATGAACTCAAAAAGATTATTTACAAACTTTAAACTATACATTTACAACTGTTCACGAAAGTTTGGGAAATTAAAAAAAAATTATTTATGCCTCTTCTGATATACTCATGATTTATAAAACATTTGAAAACTATTAGTTATAAGCCTTAAGAAGCTTCTTCTAAACTGTGTAATTGACTCTTTATAGGGTGATATACCTATAAAAGTGTTTACTAATTAATTATAAACGAATTTTCTTGATGTGGTCAACTATTGAGAGTTAGAACTTCTATATCAGTAGTGATGGGTTTTATAGAGACACAAGTGTTCCATTTAAAATATTTATGATTTGTTTCATGTTTTCTATCAAATTTTTCTCTTGAAAAGAGATGAAGTATTGTGCCTTTATCGTGTAACATCTAAGTGGGTTAGATACAGCTTTAGGATACCGCACATGAATGGTTTGTTAATCATTTTCCTGACCAGGAAGCTTTTACAGGCCAAGGTGCTAAATTACTTCAAGTATATTTTTCATTTGAATTTTCTCTAGGCTTACTGGTTACTAGGCTTACTAATAACTTAGTTATTTTTAACTAGGCTTACTGGTATCACAAAAAAGATCTTATCTTCTCTAGTAACCTATCCAACCTCTGCTTAAGTTAATGAAGCTTTGATTATGTTGCCTGTTTATTTTTCCTAAAACATAAACCTTACCCTAGTATTAGCAATTTTGAAAAAAAAGTTGAACTACTTTGCATTACTGCTGCAAGCTGTCATTAATATTTGCAATTTTATCATATTCCAATTGGACATTTTTGGTTTAAAATCGCCATATATTTTTCATTTTCTTTAACGGAAAATAAATTTTGGGTATGATTGAAAGCATATTTACAGTATCAGTCACACTAGTTAGTTTGATAGAAACCAACGAAACTATACATAAGTACAAGCCTTCCATTATTCTGTTTATTGTTGTAAATTAAAAAATGTAAAAGAAGACAGCAAATAGAACGAGACTCCGTTCAAAATAAACTTCTAAATATTATTAAGATTTGATCACAGAATATATGAACAGCGTTAGATTATATAAATGAAGAAGATAAAGATTACATAGAAAGATGAAAACCAAAAAAAAATAAAAGAAAATGAGTTGATTAAGAAGCGATGCTAGTGATTACTGATACCTTGAAATAACTATGATAAAAGAAGCAGGCGAAAAAATATTAATGTGCTTATTATGCTAACGACCAATTTGTTTAACAGTTTTTTACAAGATTAATCACAAAACATGAAACTATCAAAAAAGTTGAAATAAAATCTTAATTAAAAAAAGTAAATTAGAAATAATTTACATAATTGAACTGAAAAGTTATTTCTTCTTCAGCAGAAAAACTGAAGATGAAATATTTCAATTTGAAGCACCATCATTCTCATTAAGTGGGAAGTATCTGCTTGATCTTGGCCTCTGTAGAAATATTGAAGTTGAATCTTCAAACTTTTTCATTTAAGTAAACTGGTGACGAACCACAACTCGTGAAGTTTCTCTGACAGGAGCAGGTGATACCTGATTTACAAACGCCCGTTTCACTATCGGATCTGTGTGTTCTAGTCTTTTCATATCCTCCGTTAATGGATTGACTCCACTCTGGAACAAGCACAATATGAAACCCATGACCAGGTAGCTAGTCGAGTACTGACCACTTTCACATGCTGGGGGTCTACGTGAGTGGGATTTGGGATTTTAAGTTGTGGAGGATAGAAATTAAGTGAAGATCTGGATACGATGGAGTCTCGATGTCTTTCTAATACTGGCGCCCGATGTTTCTGTGGATCAGAGAGTTGTTTACATCGAAGAGCGGTAATTTGCTGAAACCTTCTTGTGAATTGAGTGAGCAGCTTCCTGATTGGCCGACATCTTTCGAATCCAACTTAGCAACAAAGCTTTGTCTCTTCCTTGAAGATTTATTTCATCTTGCAATCTTTCAGATAACCTCTTTCTTCCAATTGCTTTACTTCGTACAAAACTCAATCGGATACTGAAAATAGAAGATGAAGAAGATGATGATCTGATAAAGTGGGACTCACAGTAGGAACACGACGACTGCATAAAGGAACCAAACATTAAACAAAATCGAGGTCAAAGTGACCAGCCACTGGATAGTTGGGTCAGATAGCTGAAAGTACCAGGACAGAATGAATTCGTAAGCGGTACTAAGCCCTCTATAAGGACCACAACTTGCTGATGGTTTCACTCTGTTAATCAGAAGAAAAGTTTGTGACGCAGCAGCACAAAGTAAGTATTTGAACAAGTATGAATTTGTAGCTAAACAAATGAAAAGTATTTATTCAATTTATTTAGTAGTGACTGACTCGACGACGACATAGATGATGAAAGTAAAAGTGAGGAGGAGAGAGAAGAGGAGGAGGAAATTGAAGAAGGTCCCAATCTGAGACGCCCGCCACTGACGCTTTGAGGCGCGGCAGTTTTGGACCACACTGATCTGTCAATCAAATATTTTAATCTGTCAATCAAATATCAAGTTTGAACATTTCTAGAAACCTTTTTGATGTAGAAAAGTAAAATATATTTGATGATGACAATTAGTGAAAGAATAGGACTGAAAAAGATTCCAACCCTGAAATTATAAAGATGTTAAGCGGACCACCTTACTGGCCACTAATCCGTACCAGCAAAGAGTTTGTCCATAAATTAAATCAAAGACATTGATTGCAATCATGAAATTGGGTCTACTGACACCTCCAAGCCTATCAGCTAGTAACCTGATCAAGATGGTCAGCAAATGTGAATAAAGTGAAATAAGATTTCACCGTTTCAGGAATTCCATACAAAAAGTAGAGAAAAAAACGGAAAAAATGAAATCAACAACAACTAATCGGTACACTTCTTGTCCTAATTGTGTCTCCCAACATCCAACCTATAAAGATGACTGCTATCATATAAGTCCCTAATTCATCTTACTTCTCACCTGATCACCTTTTTGTAGATTAACAGTCCAGAATGAACAGATCACAGCGAGCATCCCAATCCTCAACAAAAAAGTCCTAGATAAAGAAACAGGAATTTTTGATGAGAAATTAGTTGCAAGAGTGATGAACCTAAAAACTGCTACATATATTTCGTTTCGAGGATTTTTATATTCTTCCCAATGTGTGATGAAGTTGATGAAATAAGGTGATAGAAGGTTGACAGTAGACACAAACAGTGATAGAAGCATCAAATCCAGTATTGTGTTGGTCTAAAACTTCCATTTGTAAATAAACAATTATCTATTGTTGATAAAATCATACGAAAAGTCTTTGGATGAACAATTCGTTGAGATAATAGATAAAAGCAAGCGATCCTGCTGTTACTAGCATCCACATTAACCACACGACCACCCGTTTTATCACCACCTTACTAGTACTACTCGAACTATTTTGCATCGAGGAGAATTTCTTTTCGGCGAGGACTTCCTGAAACAGGTGCTGTTACTCGAAGTTTAACTTTGTGATCTTTGTATTTACTTTTAAATCGAAAAATATGGATTTGTGCAACAAATCGGCGTTTTCTTTTGACACAACATTGTAATTCCAACTACAAAACACTTTGCTGGCGAAGCCTCTAGTATCCAAAGTTGATTCCACATAACTTTTACGGAAGCTTACAGCAGTTCTACCCAAACCAAATAAGTTAGATATTAACAAACTTTTTTTCTAACTTTATTTCAAAACTATTTTCAGCTTATCGTCAGTGAGTGAGTGAAAATATTTATTGCGTAGAAACAGTGACTCACTCTTTAATCAGCCAAATCAAACAAAACAAGAAATAGAAGAAAATAGTAAGGATGTATGCATACTGCATTTTGTAAAAAAATAATCCCGTTGAAATACTCTCATTGGTATAATGGCCATAATACATGATTGTATTATTCAACCAATTCTATAAAAATAAAAACTTTAATTTCAATCAATTTTCAAAATAAATTTTCTGGGTGAAAAAATTGAAAATATTTTATAATATTTAGTGGCAAATTGTAAAAACTAGATTTTTACCGCTCCTGTAAGTAGCTCCTCCCCTGTAAAATGAACAGCAGGGTCTTTAGGAGGTGGATCAATTAATTGAGGTGTAGATATAAATGTGAAATTGAGAATGAATGATGGAATGGAAAGAAAAAACAAACTCCGTAGAAAGATGAAATATGAGGCCGCACCTAAAGTTGAAAAATCAGAAACCCAAAATAAGAAGAAATGTTTGACCTGATCCAAAATTTCCTTCAACAGTTCGAATACTTTCAGACCAAAAACTATTGAAAACATAGACAATGCTTGAAGTTGCTGTTTTCAGCTTCTGTTGAAGAAAATCGAATTAACTTTTGTTTTGTTTGTAGATAAAAAAGAAACAACTTTTTCGACTTCTGGGTTTGTAGTTATCATTCCACTCTCTTCACTTTCTCTTCTAGTTTCACGAAAACGATTTCTTAAAAGAACAAAAAATGTCAACAAATGGAAGTTGCTGAAGGTTCATGAGTTTATCTTTCAATTTTTTATTCATTTACTTCTTATATCTTACTTCTGAAAATGATTTATAAATGTTGAAAACACTTACTTAAGGTTACGTTTAAACTCCATTGGAAATGGCATTTCTCTCAGCTCACCAGCCATCACAGCTGCTCAAGTACATAAAATAAATAAATCCATATAGCAAATAAAAAGAATTTTCAATACTTTCAACATCATTTAATGACTTTTCCTTTAGATCTCCTTTCTTCATGTGTCTTCTTCTCATAGTAACATCAGATAAAGTCTGTTCAAAAAATTGTTCATCTTCTAGCATACGTGAAAAAAATTTTCCTTTATTACGACCTAAAAAAATAACTTTCATTTTCAAACGTTTGAATACATAAAAGCTAAGTAAGCCATCTTTTAAAAAGTTTTTTACCCTTAGATACACAACAAATTCAAAATTAATAACATTTTAGTTTGATTGAAAGTGATTAAAGTTTGCAAAAGAATGAACTAACTAATAGTTTGGCTTGGTAACTCAGAAGTGATATCTTGTACACCAGGATAAATATTTAATTCATCTGTAAGAAAAATATCAATAATTCTAGATAAGAATTGATTTAATTATAAATTAAGTTTCATTTACTAATTGATTATAACAAATTAACAGATTGAAAAAATAAGTTAAAATAAAATACCCGGAAGAAGGTTATCAGCACTCATAATTATTATAAAAACTTGATTACTGTAAGTAACCTATAAAAAGCAAATATTATTTTTTCTGGTATATTACTAATATTTATTTATTTTTCAATAATTTATAAAAAACACTTGATGATATATATATTATATATCTATAAGTTTGATGAGCTAAAGTAGATATGTATAAAATTAATTAGATTAATAAAATAATATAAAAGTATTAATAATAATTATACAATATAGAGATAAGTTTTAAATTTCGATCACTATAAAAAATATTATAAAGATCTCTATAAAACTATAAATTTATTTAAAGCAAGAACTATTTAAACTAAAACTTCTTATTTTGAAATTAATTCTTGGATATCTCACTATTAATAAGAGAAGTTACCTCAATATTGAGAGGCATTTACAAAGTTATACAGATAAGAATAAAAATTATAACAAAAATTTAGTTGCTAAAAATTATAAAACTATTTTTAAATAAAAGTTAATAAATAAATTTATAATTTTTTATATATAAATGAATATATAAATTTCTCATTTATATAATTTTTGGTAGGAGCTTATAGCTATAAAGGTTTAAAACTTCAGCAAATAAAACATTTTGAAAACCAGGTTAGGCTTAAATAACAGTAAAGTGAAATTGCTAGTAACAACAGCAAAGAGCTTTGAACTTGCTCTTATAGTAACACAGTTGTTTACAAACTTTGACATCCAACTAAATTGCTTTTTACATTTTTGTACCTCATATCAAATGGTTAAATATATCTTTAGTAATAAAAAAATATATTTACTATCTTTTTGTAAACATTGCATAATTTAATGTATCTGATAAAACACTTAAAAAATGTGCTGTTTGCTGTCCAATTACAATTTAACAAAGCCACTGCCTTGTGGCTGCTTTGGGAGAAGCAAATGCTATAGGAGTAAATCTACACATAAAGTTTCAGCTCTCTGGGCCTAGTCGACAAACATCAGAACTAAGGAAAAGGGATAGTTCAGCACACGCTATTTTCCAGTATAATCAAGGGCAATAGTTATGCATCAAGATAGTATGTGAGTCAACATAAATATTCTAACTCTAACAGTCATATAATGGAGGAGTCAGAGGATTTCATCTGGAGTCTATTTTCCCGATTCTGCTTATAGGTAGTCCAGGATTTTTTTATGAGTTGGTTCCACCTTTGACACAGAAATGACAACAGCACCTGGCAAGTTATTAAATAAATTTTACTATTAGATTTAGCGTTTATAACTAAAATTTGGTTATATTCGCTTGTCAACTTGTGAAGTTTAATATTAAATTCATATTTTACTTTTTATGTTTCATTGAATTTTTACTTTAATGACCACAGATGATTTTAGAATACAAAACTCCACTGTATCATCAAAAAATAAAACATTTGCGATGTCAAGAGTTCTTTCTAATCATACAAGTTATATTGCAAGAAATAATTAATTGTAGGTTTGAATAGATTTGTGATGTTTCAATATATATCACAAATGTTGCTACTAACTAAATTTGTTAATACTATAAAACAATGATTCATAAACCTAAGCCCGTAAAGCTATGGAGAGGGTTGAAAGTAAAGTAAGATTTACCAATTTTAAAACCTTATTCACTTTTTGTAAGACTTTTCTTATTATATAAAAGTAATTTTCACTACATGTTAACCCATATTTAAGATCAATAAGTTCTATGTTATATTATTGTAAACTAAAACTCTAATATAGTTTTCTCAAGTGCCCCATCTGGTTTAAAATGTTGGAAAAATGGCTATGCTACTTGTTTTACTAGAACGACTACAAAATAAATAATCATTTAATATTTTCGGTAGCTGTACAAATGGTAAAGTTGGTTTCATAAGCAACCACTCTTTGGCTAATTGTGGGGAGAGATCACAATGAGATTTATGGCTCTACAATGTAAAGCCATGTGAGTTTATTGCAGATTTGTTTGCTGAAGTTTGAAACTATAAGAAGTTGATTTTATTAGTGAAAAATTATCAATCAAGCTATTACAAACAATGTACTACCGCTTCCCACCTTACGTCAAAAAATCTTATAACATTGATAATAATATTTGTTGAGTACTCTTTTGAAATCATATAAACACTTTTTTTAACAACTTTTCTTATTTCATTCTTAGCAAGTATAATCAATATACTTAAAATATTTATTTCTGGTGATAAAATGAATCTTGTTCTTTGAAAGACTGAAAAATAAATAATATTCGTTGTTAATTTGAAAAATAGAAAAAAAGTAACCTAATAGAAAAAATAATCATCTATTGCATTCGTGTTTTCAAGTCTTTAACAAGAATCTACAGCTCATGCAAAATTTCTTTTGCTAACACGTCATTATTTTAAAGGTTATAACGAAGATGGTCAATACGGGTTTAATTTTAGTTTTAATTGAAAAGAATAGAAATAGAAGTAAACATTTAACTAGGAACTATAACTAGTCAATACTGTGAAGGTGGCATTGTTTGCTAAGAAAAAGTAGCTAGTTGCAATAATTTTAATTTGATCGATTAATTATAATTTAGATGAAATCAAAATGAATTTTTGACAATTTTTTCAATTTTTCACATTTTTTTGTAATTAACAAGTTTATCTTTAGTTTGTAATTTATTTTGTCGTTTTTTACAAATGTGATCTAAGTTGAAATTATTAACTAATTTGATAAATTTTAAACAATTTTAGAGTAAATCTGTTAGAATTTTTACTTTTCGTGTTGTTATCATTTTTTTATAGGCTCAAATTCTACGGCATACATAACGCTTAAAATTTCAATTTTGATGGTTAAACTTATTTGATGTATATACTAAGGTCAATTTAATCGATTTATTGTTCTACTAGATTAAAAAGCGTTAACAACATAGAGATTATTTAAATTTGTTTTGTAAAAATAGATTATTGTAACCACGAGGTACTAGTATTCCAAAAATAGCTTTGATGCTTTTATTATGATTTCTGAATAAAGATATATTAACTACTTATTGTTCCGGTTTGAAAGCTGTAATTAAAAAATCCATAATGTACCATTAAAATCAAAATAATTTCAAAATAGAAAGTAACCAGTGTTTTTATTAGAGTTCACTCCATGTGCTACATTTTCTCTATTCTTTTTTCTTTTACCTTTTAAGACTTTTTTTTGACGAATTATATTTATTAGCTCGTTTTTAGAATAAAGTTGGATATATGCAAAATTTTATTTGTCAATTCTTTTATAAAAAATTTTTATTAATTATTTTAATATTAAATAAATAACTTTTTATTGAAATAAGTTCAAGTTAAAAATATTTTAGAGTGAAATAAAAAAATTCTGTATTCATTTTAATTACAGTAAAACTTATAATATCTTTAACATTTTTTTCATTAATAAGGCATTTTTATGATTTAAAGCAAAACTTAAATTAAATAGTGATTTATAAATAATATATGCATAAAATAAATGAAATATTTTGTTTAAATGTATTTTATATTTGAATATTTAATAAACATTTTGAAATGAAATTTTGTGTTTATAATTTATGGGAGTAGTTATTAGGAAAAGCATAAATAGAAGTAATAGAATTAGTATATTTTCAAATTACTTAATTAACTTTTTAGCTGATTTTCATTTCTAGTAGCTTTTGATTTTATAAAATATGATTTAGTTAAACTGTCGGATTTTATTTCATAGGTTTAAAGTATTAATTCATTAAAGTATTAATTGTAGCTTCTAAATAATAATTTATATGAAAGTTTTATGATAAAAATTAAATAAATGTTTAGTAAATATGTATTGAATTTATTATATATTTCTTGTTATCTTTTTGAAGGTATGTATTTATTTGTTGTCAAAGTAAACTAGAAGAATAGTTATTTTCATACATCTTCATTATGGATTGGTTCTGTGGTGGTGAAAAATTATTAGTAAGTAGATGACTTGTGAAATATTTCATAAATTTCTAAACATTTGAATTAAAATAGGCTATAATATATTAACATTATTATGATCATAATAAATATTTGATAACAAGTGAGTTACTATTCAATAGGATTGGAATGCAACTTTGAGTAGCCCTTATCCTCTATTTTCTAATTGCTTTGATGGTCTAGTTTTTCGTATGACACCTTTGTTTTTTCTTTGGCTGTTTGTTGGTCCATACATTTTGTATACTATACATGGAAAGCCTAATGATGTGAAATATTCTAAGTTATACGCAGTAAAGCAGGTGAACAAACTATGTGATATTATTTGTTAATAAGGCTCATATATAGCTGTGGATATATAACCATTTAATCAACATTTTCAAATTACAGTTTATTTCTCTACTGCTGTGCTCATTGTCAACTTCAGAATTAATTTATGTATTAATAGCAAGTGACAATCCACCTCCAGTAGATTATATCACTCCTCTTGAAATAGCAACTTCAATGGTTAGTCTTTCATTTATCAAGTTTGTTTCTGATCTTATATCACTATTCCATGTTTTAATTTGTTTATTCTCATAACATCCATTTCAGTTTATTAGAATCTTGATAATTGTATAAGCAATTTTTTAGTGGATTAATTAAGATGTCTTTAAAACTATCTCAACAAATAGAAAAATTTGTTAATAACTCATCTTTCTAATCAAACAATGAATTTAGATGCTGACATTTGGTATGATGAGATATGATAAATCCAAGGGGGTGCCATCTTCAGGTTTATTGACCATTTTCTGGTGCCTTACAGCAGCTTTTTGGGCTTTTCCTTGCTATTCGCGATCTTCTTCACTGCAATGGGTAATCTGATTAATCTCATCAAACTTCATCATCTAATTATCTTTTCTAACAGACTTCAAGTAATCTTGAATTATTCAAAGCAATTACTTTCTTCATATCTTACATATTAGTACTCACTCAGCTAGTACTCAGTTATTTTGTGGATTTCACTACAAAACACAAACAAGTGAGTAATCTATGATTGTTGATCAGTTTGTAATTTTATTGATGATCAGATAAAGAGTAATGAAGAAGAAATCTCACTGAAAGAAGAGGGTGAAGTCCCAATTGTTAGAGAGCCTTGTCCAGAATCACAATCTTCATTCCTTTCACAAATGTCCTTCTCCTGGTTTACAGGGTGAGACATTTGTGGTTTTCATCAGAAGCAAAGTTGACCCTAACCTTATTTGTAGCTTGGCCCACCTAGGTAACAAGAGACCATTGGTAGAAGATGATCTTTGGGAGTTGAACCCTCCCGATCAAACTGAGACTGTTGTTAAGACCTTTCTTAAAAATTGGAATTCTGAATCCGAAAGGTTTAATTAATTACTCATTTACTGCTTGCTGTTATCAAATATGTGATGTAGATGTGAATCTTGTAATATAAAAGTGGAGAAGAAAGATGCAGATAAAGATAATGGTCCTGCGGAAGTTTTTATAAAATCTTGTAAGAAATTATCAACTCACTTCATTTCTACTTTAATCTAATCTTATTTTCAGCTTCTGATTCAAAATGTAAAGTTCCTTCCTTGCACAAGACCCTCATCAAAACTTTTGGTCCTTATTTCTGTTTTAGCGTCGTCCTTAAGATCTTCCAAGACCTTCTTGCTTTTACATCACCTCAAATATTAAAGTATATTTTCAAATGTTTGAATAAATATCGACAAGTAGAGATGAACTTACAGAGCGCTGATTACGTACACTCGATCAGACCTACCTGCTTGGCAAGGCTACTTTCTGGCTATTTCTCTGTTTGCCATCGGCTCAATTCAAACAGTTTTTCTTCAACAATATTTTCATTGCTGTTTTATTGTTGGTTTGCGAATCCGATCAGCTATCATCGGCGCTGTTTACCGCAAAGTAAGTTCAAATCGATTTTGTGATCTTCAACATTTTTCAATTGTTCAGTTTTATAATATTCTCAAGTGTCGTTAAAAGTGGATAAAAATAAAGAAATAATTTTCAACACAGGCTATCAAGTTGTCAAACTCTGCAAAGAAGAAGAGTACAGTGGGAGAAATTGTTAATTTAATGTCTGTGGATGCTCAAAGACTCCTTGATCTTATATCATATCTTAACATTATTTGGTCAGGTGAATGACTTCTTCTGAAATCATACACTTTACTCACATCATCTGTTTCAAGGTCCACTTCAGATAATCTTAGCCATTTACTTTCTATGGGCGATCTTAGGACCTTCTGTTCTTGCTGGAGTTGCTGTTATGATCTTATTGATACCTATAAATGGATGTATTGCCTCAAGATTAAGAAAGATTCAAGTAAAATGATGAAGATGATTGATGGATCACAATCAACTCGTATTTGTTATTAAAGATCAAACAAATGGGTTATAAGGATCAACGAATCAAGATGATGAATGAATTATTGAATGGGATGAAAGCACTGAAGATGTATGCATGGGAGATGAAGTTCAAGGTCCTCTTAGTGTTATTGCACTTGCTGAGATCTTCACTCAGATAATTTAATTTCTTCTAATTGTTTTTTAATTTGCAAAACTGCTGCAGTTTGTGAATTTTCAGCTGATTAACATCAGTCAGTAATTATCTGAAACTTTTTTCTTCTAATTGTTTTTTTTTTATGAAAACAGGAGAAGATATCCGAGATTCGAGTAAAAGAGTTGGAACAATTGAAAAAGGCAGCTCTTTTAAACGCTATTTCCGCTTTCAATTTCATCTGTGCTCCCTTCATAGTAATCTCACTTTATTTCTCTTCTCATTTCTCAAGTTTTATTTACAGGTTTCTCTAGCAACCTTCAGTGTCTATGTTTTGATTGATTCACGAAATATTTTGGATGCAGAGAAGACTTTTGTGTCTTTATCACTCTTTCATATAATGCGTTTTCCGCTTATGATGTTACCTAACACTATTACTAACTTAGTTCAGGTACAACCCCACATTTGTCACTATTGTGTGTAAACCATCAACCACTTCAGGCCAGTGTTAGCATCAAACGTTTGTCATCATTCTTATGTAACGAGGAAATCAAACCAGGCAACGTCTCTGACGTCATTCCTGCAGAACAAAGCAGTGATGACGTCGTTATATCGGTTAAAGAGGCATCTTTTAAGTGGTCATGGTCAGACCCAAAAGAAGCGTTGAGAAAGTTGGTGTGAACTGGATGATGACTGATTTGTGATAATTTGTTAATTTCAGCATTTCGTTAGAAGTGAAACGAGGTTCGCTGGTTGCTGTTGTTGGCAAAGTAGGAAGCGGCAAGTCATCGCTAATTTCCGCTTTACTCGGTGACATTGAAAAAGTTGACGGCTTTGTAGGTGTTCAGGTGCGGCCAAATTAGAAAGCTGAGTCAAAATGGCGCTAATTGCTCGATACATCGCAGGGTAGCACAGCATATGTCGCTCAACAATCGTGGATTCAAAACCGAACAGTTCGCGGCAATATTCTTTTCGGCAGCAGCGCTTCGTCATACAACTATGATGACGTCATCGCTAATTGTCAACTCACCGCTGATTTGGATTTGTTGCCAGCTGGAGATCTGACTGAGATTGGTGAACGGGTCAGTTGCCATGGTTACGGTGGTCACGTGACCTCTTGTTGAACTCATTTTCAGGGAATTAATTTATCTGGAGGTCAGAAGCAACGAGTAGCGATTGCGCGCGCAGTTTATCAAGATTGTGATGTAAGTTGATCCTTTATTGATCCCATCTGATCCTTGATCTTCACAGATCTATCTTTTTGATGATCCACTCAGCGCTGTTGATTCTCATGTGGGTCGACGTATCTTTGATGACGTCATAGGACCTGATGGATGTTTAAAGAACAAGGTTGACGCGTTGTAACCAACCATGGTTGCTATGGTGATGAATGGGATGTTTTACAGACACGAATTCTTGTTACGCATGGAATCAATTATCTTCCTCAAGCTGATACAATCATCGTATTAGAAGACGGATCAATCTCCGAAGTAAATATCTTCCCTGCATCTTCTCGATTAGAAGTCGACTCTTCTAGGTGGGAAGCTATGATCACCTGATCTCTCAAAATGGAGCTTTTTCGGACTTCATCAGGAATTTCACTTTTACTGATGAAGACTCCTCAATCCCTGATCCAGATAAGAAGAGATCAAAGATTAATATGAGTAAATCGAGAACTAACCGGAAGAAAGGTCTAGCATCCGATAGTTGATCCTTCTCCTATTTCTTGTTTTGTTTCAGTTGTTGATAACAAATCGGTAGAAACGGAACCCGACTCTTCAAAGCTGTAAGTTGAAACCTCACGAAACTGATCCTTGTTAGATCTTTGATGATTTGTTGATGTGTTTACAGGAAGCAAAAGAGTGACCAAAATGAGCCGAAAAAAAGTAAAATTTACGAAGAAGAGAAAAGTGAAACAGGAAATGTTAGATCTTCCATCATCACCTTCAACATTTCAGTTTGGTCTCCTTGTAGGTCTCGTGGAAGATTTATTTGACTTATATGAAAGCAATTGGATACTTCTTCAGTTTTCTCATCATCGCTTTTTACATCCTTCAAAATGCGGCGCTTGTTTGGTCAAACATCTGGCTAGCTGGTTGCGTTTGTTGCTGAAATTTCAACAAATATTTACAAACTGATATCTGTAGAATGGAGTGAAGACCCTGTTAATGTCAATGGGACTCGAGATGGGACGTTGATGAGATTAGGAATTTATGGGGTGCTGGGACTTGCACAAAGTGACTTTCATCTATCTTGTAGTGTTTGTTGACAACTCACTTCTTTGTAGGCATCTTTGCTCTTGGAAGCGCGGTCTTGCTCTTCACATCAGCTATTACAGCATCTGGGATCATTCATGATACAATGATCAACCGTCTCATGCATTCACCTTTACAATTTTTTGATGTCACTCCAGTTGGTCGGATTATAAATCGATGTGGAAAGGATACAGATGTTATGGATGATTTACTGATCAGGTTTCGATCATCTTCATCAATTTCATCAATCTTTCAACCTCATCCACAGATCTGCTTCTCAAGTCCTTTCATGTGGATGTAGAGTTGCAGCGACTGTCTTCGTCATCATTTGGGCAACTTACTACTTTGCTATTGCTCTTGTTCCTATTTCAATTCTCTATTACTTTATACAAGTCAGATCTTAACTGATCTTCATCATGATCTTCATCTTGACATTTACAGAAGTTTTATGTGAATATTTCCCGACAACTGAAGCGCATCCAATCAGTTAGCCAATCACCAATCTTCTCACATTTTGCTGAAACTCTCACAGGTTAGACGCTTGCTTGATGATTGGTTTGTGATTCTTTCAATCTACAAGAATCTTTTTGTAGGTACAAGCACGATTCGAGCTTATTCGCGACAGAACTCCTTCATCAAACAAAACGAAGACAATGTAGATACCAACCAAATGGCTTACTACCCGACCATCGTGTCCAACAGGTGTGATTTACTTGTCTACTCATCAATCCGTCCATATTTCGATCTCTAGATGGTTAGCTTTCCGATTAGAGATGATGGCCAAACTCACGATCTTATTGACTGCAATCTTTGCTGTAGCTGAGCGAGGAAGCGTTGATGCTGGGGTAGTGGGTCTCTCATTATCATATGCTCTTCAGGTAGCTCATGGAGTGGATCCACTCCTGATCCTTTACTCATCATGATTCTCTTCGCAGATTACGCAAACCTTCAACTGGATGGTTCGGCAAGTCAGTGAGATGGAATCAAATATCGTCGCTCTTGAACGTATCCACGAATATACTGGCGTGGAGCAAGAGGTATGACGTCATCAATCACACACACATGTTATCAGTGACGTCACATAACAGGCGAGTCATGTTACGGATAAGAAGTTACCAGATGAGTGGCCACATGACGGCGCAATCGAGTTTTGCAACTACAGCACGCGATATCGACCAGAATTGCCTTTTGTCATCAAAAATATCAACTTTAAAATTCGCGGTGGTGAAAAGGTGACCATGTGGTTGCCATGGCAACCGAGTTTTTATCGTCCTGTTGCAGATTGGCATAGTGGGGCGTACCGGGGCTGGAAAATCGTCGCTTACTCTTGCGCTTTTCCGTATCGTCGAAGCTGTCGAAGGTGACGTCACTATTGATGACGTCATTATCGGTGCAATTGGTTTGAAGGACTTGAGATCGAAGCTAGCAATCATTCCACAAGTATGACATCATCACTATCAACTAGTAGCTAAGTTTCAATCATGGTAATAGGAGCCTGTTCTATTCTCGGGAAGTCTACGATTCAATCTTGATCCGTTCTCAACCGCGACTGATGACGAATTGTGGCAAGTGTTACGTCAATCACATCTCGATAAATTTGTTTCATCGCTTCCTGATAAGCTCGAGCATACAATCAGTGAAGGCGGGGATAATTTGAGGTTTTTCCCGCAGAGCTCTTATATTTTTCCGATTTTCAAAAAGTTACTTTGCAGTGTTGGTCAACGTCAGCTAGTTTGTTTGGCGCGCGCTCTTTTGCGCAACTCGAAAATTCTGGTGCTGGATGAAGCTACTGCAGCAGTAGATCTAGAAACTGACGATCTTATTCAGGTAATTGCTTTCAACAACTTCATTCTTGATAAACTTTTATCAACAGAACACGATTCGTGAGTCATTTAAGGAAGCGACCACTTTCACTATTGCCCACCGTCTCAATACTATTATGGACAGTAACAGGTAACTGGTCCACATTTACTGGTACACATGACTGGTCCACTATTGATTGGTCCACATGTAACTAGCCCAGTTGTAGCTAGTCCACATTTAACTGGTCTACTTACTTTTTTAGGATAATTGTCTTAGACCAGGGCTCAGTGGTTCAAATTGGAACTCCAGATGAGTTGATTGCAAAAAGAGAAGGGATCTTTTTTGAGATGGCCAACGATGCCGGTCTAATCTAGTATATCTTTAGATGATGCATTTTCAAAAGTTCTTCATATTGCATAAAACCTTCATTCACACAATTTTTTTAGTTTCGTTTTATTATTTAAAATGTTTTAGTTTATTACACAATATTTAAAATATCTTTGAAATCATTTAGATTTCAATCTCTTTTATGACAACTAGTTTATTTAAATATACACAAGATATTGAGACACACAATTTGTTTGTTCAATAAAAGTAGGAGTAAATCTTTCAAATAACATTTTCTTATTACTATTGCTGATTATCAATTATATATCTGATCAGTAAAACTTTCATTGAAATCTTTGAATAACCATTTAAGAAGTAGATTTTTAGAAGTAGGAATAATATATGGCAATAGATAGGAAATATTGAATTTAATCTAACTTAATACTTCTTAGCCGCACATTAGACAAAGTTTAAGACAAATAAATCTTGAAAGATTTCATTTATTTAATATTTAAATCTATTTTAGAAACTCAAGCTACTTTGTGAAGTTTCCATTTAATATCTTAATGCGACCAAAACTATTTCTTGTAAACTTTAAAATGTTATATTCTTTAAAACTATTTTCAAAGTAAGAGTAAACAAATAGAGAAACCTGTTTGATATAAAAGTGCAGAGTTCTAAAAATGTATATAAGATTAGATATTATTATGTGTGGGGATGTGCAATAAGCACTGTTTTCAGAAACCCTCATTTCCGTTTATTGAAAAAAATAAATATTTTTTCATACATCTGATTTCAGCTTATCAAACTTCTTTGTAGTTTTTAGTCTTGAAGAGGAAACTCTAAATGTAAAAAACTTTTCTTTGGGCCACGGTTTTATTTATTGAAATGTTAGTTTTATAATTTTTTAGTTAAGCCATGAGAAAGATACATCCAGTTTCCTGTGCACTTTCTATAATTTCTTTTAAATTTATTTTTTGCAACAGTTGGTAAAAGTTCGTTTAAGATTTAATCTTTTTTTATAATAATCCGTATCTGCTTATATATATCAGCTTCTTATTCTGCATATGTGCAATCAAATAGCAATGACGTTTGAACTAGTAGCAAAGTTATTCTAAGAAACCTCTGGCTAGTAGTGTTCATGAGTTTCTTATTAGCTTCTTGATAGTACAGTTCCTTTAGTATCGTTTAAGATTGAGCCTTCTTAAACCTAATTTGTTTAGTTTTCTATTTATTTTTTAATTGTCGTTGAAACCTGAACTTGGTATAAATTTTTGAGCACAATTATTACTTTTGAAACGTGTGTACCACTCTGGGGGAATACCAAATTTTAACGTCAAAAATTGTTTTCATTTATTTCTTAAAATATAAATGTTTAGATAGATAATTATTTTTATGCGTATTCCTTTTTAATTTTACTTTATCCTTGAATTAAATTTTGCTAGTATTTTAATTATCCTTATTACAGTTCTTAGATTTGGCAAATTTCAAACAAAATTGTTGTTGTCTTTAACAGTAGCAATGAGTTAAAGTTATTATTATTATAATTATTTGATATTTCATTATTAATTCCAATTTTTTGAAAATTGTGAAAAATATTTGGTTCCTGGAATAAAATGTTATCAATATCTATTGAAATATTACTTTTGCTTTGTCTAAATTATTCATAAGGTTATAAATAAAACAATTTTATTTAGTGATTAGAGTTGATAGTTTGTAAACAATTAATTTCAGTAGTTTTTGATTTATAAAATTTGTAGTATATTGAAAATTTATCAACGTTTTTTGGTGAAAACAATTTAATATAAAGTATTTTGTATTAGTTCAAAATTATTTTTAATACTTGTTTCTTATTTTATAGTTATATTATACATTTTTAATTAAATCTTTTTTTTAATTTGTTAATTTATAATCTTATAGTCTACAAAAAAGTATTGATTTTAAAATGTCAAAAGATATATCAGATTTAAACATAGATGAGCCAAGATGGGATCAAACTACTTTTACTGGACGTTTGAAATATTTTGCAGCAATTACTGATGTTCGAAAATTATTTGCTTCAGAAAAACAACTAGATGAAGCAAAAGTTTTAGTTCTGCAACATAGGTCACTTTGTTTTCATTTTTATCATTAAGTTTTTTTTTTAAATAACCATAATTTTTTATTCAACTTTGTTAATCAGATGAATTTATATTATAAAATAATCTTAAATAATATAATTTTATCTTTAAAAATATTTTATTTAGATACATCATTCATCTTAAAATATATATATTGGTAAAGGTAATTTTGTTGTTCTAACTATCAACTAAGAGATTACAGAAAGATTTGTTATTTGAAATTTCGTTAATAAAAAACTTTTTGTAGAGCTAAGCAGACTCCCCCAGAAACAACTGAAGATCAATTGTGGAAAGCTAAACATTTATATGACTCTGCTTTTCATCCTGATACAGGAAGTAAGATGAACTTATTTGGAAGAATGTCTTTCCAAGCTCCTGGAGGAATGGCTATCACTGCTTTTATGTTACATTTTTACAAGTAAACTTTTTATCTTCTTATCTCGTTTTTTCATCAAGTTATTTTGTAGAACTCCTCTACAAGTAGCTGTCACACAGTGGGCAAATCAATCTTTTAATGGTTTAGTTAACTATACAAATAGAAATGCAGTATCTGCAACTTCTACCAAACAAATGGTGTTTGCTTATTGTACTGCAACATCAGCAGCATTAGGTTTGTTACATTTCTTAAGGAAGGTCACCACCAATTTTGAAGTAGTTAAAAATATCAGACAATTTCTTTAAATAATTAAGTTTAATCAAATATCTCAGATTTAGCTTGAAACAATTTTGTTGTTTCTGTTGATTCTTGTTTTATATCATTTTGAAGTTTACTATTTTCACTCTTATAAAATTATTTAGAAACAACAATTTTGTTTTTTTAATTAAATTTTTTTTAGGAAATTGCTTAATATTTATTTATTATATTCAACATATGGCTGAAAATTACAAAATATAAAGCTCTTATAGCAAACAAAGATAAAATAATATGAGTGTCAAGATGATGTAAGGTTTTTAAGTATGACAATTTAGCAAAATTAATATAGAAAGAACACTGGAGAGGCAAAAGTAAAATATAAATTGTGAATCAAAAAATCAATATAATATATATATACGAAAGAATATGAAAACTGACTGTCTTATGCATCACTTGTTAAAGAAGTTACTTAAATCATCTTTTTTTAGTAATATTTTTAAAGAGGTGATAGATTTTTATGTAGTTGAGAAGAAGATTTTAAATCTTGAGAGATGATGATGAGAAGATGATGATTTTGTGACGACCTTGTTTGAAAGTTTAAGTTAAAAAACTTAAAAAAACAATTAACTTTAAATCTTAACAGTTAAATCTTCTTCAAGATCAATGAGTTAATTTTTTTTTCTATTTATCAAAACATTAAAAAATTTTTACATGGATAATCAAAAATGTTACTTTCTTTCGAAACTTTAGTTTCATATTTCTTACATTTGAGTTTGTATTTTACTTGATAGGAATTTCTGACTTTAGAATTTTTTTATAAGAAATGCTTTTCATTTAACAAATGTTTAATGTGAGTTGAAGTTTTAATATGATTAGGTAGGAAGAAGTTTTTAGTTCAACAAACATTTGAATAGAATTGGTCAGAATTCTATGAAGTTATCATAGAAACGCTGTGGGAATAGCTCTTTATTAATCATGCATTTTCAGTTAAAGGAGCACATATAGGTGTTTATGTCTTCAAATTTGACCCTAGAAGTTACGACGGGCTATATATATTAACTCTTACTTTTAAACTTTCTTGTAAATGTTAATTTTTTCAGCTGTTGCACTTGGCTTAAATTTTTATTCAAGAAGAGCTCCTTCAATTGTAGCTCGATGGGTCCCGTTTGTTGCTGTAGCAACTGCTAATGCTGTTAACATTCCATTAAGCAGGCAAACGTAAGTGAATAAGATTGCTGATAAATCTATCAAGTATTATTTTGATTTAAGATTTGTTTTCAGTGAATTGCGAAATGGAGTTGCTATTTATTCGAAAACCGGCGAATTTTTAGGATGTTCAAAAGTTTGTGTAGAAATAATTATTTTCAACATAATTGTCATCAAACAGTTTTTTATTTCAGAAATGCGCAAAGAAAGGAATTTCTCAAGTTGTTTTATCGAGAATTGCGATGGCTGCTCCTGGCATGGGTCAGTATCTTCCGTGTCTTGATGATTTATTTACATTTTAACCTTATTAGTTTGTATTCCGATTGTGGTGGAGAGCTTAAACAAGAAGTCTGTTTGGTTTCGATCTAACAAATGGTCTCATCTACCATTTCAAACTTTCTTATTAGGATGCTTGTAAGGCTTCGATGTCATCTCCACCACAAATGTTTTAACTTTTCTCTTTCCAGCTTGCTGTGTATGGTGCCAATTGCATGTTCTATTTACCCACAAAAAGCGTAAGCTCTTTTTTGTATCAACTTTTTTATTCTATTTTTAATTCTATTTTATCAGATCGTTAAAGTTTGAAGATTTAGAAGCTGACTTAAAAGATCAAATCGTTACTGAGTGTAGATCAACTCCTACTAGAGTATTCTTTAATAAAGGTCTTTGAATCCAGCTGACTTTCAATGAATCATGTCATTTACTTAACTGCTGGCTTTTACTTACACCTGCTTCAGTTTTGCAACTAAATAAAAGAAATGTTTAATGAGTCACAGAGTTAAAAAAAGTTAATGATTTTGTCAATTTTTTGAATTTACATTTGATTGTGAATAATTTAACCTGGGGTTTCAACATAATCATGGTTCAAAGACTTCTTTTTGTTCAAAAAACGGTCAAACCTCTAGCAGATCTTTCTTCAATACTCGAACTTTCGAGCATCTTACCTGCTGAATCTGTCAACACCTGCAACAGAACATCTGGTTTCATGATAAATTTCCTAAAATAAAAAAGTTGTTGAATCTGTCATTTAATTCCAATTAATTGTTTATCAAGTCTGATGAATTTTGTAACAAATTTTATTTTTGTTTAGATGATTTTATGAGATTGGAAAAGTCAAGTTGTTGTTGTTGATTGAATTGTTTGTTTTTTGTAACCACTTCAGGTTGTCAACAATACTTCAATTTCTTCTTCAATATATTTTTTGCAATTTTTAATCACAGTTCTAAATTTTTGACAAAATATACATTTAAAATTCATATCGAATCAACAAAAAAATGATTAAAAAATTAGCAAATGTCACATATTAAGATATTATAAAATTTACAAATCTTCCATAGTCTGTTTTAACTGAATAATCAATCCAACCAAAATTTTTCCACAATGACGAACTTAATAATGTATATAATATTGATTGTTGTTACTAATTATAACTTTTAATTATTATTCTTTCACTTCTGTCAGATAAAAAAAAACGATTTTTCTTATGATTGAACATCACGATTAATTTAAATAACTTAATTAGTTACCGTAATGTAGCGGTTATCACGTCTGCCCTACACGGGGAAGGTCCCGGGTTTGCACCCAGGTGGATACATATTTGCAACCAGGAAAAGTCTATAAAAATCCGGATAGGAGCCCCTTGTTAGTTTGTTTTATGACAAAACTTCTAGGGGACGCAAAAATCCAAACTTAAAGCTGGAGTTGAAACCTTGTAAGCAGCTTATCACCGTATTAAGCGTTGTTCTCTAGGTGCAGCTCTTTCAGTTTTTCTGTTTTGCTGCATACCTTGTTGGCGTGGAGAATGGAATCCTACTAAATGGGCAACAATTGTATCTCCATAATTTTTGCCACTGCACATAGCATGGCTGTTCTCGACCAATCCAGACCATAATAATCATTAACCATCAACAAATCTATCATTAAATCAAACTAGATAAAAAGGTTTTTGAATAATTTCACTAACATGAAAGCACATGGAAATGGAAGCTTATATTTAAGATCTCTTAATTCATTAAAAGTACATTTTTCGAGTCAACATATACTGATAATGAAAACCTAGTTTCAAATCTGATGAAATCTTATATAAAAATAAATTGAACCAACTATCATCTCAACTATTCAAATAATCTTCCACCACTGTTTGTCCATTCTTTTTAGAGAGATTCAAACTTTGCCTCCGTGTTGTCTTCACAATAAACTTATCAAATCTAGTCTTCACTTTAAGACCTTCTGCCTAACTTGCTTGCTACTTTATCAGCAACTCGGAAAATTTTATAAAAGATTTTATCTCCTTTTCCTCATCACTTTCTCTTTCTATCTGTAACTTTTGAACTACTTCAATAGCTCTTCAATTTCTGGGACATTTCAGTAATTCGATTGAAAACTAATCTGTAAGCTAAATATTTTTCTAAATAACTGAAAAATTTATTGATATTTTCAAACAAGAAAAAAACGTATAAAGAAAATATCAATAAAACACTTAGCATTATAATCAACTCGTTTTGAAGAAATCAAAAGATGCCAAAATCAGATAAGAACGTAGAGATTATAGCTAATTAGTAAATTTTAATGAAATGACTAAAAACAGTTTTCCAACTTTTAGTTTTAAAATCTTTATAGAATTTTGAAAAAATTATTTGTCAACTGAAGATATTTGAGAGTTTATAGAATCCTCCAGGTGAAACACACAAGTAATCTTCTTCATCTTCATCATACAAATCACTCTGAGAAAACTTGGAGAAAAAGTCCCACACAACTTCACTTTTACATCTTCGTCTTTCAAAGATTTGACAATTAACGAATTTCTGAGATTATCAGCCAATCAGAAGAGGTTATTGGCAAGTAGAACACAAGTCACCTGAATAATTTCCAGAATTGAAGTTTTGTTGATGACAGCAGAAAACTTGCGATCGATTGATTTAATCTGAATAAAAGGATTCCAAAAAACCTGGAAACAAATCTTCAATTGAGACATTAAAGATTTAATCTAATTTACATATTGAAAGATCGTGAGGAAGATTCGTTTTGAGGAGTTTGAATCAAAATTTCCGTCAATTGAAAGCCAACTTCGACACAAAAACTTCTTTTCTTCATCTAAAGTTTCACTAAACAAAACAAAAGTGATGACGTCATCATATGATATTGTTGTGTTGACGTAAAAAGCTGAAGAAATTTTAATTATACTATAAACATCATTTTAAAAAGATCTCACCAGGTGGCGTCCTTCCAGCTATCAACAAACCATGCAGACGCATCATCTCGCAAAACTAATCTTCTCCTGAAAATAACGATGATAATCGGTGATAAAATGGCTTTTAGCCATTTTTACCTGTTGAAACCAACGACAAATATTTGTTTAGATCTGACCAGCTCTTCAATTGATTCATTGAATTTTTTTTCATCAATTTTTCTTCGGAGACAAATTTTCTTCATTTTCAGAAATGAAATCCCTTCAAAAAATCACTTTAATTTAAATAAACCAAAAAGTGAATGAACCGATGTGAGGATGACTTTCTCTTCTTTTCTTCAAACAGCTGATGATAAATCTTATGACGTCATCGTCCATGTTGATTTCGGGAGAGCTCGAAGACATGCTGATAACTTCAAAAAAATTTGTTGAATTCGTAACTTGAGTCACGTGATGACGAAGGACTGAACATGACGTCACAATTTGAAAAGTTGAATCATCTATTTGAAGATTTCTGGGAAGAATTCAAGACTTTTAAAAGATTTTTTTTTAGAAATTCTGATGTTGAAACTCAACTCACGGTTTTATTTCGATTTGAAAAATGCTTCCAGCTGTGAGAAAAGCTACGAAAAAAAGCAATAAATAAGAATAATTGAATGATAAATATCGTACTTAAGATTGTAAGGACATCCGCCACTGATGAGGACTTATCACATATGATCTGATCTCTTAACTTTTCAGATCTTGTGGTGAAATCTTTTAATAATTTTTCGACGGATTTCATTTGAAAATTCCTTGAAAAAAAGTTTTGTTAAAAAAGAAAAAGTTGAAATAAAAACTGACTGGAAATATTTTTCGAGTAAAAATAACGAATTGTTTCGATTATCACTTTGATGTTTCCTCCTGATATATCGAAACTCATTTGGAATAAAATCTACAAAATAAACTTCTTAAGGATTTGAAAGTGATTCGTTTAACTCAACTTCTTGATTTAAAAAAATTCCAGCATCTTATAATCAAATGCTCTTCAAACTGTTGTAAGACTCCATTTGCCTGTAAATGAGGAAATTAGATGAAGATGAATAAGTAATGAGATACTAACAATGATTTGGTTTTTAATACTCCTTTCTTGAGTCATGACAACGATCAAAATGATTTTTAATAAACCTAATTTGATATCTTCAATAGTCTTCACCCTCTCTCCTAAAACATCTTCTTTTTTCTCCCCAAAAACATCGATTGTAAATCTGCCAGTTTGAAGTAGTCAGCAAATATTTATCAATTGAAGATGTTGATACAAACCTTCGATGAATCTCATTGATAGTATCTGGAATATCTTGCTGCTCGATAAAGATTCCAGTTTTTTTGAAATCTTTGATAGAGTTGAAAACTTTCATGAAATATTTTTTTGTAATTGTTGCATGTTTGAGGTTTTGATCAGAATTTGCGAGAATATTTTTAATTGAATTTCTAGAAAAAAATGTTTCAAAAAAAACTTGATTCAACTTGAAAGACTTACTTGCAGAAGATGGAATTGTAGGAGTTCTTCAAAATATATCCCAATCTCTTTCGAAGATTAGTTTTCGTTTTATCACATCCAGATTTAATCTCTGTCAAAAGTTTAAGGATCGAGTCCCATGTAATCACATTCAACTTCATCTTGTCGATCCCCATCTTTAAAGTAATCATCATTTAATCTTTTCCAATAAAGATAAAAACTCATCTTACTTGTGTCTGAATAACTTGAGAACATACGAAGATCTTGAGAAGAAATTCATCATCTTGTCGATCAAATTTTGCTCTTTGCTGTAGTCTTTTCCCAACTTTTGGGGCAACTTTTCCACTTCTCTGGATTCCATCTTCAGCTTCTTGGATTTCATCTTCCACTTTCTGGATTTCATCTTCGGCTTCTTGGATTCCATCTTCGGCTTTCTGGATTTCATCTTCGGCTTCTTGGATTCCATCTTCCACTTTCTGGATTCCATCTTCGGCTTCTTGGATTTCATCTTCCACTTTCTGGATTCCATCTTCGGCTTTCTGGATTCCACTTTCGGCTTCTTGGATTCCATCTTCGGCTTCTTGGATTCCATCTTCGGCTTTCTGGATTCCATCTTCGGCTTCTTGGATTCCATCTTCGGCTTTCTGGATTCCATCTTCAGCTTCGAGTTTTAATTTCTTTTTAGCTTTCTGGTTATCTTTAAGAATTTTTCTCTTCCGACCTCTACCTCCCTTCAAACAAAAACCTTTAACAACCATCTACTTCTTTACTACTTTTCTACCTTCACTCTTTCACTTCTGTTTTGATTCTCATCGAGAACAATCTCGAAATTTAAACTCGTTTTACAATTTTCATTTTCATTCAACTTTTTCTTAAACTTTACATCTTCTGTTACCTGTAGATGAAGATCAGCATCCAGATCATAATCAAAATTTTCCTAACCTGAATCTCGTTGTAATTTAATGAAGTCCAGTTAGAGAAGCGATGTATAAACAGCGAAGAATCGAATCCACAAGCCCCTAGTCCGTCCCCGGGGATTACCCCATCATCATCAACTTGTATCGTTTCCCTGAAAATTGAAATGAAGAAAACGAAGACATGATTTAAGAGGAACCTGTTCACATGTGTCTTCAGAAATTGGTTTAGAATTGATGAAGGTTTTTGTTTTTTATTTCTTGTTTGTTTGAAATATGCTGAAAGATTAATAATTAAAGATCGGCTACTTAGGATTTGATCTAAAGATACCAGCAGGGGTTGAGAACGCGATATCTTTTAATTGTAACCAGAAGCTCTTCACATCTTTCTCCCATCTCTTCATCAACTGTTGATCTCGCAGAAGACTTCTTGTGTCTTTCAGACATAGATTACGATGGAGATAAACTAATTTCTGAAATGAAAAACTAAGTTTCTTTTTTCAAGATCTGATTATTTGATCTTTACATTTGAGATGTTGATATTCTTATGAGGAGCAAATGAAATAATTCCCATAAAACATAAAGTCTCCAACATCTTGTTTAGATTAAAGAGATAACTTCTATAAAGAAGATTTGATTTAAAATTTATATGCAAATGAAGATGAGATTAGAACCGATTAAATATGAGCTGATGACGTAACACTTCCGGCAATTTCCCTACATTTACACTATGGTTGGTGGGATTGTTCAGGTAATCTTTAAAGATTATGTCCCTTGTTTCCACCTGTGATAAGAAAGTTGAATGATTGAAGTTGTTCGGTTGTTGCTGACTTTTAATAAAGGTTTGAAAATTTTGAAAAGCAGTAAGATTGGGATTTGAAGTGAGATATCAAGGACTCGAATCCAGTTAAAGTCTTGAGTTGGATATTTTGAGATTTTTTTCAATCTGCTGAGAAGAAAAAAAGGCGAGAAAATAATCATTGTTCAAAATAGATCTTACTTTTGAGGATCATTCTCAGAGTTTGAAGGATCTTCATAAATCAGAGTCCAAAGATGTTGATGTAAAAGCTAAAATATTAATGAAAAAAATTCAACCAATCACAATGAGGCTAGTAGTTACTTGTAAACGAACACATTTCCCTTTAGTCAAGTCTGAAACTTCAATTCTGTCGCTTTCCTCTTCTTCTATATTCTTACATGGAAAGTTTCAAAGTGCAAATAATGACGTCACTAGTATGAGATTATCCTTACCTTTATATGACGATTATCATCAGTAGCTAACTTGAAGAGTAACTTTTCACGAAAATCCAGTTCTTCTTGTTCAGTAACATCTTTACAGGCTACAGCATCTACCTTTAAAAACTTGAAATTTCAATAATTCAATTGATGAATTTAAAAGTCACCATTTGTTTGATGTTGTTATATGTGATGTGAAATCTACAAATTTTAATTTCTTTTTTCTTGTGTAGGCTCTGAATTGAATTTTTGTATGCTTTATATCTGATTTCTTCTTCTTTTTCTAAAAAGTTTCAAATTTTAATTTAGTTTTTAATAATTTTATAAATGACTGAAAGATTACTTTTTCTTTTGAAGTAAATTTAATTATTAAATATTTTTCTTATATAAAAATAATAAGCACTAGGGTTGAATGGAAGAATTTCCATAATTTAAAAATTATTAAATTAGCTTAAACTAAATTTTTTAAATACAACTTAAAATTTCCACAAAAGAATTAAATTTATAGTTCAAATAAAGCTATTACACCTAACTTATATAAATCGTATAAAGCTCTAAAAGTTGATTACAGTGTATTTAATCAACTTTATGACTTGTATCAGCAAAATTTATAAAACTACAAATACTTTGAAACTTTTAAAAACTATCAGTTGTTTAATTATGTACAAATATAACTTTGTTAACTTACCAATAAGTTGATAATAGTCTTGAAGCAAAAGTAATAAAAATATATCATTATCTACTATTCGATGAATATTTAATAGCTTAATTATGCTTTCATCTCTCTCTTTTTTTTTAGAAAAATTTTCCATTGTGAGAGTTTTCCAAAAGATGTTAACAAAAAACAATATTGGAAAATAAACTGCTTCAATAAACTTCTAGAAATCAGAAGTTAAGTTGATTAAATAGAGTTTATGAACTATTAATCTGGATATAATGAATACATTATAAAAGCTAATCTAAAAATTGTCACCAATGCTATAACATTTTTTGAGTTATTTAAATATTCAAAAACTGATAAATATGATTTGAAATTATTATTATTATTATAATAAATAGCTTGTTCTTAAAAAATTTACATTACAAATTAAAAGTTAAGTATTTTTTATTTTAAGTTAAAAAAACATTTAAGTAAACTTTAGAAATGTAAAATTACAAATTACCATCAATATTATAACGTCTGTTGTCATCACACAATATTATAATAATGCAAAAGCTAAATTAATAATTATTTAATCTTATTTATGCAAATAGATTTTAATTTTTTTAGTTTATTTATCAAAATAAATAAAAACAAGACTGATACTTTAATTATTGTTTAATAACTAAAGTTGAAAAATAAAACTAATAAAAGATATATAATAAATTATATAATAAATAACTAACTATACCAACAAAAATTACAAGGACAAAGATTGAAAATTTACTTATTAAACAATACAATTGATTAAGATTACTCTTATTAACATTTATATTAAGTAATCCATAAAAAATGCATATTTAGATTATAAATAATAAACAATATTTATTTTATTTAATGAGGGACGACAAGTCACAAATTCAACAACTCTTATAGCAAACAAAACCAAGTAAAGAGTCTAATCAAAGGTCTAAAAATTAATCTAAAAATTAATATAGAAAGAACAACAACAAAGGAGAAACAAAATAAAAATGTAATACAACAAAATAGGAAAGCAAATATAAAGCATGAATTCAACTAGGGAATTTCCCTACGATGATAATTAACATTTAGGCTACTTTATACTACTATTTAATATAAATTTTTCAAAACTTTGACTGTAAATAAATGTCTGAACAAGTTTAATAGGTTTCATAAATGGTGTTTTTAGTTTTGATAGCATAAGGATAGCACTTGATCAAAATTGTGCTTTTATAAAAAATGTGATTATGACAAGCAAAGTTAATCGTAAAAGAAGAATAGTGTGTTGAATTTTTGTATGAAAATGATGTTTTGATAGACTCTGACATGGAAAATAAAGTTTAATGTATTTATAATCTACAATTTTTTAATGTGATAAACTAACTACTATATTTGTACTTATCATAGCATTTAGAATATCAAGAAACGTTTTGAACTAGCAATTATTCAGTGCATTTGCTGCAAGTACATTTAGTAGTTTTACTAGAGTCTTATCAATTAGGTTTTTCTGGTACAAAATACAGTATTACTCAATCAGGATTATTTTCTTCAAGTCACTTGTTAACGAGCTTCTAATTGCACACCAGCATTAAAGAACAGTCACCAACTAACACTGCAAACAACTTTACTTCTAAAACAACATTCTGAAGTTTATGAAATATTTAAGTTCTTTTTGTTGTGTCATAAAAAGCAAGCAAGAAATGTCTCACAGGTTTTTTATAACAAAAAAGAGCTAATTTTTTAGCATCTGTAAAATCCTGTAGAAAGTTTAGTCTTTAGATATATGATTAATACGCCAAATTCTTCTTTCATTACGTGGCGTGAGCTTTTTAATTTAATTCGATTTTCTACACCATTCTTTTGCAAACACGACAGCCCATTTGACGATACTGTCATCTGAACTATTACTATCTTATCTTCTTTCTTGTAGGCTTTCGAAAAAACTTTGGCCCGCTGGAATACGAGGTTCTAGATGACCTTAGGTAGGAATTTTTGAAGCCTGCAAGATATTACCGTGACCCCAAATACCTTAGCCTAGATAAACAAATTTTGATCTCCACAACAACCAAGATACTAACTCGATAAAATAGCCTTTCATATTTATATCAATAGAAACTTTTAACTATTAAATTAGCAACTAAACAATAAAGCACTTTTCTCTAAACCCTATCTACCTACAATCAGCGTAAGTAATTTTGTTTCAATTACCACAAATTATTCTATTTGAACCAAAAGTGAATCACAATTTCAAAGCATTAGAAAATTGTTGTAACAAAATATAAAGTGAGTTTAGATAGAGATAAAGAAACTGTATGATTAAATTTCAAATAAATTGGTTAATTTAAAAGAAAAAATTTAAATTTATCTAATGATGTATTTCATCATCTCTTAATTAAATTTATCTAATGATGTATTTCATCATCTCTTAATTAAATTTATCTAATGACATATTTCATCATCTCTTAATTAAATTTATCTAATGACATATTTGTTATGAAAAAATGTTATGTTATACTTCACACTTATAAATGAATGTTATTACGATTAACAGCAAAATAAACATTAGTTTGCAAAATTATATTACATAACTGATGAAGCTGCAATTTTTTTACAACTTTCAATCGATTTTAGAATAAGATTTTGACGTTCTTTAATAAGTGCAAGTGCACTCACTAGCACACTTGTAGCCTTTATGCTATTTCCTTTCATAGTTTCCATAACTTCATCCACAGAAACTGAACTTTCATTCTTCCAACAATCATAATCAGTAACCATTGCAATTGAAGCATATGGTAATCCAAGCTCATTAGCAAGTACGACTTCAGGTACAAGGGTCATATTTATAACTGTTGCTCCCCAAGATTTAAACAAAATACTTTCTGCATAGGAAGAAAAACGAGGTCCTTCTATTGTTACAACAGTACCACCTTTTTGAAACTTAACATCAGGAATAGATGTACAAGCTTGTGAAAGAACATCTCTTAAAGCAACATCAAAACTATTTTTGCAAGGAATATGGCAAACACCCTTCAAACTATTTGCTTTGCCATCATAGAAGGTAGCTTCACGTTTATTAGTTCGATCAATAAACTGATCAACTATAACAAAACTTCCAGGTTTCACATCTTCTACAAGAGAACCACAGGCAGTTGTAGCTAAAATAATATTACAACCTTCTTGATTTAATGCAAAAATATTAGCTCTATAATTAACATTTGTTGGTGCGATATTATGAGGTCTACCATGTCTTGATAAAAGAACACAATCAACTTCATTCATTTTTCCACAGATTAGACTACTAGATGGGGAGCCATAAGGAGTTTCAACTGTTTTTTCTTCAATTTTTTTGAACAAATTAAGCTGAGTCATTCCAGTACCACCAATAATTCCAACTTTTATTTCAAACATGATGCTTTATGAAACTTTAATTTCTATAACCTATCTACAAAATAAAAAAATATATACAAGATGCTATAACAATAAAAGTACTTTCAATAAAATTCTAAAATAAAAATATAATAAAATTGTGCAACACAAATCAGAGATACAGTCATACAAACTTCTTTATAAGCTATAAAGTGTTAAGCAAAAATAAATCAATCTTAGTATGAATCAACTACAAAAAAGTTTTATAAATAACCTTTTTTACTTCAATTCAAAACATTAAAAATGTATAAGTACAAGAGTAAATAATCTATAAATTTCATTTTAGCTTTTAATAAAACCTATGATTATAAAACTAACTAGTTTTTATAATAGAGACTATAAACTGAAGAGTAATATAAAGTAAAATCTATCAAAAAAACTTGAATAAATATTCTTAAATTTAAAAGTACTTTAAACTGAAAATAAAAGTAATTATAAAATAATTATCAATTTTAATTATCAACCAAACAAATATAACATTCAAAAATAGATTTGAATAATCTATTACTTATTTTGATAAGAGAGATTCAATACACTGTAAACTTAATTGTTAAAATTTTTATAACAATGCAAAAGTTTTGATGAAAATTATACAACCGTCTATAGTATTTCGTTGTTGAAATGCAAATAAGTTTTTGGCCAAACTAAATTATTTTATAGCTTGCACAAAAAAAAAGCTCTTTGTAGTTATACTATAAAAACGGCATGTTGTAAAGCCAAAAATGTAAAAAGCATTTTTGGTTATAAAATTTAAATTATTTAAAATAAAGGTGAAGAAAATATTTACAAGTTATTTCAACAGCTTTTTCAAATTTATAAAATATTTAGTTTTACAAATTTGAAATTGTCTTTAAAAAGTAATTTGCATTGGCAGAAATCAAAACGGTTGTAAAAAACACAAACAAATAAGTTTATTCTTTTTAAATAGAAACTACTTTTTAAACTAAGTTTAATAAGATGATTACAAAGAAAATGAAATTTCAACATAACTGATTAATGATATTAAAAAAATAGTAATAAATTATATATAATGATTGGATCACTAAATCCTATTGCATATGTTCTTTAGAATAATCTTTAGATTTAGATGTGAGTAAACATTTTTTTTTCAATTTAAGCAGTTTTTACAAAATTGTGGAAGCTAACAAACCGTTAACTAGATTTTACGGATTGATAACTTAGTACGCAGAAGAATAAAAATAAATAAAAAATAGACCTAATAAGTAAACTAAGGATTGTAATTCACTTTGTAAAGTTTTAGCAATATAAATAACTTCAATAATCAATTAAAAGAGACAAATTTCTTAAAAAAGTAAATGGTTTTATGCATAAGTAAACATTCATCTAAAAACTAACACAGGATTAAACCACTTAAACTTTTGTGAACCCTCTTATAAAAGTTTTAATTGTTAAACTGTACGAATCATATTGATTCCTATTTATCTACAAGCATCTTTAAAATTATTAGACGATTTATAATTCTGACAATTGTTTTAATTTCGAGTTTTATTTTTGAGTAATTATACTGCAAGAGAATACTTTTTTTTTATTAAATCTGTTGTTTCATTTTAATTCAATAATATGTCATTAAACGGCTGTCAAAATTTTTGGGTTTGGAAAAAATGCGTAGGCTAACTTAATATTTAAAAATAACTATTCGATTTGATTTTGTTTTTATAGCTTTTTTGTAATGTTGTTTCTGTTCACACTATCAAACACTCATCAGTGAACGTAATTCAGTCGTTTATTAAATAGATAAAAAAAGCAAGCTCAAAGTTTTTCATTTAATTTGTTGAAAGCTTAAGAATGAACTTGTTTAATTATTTCAGGCTGTTGTATATTTTAGTTTTAGGAGCTTTATTCAAAAAGGTAATTTATTTCTTTAATCGATCTTTTGATAAGCTATACAAAGAATACTACTAGACAACGACTTAAGTTTATTTAAATATTATGTAGCTTTAGTTTATTTAAATAGCTAACAAACTGTTCAACCTCGATTATAAGACTAACTGTTAAATCAAAGTAAAGTAATTAATATTATTTTTAAATAATCTGCACTTATGTTACTTTCATGAGTACAAACAGACTGAAAAAATACTTTTGGTGTTTTGTAAACAATATCTGAAACTAATTATTTCTTCTGAACAATAATTGTAAAGAATGAAGGATGTTTAAGAGTGTGGATACCTCACCAAATCAACGACTACTTGTTGGAAAATGATAAAAAGATGGAAGCATTTAAAAATCAGCAGAACTATTGGAATAGGAGTCTTATATCTTTATTCTTCTTATGCGATCGCCTTGGAAAGGAAAAGCTTTTTGATGATGAGATATTTGATTACGTGTTAACTCCTTTTTATACAGATGAAATCGGCTGTTATCAGCCTGGTAAGCCCATCTCAATTTCAAGTTACAATAATCATGAAAGTTATTTGATGTAACTAATCATTTATTGATGAAACTAAATGTCTAAAATTATTGAACAGTTAATTCATCTTTTGATCTTTTCATGATTTTAACAAACTTGTTAATTGAAATTGGATAGGTTAATTAACAACTTTTTGTATATACTTTCAGGACTAGCAGATGAATACAGAGGTAAACGGAGCCGTACTGCTAGTGGGAAAAAGTGTGAAAAATGGGACATAATTGTATGGGAGCTAAAAAGGCAAATAGAAATCTTTGAAAATGTGAAAAAAAAGATTGAAGAAGAACATCAATGGCCAAATAAAAAGATAAATTTCAGTTTGGATAAGTATATCAGTCTAGCAAATCAGACTATCAAAGAAATGAAAGAAAAAGGTAAATAAAATATTTAATTGTATGATGTTTAGATGAATTATTTACAGATATTCTACATCACAACGAGTGTCGTGATCCTGACCAAACTGGTGTACCTTGGTGTTATGTTCGAATCAAAAATAAAATTTTATGGGAACCTTGTAACGTTCCTAAATGTGTAAGTTGATTTAAATGAAGAGTTTAGAAATTTAAGATCAAATGTTTTATTATCTAGACTTCTTGTTGGCACATCAGATACAAATCTAAATCTGCTGAAGGTTTAGTAAACAAGTTGTGGTCGCCTTATTGTCATTTGACTGAAGGTTATTTCTTACCTCTACAAGTAAGATAAAAGTCCTTAAAATTGATCATTTACTTACAATAAACTTGTATTTGTAAATTTCTTAATATGATTTATTGATGCCACAGTGCTATAAGCACTTGTGTTGGTGTTCGGAGAAAAATGGAACACTCGTTAAAGGAACAGTCAAAAATACCAAATTTGAAGGGATGCCAGACTGCGGTAAGAGGCTTCCAGTTTCAAACAGTTTCTAAACCAGATATGTTGTAGATGTGAGAAGTAAGTACACCAAAAGAGACGATGATGCACAGTCCAGTATCCAAAGTTTCGTTCAATCTCAATTAGATTCATTTATGCGTTTGTGGGGTTCAATTGATGATATCATGGCACAAACAAACACAGGAAGAAAAAAAGCGGCGAATAAACCAAACTAAATATATTTGTTTCTACATCTTAATACTTGTAGAGGTTTCAGACTTCAGCTAGTGATCTTCTGTTTGCAAATCGTACAGGATTTGTCGAGCATTAAACTGCTCAGCAAGATAAATTTATTTAAGCGGGTTGTTTCGTGATTAAATCAGATTTCTATAAAAGTAGATCTATGATAAAAATATCAACTTGATATTTCATAGAATTTATGAACACCAAAAAGTATCCTTTTCCAAAAAATAAATAAAATAAAAAATGACCTTGAGAACCTCTCAAGGACCAAGAGAAACTAAATTCACAAAAGGCATCGAGTTGAAATTTCCTAATTTTTTGCTTCGGTCTTCACTGAAATGTAAGCAGTAATAACACTGCTCACAGAAAAAGCTTGGATTTTCATCTGATAGTTCATCTTCATAAGTTACCCAAGTAGCACTTCTTGTTCCACAAACCTGCCATTTGAATGTTCAAAAAGAGTAAAAGAGGAGAGAGGTGAAACCTTGCATGCAATCGATTTAATTCGTGGACGCGTTACACAAATCGGATATTTAGAAGATGATTGACAATCGGTGGGACCGTGCAGTCTGTGAAAAAGAAGTTAGATGGTTGTAGAAAGATAGAAGTATAAACCTCAAACTGATGAATGTAATTTCATGTTCACAATCTCCTTGATGTAAGTAAGCGTATCGTTTGCCTAATTGAATTGTAAGCTCACGAAGTGCTATATTATTCATGCAACAACTTTCGATGTTAGCTGGGAGATCGGTTTTTGCAGTTTTCACCCACTCTTTTATATTTCTAAACAAATAAAATAGTAAAAAAGGGAAATAATTAAGAGTTTAGAAACGAACACAGAAAGATCGTGATCTGTTGACCGTCGGAAATCGGAATAAATCTTTCCTTCGATGTAGAAGAAGCCACTTGTACAAATTGTTTTGAGTTTTTTTGTAGAGTTGTCAACTGTAACATTTTGTTCATCGATTGGACAACAGATGACATCTCTCAGCTCGTGAAGAAGCTTCGATAGTTTGATGTCACAAATAGTTGAAATCATCTGATGAATTCACTTACTTGTGAACCAAGGCATTCAAAGTCGAAGTAGAAATGTTTGAATCGACGGGCAGTTCGCGGGTAAGACACTCGGATTTTGAGTACGACTTCATCAAGTGAGACTGCATCTTCCTTATCAATTGGTAAAACCCCTTCAAATTGCCCTTGCTGTAAAATAATTTACAACTTAATGATAAAATTAGGATTTGGAGTTGGATTAGATCGTACAGATGCACAGTCGAGGTCGGTGAACCTGCTTTTTACACAGCCTTTCTTCCTGGCTTCTGCAGTACTCATGTGTTTCAATGTCTTTATCCGTTCTTCTAATGTTTGTAAATTGACATTTTTAGGACAATCCATTGGATTATCCCAATTTTGAACAAACTTCTCATTATTACAGAAAAAACTGCTAGGGCTGAAATAAAAAAAAATAACAACTAGAAACACATCGCTTTGTCAGATGACAACAGGAAGTCAAGTTAAAAAAAAGTTGTTGATAAACTAAAAGAAGATTGTTGATGACAGCTACGTTAAAAAGAAATATCATTAGCACTTTAGTGATACAAACATGGTCGCATCATATAAAGTTACTCTCAAAATGTTATCTTACACAGGAACACTATTGATGCAAAATCTTCGGCCACTAAAAAATTGGTTGTTTCACAAAAACTCATAAAATAGGTGAAAGTAGTAAAATGGAAACTAATTATTGATCACAGATGAATTTGTTTTGATTTCTTTGATAACAAATCAGTGAAAATAGTGTAAGAAATGAAAAATCTCAAGTCACCTGCAAACTGCTTCAAGATCTGCTGCAGCTACTTTACTGAGCCCCATGGCTTGATGAATCTCACTTAATGTTTTTTGAGTTGGAAAATGGGTACTTTCACCATTTTCATTCATCAGTGTTTCAGCACATTGCTGTAGATAAACAACTAATTATCATCAAATTGAACAACAAGCAAGTTAATTACCTTAAATCTTTCACAGCAAACAAAACCTCCATGCTTGTTGGAATTTAGTTTTGATGGAAGGCTTGAAAAGAAATCCATTTTAATCGTTATTTACCAACTTAACCATAACTGAAAATTCTTCCAAAATAAAGATATAATTATTACATGCTTCATATATTTGGGCTGAGACAATTAGAATAAAGACAAAAACAATACATTTATGGAAAAAATAATCATCAATCTGAGACATTGATGAGCTTGCAAGCAAATATATTTATAATATATTAGCAAAATATTTGTACATCTGAACATTAATAAGTTAGATGTGTTATAATAATCATAAATGATATTTTTAAGTTAATAAAGAATTAATACAATGTTTTACAAGAGTGAATGACCATCATAAAAGCTATCATAAAATCTTAAGAAGTTTTAAGAAATATCACCAAAAACATGTTAATTTGGTCATTAAAGTTATGGATCAAAGCTTTTAATATTTTAATTAAATTATTTTTAACCAAAAAAAAAGATAAAACAATCACAAAAAATATTAGGCAACTCAAAAAATCAGAAAAAGAAAGAACAGAAAAATAAATCAAAAAGGATAGACAAATTAAACCATTTTAAGTTTTAAGCAAATAAAAATATTTAAAATTAAGAGAGGTATTGTTCTTCTAGGCTAGCATCAAGTACTTCAAAATCACTGCTTGAATCACTTTTGTGATCATAATTAGTTGAAACCATGTCATCCGCAGATCTGACCTGTGCAAATCCACTTATCATACTTTCTTGCATCATTTTACCAAATGTGTTTGCAGCTGTACTAGAAACATCTTTAATAATTTCATTCACTAACTGATTTCCATGTTTTACAAAATCTTTTTTAGATTGTTCAACATAAGAACCAGATGGTACAAAACCAAGCTTATTATCATTATCACTATCACTTGAATCATCAAAAACATGTTTATGGGATTTATATTGATTTCCTAAATCACTATCTTCATCAGATTGACTTGATTCATCTGTGAGAGCTCTTGAAAGTACTTCAGATGCAGTAGATTCACTGACTAATGGAATAAATTTGGAAATGAAATCTTCATCTGGTGTTTCTGATTCAAAATTTACAGAATTGTTAGATGCATAATTTGGGGTTTGATCTATCTTTAAAACATATCTTAGTCTAACAACAAATGGTTCTATTAGCACATAACTTTTATCCATCAGCTCATGATGCCAAATAGCTGGCCAAAAACAGAAAAAAGATAAAATTAAATAGGAGATTAAAGTACCAGATATTAAATTTCCAATAATTGCTCCAATTATACATATAAAACAGCCAATTGTTGTAAACTTTTTATGTTGTGTTCGACGTAAATCCAGAGCAGAGTTAACAAATTCCTTAATTGTCATAATAAATAAAGATAAAAATTCACAAATCTCATAAAGACTTAACAAACGTGGATTCAATTCACCCCATTCAGAATCAGGTGAGGGAGCTTCTAGTCTAATTTCAGGCCAAATTGTTTCTTTCCAAATATCAAGCCAAAAGAAAAACAACATCACAGAAGAAAAAGTTCCAAAGATATGTTCACTTCTAGTTTTGACATAAAGAAACATTAATTGAATATATATGAAAAAAATAAGGGATTGAGTGAACTTTTCCCATACCAATAACCTTTGAATAGATAAAATTAGTGCCTCATAACTTTTAAGATATGAGTGGATATATTTTGTTAAGCTTTTATTCTTTTCATTTGGGTTTTCTACTATATCAGGTTGTTCATTAAAAATTCTTCTTGAAAATAATTCATTCATTATTTTTTTTACATAAATTAACCTATAATAATTGAAAAAAAATCATTTTTAAATCTTAATAAATGTAAATAATAAATTCCAATTATTTAAAATAGAACCAAAAACAAAATTTGAAAAAAATATAATCATTAACTAAAACAAAAAAGACTTTAAAACTTATGCAAGAAATTTATGACTTATTAAACTATATGACTTATCACAATATATATTAGCTAGAACATTTTACTTAGATAATTAGAAGTATAAGTACTAAAAGACTATCAAAAAATTGAAAGGTAAAGTTTTATAAAACTGTAGAAATTAACATATAAAATTACTAAAATTAAAAGTAAAAAATTTCAAAGAAACAACCTTATTATTTACTTATTTTTATTGCGTAAAAGCTAACAAAAATTAACTAGCATAATTAATCAGCTTGACAGCATTATAATAAAACAACTTTTCAAAAAATGTGATAAAAATTCTAAAATTAACTTAAAAAGATTAAGTAAAATATTACAAATAGACGTAAACATGATAGCAACAAAAATTAACATCAAAATAACTCTAATTTAACTTGAATAAAGCTTAAAGAGCTATGAGAATTAATAAACTATCGCCGAATTTGAAGCATAGAATTTAGCCTAGAAGCAGTATCTTGCAGCTTTTTTATTCTACAATTTCTATTAAACGTTTAAAGTTATTTTTATTTTTTATCTAACATATAAAATAAACAAAATAAAAGATACAAAAATTTTGTACGAAAAAAATTAATTTACAAATTTGTCACCAAATTGCATCACATATATAAAACCAACAAAAAATATCACATGATTAGAAAAAAATTTAATATTCATACAATTAACAAATTTTAAGAATTAAAATAAGTTAATTAAAAATCGGTATATATTTAATAAGTTAAAGTTTTCGGAAAACATAAATAATTAAAGGGGGAGAGTTTAAGTGGAGTTAGAGGGATTTTGTAGAGTATTTCTTAAACTAAAAATGATAAATTATTCATTAGGGTAAAGCAAATGTGAACAGCCTGATGGTCGATTATTTGAGTACAAATATCTAGATGAAAAACTAAGAATTATCATACAATTTCTAGTGCTCTATAACTCATTCTAGTAGAAAAGAGCTTCTATCAGACACAAAGTTATTGTAATTTTGTTTTGATAGAATGTAACTGCCTTATTACATTCTGCAAATCAAAAAGATGCTCCTGGATATAGGTAGATTAACTTTTGCTAAAAATGAAATCTTAAAAAGGTTTGTTTATAGATCTTTTTGTCTCCGGCGGACATTAAAAGTTTTTCAGAATGTATTTGTTCAATCTAATGGTTCATCTAATTGTCAAAATATAGCAATATATTTTTACTCATATTATTTACTATTTTCACCATTATTCTTTGAATTACTAGACCTGCGCTTGTAACTCTAAATAAAATTATATTAATTTCTAGTAGCTCACCATCACTTTTAGCAACAGCAAAATTCTTGCCCCTTTCGAGTTTAGTTATTTGTTGCAAGTTTGTTTTAAGTCATAAGAAGCAAAAAACTTATATTTAGCCAGCTCAGTTCCTAAGTTTTAATTAATGCTATCGAAAAAACATCCCTTTCTGTAAAGAGGTTAATCGTTTGAAATTTTTGTCAGTGACCATTTTTTCCAACTAAACATTGAGCTCTTCATCGACTATTGCTGAGCCTCACTGCACCAGCTTTTTTCATTTATTTGACGATTTCTCGAATGTAGGCTTGGTACTTTCCATTCATCACCTTGATTTGGTGGCTACATGCCTTCAGTCAGGTCTTAGGTTTACAAACAGCAAGGATATACCGACATTAGCTTTAGCCACTTAAGCAAACGTGGTTAGCATCTACTACTCTTACCTCTTATGGGCCTACTTCAAACACCACTTCATCATAGCTTTAAAGAAAATCCCTTTCCATCAATGCTTAAACAAAAAGGCCCTTAATAATAATTATCATTATACTTCTGTACTGCTTCTTCAGCAGTTAGAGGTTAACTCTTAAAAAAATATTTTTTTTCCAAACATTAGACGACTCTAAGATCCGGTAAAAATAAGTGGCTTTAATATTACCCTCTATAAAGACATTGACATGGTTAATTTCTTTAAAAATCGAGTATGCCCAGTACTTCAGGTACTTAGATAGTCATTACAGTTCTCTCAACTTTTTTATACATAAATATTGTTTAAAAAACCTTCTCTGAAGATGGCACGCCCGTTTATAATGCTTTTCTCTCATTTAAAACACTTACTTGACTTAGCTCGATCTTTTTTAAATCATGAGGTTTTCCACACTTTAAACAAACTCTGTTCATGTCTGATACTGTTGGCTTGGTCTTCAATCATTAACTTCGTTGAATTTATTGCTTTTCTTGCAGCTTCTACCGATCTGCCACACAGAACGATTGGTTGTTCCGCCGGGAATCCTCAAGTGTCACCGCCCGGTTAAAGACTTCTTCTAATATTAAAGTTTTCTGCTTTAACAACCGTTGCCTTACCTCTGATAAGGATAATCCATCTATAAAGAAATTCCTGATTATACCATCTTTGTGTTATACTACCGTGATATTCTTAAACTTACAGTCCTTGACTAGGAGTACCAAAGTGTTTCAAAAGTCTTCTAGGAATGGACATGGTTTCTGCTTTTGTTTTTTTTAATTTGTAGCAAATGACATGCAAAATTTGATTTGGTTTCTTTACATATGGCTTTCTAGCGTCTAGCGTCGCTTTAACTTCTACATAAGTTTTGCAACTCTCAAAGTATTCGTTCACGTCTAAAGTTGCACATCAACAACTGAATTTAATTTATTTTTATCATTCCATTTGACATATACTTGTTTAGAAAGCTGGTAATTGGTTTCTTTAACTCCAACGAACTATTTAGACACATAAATGCTCTGCTTTCGGTTTAGATAGTTGATCTATTTTTTATGTTTTAGTATACTAAATAAACTATGGTAACAACAATATAGTTCTTGTCTGGTTTTTTATCGTGTTCTGTTTTTATACCATCATAATTCTTATAAATACTATTTAGTATATCATTTTGTTTTATATATTGTACCAAAATTTTATCAAGCAGAGAAATGTGCAATTAATAATTAACTACTTTTTTTTTCACAAACTATACATTTTGTAAAATTTTAATATAATGAATGAAAAACTAGTTTAAAGTATTTTTTCGATAGTTCTAGCAAGCTTAATTTGATATTTTAAACTTTTAGTTAATAGCTGAAGGAAAACCTTAAAAGTAAAAACTTAACCAAGTCTTGGGAGCATAGTTTCGTCAGAAACATCAGAATATGTTCAACATTTTACTTAAAAGTTCAACTTTCGGTCGAATTTTTCACTTCGACAAAAATAGAAAAAAGGAATATCACATATAATTAAAACCTGACAATCAATTACTAGTTTAAATTGAAATCAGTGTGTATGTTAGCAGAACATTTTTAGTTTACAACTGCTCATATAAAATGAATCATCGTCCTATTGTAAAAACTACAAAGGGTTTGGTTAAAGGGATTGTTTCTAAATCAAACCTCGAAACTTCTAAAGAAGTTTTCAATTTCCTGTCAATACCATATGGAAAGCCTCCAACTTGCGAGCGTCGGTTTAAACCTCCTGAAAGGTGAATATTTGCTAATAACTTAAATAAAGTTTCAAATACTTGTTTGTAGTCAAATATTAGCAAAATGGAATAAAACTACGCTAGATCTAGCAGTCTTTCATTGATTTTTTATTAATCTTTTAATTTTTAAAACTGAAATAATAGTAGAAATAATTTCAGTAATTAAATAATTATTCTGTGACTGCTTTACATTATTTAAGGTATTTGTAAATAATTTCAATTATGATTTAAAGCGTAGGAAAATGGAAAGATATTTTTGACGCTTCAAAAACACTAAGTAATTGCCCTCAAGATATTCAAGCAACAATCAGGCATGATAAAGTCTTTCCTTATAAAAATTCTCTCAAACATATCATAAGTGACTCCACTGAAGATTGCTTACGGCTGAGTGTCTTCACTCCAACTTGTAAGAAAGGAGCAGATCTACCTGTAAATGTTTACGTCTAATGTAATTTCACAAAATTGGAATACATCGTGCAGGTGATGGTTTGGTTGACTGGTGGAAGCTATCAAAGAAATATTTGTGGACGCGTTGATGGTACTGCCCTGGCCGGAATCAACAATGTTGTAGTTGTAGTGATAAACTTTCGTGTCAACGTGTTAGGGTTTATGCATCTAGGTCCTAGTTGTCCAGGAAATAACGGTCTACTAGACGTTCAGTTGGGATTGAGGTAAATTTGTAATATAACTAAGTAACTTCAGTAAGTTTTGTGGTAGATGGGTGAAAGAAGAAATTAGTGAGTTTGGTGGAAATCCTAGAAATGTTTGTTTATTTGGAGAAAGTTCAGGATCAGGAATGGTTCATTTATTGATGTTTTCACCTTTATCAGCTGGCCTATTTCATAAAGCTATCCTCCAAAGTGGAGTTTGCTTATCTCCATGTATGTTATCGGCCCTGAAATAAGATAATGTCAACAGCGAAGAGTAAATTAATTATAGCAAAGTTTAACTTATTAGCAGTTAGAGACATTTTGATGAATACTATTGTTGTAATCTTTTTTATGCAGTTTTTATTGATGAAGAGCCAGAAAAAACCAAAAAAGACTTTCTAAAAGTTTTAGACAGGCTTTCACAAAATAATGAAGATGATCTATTGAAATCATTACAAGATTTGCCTTTAGAAGAATTCAAAAAAACATTCAGTTCAAGCATAGGAAATGTGAGTTATTATCAGCAGTCTTAAAGAAATGTTAAAATAGCTTATTTATTTTTATTAAACTTTTAGATTTTGTTCAAGCAAAATTTTATACGATATTTTGTTACTCAGGGGGTATCTTTTATGCCAATTGTAGATGGTCATGTGATACCAAAACACCCATCTGCTTTATTAGAGGCAGGAAGCTATATGAAAATTCCTATGATAATTGGATGTACTGATAGTGAAGCAGGCTATCTTCTTTCCGAACCGATGTTCACAGACTTTTCTAAAGGACCAAATGAAGAAAGTGTCAAAAGAGTTTTTACTCAACTGTTTACTGCTAAGTACCCTGTAAGATGCTTTTACTTAATTATTTTTTATTTAAACTTAAAAATAGTTGTATCATTTGAACCTGTATTTTGAGCTGCTGACTAAAGTCTTAGTAAAATAATTAGCAAATTATTAATTTATTATGTTAAAGTTGTTTCAAAATGAATTTCATAAAGTTTTATAATAAAGCAAGTGAAGAAAGTTATTCAGAATGTTTTAAACAAATCTTATTTTCTTTCTTACCTATCTATTCTACAATTCATAAATTTTAGAAACAACGCTTAAATAGTAGCTTGTATCTAATACAAAAATAAAAAAAATAATCAAAAGTTTGTAACAAGTCGAATAGAAAATTGTTCAATTATTTTAAGGGGATGAATATTGAAGAAACTTATGCAATGATAAAAAAATCCTACTTGGATGAAAATACTAAGCCACCGTTTAAATATATTAAAATGTTGACGGATTTTCTATCAGATATAGTTTTTGTTATTCCAACTGTAAGTGCTTCTCGTGCTCATTCAGGTAAGTGATAGTTTGGAAAAAAACTTAAAAAAAGCTTTTTCTATCTTTGCAGCCAACAGCCAACCAATTTACGTTTACCAGATGAAACAAAGACCAGATTTAAACCACTCATTACTCAATGGGCCGACTATCACAAATAAACCAGACTTTGTTTCTTGTGATCATTGTGATGATCTACATTTTGTATGGGGTACTCCATTTATAAAAGGAGAGCTTAATCATGAAGGAGCATATTTTACTGATGAGGAGATTGAACTAAGTCTTCAGGTCATGAAATACTTCACAAACTTTGCTGCTTTTGGGTCAGAATCGATTTAATTCGGATGTCTTATGAAAATTAAGTATTTTTCATTTCAGAAACCCTAATATTGGTCAACCAGTCGATGTGGATTGGCCAAAATTTAATGTCTTGACAGGTAATCAATTGCATCTGGAATTAAAATCCTCATTGACTGTGAGACAGAATTTGGCTGTGGATAAAATGGCCATATTCCAAAAGCTATTTTTCTAATCAAATTTTACCAAAACGTCATTTGTTATGTTTTGGTTTTACTACTTTCTTGATTCTTAATACTTCACTATTCGCAATTGTAATATTTTTTTGATTTTATATAACATCAACCAGTTTCTTGCAGCTAATAATAAATTTAAATATGTTTTGTGATTTTCTAAAATTAATTTTTAAATAAAGTGTTATATTTCAAAATAAACTTCGGCCTTCAAATACTTTTTACATTGATCTTTTATTTAAAATTATTTTGATAATAATTTATTTGTAGAAATCAGAACAATAAGATTTAACCAAAACTAAGGTTCCTAATACTTGTAGAGATACATAATCAGAAATAATTTAGAAACAATATATTTTTGAAGATTTAAAACTTTTTGTATAATTGTTAAGAAATTGTCCTGCTTAGTGGCGAAGCGGTTACTACACCTACCTTCTAGCTAGGAAGTACCGGGTTCGACCCCAGGTGGAGACATATAAAACTCCTGAGAAAAACCATAAAAAACTCGTGAGAATGTGTGTTAGTGAGATGTGCTCTCTTTAGGCACCCTCCTTCGCATTTATATATATAAATATATAAAATAAATAAATTATATTTACTGAAAAGTTTACTTTAAAATGGACAGACCTTGTAGCTCTTAATACAATGTCAAGCTTTAACAAGTTTATATTTTTGAAATTCATATTGCATGGTAGATTCAGTTGTAGAAAACCGAAAAAACTAGATCTCAATCTCTTCTCTAAAATACAACTTGGATAAAAGAACATTAATTCATAACTAAATATTAGTCAACTCATATAGAATAATAATTTTTGTCTTTCTCCAACATTAAAAAGTAAAATTAACTAGCTTATTCAGGTTTCGCCAATAAAAAGTTTAACTTTAATGACTAGCTTTTAAGATTAAAAAACGATGAATGAAAGATAACTGCAAATAAAGTTACCAATTTAAAACTCATTTTATGGAGCGTTTGACGTTATTATTTTCAATTTTAAGATTTTTGATGAACTATAATAAAAACTAATAATAAATAAAAACAACCAAGTATCTTGGAGAAAGTTTTTAATGTGAAAAAATTACAAAGTATAACTTTGAACAACGTTTCATATTTTAATTAACTATTTGTTTAAATTCTATTGTATTAAACCAAGCCATGGGTGAACAGTGTCTCTGCATTGTTGAACTAGATGTCATTATCCTAAATTACTGGACCAGGTCACCAAACAGCAGATCTAAGGAGTGGGGCTTTTAAGCCCGCTTTACTCTCAACTATAACCAAAGTCGTTCACAGGCAGAAAGGAACTTCCTTCTTTTAGCTTCTTTCCACCTTCTGCTTGGCTTTATGAAGCTCAGCAGAAAAAAAATCATCAAAGCAAAAACATTCTTGCTTTTATCTTGCTTCATTACTATTTCTAAGGCTAATTAACTTAATTTAGTACTTCTACCCATATATCAAGAGGTAATAGAGTAACCTTATTGAGAAATTTTGTGCTTTGCCTTTAACAATTTTTAGGTCTTACCTTCTGCTAGCAGTGCGCAGCACCATCTATGATATTATAATATATACTTGAGTAATGCAAAACAAGCAAAATTATTTAATAACATTTGTAGTTTTGTATTTATTACTACTATATAACCATTAAATGGATTAATTAAATTGACTAGTTTCAACATCTGCTTGTAAATAAGATACAGAAGCAAAAAATTCAAAACAACTTTTTGTTTATGATGAGTATGGGGCTTCCCCAGTTTATAAATTTCAAGTTTCGTTTTCCACGCTTATAATTAAGAATCGCTACAATATTATTTAATCACTTCTTTTTGTAACTTTATTAAGTTAAAGTATAAAGAAACTAGATAACGTTAAATAGTAAACTCAGATAAATATATAAACTTAAGGAATGTTTTATATTATTTCTAATCTGTAATTTTGAATTACTAATAATGATTATATATAATAACTTTTTGTTGCATTATCAGAAGCTGTTGATTAATACTATAAGTTTAAATTTTATTTATTTGTATTTGTTTTATAGATTGGATTTTTAATTTGAATGGTATATTTTTATCATAAGTCATTATAATGTCATCTTCATCTAACACAAAACGAGTAAGTGTATTTTTCACTCAAATTTGATGAATAGTTGAAAAATGTAAAGCTCACATAGCTAAGACATGAGAATGTATTGACAAATATATTGATTATAAATTAGTTTATGCTTTAAAATTCTTTGCTAACAAAATAATTTTGATTTGATTAAAAAATATTTATTATTGCAAATAACTTTGTTAAGATTTCTTGTTATTTTCTATTTAGGTGCAAGGAACGAATAACAACAGCATTGTCAGTAAATGCTCCATGGCAAAACTGAAATATATTTCAGATGAATTTGTAAAACATTTTGTTATAAAAGAAAAACGAAGAAGCCCATTAATTAACAGATCTTACTATTTACGAGCTAGAGCTGTTAGATCTGTTCTCACAAATTGGTTACAAGGTAAAAGATTTAATTGATTTGCAAAATTTATAATTAAGTTTCAAAAAAGGTATGGATGAAAACAAACCTAAACAAATTGTTTCTCTTGGAGCTGGATTTGGTACAACTTATTTCTGGTTAACTAATACTGTTAAAGAAAATTATTCGAAAAATTTAAGATATTTTGAGTTAGACTTTCCGAAGGTTATGAGACAAAAAGTGGATTTAGCCAATCAAGCTAGTTTGTTTACTTCTGGAAAATATTTAGAAGAAGATGATTGTTCTATCTATAAGTAAGTGTTTCAAAATGATATAAGTAAATTGAAAATTAAGTTTAAAAAATAAGATTGAGATCCAAGAACATGAAAATATAGTTTTCTAAAAAGTTTAAATTTTGTCATTTTTCAGAGAGTATGATGGAAGTTATGTTGCGATAGGGTGTGATCTTAGAAAGATTGATTCAGATTTGCTTTCAATGTTGAAAAAACATGATTTAGACTTGAACTTACCAACCTTATTTCTTTCTGAAGTTGTATTAACAGTTAAGTTTTTGTTTATAACTAAATGTCAATTGAATAATGTACTTTTGATTCTTATTTTAATTTTTTTGTAGTACTTAACTCATGGACAATCAAATCGAGTTTTAAAATGGATTTCATACAATTTTTCAAATGCTTTTATTTGTCAGTTTGAACAAATCATTCCAGATGACGAGTTTGGAATTGTTATGAAAAAGTAAAACTAAAAATGCCCTCAAAAAAAATCACCAAATTTATAATTTTTCAAAAAAAATTTTTCAGGCATTTTAATGAAATAAGCAGTCCTTTATTAACTATTGACGAATATCCCACTTTAAAAGATCAAATATCAAGGCATCAAATACTAGGATTTCAAACAGTCAATGCGTGTGACCTTTTGACCTTTTATTGCCTTCACTGTTCGCGTGACGAAAAAACGCGAATCAGCGAATTAGAAGCTTTTGACGAGTTTGAAGGATGGCATCGAATGTGTACTCACTACTTTATTCTCTGTAGCACAAATTCGCAAGATATCTATCTTCAAAGACTCATTAAATCTCTACTTCCAACTAAGGATTATCAAGTTTATGGTAAGATCATCGATTTATAACTCATCATTTATACAATTTCATAGACATCTCGAGTAAATGGCCAGCTGCTGATATGAGTATGACTATATTGAAACCATTTGATTACCAGCTGTCAGTTTATGGACATACAAGTTGTCTTCTTCAGCCAAATCTTCATCAGGTAAGCTAATTTCTCTTTGAAGAGTTAATTCGACAAAAATGTCGCAACTATCTTACTAAGATCAAAACTTTTCAGTCAATTTTCTTTTTAGTTGTTTGTCAATTATCTTGATTTTCATTCCAAATAACTTAAAGCAGATAATTAGCGAAAAACTAGTTGAGTTGGATTAGTACATCGGTCTGTAAAAGCTCTTCGACTAGAATGAGATTTTAGTTGAAAACTTTCTGAATAATAAACCAAAAAGAAAAAATTAAGCAAAGACATCTTCCGCTACAAATGTGTTTAAGTCTTCTTGAAAAACAAATTAATGAATCTTATTTAATTTTTGATATACAATTTGACAAGATAAAAGTTAAACAAAAATATTCAAATCTTCTGATAACGTTAAAACCTCCTTAAACCTCCTCGACTTATGGTGCTGATGTCACTTCTAGGGTTCAAACAAATTCTTGTTCTTATCTCGTCTAATCTTCTCTTTAAATCATTTCAGAGTCCAATTTTCGTGTTTGGAGGCTTTGGAGTATCATACAACGTTGATACAACTAGGAAAAACTTCCACACTCGCATCAGGGAGCTTCTGATCCTAAATGATGCAGATCAGAAGAACTTGAACACGTCTATAGATCACGGTCTTCACTCCACTATAGTTTCTCTACCACGAGATGGCTCTGTTGATTATTTATTACTTTTTGGAGGCAGAAGTTCTCCCATGAAGTCATCCAATCAACTCTTAAGATTCTCAATTGATCATAAGAGCTGGGATAAGGTTTCTACATCTGGGACGGTTCCAGAAGCTCGTTACAGACACACAACAGTAGTTGTTGATGATTTGATGATTGTTGTCGGAGGCAGAGACCTCCAAAAGGTCTTTACGGATGTTGCTGTGTTGAATTTGAATACATTTTCATGGAAGACAATCTTATCCGATCTTCCTCCAATTCATTCTCATGCATGCTCTTCCTGGGATCTTTCCTCCAAAAAGAAGATAGTGATTTCTGGAGGTTTGGGATATGAAGAAGATTGTGATCTTGATCATGGATGCAAACTAATTTTCATTGATGTAAACACGTGGGGAGTCAAACAGTGAGTTACACCTTCAACTTCCTCATCAACTCCTAATGATCTTTTTCAGATTACAAATTGCCAATCTTCCTTTGCGCTACTCTCACACCTCCCACATTATCAAAAATCATCTCTTTCTAGTTGGAGGAGTCTGCTTGATTACTCAGCCTATTTCTGATGTATCCATCATCAACTTAGAGACCATGTCTTGGATTAGAAGATTGCCTTTCTCATCTAGTCATCTAGAATTACCTCTTCATTTTCACGGACATACTAGTTGCATCAGAAAGATAGAAGAGTGCTCCGAAGGCTGGAAGATCTCAATCTTAGTATTAGGAGGAGGATCTAATTGCTTTTCATTCGGAACCTCTTTTAGTCAATCACCTTTATTGTTGGAGATATTCATGTCAAACTAGAGATGAAATAATGAAAATTTTCTTTATTATCTGATCATTGATGTAGAATATTAAATAGATGAAGATGAGGTGGACTTTACCATATTATTACTGCGACCAATTTTTCCATATAGAAAAATATTGGTCTGTTAAAAAAAGATCAATTTTTTTATTATTGAATTGACAGAATTTGTAAAGTATCTCACCCTTTCATCAATCAAATCTTGGAATATTTTTACAAATAAATTCAACTCAAAATTTCGATCAAATAAAATCTATAAACTAGAAAAAATGCAACTGCTAGTTACTGGGAAGATCCACTAATCAAATTAATTGCTGTTTATACGACAGCGATAATAGTTTTTGCAGTTAGTTTAAATTAAAACATCATTTTCTTATACTTATTTCTAATTTTTCTCACTACAACTCAGTAGGAATAACTAAATTAGGTTTTAATAAGTTTTTTACAGCTTAAAACTTTTTGCTGCACAATTTTTTTACTTCTCCATATTAGGCTATAGTATCTATGCAAAGTCACCTGTTTTATTTATTTATTTAATAGAGTGACTAACTTCTCTAAGTACTTAATAACAGTGATAATAATAAGGCCTGTATCGGCCGAGAACAGCCACGCTGGATGTGCTATAAGTGATGATGTTAAGAGCAAAGTGAATTAATTATAAATCATTTAAAAATGGTAGCCACTAACCTAATCAAGCATTTAGTTTTTTCATAAGTTTCAGATTTACTTTCTTAGCTAATTATTTTGATTAATTCTAATGATTATTGATTACCTTAATTACCTGGGAAGATCCACTAATCAAATTAATTGCTGTTTATACGACAGCGATAATAGTTTTTGCAGCTAGTTTAAATTAAAACATCATTTTCTTATACTCATTTATAATTTTTCTCGCTACAACTCAGTAGGAATAACTAAATAAGGTTTTAATAGGTTTTTTTACAGCTTAAAACTTTTTGCTGCACAATTTTTTTTTTATTTCTCCATATTAGGCTATAGTATCCATGCAAAGTCACGTGTTTATTTATTTATATAAATGCAAACGAAGGTGCCTGAAAAGAGCACCTCTCACTAACAATTATTTTAACAATTTGTTTTTAAAACAATTATTTGTAGACGTTAAATTTGAATTAAAATAAATAACTTAAATAAAATGTTAGCCTCATTTCTAGGTGATTAGTGATGAATTTTAATTCAACTATCTCGTTTTGTTTAATTTCTGTATCATTTTTCAACTAACAAACTTCCTAACTTTATGAATAGCTAATTCAAGTTTAACTTCAAGTTATAGAAGTAAAATTCTAAATAAATTTCTCTTAGTCAGTTGATAATATAATTAATTTTTATGTAAATTATGTTAGAAATAATAAATGTTTATAAAAATATAAATATTGTTTGGAAATAATTTTCATAGTGAATCTTTATTATAATTTGTTTTGAAAATTAAAAAAAAACTCCAAAATATATTTTTCTTAATTTAACTTCGTCAAGCATATCTCCCTTTAAATTAATTGATTTGACATTATTTAATTTTGTTGACTTTCATAAATTGCTGAAAATTAACATAAGATGATTACTTGACAATGAAACATTAAAATCAGCATTCAATGAGAAAGATTTTTTATATTTTAAGTTGACTAGTCTTATAAAACTGCTCACGGCAATTTTTTTTTTATCAAAAGAGTTTTTCCATGTACCTGGAAATCTCAAGGAGGCTTTTTTGTTAAAAACTATTATAGTTTAAGTCTTCATAAAATCGGAATTGGGTTTTGTTTACAACATTGAACAAAATTTTACTTTTAATTAATACAAATTAGCTTTTTTGAAGAACTGATTCTTCTTTATATAGGACATTGTGAAAATCAGGTTGATTAAAAATTCTTTAGATTAAAGTTTTCTTTTCAAATATTTTTTTGTTTACTCTATAATCTGAACTAATTAGAAGCTTCAATGGAGCGCTTTTCTAAAAACTGGAAGTTTGGAGCTGTTCTTTTGTGCATTTATGGGTTTTGTGTTCATTTTCTTCCTTCTGAACCATTTTTTGTTCCTTATTTACAAGTAGGCATACTTTAATCAGATGTAGGATTTAAGTTCTGATTCTTACTATACTTTTCTAATATAAATAATTTTAGTTGAAATTTTGTTTAAATCTGTCAATTTTTATTGTTCAGACAGATCATTTTAATATATCAGAAGATGAAATTATTTCAAAAATTCTTCCAGTGTGGACATATGGTTATCTTGTATTTTTGTTTCCTGTTTTCTTAACAACAGATTTTCTGAAATATAAGCCTGTGATTATAATGCAGGCTGTTGGGTTAGTTTCTTGTAATTTATAAATTTATCAACAAAATAATAAAATACCCCCTTTTTTATAAAACAAAACAAAATTAAATTAAAGTAAGTGAAAATAAAATTCTTTTAGAGTAAACAAATATAACTTTGTAAAAGTTAATTTTTATAATTTATTTCTAATAACATTTTTGATTATTTTATTAATGTTTAAATAAAATAGTTATAAAAACAGCATCTTAGGTGGGTCGCTTGCTATTTTATTCTCATATTTGGAAAAACTGTCTTAATGATGCAGATAGTTGAACTTGTTTTTGCCATTGGTACTGCTTCTGAAGTAGCTTATAATTCTTACATCTATAGGTAGATAAATTATATGCTGATAATTAATTGAAAACATTTGCTATGATTTGTAAGATTACTTTTATCAGTTATTTTGCTTTAGCTAATAGACAAAAATGTTAAAGGAATAAATTTTAAATTGCAATTTTCATTACAGTATTGCTCCCAAAGAATACCATCAAGCATATACAGCTTACACAAGATCAGTTTTGTTACTGTCATCTTTTATGTCTTATACAACAGGACAGCTTTTAGTATCATTTGCAGATATAGATTTAAGATATCTCTCCATAATCAGCCTATCATTTGTTTCTTTGGCTCTTTTAGTAGCTTTATTTCTACCTAAGCCAAAATCTTCTTCCTTGCTTAATCAGAATGAAAACATTGAAAATAAAAATGTTGAATCATCAGAAGAAACTTTAATCAGCACAAATTGCAGGGCAGTAAGTAAAGTTATCTAATTAAATAGTTAAGTTTAGTCTGCTAACATTTTGATGTTAATCAGCAAATATGTTTGATATTTTATAATTATTAGACTTTTATGGTAATTAATTTTACATTATTTTATTCCTGTTTTGTTGTTTTATAATTCTTTGTTAATCATTACACTTTTTTTTGAGTGATTGCATAAAATTTAATACAAAACTATTTAAATTACAATAAAGTTTGTGTTTAATGAGAAGTGTTTTTATTAACTTTCTTCAAAGTCAACAGACATCCAATCTGTATGTGACAGATGCAGGACGGTTTGCAAAAGCATCTTTTCTTCTCTCAAAAGAGCTTATACTGACAAAGAAATTTTACTTTGGTCGATATGGTGGGCCACCATTTTCAATGGTTGGATTTTCGTTGTAAATTATACCCAAAGTCTTTGGTCATTTATTGATTCAAATGCTGAATTAAACGGATTTATTTCTACATTAGCCACTATGTTTGGTAATAAACTATTTCAATATTTGCTTTTTTAACTTTTGATCAGCAATTTCGTCTAACTTTAGTTTATTTCAAATGTTTTTGAAAACAGTAATCTGCAAATCAACTTTTTATGCTAAAATATTTCTTTACTTTCTTATGGTTGATGATAATTGTTATTCATTTTAGAGATACTTTTTCCACTTTGAGATAATAAATTAAGAATTTGTTTTTCTAATTAGGAGCTTTTGGATCTTTTTTGGTTAAATGGGTCTCTTTAAATGATCCGAATAGAAACACTGTTGTAGTAGGCTTAGTAACGATCTTTATATCTGGATCTCTCTTTCTTGCATCAGTTACAACTAGCATCGGATGGAGTTATTTCTCATATATACTTTTCAGCTTTCTTTACAACTATGTTATTACTGTTACGCAGTAAGTTTCTTGCTTATGAATTGATCTGATCTTAATTAGAAAAATAGTTTTCATTTTTCATACTACAAAATCTTTTTTTAATCTTTAGATACCAGCTGGCTCTTATACAATCTTCCGAAATTGCATTGATTCTTGGATTTAACACTTTCATTGGATTATTACTTAATACAATAATGACAGTGGTTTTAATTGATGACTTGGTTCTTCATCTTCCATTACAGACTCTTTTCACTATTTATGGGTAGAGATATTTTCAAGTTTTAGTTGAAATTCAAAACAATTTCTAAATATTTTTTTGTCATAATTTAATTTTCACTACAAATTTAATTTTTTTATTTGTTTTTACAAATTTATTTATTTTCAGGTTCTACTTCGGTACAATCGCAATTATGTTTACTTGTATTGGAATTTGGAAAAGTGTTAAAGCTTCTTCAACTATTACTACACGCGTGTAAACAACAATTTCAAATTTATTTTTCTTTTGGAAGAATAAAAAGTAGTAAATACTTCACAGCCAAACAAAATAATTTTGGACATTGGCCGAGGAGTTTTTACGGTTCAAATTGTATCTTACTTTTTAAATAAATGGAACGCCAGCAGTTAAACATGAGATTTATCGCATCCTATTAAGCAATCATGTTTAAAGGAATAGCTTGATTGTTAAGAATGATTTCACATTTTCAAAATTAGTAGTTCTACTCTGTATCAACTTATTATAAGTATTTAAACTTTTGAATGTTTCTTATTATTTGATGATGATCATTTCAATGATGTTTGTAGCTTAATTTTTAGATTTTTACTTGTGATATGCTGCTTAGCTACTTTAGTACTTCATCTGACTTTTCAATTCTTTTACATCAGCGACTTTGTTGACAACTTTATTTGATTTTTCATTCAAACATGATTTGCTACATTTTTCAATAAACATAAATTTTTGTGACAAAATTTTAATTTTTTAGCACATTTGTAATATTTGCTTCAGATAAATATTCTGTGATCTCTTTAAAAATGAACTCTATTAAAGTAAATGACTCTAAATGAACTACTAAAGCTCCGAGAACTTGTTCTTTTATAGACTCTTAGTCTATATTGCTCTTTATCACTCACTTAATCCACACTTGGGCGCAAATTCTAAAGTTCCCAAACTTTTTGACACGAAGATAGTCGCAAATTTCTTTTATTAAAAATGCCATAAAAGTACATTAAATCTACTGACAAGCAAACACAAACAAGAATAGAGAAGTTTAAGCAAAGTCGTTTGACTGCAAGATCTGACTTTTATTTTAATGTTAACAATTTAGATAAGGTGGTAATTATTCTGCATCCAGTTTGAAAAAAAAACTGCTTAAGATGTTTTTTGTTTAATAGGCTGCGATATCCATTTCTTGCTTTAAAAATTTCACTGAAAAAGACTCACATCTATAAGCGGGCCCGAATACACAAAGAATTTTATAATTATTTACTTCTAAGTTGGAGCATTTTCATCAAAAACTCCGCAGAAAATTATCTAAATTTTTGTTTTATCCCTAAATCGGTTTGCATATCCAACTGAATGAAATTGGAAACTGTAGACGATTTTATTGTCATACAATTGATAAATAAATCCATTAACATTACAAAGAAACTCATTTCGCCTTTACGTCACGTGAGCTTGTTTACAAAGTCGGTATTCGTCAGCTTGATGGTTTGCTAGGATTGGAAAATGTATTCTCATTAAACAATAGTGCTTTGATTATTGCACAATATTTATGGTGCTAAATTTATTAGCTTATTTTTGTCACAAGAAGCCATTTACAGATGAAAAATGCATGTCTTAGTACTCTGTGCAAAGTCTTACCAAAAAGGTGTTCTTGGTGCAAACATTAGTGGGGTTCTTGTTGTAAGGGTTGTTGCAGATAACAAGGCCACGGTTTAGACACGTTGCTTTAGAAGCTTAAATAGTCTAGCTTTTATCTGTCTGTCGGGCTAACAACTGTAATTAGTACCCTGTGCGTAATTTATATAAGTATTTAGATACCTCGATCTAAGGGTCTTCTTGGACTTATAAATGAGAATAAATTTTTACTAATTAATAAATATTTTCAAGAAAACTGTTTAAAAAGTCCTACGCCTCACTATTTATATTTGTTGGTATTTAATTTCATCAAAAAAGCCAAATTATCGCTATGGCTGTAGGTAACGACAAATGATTAGGTGATATTATTAGTAGCGTTGAAATTCTGAACTCCTTATATTATTTTATATATCTTATTTTTACTTGTTGTAGCTTAAGTTTAGTTTCTAGCTCTGTTTGCTTTGCTTCATCAGCTGCTTGTGTGAACTAATTTATAAGGTTGAATACTTTATTATTCAGTCAACTTATCATTTACATTTATGAGAAAGTTTAGATAAGAAACTAATAAACAAACTCAGATAAAAATCTTTTCTTAAATACTTTAGGTAGTGAGGTTGTGTTAGAAGTTGAAAATTATAGAACAATCTGTTATTGAACAGACTGCTGCTTAGAATCCAAGTTTTTCTGAAAATAAAATATTCATTTATTTCAATAAATTCGAAGGAGGGTGTCTGAAGAAAGCACCTCCCGCTAACACACATTCTCACAAATAAATATCTACTAAGTTAGAAATATAGAAAGAAAAGTTTTATAACTGTAGCTTACAAAGATTACTGTAATCAAACATAAATATAAATAAAATTTAAATTTTTAACTTATTTAAAATGTCTATAGACATGCAAATTTAATTTCAAAAACTTATTAGTAAGACATTTATCCTACTACTGGTCTTTTAACTAGTTATCAGTGATTTGATGTGAAAATGACTTATTTTTCAGTTATTTATCAACATTTTAAAACCAATAAAACTTAAAGTTTTAAAGGCCATTATAAAAACATTGTTTATATAAGACATTGTTTATTTAGCAATGTTGATACTTTGTTTTATTAGCTTTAAGTAATTAAATTATAAATAAATATCTATGCTAGTTGATTAATCAAAATAAAGAATATGTGTTAATAATTGAGCATCAAAAAAGTTTTAATTTGATGATGTACCCTCATTAATTACTCTAAACTTAATACCTGAAAAGTAGTTAAACAAAAGTAGTTTTTTGCTTCGTCAAATAAATACTTACCTTTTTTCTTGTTTTGTATACAATTGGTTGATCAAATATTTTAACGTTGCCGCCACCTAATTAATTAACTTCATTTTTAAAATGATAAGTTTAAGTATAATTAACAAATCTTTAAATTAAAAAAGTAGCTTAATGATTTTTCTAACTTTGATTAAAAGCAAAAAGTTAAGTTTATCACAATATAATTAGTATATTTTTGATTGATTATTGATACAATAAGCAAAGTTTTAAAAATTTCAGATCATTTGAACTTTAAGATTAAAAAATTTTTGACAAAAGTTGTTTGAATGCTGAACAATTTAAACAGATACTAATAAACTGGACCTGGACGGTGATTGCTGTTGCTAAGTGACCCACACTTAGAGGTTACGTTGCTGAAATCCAATTTTCTATTGATAACTTTTACCTGAAACCCAAAAATACTTAGCTTTAATTAGTTTCTACTATCAGCAAGGCATATAACAAATTAGATTTCCGAAAAACTTTCCATCAGATATTGATAACATGTTTACATCGGTCTTGAAAAACAGCCAATGAGAAATTATAAACTTCAATTTGAATTATTTAAAACTAAACTTCCAGAAACAATTAGGCAAGTTTTCTTACATCTAAATGTCTGCGTATCTTATATGGTTTACATCATTTACATCAAACAAGTACTCAGAAAAGTAGATTGAAAGAAAAGCTTTAGTAATTATGAAGTTAAAATCGAAAACACATTTCATCATTGATGTGAAATTATTTTCAAATTATATGATTTAGTTTCTAGTAATACAACAGTTGACGAAATCGAGTACTTAGTTTAAATCTTATCAGAACTTAATTTTGTCATCAAGTAAATGGTTTATACTTGCAAAGTACCTTTCCACCTCCTGGAGAATGATTTGCATTTGTTTTACTTTCTACCTTCGACTGGATGTTGCTATAATCACTTTTTTTGCTCTTTATTTTTACCTAAATACAAAAGTGAAATGATAAAAGTAGAAAAAAAGGAAAATTAATTTAAGACTATTCTGCTTACTAAGCCACCTCCAGAATTATGCTTTAAGTTGTCTTTAGAATGACACCTAGAAGTCACGTGATCTAGATTTAGCTCCTGGTGCAAAATCTTTTTCTAGAGAAAAGCCAAATGAATATCTAAACATTTTCATGACAAGCATAAAAATAACAAAAACAAATTAAATTTTATTAATAAATATCAACATTTATTTTTTTAAGCACATATGATTAGATATGATTTTGTTGGTTTCTTCATATAATCTAAGAACCTCAGATCACGAAGAAAAGACTCAATCAAAATCGATCATCAAATAATGAAAAAATTACAAATAAAGTTTTTAAAATCAACAAAATTAAAATTACTTTATTTTGAATTATAGATGTATTCTAAAATATTGTGATAATAAGCTCTTATTTCAACTTTATTATACTATAAGGTGTTTGCACCATGCAGAAAGTATGAGCAAAAAGACAATAGTTCAATTTCAAATTACTTCTGTGAAAATGACCATATGAGAAATGTAAGCTGCCATAATCAAATAATCAAGACTCTAATGTCATAATGATTATTGCTTTTCTATGAAAATTGTTTCCAAAACACTTCTGACTAACGTAGAAAAATATGAAATTCTATTCAAGAAATTTGATATTTAGATAAAAACTTTGAAAAGAAAATATTCTTCATGCCAAATTTATTTTCGTTATCATACGAAAGTAAAAATATTAAGTTTAGCATGAATATTAATTCTATTTTTTAATTATTTTTTGAGTCAGCAAAATTATCTTTACAATCAAAGTATTTTAATCACCTTTTATTCAATCAAATTCCTTAAAAGCATTAATTATGTTTAGTTAAAATAGATTTCTTAAAATAATGGATTGTAAAGTTAAAACTATTAAATTTGAGTTGACCTATTTGTATAAAACAATAAAAAATGATCAAAATAATTTTTATTTCGTTCAATTTCGAAAATTTAAGTATTTGAAAACATTATCCTATTTTTTAATCGGGATTTCTAACCATTAATTTATTTGATCCTACAATAATAAACAGTTACTGGAAACTTTTAAAGCTTTGCAAACATAAACACTATCAATAAAATAAACAAATATATAATTTTTTAAACTAATCTCAAAAATGGAAGTACCCTGTATAGTTTTCTAATTAATGAGAAAGCACAAATAAAATATTGATACAATAAAAGATAAGCTCTCAATACACAAATATCAAAAAAAGTAGCCAATTACTAAAATCAACTTTAGATTAAAATTTGTAACAGATGTTGTCAATAGCGTGTTTCTTACCTTTCCTCCGCCCGGAGTATGCTTAATATTTTCAAAAGACCCTATTTTGCTATCTACATAGCAAACTATTTTTGTTTTCGTTGTTCTTTTGCTTTCTTTTTCTGTAGATGTTCGAGATGTAGAAGATGGCGACAGAGTCTGTAATTTTAATCTTCATTTAGTTATCTTTTGAAACTTATTATATCGTTTATCAATATTCGAGTAAACTTTTTTTGTACTTAATTTATTTTAACGATTTTTGCAACAGCATTTAATTATAACTATTGGTTTTGCCAAATTAATTTTTCTTTTTTTTCAATTAAATATTTTACAAAATGCATCAACCACAAAAGAAAATTAATGTTTAAACTAATCATTAGAAGATAGAAAGCTTTTTTGAGAAGCACGATCTATCTAAACAAACTCATATTTATTGTATATCACTAAATCTTCTTATTTTGAAGTTTATATTTATTGTGCTTGTTCTGATTGTTGATATTACTGAACGCATAAATTAAAGCTGTTTGATAATTAAGTAAATCACTTTTTTAAAGATTATAAAAATTGGCAAGTTTTGAAGAAGCTGATTTGTTTGGAGAGCTTTTTACCGAAATCAATTATTTTAATTTAATAACTTTCAATTTTCAAGTGTACAACTTTACAAATTTGTGTCGAGCTGTTCACAATTGAGTGAAAAATCCATATCTTTTAAAAGAATCTTTTTTAACTCCATAGAGAGTATACAAATCATTTGAGCATAATTAATTGTTTACTTAGTTATAAGAACAATTATTTTTTACTGAGTTTTCTTGTCTTTCTTCTAATTTATTTTTGGAAACATAAGATTTGTTATTCTATTTAATATTTAAGAAAAAAATCATAACATTTGCTTTCGCAATCAACTCATTTTATAAAACTTTATTATTCAAAAATTATTTTACAGCTAGAGGCCGCTCATGTATTAAACTTTAAACTCAGATGTTTTATTTCATATTTGATTAGATTCAAATAACTTTAATTTCATATAATTGTGTTGAAATCGCTACAAGACATGTTATAAACTAAAGATTTATATTTATATTCTTTTATTTTACATATTTTCGTTATTAGACAAATATAAGTATAATTAAAAGTAAATTTATAATGTTCGAACGTAGATTTTTTCGATTTGTTTTATTTAACAAATCAGTTTTTCCTTTGACTTAAATCTAAAACAGTTTGATGAAGTAACCTACAAGCTCATTAAGTAAACTTTTTTTACTCTTTTATTTTAATAAAGTTATTTACTTTTCAATGTGAATTAACTTAAATTAGAAGGCCCAGAAAATATAGATCTGAATGCTTGTTGCGATCGAAGTAATTCAAAGATATCTGAATTTTCTTTATAAGATGAGTTAGAGCAAAATGACACAAATGAATCACTTTTACAACTGCAGTAATCTGAATCACTCATCTTAATTTTTGAAGTATCTACTTGTGATTTAGACGTTTTCTGCCATCAAATAGATGAATCAAAGTTAAAAGTCATTCGACTCAAAATCGTTGAACTCTTCTCACATTTATATGAGAGCGAGATTAATTCGTTTATCATTGATTTTTTAACTTAGATCATTAATCACAAATTACATCAAGTAGAAATATTTTCTTTATACCCTTAGAAAAAGCTTTTACTCACTTTAGTCGTTTTATTATCATTAGAAAAGGTGACGTAAGTGAAGGTTTCACTTTTGCTTGGTCGAATCATTTTAATTTCATCAAAGATTTTCTTTGATCTCTGATTTTGTCTCTACAAAAGAAACAACTCAAATGATTTACAGAGTTACACAAGTATAAAAGTTATTTGAAGTTGTAATTTTTAGTAGGAATACTTGAGAAATATTTTTCTTTGAATATTTAGTTTTTACTGTTTATGAAAGAATTAGACTAAATTAAAGCAAAATTAGTTCATTAAGTAAAATTGTAGTTAAGAAAATAATGAAGAATAAGAAAGTTATGAATATTAAAACCATCTGTATATCCTAATTATATAAAGTTAATCCTATTTGCAAGAAATTGAATACTATTATAAAAATAATTTATTTATGTTTAGGTTGGTTTCGTTTTTAAAAACATCGACCTTTTCAGTAGCTAAATGTTGCATATTAGTAGTAGATGAACTACACTGTTTTGATTTGCAAACAGTAATTTGGTTTTCTTGTAGAGTATCAATAAAGTCCTGAGCAAATATAATAAACGTAAACTATCGAAACATGATACAGCAACAAATTTTTATAAAAACCTTTGAATGCTTTGAATTGAGTGATGTACAGCTTCGGTATAAGCTCGTATGAATATCACAATCGGAAACAGCAGGATACTTTAAATTATAAGTAGAATTTTGATGAACTAGAAACTGCAAAATTAGCTGTGTTAAAAGGAAATCAAAAGTCTTAAAGAATTTTTTAATATTTTACACAAATAAAAACTATATTAGTAATGTTTTTGTAGATTTTAAAGATTAGTATAAATAAAGAAAAACATTTTCAAACTAAAACTAAATATACATTTAAAAAGTGTCACGATAGCTTCGAATTAAATTTTTATTTTCTTAGATTTATATTTTACGTTATGAGCTTAATTTGGTTCTGCAACACTTGTTGAAATTAACTTTAAGTAAATATTTGTTAACTTTCTTCTGTATCTTATCTTCAATTTGTAACTTATTAAACACACTAACCTCACAATCAGGATTACAAGTGTAAATGGTTTTAAGTACTGGCTTTATATTCTTTCCATCTCCTACCACTTATAACATACAAAAAATTATGAAAACAAATCACTTTTATTTAACATTTTCCTCTGTCTCAAGATTAGAATAGTTATCAGTTTTTCGTCACAAAATATGTAAAAATCTCTTTGTTTTTAAAATTTGTTTATCTTATAATGTATGTAATTTTATTAAATGTAATAATTCGGACTTCAAACGCAGTAGTTATGTTTAATCGATTACAAACAAACAAACAAAAGTTCAATATTAACTTTGACTCACAATCTTTTTTTTTCATTTTTTGTTTTAACTTTTTTTTTGGAACGTAACCACTGATAGCTTCATACAAAGATCGAAACATGATGAAAATCAGCTACAAATATTCTTCACAAAACTACTTTCTCTTCTTTAGCTAGCTTGAACTAGTTTTTGATGCTGTCGAAAGTTGACATTTATAAAAATTATTTCATATACAAGTGTCTTGCTGACAAAAGAGATTTAAACTCATGAGTTTACAAACATTTAAAGGTGATCGAAAATTTGAGTCTCATAGCTTTATTTATAAATGACCTGCAAATGAAATCTATTTGAATTGGTAAGTTGGAATTAGATGGATTTAATCTTGAAGACAATAAATTGTTCTAGTACTAGCAAAATGATTTTATTTATGTTTATTATATTTTTTTGAAAATTTTTAGCTAATAATAAACTTCAAATTGAATGTCTTTTGACTATCTTACAGAATAAATCTAAGTATAAACACACCAAGTTGATAAACATTTAATTTAAGACCTTAACCTTATACTAAAACATTTTGTAATAAGTCAGCAGAGATATTACTTCATATAAAAGCTAAAAATATAGGAGGTATATGAATTGAAAGCACAGATACTTTAATGCAATGTGGTTTGAAAATCAAAAGTGCTGACTGTCATACACAGTTTAATATAACTTAAGTAATATAATAGTTACTAAAGTAAAGCCAGGTTATAAAAATATTATTATAGTATTCATACTTTAAAAACCAGTTTTAACAAAAACCTCATTTTTTAATTAGTTGTGTTTATCTAATCACTCTGTTGTCCTAAACTAAAAAACTATTCTGAATCTCAATAAAAATTCCTAGAAATAAACAAATGTAACTTAGTCTTATTTAGTAAGCTTTTGTGAATGAAGCAAACATAAATTATTTTCTGAATCAATACAACAAATAGATAATACTACAGAATACTTCAAAGACGGTAATAGCCATGTAAACGCTTCAGAGATTTATCAAGTGTTTCCCTTTTAACTACAGCCATTACAATTACATTCTATTTGTACAAGCTTATTGATCAAGTTTGTTTACAGATTGTTGAGAAAGTAAGTTGATTACAATTATATAAATCTTATTTTAGCTCTTGTCTATTATATATTCACAAAAAAAAAAAAAATTTTCAGGCCGGTTAAAGTCTTTTAAGTAAGACATTTTTTTTAAATAATCGACTCTACTATCTTATTAAAAGAATATAAATTATTTTACTGAGATAGATTAAAACTATTTTTAACCAGAAAGCTATAAATAGTCTTTAAGAAATAAATAGACGATTTATTAAAAAAGTTAACAAGTTGTTGTATAAAAACTTGTGCAAACAAAACTTAAAATAAAAATAAAGTCACTAAATAGTTATTTGACAAGTTAATTGTGCTAAATATAATTCTTTTAAACTAATCTAACTAATTAAAAAAGTACAACTAAGTTACAGAAAACGTTAAAAATTCGAAAGCAAACTTAAAAGAATCAATTAAGCAAGACTGAAAAAGTATAAATCATTGTATTAATTGTCTATTCACTATTCATGTGTGCCATTGGCTTCAACAACAGTCTGAAAAAACATAAAATATCGATACTAAGTTGTTGTTGTTACAAAGCCAATATTTAAAAGCCACAACATTTGTGTGAATATTGAGTCAGTGACAAAAGATGTTTTTATTGTGAATTCCTATAAAATACTTCTTTAAGCTAATAATTCAGCTCATATAAAAACCATTATATAGTTTCGAATATTTTGCTTACATTGTTTAATATATAATAGGATACTTTATTTTTTCGAATAACAAACTTTTTCAAAAAATTAGAAAAGTAATTTAAAAAACTTACCAGTCAGATGGTTGTATAGAGTTTTTCTTTTTAATAAATCTATCTATTTACAATAATACAAACAACTTTACAAAAAACACAAAATATCTCTGAACAACTTCAACACTATTGCACAAATAGTTTGGTCTAACAAGTTTCTTTCCATCATACTTATTTTTAATAATGATGTCATAAAGTACAGTGGCATAAATTTAAATATTCAATTTAAGTAAGATACTTAATCATAGACAAAAATAGAAACTACATTAATACAAAAAAGAGAAATAAATTGTTATTAGCAATAGCAAACAATTAGAATAAATGTACATGTTTTTAAGATTTAACAAATAAACCTTATCACTTCTAAATTTTATCATGAAAGCTAATAAGCAGTCCGATTGATTTGTTATTTGTTCGATAAAATAATTTACAAGGAACAACCATAAGGAGAGTCATATACTAACTCCAAGACTTCTTTAAAGATCTCAATCTTTGATACGCTCTCAGAGGCTCGTCAATCAAAACTAACCCACTCTGCAACTTAAAAAATACTCATTGGATTAACAACTTTTTCAATAGGGTAACTGCGGTTCGAAATTTTCTTTCCCGAACCCATTAAAATCGATAACCTCCTTTAAAGATTTGTTAAAAAGATATGAATTTATTAATTTTGTTAATGAGTGATATATAATAATGAGAGTTTCTTAAGTTTCTCCCTTATTTTCTCATCTTATTTTTGGTTTATATCCTTTTTTAACTCTTCAAATTTCTTGTTTTAATTTCTATATCAATTTATGTAAAGCTGTGATACTTAAGACTTTTTTGTTATCTTTCTGCAGTCATATTATTTTGTGTTCACTGTAAGAGCTATATAATGTGTCATCTGCACCTGAATACAAGTAAAGGACAAATTAGCGGGGAAGAAGGTCTATGGAAGACAGTAGAAGGCATAATAAGCAGATGTTTAAAGAATCAATAAATCCTCAATCTTATATTTTACGGTGATTCCGGTAATCAAGGTCCTTTACTAGACTGGGTTAGAACTCAGAAGTGGCTGCCTACTGAATAACTTAGACATTAAAGTTTAAAAGGAAGTTTGACAATAGCTTCACCTAGTTAAGGATACCTTAGAGCCACTGTTTTATGCAAATATAGTAAATGAAAAGTGTGCAGCCTGAGAGTCATCATTCTTTGGCTTCAAAGCGACTGGTTTGTGAAAATTGTACATAAGGAAAATCCAAACTACAACAACCATTTCACATTACAACTCATATTAAGAGCAAAGTCGAAAGAAAGTTCAGTCTACAGTAAGTAGAGTCTAAGAAAAAATCTGAACATTCGATAATGAAACTATTGTTCTCTTCTGTGCTACCGAGGCAAGCGCTAACTCATGGTCAAAATCTAAAGATATGCGAAAGAAGTCAGCAAACGACAAATGACATTATCCAACCAGTAGGACTGAGCTCTCTTCTGGAATATTTTGAGAATATTAAAGGCAAAATAAAATAATTGTTGTAGTAGTAAATGACAAAAGTAAATAATTGCAATTGTTCATTGATATATTTTAGGCATGGTAGCACTAATAATTTTCTGCCAGCATTTGAAATTAGTATCTTAAGATTGATTGCATACTAACTAACCGTGTTGTCCTGCTCCATCAGCTGGTTATGGTAACTAATGTAGATGATACAATTAATTTTTGGTAATTTTGTTACAGCAGCTAATCTTTTACACTTACCAGAAGATTAGATTTAAAAGATTACGCGCTAAATAGCTTTAAAATCCGTTTTTTACCATAATATTTATTATTAGATACTAAATTTTGGATATATTTGTATGGTCCAATGTATTAAGAAAGTCGATAAGTATTAAGAATTTTTAGAAGTTTTTGTCATAAACATTTACTGTTAATTTCGGTGCATTGTATCATTTGACTTTTAATAAGAAGAATATTTAACCTCAAACTTTATTATGTCTCATAGACAGATAAATAACAGTAATAAAAGTTTCTTTAAAGTCAGTCTGAATGAATTAATTTGTATACTGATGTGCTTATAGTTGGTTTTAACCACTTTATAACATTAACTTGAAAATAAAAAATAATAAAAAAGCTCTTTATTAAAAACTTAGTTCTTTTTTTATAAAACTAGGTTTTAAAATAAATGAAATCAATCAAATCCTAGAATAATGTAGTTTAGCTGCCTAAATACTCAAAGTAGCCATATTAATATGTATGTTCTGCGCAGCATTTGAACTTTTCTTATATCAGACAAAATGGGTGCTTGCCACTAAATTCTTCTTGTAATTATGTTACATCTTTATGGAAAAGAAAAAAATCTTCGTTCATAATGAAATATTTTTTGACTCTGTTGATTTAACTCCAAAATCAAGTTAATCTTATAATTAATGTGGATTCAATTAATGTTTTATAATTCAACCAGATATCATCAAAAAAGTTCTTATAACATTTTGTTTTAGTTTATTATTTGTGTTTTTTCTTTATGTTTTTGATATATTTTACTTTATATTTAATAGTTTATTTTAGAAACATATCAATTCATAGACATTTTGATATAACTAAAATTTTTAAGTTTGCTTTTTTAATAGATTAATTGAAATAAAACTATTATTATTTAGTTTTATACATTTAATATTTTTTCTATTTAGATTATTATAATCTTTTTTATTTTTTAAATAGAATTTCCTTTCATAGTATTCATGATATTCTTTATTATTTGTTTTTAAAGTATTTATTGAAATTTATATATTTCTTATAAAGAGGTATTTTCTTAAACAATTTATATATGATACTATTTTAAGTAATAAAAAGTGAGTACATCATTTTATTATTAAACTTCAAGTCCTGTATTTATATTTGGTACATCTATTTTTTGATTAATTTTTCTTTAAAGATTATAAGTTATCTAAACTTTTTTATTTCTTTTTATAATGATCCATTTATAAGTGGCTTAATAATCACCTTAATTTGTGATTTATAAATGATTACAGATAAATAAGATTTTCTATTTAAAAAAATAGAATTTATTTGCTTTAAATTTTTTATTCATTTTTTTTTAGTTTAAATTTATTTGATTTGATTGTAATATTATAATAATAATTATTATTTATTAGTTCTCTAATAATAGCTTTTTACTACTTCTAAAATGTTTTTAAACCTATAAAGTATAAAATATTTTGTTGAAGTGTTAATTGGTTCATTTTATTAGTAGCCTTAGTGATATATTTTAAAATTGAAATAGCTTCTACTTATTAAAAAAGCTATTATTAAACAACATTTTATTATCATAAGTATATGATATGTTTTAAATTAATAGTCAAATTATTGAACTATATTTATTGATAATCTTGATACAAACTTAACTTTCAAATTAGTCATATTTTTTTATTTAAAAGCTACAAATATTTTTTACAAATTTATTCAAAGTTTCTGTATTTATCTCAGAAATTAACAAAAAAGTATGTTAAAGTCAAAAACTTTGTTAATTAAAACAAAATCTAAAAAGATTTTAAGAATTGTTCGTGAACATTATTTAAGAGATGATATAGAAACAGGATTAGAAAATAACAAACTAGAAAGGATACCATCACTGAAAAGTGAACTATTTCCATCTGAACATTACATATGTCCTGATACAAATGTTGTTCTTCATCAGATGGATGTTCTTGATCATTCATCCGTGAAAAATGTGATCATTCTACAGACAGTATTGAAGGAAGTGCGACATAGGTCTTCAGCAATCTACAAAAAACTTCGTTCTCTTATCGAGCTACCAAACAAACATTTTTTTGTTTTTTCAAATGAGCTTTGTAAAGATACATGGGAAGAAAGAAAGAAGGGAGAGTCCAGCAATGATCTAAATGATCGATTGATTCGTGTTGCTGCTACATTTTACAACCAACAACTGAAAGAACGAGATCAGATGTGTGTTCTTATTACTAATGATAAAGCAAACAAGGAGAAAGCAGTAGCTGATGGACTTGATTGTGTTACTGCTGAAGAATATTTCAATTCTGTAGTTGGGTTTCCTGAACTTGCTGATAAGTTAGCCAAGAATGATGAAACAGTTGAAGTTAACAACAAATGTTCCTATCATGAGCATCTCAAACTTTCAACTTTAAATATTGGAATAAAAAGTGGCAAATACCATCAAGGTAAATTGAGAATCTCACAGGACAACTATTTAGAAGGTCGAGTCTCAATTGATGATGAGAAAGAAGTCTTGATTCAAGGTCGTGAAAACCTAAATCGCGCGGTTCATGAAGATATTATTGCTATTGAAGTTTTCGACCAATCACGATGGAGCTTGCCGAGTGATGTGGTTCTTGATGTCACAATGCAACCTGGAGCTGAAATCAAGCAAAATGGGGAAGGACCAGCAGCTAAGAAGAGACGGGGCGGAGTACCCACTGGCCGAGTTGTTGGTATCATCAAACGTAATTGGCGACCTTACTGTGGAATCTTGGAGCAATTTAACAGCGCTAAAAGTACGCGACATCTTTTTACACCAGCAGCTAAACGGATTCCACGAATCCAAATCGAAACCAAACAAGCTGAAAAGCTCTTCGGGCAGAGGCTTCTAGTTGCCATTGATTCCTGGCCCCGGCACTCTAAGTACCCTCACGGACATTTTGTTCGCGCGTTGGGCGAAGTTGGTGATAAAAACACTGAAAATGAAGTGATTCTTCTGGAACACGACATTGCTCATGAACCCTTCTCACAAGCAGTCCTTAACTGTTTGCCTTCTGCTGATTGGACGATTCCTGAAACGGAACTGAAACGTCGCACCGACTTACGTCACCTACCCGTTTGTAGCGTGGACCCTCCCGGATGTACAGATATCGATGATTGTCTCCATTGCTGTCCCAGAGAAGACGGACTTCTTGAGGTTGGTGTCCACATTGCTGACGTCACTTACTTCATCCGTCCTAACACCCCTCTGGACAAAGAGTCAAGTCAAAGGGCCACAACTGTCTATTTGTGTGACAAACGTATTGATATGGTCCCTGAACTGCTGTCCTCTAACCTTTGCTCACTTCGAGATGATGGTGACCGTTTGGCTTTTTCCTGTCTCTGGACCATGACCGAGGACGCCCAGATTGTCTCGACCAAATTCTGCAAGTCTGTAATCAGGTCGAGATCCTCTATGACGTATGCACAAGCGCAAATGTTGATCAATGACGAGAAACAGACTGATGACATCACGAAAGGATTGAGAAATCTGAACAAGTTGGCGAAGCTTTTAAAATCGCGTCGAATCGAAGCAGGTGCTTTGAGCCTAGCTTCTGCTGAGGTTCGTTTCCATGTCGACAGCGAGACTCATGACCCCATCGATTTGCATACCAAAGAAATTCGTGAAACCAACTCGATGGTCGAGGAGTTTATGTTGTTGGCTAATTGTTCAGTCGCTCGCCACATCCAAAGCGAATTCGCTGATTGCGCGGTTCTTCGTCGTCACCCAGAACCACCAAATTCCAACTTTGATGTCCTCATCAATTCAGCAAAAGCGCGTAACATCCATTTATCCACAGCTACATCACGTGACCTAGCACTGTCCCTAGATGCGCTCGAAAACACCTCGTCATCACACGTAGCTACCCTGCTGCGTATCCTAGCAACCAGATGCATGATGCAGGCAGTTTATTTTTGTAGTGGTTTGGAATCTGATTTCCGTCACTATGGTCTTGCTGCTCCTATCTACACCCACTTTACTTCACCAATTCGTCGTTACTCTGACATCATGGTTCATCGGTTACTTGCTGCTAGCATTGATGCCGATCGAACATTTCCACAACTTCTCGACAAACACGCCATCCATAAGGTTTGTGCTAATCTCAATATTCGCCACCGGATGGCGCAATACGCCCAGCGTGCTTCAGTAGCTCTTCACACTCAAATTTATTTTCGCGGTAAGACTGTTGATGAAGAAGCTTATGTCATCTTTGCTCGTAAAAACGCTGTTCAAGTCCTCATAACCAAATATGGACTAGAAGGAACTGTCTTCCTTGATCGGTGTAGCTCTTCTGGTGAGCGACTTGATCCTGCTGAGCTGCATTATGATGAAGAGCGCTGTTTAGTGAGCGTGCGTGACGTCACACTTCACGTGTTTGATAAAGTGGTCGTTCGTATTTCGCATGATGCCTCTAACATCCAACACCAAAGGATCAATATGCATCTGATAAGTCCTTTTATTCGAGGAGTTAGTGTTGATGTATCTCAAAAGTCTTAGTGAAGATTTGTTCTAATTGAAAGTAATAAAATCTACATCTTCCTCATTTCGATCTTTCATTTTCTTTTCTTTCATAAACAACAAATTAGAGAATCAAAAAAGCATCAGTAAACATTTGAAATATGAAGATTAGAGTATTCAGTTGATTAGTTATATTTAGTTTAGATACAGAGAAATAAAATGAGTTTTTCAGATAGTTTTTACAGATTCATTTTTACAGTTTATCTTATGTATAAGGTTTTGTAAAGTTTTCTCACTAATAATTGTTGCTCAACTGATTTCTAAACTCTATTCTCCAAATCAAGTTTAAATCCAGTCAGGTTTGGATAACACTAACTACCTCAACTTCAAATTTTTGCAGCTTCAAATTAAATAAATGATTGACTTTGACTTCCAAATTTTGTTAAATTTCACTTTAGTTTTTTTTACAAAATCCTTTTTAACAGCTAACTTTTTCATTTCCATTAAGTTTATTAGTTTTATTTTATCTAACAATAAAATTTTAATTATGTTTTCAGACTAAAGCTTAGTTCATTAACTTAGAAAAGCTAAAACAGCGTCGTTTAGCTGAACAAATAAATCGCATGAAAGAAAATGTAATCAATTTAATGGGAAAAACTAGTCTTTAATTTAGTTGAAATTATCAAAATCATTTTTAGACGCATACTGTCATTCCTTATACTTTGATTTGATTATTACTCAAACTTCAGCAAAATATTTTGGCATCAAGTAAATTAAATTTTATTTATTAATTGCTAAAACTCGATATCAGTCGTTTCTTATTATTAATACATTAATTAAAAATGACAGTACGTTGTTTTAATAAAAAGTTAAACTTGAAGCATACTTAAACTCATTTAATTAATATAACTTACAAGATTGACTACTTGACAAGTTTTTATCTGATTTCTTATACAGTAAAACTTATTGTAAATTAAAAATTGTCTGCTAATAAACGTTGTAATAAAGAGTTCATTTGCTTTATTTCAGTTTGATAAAACATTACCTGAATTTTTCCTAGTGACTTAAAAGTTAAACATTACAAGCTACCAGAAATTGCAAAAATAGAAGACAATTACTTATAGTTTATTGAATAATTCATATATTATACCTACAAGCATAATATTATTTAGATTTTTTAAACTTTATTCGTTGTGGTTAAATAAAAGCAAATAATCTCAAGGGATACGACAAACTTAGAATTGATTACTGTTAAGTTTTTTTAAACTTTCTTTTGTGTGACAAAATATAAAAATGTAAGGTGTTGCAATATACAAGAGCGCAAGAAAATTAAAAACTATTATGAAAAAGTAAATAACAGAATGAGAGATGACTTTTTTTGTATGAAGATCTGGAAAGCGAACAGCAGAATAACTGTAATATCCAAAAGTTGGTTTAAGTTTGATGCATCTGTTAGGAAAATGAGGTTTACCTGCAGAATAGAAATCCCCACTTTAGATTGGTAATATGCTTTTTAGAGTTTTATTCAACTTAAATAAAAGAAAAAGACTAAAATTCAGTTGTTAAATCTGAAAGAGAGGATCACAACACTCAATCTCACATTTGTGATTATAACTAATATACTCATTGATGTTTGTGATGAAAGAACAGTTAGTACACCAATAACATTACAAGTGACGCTTGATCGCCATTCAAGATCATGGTAACAATATTCACCTGAAAACTGTTGTGATTTGATACCAAGTATCAGTAGAACAAAACCCATTATTAAATCAGAAAAATGAAGTTAAAATAATAGTTAAAGTGGTTTTCAATTTAAGAAAATTGTTGTTTTGTGCTTTCACCAACTTTACTAAATGTTTTTTGAACTACTATCAAGTTAACGGTTAATGCAATTATCGAAGTGAACCAAATAGAAAGATAAAATGTCATTTCAAATGATGACAAAATATGATTACTAGATATAATTAGAACCATCAGAACAACCTATAGTTGACAAGCTCAAACTTGCTTATAAAGGTAAGGCTTTTATTCAAGCAATAAAAATGAGTTTCAGATGAACAATTATTTCATCTAAACAATCCATGTTTAAATCACAATGCGATTTTAGGTCAAGTCTTTTGAAGTCACAAAAGTCACTAAACTTGCTAAAACTGACGTTTACACCACCTTTAATACTCATTAAGATAAATGAATCACCAAAATAAAATATTTTAATCTTTTTTGCGTTATGGTTGTTAAATAAGTTTTTGATGTTTTAGGATCAGCAGAAATATTTTCAAAGTAAGTGATGAAATAAAATGATAATAAGTTTTATGTTTCATATTACAATGATTCTTAAAACTCTTTTTAGATCGTTACCGATAACCATCTGAACAAACAAACATAGCAGATTTAGAAAAATATTTTTAGAGCATTGGAAGATTACACATTTAGAAAAAGTATTTAAAGAGTCAACATCCAGACATTAAGATAAACATTCATCTTTTAGTGTAGAATTACCACTCCACCACAAAAAGTTTGTTTTTAGAAAAAGGGAATTAACTAGTTTTTTCTTTATACAAAATAAAGGAACAATTAAATTTCATAAATATATTTTTTTAAAGACATAGGGTTTGGAGCGTCCTTAAAAATACTAGGTAATGGATAAAAAGAATAATTGAAAGGTATTTGAAGACTAGTTTTCTCTCTTTTAGCTATCAAGTAATGGATGAAAACCTCAATAGATCTTGCTCCGTCACTAGAAAATAATTTAATCTAGAGAGAAAAACTGACTTTCTTAAAAGTAGCTGCTTCTATAGCATGAGAAAATTAGATCACTTAAAAGATGAAGTTGGTGAAAATCGATTTCTGTAAAACTATTTTTTCGTTAACTTTCATATTTTTGATATTATTAAATCTAATTTGCATCTTACAAGAATAGTCCCTTAGTACAAACTTAAATCCCAACTTTGTAATCTACACTAGCTTCTTGCGGCATCTGCATTATTAGAAAGGCAATAACTAAGTAGAACTAACTGTTGAAAGTTCAAATTGAATTAATAAATTTTCTTCTTTTTGAAGTGACAAAGAGATCGAAGAATATATTCCTTATAGATTAAAAAAAAGATATTATACATCAAACATTATCGCAGATAGTTTTCAAAAGTAGGTTTATGAAAAGTTAAAAATCTTATTTTGCGAAAGACTTTAATTGGTAATTCAATCGTTTTTATGCGAACTTCTGAACCAATTATGATGTTTCCTTCAATTTTTTCTCAAATCAATTTTGAAGGGCCGCAATGAGAAAATTTATTTAAATTTTTCCATTAACAACAATATATTAGTAGATAAGCAGTAGATAAAGATTTCTACAAAGATGAAAAAGTTAAAAAAGTATTAAATATTAAATAAATTTCATTGAATAATAGTCGTGCTAAACCAAATCAACTGAACTTATAAATCTTATTTTATCAATTTTCATTTTAAAATTTTATTTCTTCCAGTTCAACTTGAAATATTCTAAACATAAAAATTCACTGAATATTTGTTCAAAGTGTGAACTTCTAAATTAGCAAAAGGTTAAAAGAGATTTATATGTCAAGGTTGAGTCATTCTAAATGACTTTCTTTAAATTTCTATCTTTATGATTTCTATCCAAACTAGTATATTTAAAAGCTTTTTCTTTTCGAAATATAAATTTTTTAGATTTTTGAATATATTATTTTACTCTTCTTTTTACTTTTTAAACTAAGCTGATATAATAAGCGAGACATCTCGTTTCTATATGACGCATCACAATATCTATAAAAGAGGCGAATACTGCCACCCTCATTTCATCCTGCAAAATAGCTCAATATCATGCCTTTGTCTATTTTCAGATATTTTTCCAAAGCTCCTTGGCAACGAATGGGTATCTGTGTTGGCAGGGATAGTTCGTGCGGCTCAGCATTTTTGGCAATGAAGAATGAATGGGCAACTCTACAGTAAATTTCAAAGACTTATTGGATGCACGTCAAAAGTGGGACTTGCAAATCTTTCTAAAAGTCACTTTCATGACTTTTTAATATAAATGATGATGATGCAGTAAAACACAAACTGTAGATGACGTCACAGCGACGTCATTACTCATTTAGATTTAGAGTGAAGATGTTGTCGCTCTGGTCTGTTAGTTACTCTGTGACGTTTTTGAATGATTTGAATGACACCGGTAGTGCCTTGAGGTCCAAGGATAGATGACCATATAGTGGCAGAAAGTATGGACGAAAGAAACACCGAGAAAGAGCGATAGAAGGGCTAAGAATAAAATCACACGTAATAAAACTTTATACGCTTATAGAGATCAAATGATCTAAATGAAGCTAGAAGACTTAGAAGATTAGCCCTTTATGTTTCTAAGTATATAGAAGATGATAAAAATAAAAATCAGTTGTTCTTTATCGACATTGAATAAAGTACTGAGCGAATAACGCGCGTGTTGTACTAGTCATCAACCTCAAGTTTTATTTTATGTGAATTTGAGCAGATAATGAAGTCATCACAAAAGCTGAAAGCTTTTTCTTATTGATCCGATAAATGATAATTACAAAAAGCTTATAAAAACATTACACTGTAATAAGAGCAGACTGCCTCTCATTATAATTTATCGAAAACCATGGACTTGATAATCAGTAAAACAACTATTCCCTTCATTGAAATACCTAGTAGAGAAAATAAATAGTATTTTCTCTATGTTACAACATTTCAAACATATTTTCAGCTTGTTTCATTCAAAATGACTAAACATGTGTTAGGTATATTTCTTAATTTGTACTTATTATTAGAGTTATTATTAGTTTAGAAATTATTTGTAAGAAAACAAAAGAAACTAAGCTAACGTTCAACAATTAATAACAGCAACGCATCTTTTGAAATAATTCTTTGAAATGTCGACAATTTATTATATTTCATCAAATCAAACTTTATTGCATTAATTAATTATTATAGAAATAAGGTACAACTATCCATGAAATAAATATTTCGCTTTATTGAAAATAAACTTTGTTTGTTTAAGACTAGGTTTGTTTTGTAAAGTAGTTAAAACTTAAACTTTATCATTACACAAAGATTTCTCACTTAAACATTTTATAGAACCATTTTGCTAGTACTAGAACGATTTATTGTCTTCAAAATTAAACCCACCTAATTCCATCTTGCCAAGTCAAATAAATTTCATTTGTAAATAAAGCTATGAGACTCAAATTTTCGATCACCTTTAAATGTTTGTAAACTCATGAGTTTAAAGCTCTTTTGTCAGCAAGACACTTGTATATGAAATGATTTTTATAAATGTCAACTTTCGACAGCATCAAAAACTAGTTCAAGCTAGCTAAAGAAGAGAAAGTAGTTTTGTGAAGAATATTTGTAGCTGATTTTCATCATGTTTCGATCTTTGTATGAAGCTATCAGTGGTTACGTTCCAAAAAAAAAGTTAAAACAAAAAATGAAAAAAAAAGATTGTGAGTCAAAGTTAATATTGAACTTTTGTTTGTTTGTAATCGATTAAACATAACTACTGCGTTTGAGGTCCGAATTATTACATTTAATAAAATTACATACATTATAAGATAAACAAATTTTAAAAACAAAGAGATTTTTACATATTTTGTGACGAAAAACTGATAACTATTCTAATCTTGAGACAGAGAAAAATGTTAAATAAAAGTGATTTGTTTTCATAATTTTTTGTATGTTATAAGTGGTAGGAGATGGAAAGAATATAAAGCCAGTACTTAAAACCATTTACACTTGTAATCCTGATTGTGAGGTTAGTGTGTTTAATAAGTTACAAATTGAAGATAAGATACAGAAGAAAGTTAACAAATATTTACTTAAAGTTAATTTCAACAAGTGTTGCAGAACCAAATTAAGCTCATAACGTAATTTATAAATCTAAGAAGATAAAAATTTAATTCGAAGCTATCGTGACACTTTTTAAATGTATATTTAGTTATAATTTCAAAATGTTTTTCTTTATATATATAAATCTTTTAAATCTACAAAAACATTACTAATATAGTTTTTATTTGTGTAAAATATTAAAAAATTCTTTAAGACTTTTGATTTCCTCTTAACTTCAAATAACTTTTATACTTGTGTAACTCTGTAAATCATTTGATTTGTTTCTTTTGTAGAGACAAAATCAGAGATCAAAGAAAATTTTTGATAAAATTAAAATGATTCGACCAAGCAAAAGTGAAACCTTCGCTTACGTCACCTTTTCTAATGATAATAAAACGACTAAAGTGAGTAAAAAGCTTTTTCTAAGGGTATAAAGAAAATATTTCTACTTGATGTAATTTGTGATTAATGATCTAAGTTAAAAAATCAATGATAAACGAATTAATCTCGCTCTCATATAAATGTGAGAAGAGTTCAACGATTTTGAGTCGAATGACTTTTAACTTTGATTCATCTATTTGATGGCAGAAAACGTCTAAATCACAAGTAGATACTTCAAAAATTAAGATGAGTGATTCAGATTACTGCAGTTGTAAAAGTGATTCATTTGTGTCATTTTGCTCTAACTCATCTTATAAAGAAAATTCAGATATCTTTGAATTACTTCGATCGCAACGAGCATTCAGATCTATATTTTCTGGACCTTCTAATTTAAGTTAATTCACATTGAAAAGTAAATAACTTTATTAAAATAAAAGAGTAAAAAAAGTTTACTTAATGAGCTTGTAGGTTACTTCATTAAACTGTTTTAGATTTAAGTCAAAGGAAAAACTGTTTTGTTAAATAAAACAAATCGAAAAAATCTACGTTCGAACATTATAAATTTACTTTTAATTATACTTATATTTGTCTAATGATGAAAATATGTAAAATAAAAGAATGTAAATATAAATCTTTAGTTTATAACATGTACTTTAGCGATTTCAACACAATTATATGAAATTAAAGTTATTTGAATCTAATCAAATATGAAATAAAACATCTGAGTTTAAAGTTTAATACATGAGCGGCCTCTAGCTGTAAAATAATTTTTGAATAATAAAGTTTTATAAAATGAGTTGATTGCGAAAGCAAATGTTATGATTTTTTTCTTAAATATTAAATAGAATAACAAATCTTATATTTCCAAAAATAAATTAGTTGAAAGACAAGAAAACTCAGTAGAAAATAATTATTCTTATAACTAAGTAAACAATTAATTATGCTCAAATGATTTGTATACTCTCTATGGAGTTAAAAAAGATTCTTTTAAAAGATATGGATTTTTCACTCAATTGTGAACAGCTCGACACAAATTTGTAAAGTTGTACACTTGAAAATTGAAAGTTATTAAATTAAAATAATTGATTTCGGTAAAAAGCTCTCCAAACAAATTAGCTTCTTCAAAACTTGCCAATTTTTATAATCTTTAAAAAAGTGATTTACTTAATTATCAAACAGCTTTAATTTATGCGTTCAGTAATATCAACAATCAGAACAAGCACAGTAAATATAAACTTCAAAATAAGAAGATTTAGTGATATACAATAAATATGAGTTTGTTTAGATAGATCGTGCTTCTCAGAAAAGCTTTCTATCTTCTAATGATTAGTTTAAACATTAATTTTCTTTTGTGGTTGATGCATTTTGTAAAATATTTAATTGAAAAAAAAGAAAAATTAATTTGGCAAAACCAATAGTTATAATTAAATGCTGTTGCAAAAATCGTTAAAATAAATTAAGTACAAAAAAAGTTTACTCGAATATTGATAAACGATATAATAAGTTTCAAAAGATAACTAAATGCATATTAAAATTACAGACTCTGTCGCCATCTTCTACATCTCGAACATCTACAGAAAAAGAAAGCAAAAGAACAACGAAAACAAAAATAGTTTGCTATGTAGATAGCAATATAGGGTCTTAATTAATTAAACAAATTTTAATCTAAAGTTGATTTTAGTAATTGCCTACTTTTTTTGATATTTGTGTATTGAGAGCTTATCTTTTATTGTATCAATATTTTATTTGTGCTTTCTCATTAATTAGAAAACTATACAGGGTACTTCCATTTTTGAGATTAGTTTAAAAAATTATACATTTGTTTATTTTATTGATAGTGTTTATGTTTGCAAAGCTTTAAAAGTTTCCAGTAACTGTTTATTATTGTAGGATCAAATAAATTAATGGTTAGAAATCCCGATTAAAAAATAGGATAATGTTTTCAAATACTTAAATTTTCGAAATTGAACGAAATAAAAATTATTTTGATCATTTTTTATTGTTTTATACAAATAGGTCAACTCAAATTTAATAGTTATAACTTTACAATCCATTATTTTAAGAAATCTATTTTAACTAAACATAATTAATGTTTTTAAGGAGTTTGATTGAATAAAAGGTGATTAAAATACTTTGATTGTAAAGATAATTTTGCTGACTCAAAAAATAATTAAAAAATAGAATTAATATTCATGCTAAACTTAATATTTTTACTTTCGTATGATAACGAAAATAAATTTGGCATGAAGAATATTTTCTTTTCAAAGTTTTTATCTAAATATCAAATTTCTTGAATAGAATTTCATATTTTTCTACGTTAGTCAGAAGTGTTTTGGAAACAATTTTCATAGAAAAGCAATAATCATTATGACATTAGAGTCTTGATTATTTGATTATGGCAGCTTACATTTCTCATATGGTCATTTGCACAGAAGTAATTTGAAATTGAACTATTGTCTTTTTGCTCATACTTTCTGCATGGTGCAAACACCTTATAGTATAATAAAGTTTAAATAAGAGCTTATTATCACAATATTTTAGAATACATCTATAATTCAAAATAAAGTAATTTTAATTTTGTTGATTTTAAAAACTTTATTTGTAATTATTTCATTATTTGATGATCGATTTTGATTGAGTCTTTTCTTCGTGATGTGAGGTTCTTAGATTATATGAAGAAACCAACAAAATCATATCTAATCATAAGTGCTTAAAAAAATAAATGTTGATATTTATTAATAAAATTTAAATTGTTTTTGTTATTTTTATGCTTGTCATGAAAATGATTAGATATTCATTTGGCTTTTCTCTAGAAAAAGATTTTGCATCAGGAGCTTAATCTAGATCACGTGACTTCTAGGTGTCATTTTAAAGACACTTAAAGCATAATTCTGGAGTTGGCTTAGTAAGCAGAATAGTCTTAAATTAATTTTCCTTTTTTTCTACTTTTATCGTTTCACTTTTGTATTTAGGTAAAAATAAAGAGCAAAAAAAGTGATTATAGCAACATCCAGTCGAAGGTAGAAAGTAAAACAAATGCAAATCATTCTCCAGGAGGTGGAAAGGTACTTTGCAAGTATAAACCATTTACTTGATGACAAAATTAAGTTCTGATAAGATTTAAACTAAGTACTCGATTTCGTCAACTGTTGTATTACTAGAAACTAAATTATATAATTTGAAAATAATTTCAGCATCAATGATGAAATGTGTTTTCGATTTTAACTTCATAATTACTAAAGCTTTTCTTTCAATCTACTTTTCTGAGTACTTGTTTGATGTAAATGATGTAAACCATATAAGATACGCAGACATTTAGATGTAAGAAAACTTGCCTAATTGTTTCTGGAAGTTTAGTTTTAAATAATTCAAATTGAAGTTTATAATTTCTCATTGGCTGTTTTTCAAGACCGATGTAAACATGTTATCAATATCTGATGGAAAGTTTTTCGGAAATCTAATTTGTTATATGCCTTGCTGATTGTAGAAACTAATTAAAGCTAAGTATTTTTGGGTTTCAGGTAAAAGTTATCAATAGAAAATTGGATTTCAGCAACGTAACCTCTAAGTGTGGGTCACTTAGCAACAGCAGTCACCGTCCAGGTCCAGTTTATTAGTATCTGTTTAAATTGTTCAGCATTCAAACAACTTTTGTCAAAAATTTTTTAATCTTAAAGTTCAAATGATCTGAAATTTTTAAAACTTTGCTTATTGTATCAATAATCAATCAAAAATATACTAATTATATTGTGATAAACTTAACTTTTTGCTTTTAATCAAAGTTAGAAAAATTATTAAACTCTTTTTTTAATTTAAAGTTTTGTTAATTATACTCAAACTTATCATTTTAAAAATGAAGTTAATTAATTAGGTGGCGGCAACGTTAAAATATTTGATCAACCAATTGTATACAAAACAAGAAAAAAGGTAAGTATTTATTTGGCGAAGCAAAATGTTTAAATACTTTTCAGGTATTAAGTTTAGAGTAATTAATGAGGGTACATCATCAAATTGAAACTTTTTTGATGTTTATTTATTAACACATTTTTTTATTTTGATTAATCATCTAGCATAGATATTTGTTTATAATTTAATTACTTAAAGCTAATAAAATAAAGTATCAATATTGCTAAATAAACAATGTCTCATGCAAACAATGTTTCTATAATGGCCTGTAATGTTTTATTAAGCAAGTGATTAATAATTATTGTCGAATTAAATCACTGCTAATTAGTTAAACGAGCGTTTATATGAGATTAGACCATGTAATGAAACAATCTTAACTAAAATTAATATTCTGGATTTAAAAATTACATTGTTATCTATCTTTGTAATAAATGAAAACTTATTTATTTTATTATTTTTTTATTTTTAGAAAGTTTTCTGTAATCTGTGATTAATTTTTTTCAGAAAAGCTTCGATCCTAAGCAGCACTCTCTTCAATAGAAGATTGTTCGACTATGGTCTCAACGCGGCTTACATTTCAGCATCACGTCAACCTATTTTACTAATAACCCAGTTATTGAAGTTTTATTTTCAACATACAAACCTAAATCCCTTGAAAGCTTTTTCGAACTACGCATAACTTCATACATATAAATAAGTTAAAAGCTGTAAAAATAATCTTAAATTGTTTTTACTTAGAAAATCAATAAACAGATTCTAAACAACTGTTCATGAAAAATTGAGTTGATAATCTTATGGCTTGCATAGCTTTAAAATAAATTTTCAAGCTAATAACCCTTGACGAAAAATTTAAAAGTTAATCGGAAGAAAGTTGAAACATTTATTTTTGCTATGAAATATCATGTACTGATAGAACATTTGTTTTTTGTTTGAATATATTAGACATATAATTACTTGCAAATGATTTTATCTGTTAACTTATTTTATATTAAAAACTTATTAGATATCCAGGTACGGATATCTATAAAAGATAAAAACGTCCAACACTTGTGTTTTGCAAAGATGGCTTTGCAAGCTTCAATCAATAATTCTTCTGGTGTTAGTGTCTTTACTGTAAACGAGCTTAAATAGTTTCTCATGTTGAATAAGCTTGAATTATTTATTTTATTTATAACGATAAACGAGAAAGAGATTGCTTGAAGAGAGCACCTCTTGCTAACACACATTCTAACAAATGATACCGAATAAATATAATTAAGGTGGAAATATAAAAGGAAAAGATGTCACACATGGCATTTCAGTAGTCCCAATACAATATAATAGTAAAGAATTTCATAAAATGTTATATATATAAAATTGAAAAAGAATCACAATTTAGAAATGACAATGAAATATTAAAGCGGGTCAACTTCTGCTTGAGCAGCACGAGTGATTCTGACATGACAATGTCTGATGGCAGCTGGTTCCAAGTAGTAATTGTGCAATATGAGAAAAAAAATTAGCTTTGATTAACGCACCAGGTGCTATGGACTTATTAAGATGTAATGTGTGTCGTCTGAGTTGATATAACTTGAGGGAAGGACTAATGGAAAAAAATCATCGAATTTAAGGTCAATTAAATTGTGGATTATTTTAACAATAAGAATTAAATCGTATTTAATCCGTCGAATATTCAAAGTATCTAAATTGAAGAAGCTGAGACGATGTTCATAACTATCATATTTGATATCAAATTTCCTGCATACCAATCTCGTGAATGTTGCCTGAAAAACTGATATTTTATCCAAGAATTGGAATTTCAAGAATTAAAATAGAAATTTTCAGAAATAGAATGTAAAGAATTTTCATCTAAAAGGCGTTAGATTTAAAAACAAAGATGAAATTTGTTAAAACGTTTGTTTATAAGATTTGCAAAATGGATTTGAACAGATTTCGAAGTATTTAAAATATTTTAATTGTTCATTGAAATTCAATCAAATTTATGAAGGAAATAAAAAAATCTTCTTTTGAAACTAAAAAGACTTAATAAAAAATATTATTTTGTGATTTTTCAAGCATAATAAGCGTTTAAAATATATAAAAATCAAATTAATAAGTGACTACTTAAGGTTATTCTTTAATTTTATTTGTCTTTTAAACGCAAAATCATTTGAAATACTTTTTTGAATAAAAAAATTTATAAGAAAAGCTCTTTTCGAAGAATTGTTTTACTGTTTAGATCGGTAAATCAATAAAACACGCAAAAGAGAAATGTTCAATGAATGAATTCAATTTAGTTTGAGTTAAATAGATTAAAAAATCATTGCTTGTAGATTAATTTCGATTTATTGGTTTAATTTGAGAGCGATCTTTCCACAAGAGCAGTTCAACATAGAAGTCGGCATCAAGAACTGTTTTTCCTGTTCTTTAATTAGCTTAAAGATCCCAATCAATTTCTTTTTGATTTTCACAACTATATAATTCTTTGCTTGAGTTTTGATAAACTTAATTATTTGAAAGATATAATGACTTAGTAATAAAACAAAACCTAGTTTTCGATATTTAATAGCAACTAATAATTACAATATTAAAATTTTGACGAATCTTTATTTATTTGATGATCCTAACGGCTAAAATTTTGAGGACATTCCTTAAAAGGTTCAAAATGTCATAGATTTTGACAAAAAATTACGAAAACCTCTGAGATCAAAATGTAAAACATAAAAACGATTTTTGTTCAGAATCCCCACTTTTATCTCTGTAATTAAAACAAACTTTCAGCCTCTAAGGACTATCACTAAACTGGCAGACAAAATTGACAAGTTGAAACTTGGACTGTAGAAAGGCACTCTTGGAATCGTACCCATGGGAGTTAATCAGATGGTTGCTGTCATATATGATCCTACAGATTGTTGCTTCGAATTAAAGTAGATAATCATCAAGAGTATTGTGAATGAAAGAGCTTAGAAATGACACTGAATTGAGTTTCAATTTGACCACTTTAGCATCACTATTGTCAATAATCTTGAGTGGCTGCAGAAGATCCGAACACACGTTGCATGGAATCAGTATATCCTCCGGGAGTAAGTTAGTCGATAATATGAAGGTGCCAGTCGTGGATATTTAAACGAAATGTTGTTCTGTGGATAGATTCCTATGAGATGATTGTGGTTTTATTCAAGTGGGAATGCAAATATTGAAGTTTGTAGTCATCAATATTATTTACTTATATCAGTTGTGATTGAATGACTTCACTGTAATTGATAAAGAGTTTGACTTCTAAAAACTAGCGACGAGTGTACTGAAGAGGATCAATTGGAAGCTGATGGTAGTAAAAGCTTGAAGTAGTTTCACTACAAAGTAAATCAGCCTTTTCAAATAAATGACAGATCTTATTTTCACCAATTTTATTGTGACTGATTTTAATATTATCTTGTGAGTTGTTTTTGAAAAATTAGAACCAAAAAAAAGAGTGTTAGTGTAGTACTTAGTGATCTTATCATTCCTTTTGTACTAGCAAGGATGATGATTGGTTTAAGCATTTCAGACTTTTAATCATTCACTATTCGGTTTCCTGATAAGTAAATCCCGATAAAAGTCTCTTTTCCTTTTGCGGTCGAAACTTTTTGACCCCTCAATAACGTCGTAAACTTTACCTTGCTTGAGTTTCATTTAAAAGTGATGAGCATTGTAAAGCTTAGTGAGTTCATGCATTTGAATACATTTATTTGTCAAAAGTTGAGTTTAACATAAGGCAAGATCTGTATTTTAAGTTCAAGATATTATGATTGATTTTAAACAAGTTATTTTGCTATAAGGTTGTTGCCATTAATTAATAAATTTGTAAAACACAGGTCTGATACAACTTGTACTTTTATTATTTCTTTATTAAAACTCGATAAATTTAACTTAATAAGCAAAATAATAATTAAATGATAATTAAGACATTACTGTAAGACTATTAAAAAGTTTAGTTGAAAATAAATTGGAAAGTAAATAAAAGGTTTCAACGAAAGGAACCTAATGAACCCTTTTAAAATCAAAAATAAAGCTTGTGTTTAATTAATGTAAAGTTCATCAACTATAAATATATTTATAAATTATAAATTATCTTTAACAAAACCTTTCGTAATTGAATTATAAATAATACAATTGATAATCAATATATTTAGTGAAAAATAGAACTTTTCTGCACCAGTATAAGCTTTAATTATATATTTGAAAACTAAAGAAAGCTTAAGCTTTAGTCGATTAGGCTTTCAGTATTTAAATAGTTTCAACTAAGTGTAAAGATTATTTGAATTTTGATTTTATATGAAATTTTATACTCATCAAAATGTTTTTTACATTTGGTAAAGTTTTAGAACAAACTTAAAAAAAGAGTTGAATCATTTGTCATGTTGTTGAATAATCAATTTTTTACACAAAACTCTTGTTTGCAACTTTTTAGTAAAATTAAATTCCTTCACGCTCTAAACTTGTTTTATAATTTTAACAACAAATTGTCCATTTCGAATTAGTGTAAGTTTTTAAAACTCAAATTTACTCAACAGTTTAAAAAATTATGCTTTTAACCTGCTACAGACATTTAGAATACTAAATGCAATTTCTTGATTTGATTGATTTCTTAAAACAGTATAAAATTAATTAATGTGATAAAGTTATTTACAGAGTTATTTAAAGTTATATCTGTGTACTTATTAGCACTTCATATAGCAGTAAACTGAGGTAGTAGTAATTTAATTTGTCAAGCTTACATTAACTGTTATTTACGATAAAAGTGAGAAAATCGATACGAAGAAATATTGAATTGAAATTCAGTACTTAGTTAAAGTTTTCACCAACAAAATAAATATAAAACAAGTAAATATTCTTTAACTCAAAAAGGAAAAAGTAATTCAAATAAATAATTTATTATAAACTTATAAGATACTAAACAGCTTGTTAAACTTTTATTTATCGAAATTAATATCATGAAGTAAAAAAAGTTGTTTTTGAGTCTTTGGTATTTATAAAGTTTCATGTATCGTCTTAACAAAAAATAAGAAGCTAAAAAATATTGTACAGGTTTTCAAGTCATCATCTTGCCGATAAGCAAATCCATAAATACTTTTCAAGACTCAAAACAGGAACTTTTTTGGTTATTTTATTTTTCTAAAATAATTCATCATTAAAGCATTTAAAACTAAATGATTAAAAATCACTAAAAGAAAGTTCAGACTTTTTTTTATTAGTTTCTTATTTCGTTTCTCAGAATACCATTAGACGAAGAGAGTTCTATAATCAATTAAAAAAGTAAAAATAACAAAAGAAGGTTGCCATTGCACTCGATAAAAAATAAATTTGTAAAAAATGTGTTCTGATTGAAATGAAGCTAGTAAGATTGGAATAAACAAAAGTAGAACGGAGAATAGTCGATGGTTAGCTACCGGATCTAAGAAAATAAAATTGAAGAAGGTTGAGTAAAATAAGAATAAAATTGATTTTTTGCTTGGGTACTTAAACTTTTTTATTCTTAGCTATAACTTAAACTCTTCAAAGAAAATCAATTTTCTTATTGAAAAATCACTTGGTCTACATTGTAAATTATATAATCAATTAACTTTTTAACTCAATAGTTTAAATCAGATTAAATTTAAGAATAAAGATTAGTTTGTTGGTGCTGTTTTTAATCTATACTGACATTGAAAACACGAATACTACTGCTAAGGCAATGAAGAAAATTCTATTTAGGTTCAAGAAATAATGATATTATAGATTATAAATTTTCAAACTGACAGTTTTGACCAGATTAATTTGTTTACTATTTTGCTAGAAAGCTGTAAAGCCATCAACAAGCCAACACTATGGGTTTTTATTTCACCAATAAAACTATAAATTACTAAGTACATTATCCATAACCACAGCATGATTTTTTCGCCGTTGTTGTTTATGGAAAATCAAAGCTAAATTTGAAACTTTTTTTTGCACATTTTTACCACATTTGTACATTGCACAAAGTATCACTTTTATAATTCTATTTTTATTATCTGTTTTATTGGTAACTGAAAAGCATCAAACTATTTCCAATCACAACTTATTCTAAATTTCTATGAGAGCTGAAAGCTTGGTTATTGAAGCAGAAAAAGATAAAAGCTATTTGAAGGTATAGCACGTAATTCTTATAGAGTGTAATTACTTTATTCTTTTTACATTCTACGTTTCTGCTTGATTAATACTGACTGACAATACCAGCAAGCTTTAAATATTTCTCAATTGTGCAGTATAATGATAATTTTTAAAAGAAATACTTGAATTGTAACAAAATATTAAATGATGATTCAAGCAAACTATTCAATGTGAAATCTATGTTTTAACTACTAGTTGTATGAAAGTCGTATGAAAGGATGTTTGGATTAATAGCCAAATTGTACAACTACGAACTTCAATTATTAAATTCCTTAAATTAACGCTACTGTTTTGACTTATTGCACTAATTTCAATTTTGTTGCTCAATTTTAGAAACAGCTGAATTTCTTTCGTTTAATAAATATTCTATCTTATATTTCAGATGAAATATCCTATTTCACTTTGCATCAGTAATTTAAAATTCAAAATTGTATTAAAATTGTAATAAATTGAAGCAGTTTTGACATTTTTGTCTAAAACCTGTGTGCGGGCTGCTAAATGTTCTTTATTTGAAAAATTTTACATTCTTATTTAAAATGCAGCAACTAAATAAGGCAGGTGCTGAATACTTCTGTTTAATAGGTAGCTGGCCAGCTGAACCGAGTTTTTGCTATTACAAATGATATTAACAAAACAATTGAAAGTTTTTATTTGTTTACTATATAAATCAGATTTTGTTTAACTAACTTGTTAAAAAGGAAAGTTTGAAACATAGCTTCTACTAAGTTCTTGAATATTTTTCATGAAGTGAAATAAAATTGTGAAATTTTCATTTGAATCGTTTAATGTTTTCGCAAAAAAAACACCCGAAAATATCAAAGTAGATTGAGTTAGCCAACGAACCTTTAGCTCAATATAATAATATCAATATAACATACCATAAAAAATTATCTAAAGGTGTTAAAACTCATTCATTTGATTTAATTAAACTTTAAATCTACCAGGGTTTTATTTTTATTATAAATCAATACAGTTTTAATTGGGTTAAGCTTTCAGTGGTTAGCTTTACAACAATACTTTAATCGCTTAGATAAGAGTTACTATCTGTTTTAATTTGTTGATTACTCAAACCTTAAACTATAAATACTTATGTAATCTTTTTTGTTTGTTTATATGTGAAATCGAAATCAGAGTTATTTGAAAGTTTCAACAACTGTTAATTAAAAGTTAAACGTGATTTGAATAGTTTCATTTATTTGCTGGCTTAATTTCGTTGGCTAATTTATAAGATCTGCTGAAGTCTTATACTTTTTCAAACTTTTTATTCGTTTAATTTTGATCAATCAGTTTTCATGCAGATCAAATGATTTTTTTTTCACAGATTTTTAGCTGAAGATTTTTTTCAGAGGTCAACTCTTGTTTTAGCTGAATATTTTAGTCCAGTTAAAAAACTTTATAAAGATTTTTTGTTGCAATATTTGTATTCTTAGATAACAGTTATATCGCCTAAAGTAATTGCTCCAATAAAAGTATTGTTGCATTTAAAGACAAGTAGCAAAGTGTGAGCTTGTTTATAAAATAAGTTGTTCTTAGTTTAGTCTCGGTGGTCAGAAAGTTTTTACAGGCCAAAGTGTTCATTTATCAATAAATTTATTTTTTCAATTAAAAAATTGTATCAACAAGCACAAGTCTAATATAAGCGAGAATTGTTACTGTTAACAGTTTATATTAAACAGTTGTACTGATGAAAAACAAGAAGAAAAGAAACAGAAAAAATTTATAGAAAATATTTTTTTTCTGATTTTTTAATTTTTCCTCATTGGATTGAATTTTGTAATAACAAAAAAAAACAGAAACAAAAAAACAAAGTCTGTATGTTTTAATCAAAAAATTGTTGATGACTCAAAACCGATTAATTGAAGATATTATCTGTTTCTGGTTTAAACTTTGTTTTTTCGATACAATTATTAGCTTAATCCTTAAAATAAATCTAAGAAATAATATTTTTTGCTAATTTTTATTTGTCCAAAAAATAATAAGACTTTATGAAAAGTACTAACTATCAAAAATTTATATAATTTATTTACCAGGTAAATGTTATCTAAGAGATGAAGTATAGTCAAGTTTACTAAATTTTACTAACTTTGAAGTTATCAACTGTAGTCTAAATTTTTAACATTGTGTTTACATCATACTTGATCAGTCAAATCTCTCAACTTAATTATATTTAATTGAAGTTTTATTGATTGAAATACAGAAACTAAGAAAAAGAAAATTGAAAAAAATGTTTGACATTAATTAGAATAAAAAATTTTGATTTATGAAATTAAGTGATTAATAATTTCATGAACACTTGAAAGAAAGCCAAATCATAAAATCGAACGTATTATAGAAGTTTTAGAATTGACTACTATATACTATTGATACTAGATCGATCAAAGCGTTAAACAAATTGAGAAAACAACTAATTAAGTTTATGTGGGGCCTCGACTTGTAAAAACTTTTCATTAACTATAAAATAAGTCTTGTGCTTGGTGGTTGAGAACTTACAGATTTGATTCTAAAAAATACATCAAACTTATTATGATGATAGTTTTTATAACTTACTATGAGGTTCAAAATTGAAAACTGTTTCTATTTAATTGATGATTAATATTTAATATTAAAAAAAATAAGATAGGAAAGTTATAATCATAAAAAATAAACTAAAAGGCAGGTATCAAATAAATAATTCATTTCCTTATTTTGATTTGAATTTTTTTTATTTTTTTTAAAAGACTCGATAAAGATTTTATAGAGTTCAGCAGAAATTCCGAATTATTCTTGTAATGTAAAACCAAACATAATCTGGTTTTGATAAGAAAATAATTGATAAGTTTTTTTATTTCTTTTTCGCAAGGCTGCTTCTCTTGTGAATAAAGACATTTTTGCAGGTGGCTAATCTTAGAAAATAATTTCTAGTCATATTTTTTTGATTTTTCATCTTTTACTTATAACTTTGTAAAACTGCAATAAGCTATTTACCTCAGTTCAATTAACTTCTTCATACTTTGGTGCAGTTGTTAAGATTTTCTCAAAGATTTTCATTCCACACATACTTTATCTACCTAAAAGCTTGAGAAATAATTATTCAGGTAACCAGTTTATAAAAAATAGATTCCTTATTTTTTACAATTACTTTCATCATAAAATCAGTATACCGAACAAAATTGTTTATGGAGATGTATCTGAAAATTTGACCCACTTCCTAGATAGCTTGCATGATGCCCATAAAAATATTTTTCGATCTCATGATGATAAATGAAAGTTGAGTTCTATTGTTACAAAACTTTATAATAATAACTTTGACTTTTTACAACCGTCTTTTTTAAGCTAAAATTACACCAATATTTTCTAGTATAAGTTTAAAATCCGAGCAAATAAAAGTATATTTTTATCATAAAACCTGTGTAACTTCAATATTTATAAGTTTTACTTCAGATGTTTAGAGAAGAAAATTGCAGAAAATCCCATTACAAGTTTTTTTTTGATATTAAATAAGCATTTGTATTTGTAGAATGAAAACTTATCTCTTTTTATTTGCATTTATTAGATGAGTAGGCTATAAATCTATAAAATATTTGAAATTTAAGCAACATCTGACACTTCAAAGTAATCGAAGCAAACTTTTCTTTTAAATTTAGAATGTAATAGAAAGCAATTAAACCTTTATCAGCCAATTTTGTTAAATTGATCTTTTATGTTTGAAAATTTAACTGATATCTGTTAATTCTTTTTAGATAATCATAAGTATTTGAACAGCAATACGTTTGAGCTGACATTTCATTTCAGCTTATATTTATTTTTTATGGTATTATCAAATTTTGTAAGTACATTTTTGTTACTCAGATATTTTACATTTATCTTTGCTTTTATCGAATTTAATAATTTAAATGTAAATTGCTTTCAAGCTACAAGCAAAACAAACAGAGATAACGACCATGACAAAAATACAAGTCTTACAAGTTTCTAACCTTACTATCTCATGACAAATTAACTGATGGATTAAGTTTAAATAAAAAAAAATTGGACAAAATTTAAGAGATAGAATATAGCTAACAAAACTAGACAAGCGTTTAAAATGATGAGTTTGTTTTTTATATTATTGAAATTAAAAGGTTATTTGGTTTAAAGTTATAACCTACAGCAAATTCAAGGTGCAGAGTTAAAACCACTTTAGCAATCTTTGAATGTTTTTGTATATTAGAAATCTTAGAATAAAAACATACAAAAATTTTAAACCAGTTAAAGTGATTTTTCACTAAAGAAGACTTCCAATAAGGTTTGTTTTGGTTTTTATACCAAATATTTATGCTAAAAATATGGATCTACGTAAAACAAAATACTTGTTGAATTTCTTATGATGATGTCCTCGGTTGTTTTTATGTTTTACCATAACCATAAAAATTTTCAAAAAAACTTTTGAATGTTTCATAAGAAGCTTTTGCAAAAATACTTTTCATTAAGAAATAATCAACATTTTTGAGGTTAGCTTAAAATTAAAATATAAAATTTTTACAATTAACTTTATTAACTAAGATAGAAGAAAAATTTGATTCATGAGGTACTTACAAAACTTTACGCTTAATAAATAATAAATTTTATTAAAAAATCATATGAAGCAGCTAATTTAAATCCAACATAACAGGATTCACCTTTTTATAATATCGCATGGTTTCAAATAGTAGTTGTTTTCAGTTTTGTAGGAGTATTTATTAAATTGTTCAATTGAAGTGAATAAAAAATAACTTCAAAGTGGAAATTACAGTGAAATAACTTGACAAGAAAGCGCTGACTCTTTTGCAAATGTCTTACATCAAATCTAACTTCATTTTGTCACAATCACTGTCTATAGAAGTAAAGTGTTTGAAGTTCTCATTATAAATGTAGAAGTAGCCAACGACAAAAAAGAGGCGATTCCTTATGTTTTGTTGTGAGACAATTACTAGAAACGTTGCTCACTCACTTGCTTACGTAATTTTCGCTAAATTTTTCATTCTTTTTATCTATTGCATTAGTTGCAAGCACTTGAGAAAATAGAGTTAATCTTCTTCCAATTATTTTTGATACCAAAAGCAAAATTTATCATTAATTAAAAAGTCTGCAAAGGTTAGTGGTGACGTCAATTCTTTTGATATCATGAAAGCAACTTCTGTAACGCTTTTATAGAAAACTATCCATAAATGAAACCTCACCGGAAACTTGTTACCTTCAAGTCTAATCGATTACGTGAAGATATAAAGAGCGAAATATCGGAAAGATATTGAAACGTACTTAGCAGGCTTCCGGTAGTTTGATCGACATTTGGCGAGAGTTGAGACGAGTTTTTCTCGCCAATTACTTATCATTTAACCCTTCTACTGTCACAAGGTCACCACTTTAAGTCAAAAAAAGTTAACATGTTTGAAAGATTGCTTCATTTGTTGAGTCATCTTTTTACTGCTCATGGATTTAAGTTTCCTTTGTGCTTGTAAGTATAAGTCAATCAGGTTTTATTATTCGTACTGAAATTTTATTAAGAAGTTTTTTCAAAGGTGTTGAAGAACGTAATTTAGATTTGATCAGCTTTGGTTGATAAAGAATTTAAACAGTATTGCGCAAGATAAAGAATACTTAGTTGGGATAAGTTTAGATAAGCCATTAAGTAAATGAAATGCAAGTGATAAATAATGAAAAAATATAACAGAAGCCTATTTTACGTTAATATTTATTTCCGTTTTCAAAGTCAAATAAAATATTCATTTGTTTTAAGTTTTAGAAGTTAATAAACAATCTTGAAGTTTAAGCTTACTGTCAGATATTACGAGTTTTTAGAAGTTTCAATTAAAATTCCAATTCAAACAATTTGGTATTATTTTGACATCAAATTACAGTGACGAGTCGACAGTAAGATTTAATCAGCAAGTTTAAGAAAATTAAATCTACTGCGTTCCGTTTTTTAACCTAATCACTGAAGATTTGTTTCCATTGATGATGAATAAGAATCGAAATATAAAAAAAACTACATCAAATTTGTATTTGGAGAAAAGCAAAGTATTTAAAACAAAATCTAATTAACACTCTATGAGAAATAAATTATACTAAAGTACAAACAAGTCATTGCCTTAATGAATAACTGGAATTACTTATAAGGACGTTCCAACTGCTTAATTTAATGTTGTTTTATCTGTAAGATTTATATGACGATATGATCTAATTGTTAGTAAAACCTTTTGCGCTGAATACTGTTTTATTAAAATTGATAAATTTACTTGTTATCTTTTAATCTGCAAGTACATTAAAAAAAGCTGAAATATGATTAGAACAGAAAATTAAGGTTTCTTTTCAGTTAGAGCTCGATCTATTTTGTATGAAATCTGTTAAGCTTAACAACAAGATTCTATATCAATTTAAAAAGTCAATTTTTAACCAATTAACATTGAAGGATATAAGAAGTTAATGATGTGTGGAACTGTTTGCATAGTTAAGTTCTTGATTTGCTGCTTTTTTTGAGAAACTTAAACCAACAACAATGAATCTTTAACTGAGATAAAATTCTGTAATCACTTATTACAAAACATTTGCTAAGTGTATAGTTACGTTTTTAGGATAAAGTCACTAATAGATTTGATTTTTTTTGTTTTTGAAAGGGTGTAGTATTATCAAAATGTATTAGCAAGGCTCTAATTGTACATTTTTGAAGTTGTACTAGAAAACTTAAAATCACTCATGTGAAACAATAGCATAAGTGCATGGTGCGAGTCGCAGTGTTGTTGTAATGAAACAAAACAGAATGACACTAATGGCCTAGCTTTTACTCTTGACAATAGAAGATTTCTTATTTCTTCTAGAAGCTGTAATGATATTAAAAAAAGAGAAAAAAAGAACAGAAGAAGAAGTACGAAAGATAATATCTATCAAAACTTTTATAGATAGGAAGTTATTTTACATACAATGAATAATATTTTCAATGAGTTTTTAAACTGATTCAAATAAAAAGAGGTGCGAACACAACAGATTATTATAAGTTAACAGAAAGGATCTTTAGAAATAAACTTAGAAAAACTGTAAGGCGAAAAACAAGAAAGACTTTATTGTTTTCGCACCTACCCAATCGTAAATTCTACTTTTATTCTTCAGTTTTCAGGTTATTTATTTAAATTCAAGTAAACAAGTATGTTATACCTTAGTAGAGAGGCTAAGACTTTGAGTAAATACAAGCTTAGTATTAACTTCAAAATGTTAATTTTATGCAGAGATATACTAAGAAAGTATTATAGTTGTTAATTAATTATAGAGTAAAGTAGATCTTGAAAAAATTATAATTAAGAAAAAAATAATATCTTCTTAAATTGTGCCCAATGAAAATTGCAACTAATAAAGGCAGCTTTGATAATTTGTCATTATTTGTTGTTTAGTTACACGTCAACTAAGTTAGAAAACTATTATTTTGTATTGAATTCATATTCTACTTTAAGCTTACTTTTTAATAAATGAAAAAGCACGAAAAACAAGTTTTAATCTAATTTTTGGACCAGAAATTCTACAAAATAACGCTAACTCATTATTTATATGATCTGCTGATACGAAAAGTTTTGCTCTAAGCTAAATATTGTTTTAAAACTCTTAAGTTACAGTAAAAACTATAGTAACTTATCCATAGTAAAGTATTTTGCACTATTACTACATTTCATTAGTTTATTTTCTAAAAATAAACATGTCAGTTACTATATTTTACTTTTTTTTTGAAGCCAAAAGCTTAGTTAATAGTCTTGTTAATTTATTAGGTGTGCAGGTTTTAGTTTTATGATCAATTTTCTATGAATTTTTTGGTTTTATTTGTAATAAACTACAGAAATAGATTGTATATCACTCTTAACGCGCTGGTGCCAAAACTAATCATAAATATGTCACTGATCATAACTGTATTTTATTTAATTTAAACATTATTTCTTTATATAATAGACAGAAAAGTGAACCTACTGTGTTTGTAACCCGATTATAGTTTTAGAACAACTTATAATGAATCAAAAACTATTTAAAGGTTTTAAATTCACAAACATTCACAAAAGTCGTACATGGTGTTAGCTTATAGCCTTTAATAGTTTACAAAAGAGATAATTAAAATGTAGCGTTGATAATCAAAAATAATTAAAGAGTAATTGATTTCAATTAAACTTTTTTCTTCTTCTGAATAAAGTAAATAATCTGTTCGAATTGATCATTTTAAGGTTGTTGGTAATGAAGCGAGAAAAAAACTAACACTACATTAAATGAACTAATGGCTGTTTTAACAAGCTCTATAAGTTCTTTGCAGACATAAGCTTACTTTTTTCAATTTATAGAAAACAAGTTAATTAAAAATTGAAGTCTGACGTTTTCATATTTAAATTTAATACTTTATTACGTTTACACACCAAACAAAATTTAGTTTAAATATTTTTACTATAATTTGGTTTATCTATCTTAGATTTATGCAGTTACTCTTTTTCTATATAAAAAAAACATTTGTATCAATTCTAGATAATGCTTAATTTATAAAGTAATGTTTTCTGTTTATGTTAGTTACTTTTATAGCTATCAAAATATTTGATGTCATTTTAAATGGCGCCATTACTTTGATTTGGTTACTTAAATTAAAACTTTCTGGTTTTAAGAAAGAATGAAGGGACATGAAGCATCCTACAAAGGTTCAAAAGACTCATTACAGCATTTAGATTTATTTTTAATAAAAATCAGATCGTTTGACTTAGACCAATCTAGAGCCGTCATCATGTCTACTAGATTTTTAAACAAGATAACAAATGTTTTTAATATTGTCATAGATTTGAACAATTCAATTTTAAAAATAACTTTTGTTGAGGTTTACTGTTAAAGCTACAGTTTCAATGGTTGAAAAAGATTTTAGTTCTGTTTGTAAACTTTAAAGATACAGTTTGCTACTACAAGAATGAAAAAAATACTGACAAAAGTAAATACAAAGACATCTTTACAATCTAATAAAGCAAAAGTTTATTTGAGCTAATGAAAGATTTTAATAATTTATTACTCAATATAAGAGAAAGTTTGATTAATCACTGATCAATTATTTACAAACACTCAAGAAAAAACTTCATTTGATAAAGTTGTTTTCTAATTAACGTTCATAAGCCTTCAATTAATTAAATAATCTCTAATTTATCGTTATCTGTATCACACAAAGTTTGAACAAGTAAAGTATATTTATTAAAAGTCTTATTTACTTTTAAGCGTTTTGTAAATTTTTATTGCGTCGTGTTAGTTCTTGTTCATTTGTTTGAGCTATCTTGAAAACTAAAAAATTTATTGAAGCATGAAGTACTAGAACAAGTCGTCAAGATAGACACCGGAACAACAACAACAAAGTTTCTTTTTAGTAATTTTAGATAAAGATTTAATATTCTTTGTTGATAATTACTTCAATCAGATTTAAAAAAATGACGAGTTAATTAAATCAAGGTAACTTGCTTTGAGTAGTGTAAAATAAGTCTTTAAGAACCATTACTAATTACCTTATTGAAGTATTTAAAAGGATTAAATTTATGAAATATCAAACAAATCAATTCTAGTAATCATAAAATTCAATTGAAACAAGTTTACTGATATTTTTCTAATCTCCACGCGAAACCCTTAATTTAGTTTTAATACTTATTACGACTACATTTAAGGTAGTTTTATATTAGCTAACATGTAAATCGTTTTGGTTGATAAAATGGTTCACAGTTAAAACTTGAGTTTTGCTAATTAAAAGCACTGATGTGATTATAATCAGATTCTAAAATTAATAGTAAATAAATGCAGTATTTGAAAACTTTATTTGAGTTTTTATATTTGGAATAACTTAAGTGCTACTCAAATCGATTTCAAGGTTTTTACCACTCAAATTTAACTTCTATAAATTAGCGTTAAAAGTATCGAATTTTTAGTTATTTATACACAAATTTGATGCGTTACAAAGTTAGTTTTCTCAAAGTTATTCTTAAAAATTTCCCTGACTCACATCCTTTAAACGTAAATGCAGAAAAAGTTTAGTTTCTCTAAGAAAATAAATATGCTTTTTTATATAGTCAATTATTCCTATAAGTAATTTATACCAAAGATACTTTAAGAAATAATTCATTTCTTCTTATACTTCTTAAAATATAATCAAAGCTTACGATTTTTAGGCTAATTCGAAGTTTCAAACTTAGACAAATTATCACAAATCTCTCAAAAAGCTATTTTAGTTTTAACAAAACTTAGCTTTATTTTTTACAACAGTTTAGTATAAAAATAGGTTTTATCTCTAATATTTATTTCTTTTATTATAAATATAAAACTTTTTGCAAATAAAATACAATCAGATGATCAGATAATATGAACATAAACTTTATGTTATTCGATCTGATTTTCATTTTGATATTTATATTATGTTAACAGTAAATTTGACTTTTACGAACTTCTTTATTTTAGAATGATTTTCAATTTTCATTATCTAATTAGGATTATCCTAAAATTGTTTCGATCCACAGGCTCACTGTTTTATAAGTGCAAAGATCATTTATAATACTGACTGAAAAAGTTAAATCAACTCAGTTTGTCAGCAGCTTGATTATACTAAGCTTTTCAAGGTTATTTATTCACTGTCAATATTTTCAGGTCACAATGTCTATATATCAACAAACACTGCAAATTACTTTTATCAAGTATTTACTGAAAAACATTTACTATTCTGATTCCAGATATCTATTGTATACTTTGAGGTTTGATTTAAACGAATGCTTAAGTTATACAAAGTGCTGACTTAAAAATACCAGAAGCCAAGTCAGCATAATTTGATAATATTTTTTGCAATTATCAGGAAGTTTTTCCTTGCTGTAAACTAGATTGAAACAAAACAAACCTTGCTCTCAACAAACCTTACATATTAAATTTTTTTACTATTAAAATCAGTTGAAGAGCCTAATTGTAGATTTGATTTTAACTAACACAAATTTAAGAACTCTATTTACAAAAATATCTCACTAGAGTTGTATCATAGATTGATGCTTGAAAAGTTATCTTTTGTCTATTTAGTTACTGAAAAGCTAGTTATAGACTGATAAATTATTTTAGGATCCTAGAAGCATAGATGCATATGTCTTCTGTTTTTAAAATATGAATTCTTTTTAAATTGTTCAAAGTATGTATAAAAAAAGTTTTTATGAACAAAATTTGTTCTATAACTCGTCTAAATGATTTTATGATTGATAACTGTTTGCACCATTTAGTTTCAAGCAAAATTAATTTTTGATTCTTTCTTGTGCCTTGGCTAGCACGACTAGCGTCAAAGCTTTGATCTTTCAAACGATAAAACATTACTTTCTGCACTAGACGGCAGAATAACAAGACTGAAACTGTGTCAGTCATCGACATTTATTTGTTGTATGTTAGTTACTATCATTGGTCGAATTCCTATTCTCTAAGTTGTAGAAGCAAGCTCTCCAGGTTACTAGCTTTAGTTATTTAGCAACAAATTTAACAATCTGATCACAATTGCTGATTTAGACACAGATATTAGAAAAAAAGAAAAAGGCACTAAGTCGAACGGCGCTATGACTTCGCACAACTGTTAAAAAGCGGAGAAAATAAAATAGAAAAAAGAGACTAGTAAGACGAGGCAGCATTTGTGTAAGTCTACCTGCCAGCCAAATCGTTTTTCTTCAGCCTATATCGAGCATTGTGGCAGTAAAATCTACTGCTGTTTTGTATTAGCTTCGTTTCGGCGAGCTTGCTTCGGCGGTAGTGAGTTAAAAGCATTAGTAACTCATTTTGAATTGAGAAGGTTTAGCAAACGCCAGTAATAGATGAGCTAAGTTTTAAATTTATCGTCAGATTACAATAAATTTAAATCTGACTCTTAAACTTGTATGTATTTTTTCATTCCATTATACTACATCAGACCTATATAAAAAGAGAACTATACGAGAATATTTGATTTTACTCTGTAATTGATATAAAATTTAATGCTGTTAGAATATTTATAGATCTTCAAATAAAGTTAGAGTTTTTCAAAATCACAAATGGATTTATAGAAATTATTTTTACCAGAGCCTTAAATAAACTGACAAATACAAAAGATTAGGACAATACATTTTATTTTCATTATAAATAGAATGCTTCACATTAGCTTTTCACTCGATTACAATATTAATCAAAAGCAATTTTTCGCCTCTGGCTATTCAATGTAGAACACCTTATACTGAATTGCTTTTGTAAACATAAACCACTAAAACCAATTGATTAATTTGACAGATGCTTTGATTGAAAATAATTAATTTTAGTAGCTTAGAATATAGTAACTCTTTGCAGTAGTTGAATGATTTTGAATCAAAAAATTTAAGTTTAAGCTCATTAATCTAAAAGATAATGTCTTAAAACTGGTTGTAATAAATATAGATATACCGAACATAATTTACCTATGAACCTATGTTTCTTATCGATTTAAGATCTCTTTCTGTGAAGTACTAGTTTAACTAGCAAAAAGTGGTGTTATAATTGACAACGAAACGTTTTGATTTATGTTCAGACCTTAGAATAAATAAAGTTCTTTATGAGTTATTTCAAACAGGCAGTTTGTTTCATATAGCCGCTGTTTTAGTTGATAAAAGCAATTTTTCAGTTACGTTTGCATAAGTGTCGCTGAGAGTAATCACTACAACCAACTCAACTTGAAATCGTATCAATTGTCGCTAAAGCAAAAAGAAAAAAAGTAAGAAAAGTCAAAGAGTCGGCCTCTTCATCCGAGCACTTAGTTATGTTTCAGCAACCGCCTAAAGCAAAAAATAGAGTCATAAGAATGAGATGAAGAGTTTGTAGCTTTTTTAAGTACGTCAGTCTTTAGATGCAGTAACAATTTAGCATCAATCTATTATAAACAGGCTACTGCTAAAACGCTTTTAAGGCCAATGATATGAGATGTTGTCATGGTTACAATTTACTTTAGAGAATTAAGTGTTGCCTAATTTCATTTTTACGAAGTCTTAGCTCTTTAGTCAGACGATAAACAGTTTTTTACTTCATTTTTATATCTTTCAGTCTTACATCGCTAACTAATTAAATTCTGCTCTTAGAAAACAATTTTTCAACGGTGACAAAACAAAGTATATTTTTGTGTTATTCAGTGCTGGTAGAGCTTGAGCAGATAAAACCACATAGATTTATAAATGAAATCTAACTTTTCTTATCACGTGTTCAAAAGAAAATTCTAAGTTCTGATTAAATTTTTTATCTTTTTTATCGAAGTTTAAAATAGAACATACTACACAAAGATATTATCCCAGGTATAAATATTTTATTAAGTTATAAGGATTTTATCTAAAAAAATTAGTTTACAAGCCTGCCAACAGAACTGTTTCAAGTCGTTTTTTAAACTGTTGGTTACTTTGCTACCAACACAAGTGAAATTTGAAAGAGTATTTCCTTGAATTTATGTACAAGAGTTTGTCATTTCGTTTTGACCCCTAAAGCTAGTGTTAATTGTTTAATTATTAGGTGGTATTTAATAGCCTCATAAATCAATTTGTAAAAAGAGAAAAATAAATACGCCGTGCTCGATGTAGCATTAGACAAAGGAAGAACCTATCAGACAAATGAAACTATAGTTATTAAACAAATATTGATGAGTTTTATATAAATAGTGATTGTGTTCACAATTTTCTATTACTTTTTGGAAGCTTTTTATTCATTTGTTAAAACTGATGTTTATTTCTGTTTTAAAGAATGAACTTCATTATAAATTACTTAAACTATTTTTATTCAAAACAAACAAGTTTTTGAATCTAATAACAGTTTTAATCTTTTAATAGTTCATCATTAAATCTGTATGATAAGTATAAAAAAAAGAAAAATATTTACTGAAAAGTCTGAGCAAAACACATTGATGAAAAATGAATTTTGAAGAAAATAATTTAGATAACTTTTTTTTCATTTGTTTGATTTTACATTTAAAATATGAAAATAATTCTATCATCTCATTTTTAGCAGTAAACTGACTTCTTGTTTTAAGGCTATGGCTCAGTTATTAACAACGTCAGTTACGCCTCACTGGCTGTGCAGCTACATTTCTACGCTTTGGGTACATTGAAATCGCCGCAAATTTCGACTATCAACCTTGGTTTGAACTCACAGCTTCTTCAACCTTAACAAAACATAAGCTACCATTAAGTTGCACAGCCACATATATAGTATGTCAATAGAAATTTCTTAGACGTAGTAATTAAACAGAGCTTTTGTTCAATATATGGATTAGATTTCAATTTACTTTGTTAAGACAGAATCTTAATTTTATTTTACTTAGTTAGCGCTATTCATAGATCAAGCAAATTTATAGCAAATATTCAACGTTTTGTTATTACTTGATTAATTACATTTGCTTTAAAGTTTTTTGTTATTATGTAGAAAAGCCGATATATCTTTGCCAATAATCTAGCTTTAATATTTTCACTTATACAACAATGTATAAATTAAAAAATTATTTGACAAATAATTGTATTCATGATAAAAGTAATTTTGTCATTTTATAATGCTTAGAGTTACTTGAAAAAATTTTGAAACTTTTTTTTTCAATTGCTAAGCTTGATGTGTTAAAGATATGATAATAAACTCAGCACCCTTGGTTATTAGACAAGTAACCAGATCAAACAAAGCTACAAGTGATTGAAGAAGCTCTGAAGCATTTAATAATGTTTAAAAAATTTTCTGATGAGTAGGAATATGAAGATTAATCAGTCTTACAACTTGTAGATTAGACGCAGTTAAATTCAGACTAATATACTTTGACAACTGGTTTTTAGCTGTGTATTATTTTTTATGTTTCCATACTATGAATAACAAAAAATATTTTTAATTTACTTTTGTTTTAAAAACATTCATTTTCACTACGAATTTTATTCTACTTACTTCTAGTTGAAAGTTAATCTTTTTAGCAGTTAAGCCTTTTCGACAAGCAATATCACTTAGATGATGGTGATGAAAAGGGGAGATAACGTTTTATATAAATTTGTCGCAACTTATTCATTCTTTTTTTTTCAGAGTTATTTCTGATTGCATGTAGAATCAAATAGAACTTTTTTGACTTATTTATTAACTTTCTGATTAAAATATTTGGCCAACAACCATCTATACAATTTCTGCAATCAAAAATTTAGTGATCTAAAAAGTTTTTTCGGAAGAATCTTCTAGAAGAGATCAACAGTTTGTTTCTCCAAAAGCTTGGGACAAAAAGAAAGATTTAAAACAGCTGCTCTTTTGGATAATGCGAAGTACAAGAATGGAAGATTTGATGCTGTACACTATAACTATTAGTGTTGTCATTTGGTGTTTGGAATGTGCCACTGTTGATGGAGGAAGAGTCCTGGGACCGATCTACTGGAATACTTCAAACTCAATGTGAGTAAATGTTCATCTAAAATATAACTTCTTAGATAGTTTTTTGTGATTGCGAGCTCAACACTTAACTTATTTTCAAGCTTCAGTTTAACCTAAACTCGTAAAACAAAAAGTCGTTTAAACATTTCATTATAATCATATCACGCAAAATGGTTTTCAAAACAGCTCAACATTTCTATCAAAAGGAATCTGATATTTGTAATTGATGCTATAGAAAGTCAGATACTCAATCTAATTAGTTGATGCTTTAGCGTAAACCAGATTTTCTTGTCACTTAAGTCAAAAAAAAATTAAAAAGAATTTTTTGAATCGATATAAGTGATGGTGCATTTTTGCATTTTAAACTAAACATTGCGATATGTTGTTTAATTTACAATCCAAACATCATGGCTCAATTTAAACAAAGTAGCGTTGCTCGGTAACTTCTCACATTTATAAATTTGTCATTGGCGTTGAGTTGATATTTAAAGCTGAGTCGAAGCTTCTTTTCTTGGCCATTATCTTTATGCAGTTGTGTAAGCCTTTTGGCTAATTTAAGTCTTCAAAACCTTTTTTAGATTATTCCGTACCACTCTGTATTACGTCTTTTTATGAAGAAAGGGATTTAGTTAAGGATGCTTTCAAAAGAACAAATCTTGTTATTATTAAGTCCATGGAAAAATAAGAACATAAGGTTGGCAGCAAAATGAGAATTTTTCTTCTGGCTCAATAAGAGGAAGATTTCTAACGAGCTTGGGCTGTAGAAAGATTAATAATGTATTTTAGATTCTTTTTACTACTTACCAAGCGGAAGTGGGATTGTTTTTACAAGTCAAGTCTAATTAGCAAGTAACAGATAATTCAGTATTGCTGCTGCACACAAGCTTTTGGTAGCATTAAGCTATATTGAAGAAATGTTTTCATTGAGTTAAAAATGATAAAATTTGTAACTTAAGGTCAATCGTCCTAATGCGGTCATAATGAAGATTGAAAACTATATTTTAGCTAGACTTGTTAATGTTGACTTTGCAGTTTTTCAAGTGCATCTTCGGAAAGTTTCATTAGGGTCTTACAGAAGCTTAGCTCTTTTCTCCACATAGATGTCAAGCGTCAAGGTCTTGTCGTTCTAGAAACAAAATGATGCATATTAGTCAAAGCATGCAAGCTTATGTCTAAGACTTAGACGTTCATGACAAGAGCTCTTGCTCTGCAGGAGATTCTTAAAACGCCATAAAAATCTTCACTTGCTAGTTAATAAGATTCCTTTTCTATTGCGTAGAAACCAGACGAGAAGTTTACAAAACTATAACCAAAAAAGAAGACTTTTGTTTACTTAGTTAGTTAAAAGCCAATTGTTTTCAATAACAATTTTTTCTCAAAATGATTTTCAAGATTTTCTTATTTTGTTTCGAAAACAAGCAGGATTAAAATTTGCTACAAATTTCCAAATAAATTACATTTTCGAAAAAGCACCGTCTAGAAGTCATCTAGAGTTTTGTCAGACATAGCATTTTTTACCTTTTATGATCTTAGCTGTCAAAATGTGTTTGTAACCGGATAAATAAGATGAAATTTTTCTTGTGGATAACAAAGGTTTTTTACATGTTAATGAATTTTTACTGTTGTGAAGCAACATAGATAGATGAATATAAGCAGTGGTATGATACGAACATGTTTTAGATAAAAAGTCGTTTTTGGAATTTACAAGATGATTTAAAATTTACGTCTGCACATATTTCGGTTGAAATCGATTCATATTTCTTTTTTATTCTTAACTTTTTGCTAACTCATTCTGACAGCTGTGGTAAGAGTTGTCGTGAGATTTTAATAATATAGTTTTGGTATAAAATAGTAAAAACAAACCGAACATTTAAGTAAGGTATTTTTAGTGGTTTAATAAGCTGACTTATTGCTTAAGTTTCATGTACATGTGGTTTATATATTTAAAAAGTAAATATTAAAAAAAGGATAGAAATCGAAATTTGATCAACTGGGCGTTTCATTATAACGCTTTGTTGATCAAGATTTTAGTGCTTTTAGATTTAGAAATGTTTTCATTTAAATGTAAACAGCAAAAGTAAGCTGGTTGGGAGTTTGAACTATTTTATAGTGCAAGATCAATACTAAAAAAGGGAAGCCCAGTTAAAGGACTCAAAATATTTATACTTTGTAATTAGATTGTACACAAAGGGGTAGGAATGATAGCTTACTGAACTAATGTCACAGCATTATTGTTGACAGAGCATAGGGAAGATTAAAAGCCTTATCACCGCCTGTATTCACGACAGTAAGATCATTTTTGTATTGACAAATGAACCGTATCATAGAGACATATAAGATTTTGCAAGAAATTCGCATTAAGATGTTCTGAAATACATTTACTGCTATCAAAACAATAAACTTAGTTTGTAAATAGAAATAAATTTGAAATAGAATGCAAAATAAACTTTAATATTTCATCATTTTATGGAAATTCAGCTAATAAAAACAACTTTGAATCACTTATATCACTTTAACGGTTGATATGAAATGTGAAAAAATTACTGATTATTTACTAATTATATTTGCAACTGGTATAAATCAAACTTTCACTTAATCTGGTTTTTCAAGCATCCTATTATCCAGAATACCACGTTAAAATAGTAGAAAAAGCTAACAAGGCCAGAAAGCAGAAGATAACTGACACTTGCCTTGAAAGAAGTACTACGGGCGGCAAGAAAGCTGGAAAGATTACCTATACTAAAGCTTGGCGCTGTTCACAGTGGCCTAATTAAGTCAAGGCAGATAAAGAAGCTGCAGGCTCTAAGACAGCCTGTTAAACCGCAACCTACTGGCAATAGTTTTGAACCAGAGTACTAAATAATTATTTTGAACAAGTATTGGGTATGGAAAGCTTAGATAAAAAAGACGTCCGTTTTTCATCAATAAAAGATTACCAAATACTTCAAGCTTTGTTACCAGATTGGTTTTCTCATTGTTTTCTTATACAAAGATGTCTACCTATTTCTACTTAAGTCTAAGAAAAGAACTAGTAGTTTACTGTGAAAATTTGCTGATTCTGAAACTAACTAATTGACAGTAATAAGTACTGAAAAACTGATAGTGAATCCAATCGTGATTTTATTAATATTTAATTGCAGAAAGTGTTAATAAACTACAAATATCTTATATCTAGAAATAAACCAATTAAATCAATTTATTTCATAAATGTGATCTATAAAAATAATTATCTTTTATCTTTGAGAAATACTTTCGTGTTATTTATAAGCAAGCCAATTCTGTAAATATGTTTTTTAAACTTGTAGTTGCTAACTTTGAATTTTTTACTACTTCTAAACCTTTTAACTTGATATTTTTAGTCTCTTTAAATGCATTACATCTTCTCACTTACTAATAACTGCTAAATAATGCATGATGTAGTAATTAAGCCTTTTGGTAGTACAAACAATTTATTTAAAGAGCTTACCGCAAGTGTTTTCTCTTATTCGATTTAAAGATGACTAGTCATGTGCCTGATTAGCTATGTTTTTGAAAAATTACCAAAAATTACAACGATATATTGGAAGAATAATCTAATCAATAAAAAGAATCAAGAAATGTTTAAGGATTTTGTGGTTGACTTAAGTAAACTGTAGAAATATTAATGCGCAAGTAACTAAAAGTATTGAAAAAAGTCAGTTTTTTTGTCAGCATTACTTACTTTAACTTTGATTTTAGCATTAAACACCATGTTTTATGATACGAACCAGCATATGGCACAGTTCCAAGCTTTTATGTTAAAACATACCAACGACAAAAATTGATTAATCTATAATTTAGTCACGTGACATAACACCACACAAGTACATATCTACCTTTATTTGTAAATTAAGTTTTTGATTTTCACTTATAAGCAAAGTCAAAAAAAACTTTTTAGGCGTTCAAAATATTATCTTTATTTTCAGAATTTCTTTTCGCAGCAGATTTTCGTTAATTTTTCCAATAATATTTTGGACCAAAACGTTATTACTCTATCACAATTGAATATCGTTGACCAAGCAAACAAAAATAAATATTCCAAGTGCTCCACGTCATATAATATCAGAAAGCACTTTATAGCAATAAAACTCTTTTATTTTCAGTTTACAACAGATTTTTAAAAGTATAAAATTTTTTATAAGTAAAAACTTCCGACAAATTACTTAAGTAAGGGGGGAGGGTCGGTAATAGCACAAAACCATTCAAAATTGTAGGTTTCTTGTTTCTTTTTTGGGCCACAAAAATGGAAAAACATTTTAAACTTAAACAAGGTATTTTAAATACGATGTATTAAACTATATTGATCAGAGTAGAGTTTTCTATTTTTAAACCAGAAAAAGTTTCAATGTAGTATTTTCTCATGTTTGCTGTTATTATGTAAATGTCAACTCTTATTGTAGTTTATTTGATTTATACATATTTGATTATATTTGTAAGTTTAGATTTGTAATTCATTTTTATAGTGTTTATAAAATATTTCAACATCAAAAAAGATAAAAGAAATACTTTTTCCTTACTTAAGTTTATGTTCTACATTTTAATAAAATGAAACAGAATTTGCTGAGTACTTTGTTACTTTCTAGCAAGTAAACCAACTTACAATTTCAATTGAAAGCTATTGTGCGAAAACCCTTGTAGGAATGAATGTATCTTAAGTACTCTTACCATTAACTAGTTCTTTAGTTCTTGATTGTTTGTTCAGCAACAACATACCACTCTCACTTGGCTTTTACTTAAAATGGAAATTATTTTTTGCGTTCAAGGACCAAGTACGAGCCATACTCAATTACATGTAAGAGCCCACTCAATTGAAATGCTGATCACTGCTTACTTTCTTGTTCATACATTTCAAGTTAGCTCCACATTTCTCTTACCAACAAAAGAATACTTTTTAATCGCTTTCTTTTAAACTTCAGAAAAGTCTAAAATAGAAATTGTAACTTCATTAATCATCTTTAAGAGTTTATAGATTAGTAAAACATGAAATCACATCAGCATTATCAATAAATCTCTAATCTCGTACACAGAACATAAAAATAACTTCAGATTCATATCAAAGTTGTCTTATGATTGGCATCGACACTTCATTTCTTTACAACTTTCTTAAGAATGCGGCTTATTACTTCTATTGTAATATTTTGGCTAACTACACCGCGTCTGCTTCATGTCACCCACTAAAATTCTAACTTGATCGTCTCTGAAATGGTTCGGCGTCTACAAGTCGATAATAATGATATTGGCGATGAGAAAGACCAGAAGTGAAGTCTTAATTCTTATGGCGCCGAAACTGACTTTACGTACGTCAAGTTACTCAAGAATAGGTTAGGGTCGTAGGTCTTCGTCGACGGATTTAACTGAGTGATTCTTTAAAGAAAAATCTTTCTGTTAGGTTTTCCTTATTTAATGCAACTAACGGTAGCTCTTGGGATGATTGTCGAGTGAATGATGTTATTTAGAGAAAAGTCAGCAAAATTTTCACAACTCTCCGTTGTTGATGCCCGAGTCTTTGTCAAAAGACAACTTTTGGCGGTAAGACCTTTTTCCGTTCATGTGTAAAATGATTTTCTGTTGCACTGAAAGTAGAGTCTTAACTCAAGCAAAAGAGCTTCAACTTTCATTCTTGCTATTCTTATGTCGAACCTCCTTTACGCTACTGTCTATGTTAGGAGTAGATTATTGAAGAATCCTATCCATACTTGACAGCCATGGATCTACTTGTACTCATCATAAAGCCATGGTTTTATTTCTAAACCTCTCACTGAGAATTCAGTCTTATTTTTCGATATGCTCTTAAAGTAACCTTCAGATAGTAAGTACGCAAAGAGCTAAGTGAAAATTGAGAGAAAATTTTACGTTTTTCTTTGAAAAACGTCTGAATTTATAAAATTAAGTATTCTAGAAAATTTTTGTTTTCAAATGTTTACTTTACTTATTATTTATTTATTTCTTCCTATTTATCTATAAATGTTTATAAAGTTTGATTTCATCAATCATTTTGTTTTCTCATAATATACTTTTTGTTTAAATATATACTATCAATATTATTCATAAGTGTATAAATATATATTTTACTCTATTTTAAATGTTATAAAAATTGGTTGAAATTTAGGCAGGCATCTTCTTAGCTTAAATTATTTCAACTCTGTCAAAATCTTATACAAAATTTTAAAAGTTTTTAAAATTTTCAATTTTTATAGTCACAATAAAGCCTTTGATTGTTAATTAGTCTGAAAATGTAAAGGAAGTAAGTTGAAAAGATAAATATATCTGACTAAAATGTTGAGCAAAGTTAAGTAGAAACTAGATGCTTGCTTTCTATTTACAAAAATAAAGATTGATTTACTGCCTTGGGCATTTGTTTCCGTATTTTGTTTATTACAAGTTGAACAGAATATTGCATGAAAAAAATAAGCCTGAAATTACCAAGTTGCCCTTACTTACATGAAAATTGAATAAAATGCTATATTCTTAAAAGTTTATCTTTTCAATTGGAATTCAAGGGTAAAATTATTATAGTTAAGCGATTGAAACTACTGATTCCGTTGAAATACTTGTGAGAAAGTCTAATCAGAAATTAGAATTCAATATGGGTGGTACAATTAAAGAGTTATTTTTCACAATCATTTATTGATCATACTAAGTTAAATAAGATAATTTTAGGTTTATTTACGATTAATAAGTTAACAAATTATCTATGTACCTTGTATTGGCAACAGGGGTACTTTTATTCAATTTACTTTTTTTCTTTCAACCGTAACCATATTTGCGGTTGCTACTGCGCGAGCATATGCATAATTTACGATTCTTACGCAGCTTACCTATACTACTCAGTGTTCTTTTTTTCTAATTTTGCTTTTAACTTTAGAACTACAAGTGATAATAAAGCTGTTAGAGTCGAGAACCAGTAGTAATTTTATTCTATCTTGCAAAGTAATTGTCTATGTTTAAGCACAGCTTGTGATGCGTTGTCAATATGAATTGCTGCGAACTTGAGCTGATGGATAGTTTTAAAATGCTCTGTGTTTCTTCTACTTTTGGGCTTGCTGAAATTTCTTGTGATACTACCTTACAAAATCAATATTAATCAGTTTGAAATGAAAATATTTTGCTTTTGTTCATTTCAAGCTTTCATACTTTTGTTTACAACAGATGTTGAAACTACAATTAGTTTTGTTCTGAGTTTTTTAATCTAAATGTAATAATTTAAACTAGAAACGAAACTAATTGTTTGATCTTAAGAAACTATAAGAAATTTCTCGTTAATTATTGTTTCAAAGATATATCGATTTGTTTTAAACAAGATGCCGAAGCACTGCAATTTAACACGATTTTAAATTTGGAAGTCAAACAAAAGCAATTTCCCAAAACCATTTTAGTGATAAGTTTTTATAGTAAAATTATAGTTTTAAAATAACTGCATGTGATAAAATTTAAACAGTTAAAACATTGCCATTGAAAACATTATTTCTAGAATAAAACAACAAATCATTAAATCGAATTTTTTTGATATAGCTTATTGATCAATGTCTTTAAACTAAGAGTTAACGACAGATTTTTGTTTAAAATTTCCGATGTTTTTACTTTGAAATGTTATTTTATACAATTAAAAACGAAACCTTAAGTGATAAAGTTTAAGTAACGTTTATTCGAATCAATCAGTATAAGAATCATCCTATGTATAAATAAGTAGGTTGATTAATGATGTGGTTCACAAGTTTAACTGTTGACTATTGTCAGACAGTTTTCATTTCCAATAAGCAGAAAAAGCAATGTTTAATATCTCGAATTAGCCTTGCTTAAGTTACTTTCTTCGGTTTTCTACGGTGGATAAAAGCTCTTAATAATTCATGCTCTGTGAACGTCCTGAAAAAAAAGAGCTATAAGGAACCGAAAACCCCTGTTGGTCAAGAAATGAGAGAATACTTTATTTAGATTCGATCAAATTCATGCTAGAGCCCAAAGATTACTTTTTACTCTTTCCTGGAAATCTCACAAGCAACTCGTTGGTTCGTTTTGAAATGTTTTTAATTTTCGTTTATCAAAAGTAGTTTCTCTTATTAAGTTCATATTAGTTAGATATAAGATTTAGTATCAACCTTAAGGCGTTAGCTTTTCGAAGATTTCTTATTTGGTAGCTTATATTTGGCTTTGTGAACAAAAAACATCGTTTTGCAACACTATAGAAGTCGACGCATCGAAGCAAACGAGGTGAAACTGTTGAATAGCAACTTACATGGTCATTAAATATTTTGGCATATTCCAAAACATGATCTAAAGACTTATTTTTGACAAAGATTGCTCTAACAAAGCAGCATTTTACAACGACCTGACATTATTGAATACTTATTTAGTTTGATTATATGAAGACCAATTACCGGCTTTGGGACTTACAAACTTTTTCACTATTTTCTGAGATATTTAGACTAGACTTAAACTTGAAAGAATTTTTCATCTAACTAAGGCTGTCTTATTCTTTGTATCAATAATTTTATCAGATATGCCACTGTAATACCGCATTTTTATTGCTTTACTATCCGTATCATATTCACCTTAAGAAACATATTTTGCCATTGAGGATTATTCACGTCGTTGGTGGTCACCTGGTTAAATTTGCCCTACCATATAAAGGTGGGCGTAAAATTATGAAACGAATTTTATAAGTTTTTTACTTTCTAACCCCTAGCATAGATTTTCTTATCTCTGCTTCCGGAGGTAGTTCATCTACAAAACTCTGAGTCATTGTTTTGTTTCAGTGTCTGTAACAAAATTACAATTTTTTATATGTATGACTTTAACCACAATTTGTCAACCTCTAATCCTGTACGTAAAAAAACGTTTTTAAGATTTATTGAGTTATACAAGATGCTAGAATTTTCTTAAGGCTCACTGGTTTTCTAGGTTGCTCAATCAATGCGTTTGTTTTCAATCAATTTTCTTTATTTACGGTGACTTTTGATACCACGGAACTACAATGACACAACAGAAACATGTTCACAGCTTCTATAAACATGTCTCAGGCTTTAAGGTTTTTTCTTGCTCAAACTGTCTATAAAACTGATAGATTGGGTTGGATTAAGTACATGATAAATCGAACGTTAGTTTTTAACCAGTTATTTTAACTAATTTTACTTGAAAGAGGTTTATAATAAACCTATAATCATGTCTTGAAAAGATTCACGTTCCTAATATAAGTTACTTGGATAAAAGATAAAGTTTGTACTTTATAATAAGCTGTAGTATAAATTATTTTGTATTTTTATTGTCATTGGCGAGAAATACCATTATAAAATGAACCAAATTTTATATACTTAATAATTAACAAGATTCAAAAACTGAAAATCTTAATAACAAATTTATCATTAAAAATATTTATCATTTTGATAAGCTAGTTTGAAACATTTTGTAATACTTACTTTTGCTTTTCTGAATTTGGTGATGAGACGAAAAAACTTATTTATTGAGCAGAAAAACTATGATTGAAAGCTGTAAAAGTTATTTTAAACATAAGATAACATTTTTTATTCCATCAAAAAGTAACAGATTTGATGTCGCTAAAGTAGACTTAACCAAACAACTTTCAAACGTATTTATCACTGTGTTTGTGTCAATAGAAGGAATGATAATATTTAATCTGATTTCTTGACTAGTTTATCATAAATTCTTTTCATAATTTATCCAGAGATGGATGTTGTTGACTTTACTGTCATATTAAAGTCACGAACACAAGAAAAAAATGACTAAATTTGACATTATTGGAGAGCAGAATCAGTAATATTTAGTTATAGAAACAACATATTGTCACTTAGATGTTTTTATATGATTTTATCCGCCTACAACTTGAACCAGAACTTGTTGTGAACTGCATTCAAATTAATGTCTTGACGCAAATGCACTTTATTTTAATCATGATGAGATAAAAACAAAGTAGACGAAGCTTTCTCTTCTACATCTACGAGTCACTTCACGTCTGGTACATATCAACTCTCAAATACCCCTTGCACCACTAATCCCTAGTCAAAGAAACTGAAACACATCCTTCCAATCAACTACTTGTCGATATCCAAGTCGATCTGTTTATAGAAGTTTTTATCGAGTCAGCAAACTGAACTATTCTATCTCTTCTTCTTTGACATATCCTTAGATCAAAAGTTTCCATTTCCGTTGCTAACAATGAACAACAAAAGTCTTTTTACGTCTTTTGTGTGCTGTTGGTGCCTCTGAAGGTAATGTCATACTGATATCTAGTTGACAACAACACTCACTCGATCTTCTTATTTCTTAAAACTAAATACTCGTCTTTATTTTAGTTCTTATTTGGTTAATAGCAACGCACGGTTAAAATCATTTATAGTAGAAACAAATTTTCAGTAAATCATCATACATTTGCTTTTTAAGATGAAATCATGTATTAAAAGTCCATTAAAATCTAAACTGAATCTGTCATTACATCTTCAATAGTTATTAGAATCACTTTTTCGTGATCTGTCTCAATCAATCAACCAAATAGAATGACGGAAATGACTTTAAAACTTCAACACGTTTCATTGCTAATGACATTTTCTCTCTGATAACAACACTATCACATCCTCATCAGATTCTCCTCAACATGTGATTTTTAACCTTCGATTTGGGCGTTTAAGAAACTGGCAACATTAAAGAGATGCTAAATCAACAAACATGAAATGAAATAACTTTTCTTGATTTTATCAACTTCAAGTTACGTTGCTCTTTGAGTTTTTCTTTAATTCCCACCTTTTTAGAGTATTTTTTAAGATTTGCAAACAATATTTTGTATTAAGCTTTTTTTAAACTAAGCTGATTGTAGCAGCTTAAAGATGCTATTGATGATACCCCGGGGTAAAATAGGAAAAGTGGCTTTTAGTTGAGCGTTTAAATACCATAGATTACCATAGATTAAAGTAATATTTAATTTATGACATCTCAAACTACTTTATCTATTTTCCTTGCTAATTTATTATATTTACAAACAAAATTGAACGATTTGACTTAAACTGTTTTAAAGTATTTTTATAATTTCAAAAAACTAATTATAAAATGAAAAAAAGATCACAATGAATGAAATTAATTTAATTAATATTACTTATAAACTTAGAAGTGAGTCTTAATTTAAAAAAATTTCCACTTAAGACTAAGAAATAAAAAAGAAGGAAACTAATGCATCAGTTTTCTATTTAATTAGCTGGATGTATTTTTAATGAAAACTTAAATGAGTTTGAATGAATCAAAATTTCACATGTGATTAGTGAAAAAAGCAACTGTGGTGCTTTAACTCATATCGACAGAATTAAAAACATGTTTAGAGGTTTAAAGTAGTAAGATATCATCGGGTAAATTTTTCGATTTTCCAAAAGTCTCGTTATAGTCATGAATAACGTTAATGCAACTTTTACACCAATTGTTTTATAATTTCTTTTCACATTATTTATAACAATATACGTGACAAAAGTGTACAGATGCAATTAAAAACTAATAATTATTCACTTTTGTCAATTTTTTATAAGTAATTGAAATTTTATTTCATTTTCTGCTGCTAGCACACAACATTTTAGTATTCATTAATATTTAACAGCAGGGAATGTAGACGGAAACCACGACAGTGTTAAGCTGATCAGGTTAAGGCTACTCAGTTAAACCTTAAAATCAAACTTTGTGAAAAACTTTGTGGCAGTAACCACTTTTCTCTGGAAAACTTACTTGAACTTTTGGTTATTCTATGCAATAGTGTTATCAATAATTTCCATTTTAAACCGTAAATTAAAAAAAAACCTTAAACATATATTATTTTCTGTAATAAACAATAGTAACTAAATTATTTTTTTAACCTAATTGACCTAAAATCAATTTGTTTAAGTTATAAAATAGTTCGTCTGAATCTTTCAACTAATTAAAGTGAGTCAGTTAAATAAAATTTTGTTTTCAGTCTTGTGAACTAATACGAATTTTCAAAAAACATTTTGAGATAAATTTTCCTATCAAGTTTTAATTCTAGCCAACAGATATAAGGAATTGTAACTAGAGTAGTACATCTGCTATTGATCAATCATCAACAAATTAGATTCAACGATTTTGTTTCAAATAAATTTCTGTTACTAAGATTGATTATTAAGAAAGGTCACCAATTGTTTAGTTCAAATGACATTCTTATAGAAGACTTGCTTCCGTTATAGAATAACTTTTTTTGTATTGAAATACATATAGAAATACTGAAAGTTCAGGTTGTTTAGTTCAGTTACTACATACTAATGCAACTTTGTTATGGTTAAAAAGATTAGTTAAATGAAAATTTTCGATGTAAATTTTATTTACATTGAAAACACATATTTCTTAAAAAATAAAATAGACCAAAAATACTACCACCTACTCGATTGGTAGCCATAAGCATTTCCGTACAAGTCGAGCATTGCAATAAATTATTAAAACTTTAACTTATCAATTTATGTAATATTTATATAACTGTTATTGTAGATAAGTAAAGATTTTATTTTTAATCAATGTTTTTAAGACTATTATCTGAATGTAGCTGAATATATACTAATATCTATTTTTTTCACTCAAATATAAAAAAATCTTTTCTGATGTGTTTTAGGTTTAGTGCATCTGAAGACAATAAAATAGAAGTAGACATCGATGATAAGCTGGACATAATTTGTCCACGAAAAGGAAAAGATGAAAATGAAGAACATTTTTTCTTCAAACTATATCTTGTTAGTGCTGAAAACTACAGAAAATGTAATGCAACTGGCGGTAAACGTCTTATCAACTGTGATGTTCCTGATCAAGAAAAGAAATACACATTCTATTTCCAGAAGATATCACCATCACCCTGGGGTTTAGAGTTCACACCCGATAAGAGTTACTATGTGATATGTAAGTACCAACTTGTTTGTTTTTTCATCTTCAATATACATAGACACTTATTACAAAGTTCAGTTTTGTGAGTCAAAGATATTTACTTTAGTTTGAAATTGGCATCGATTATGATTTCACCTGTGTGAAGTCATTTATCTCCTGCTGTTTCAATTTGCATCGGAAGAGTAAATCACAATATTTGCTATAATAATCCCATCGGCATATGATACGTGTGCTTCAAGGCAAAAGAAGGGCTTGTATGGTTTTGGATTTTTACTGCATTGATTTTTAACTCTTTTTAGCTTTCAAGATTTCTAACTATCTGAAGATGTGTTTTTTGTTAGCTTAAGTTAGACCACCCGGAAAGTTTCCTACTTAAATGCTAATGAAGCATTTTTTAGCCGTACAAAATTATAAACAAAAAAAGTTGTTCATCTTTAGTTTAATTTGAAATACAATGGTAAGTCAGCATTGATTGTTTTAGTAGATTTCATAACTTGAAAATTATTGTAGCTACTTTTATTTTATTTTATCGTATTGACGGCAGATAATACTTTAAAATGAATTTTTTATGTCTAGTCTAAGTGGTCCATGAGAGTTTTGGTATCTAAATAAACTTTTATAAAAATTTTAGCAGGTGAAGTGCTGTATCTATAAATTCTTAGACCTTAAGTGTAATTTAATATAGCATGAATGTTATGAGTTTAGTTTATAATCTTTATAGCAGTTACTACTATAAACGATGTTACAGTGTATTAAGTTAATTTTTGTTGAGTTACACAAATAATTCATTTTAACAAATATTTTGTGTTCTAGCAAAATAATTGATTTCAATTTTACTAAAATGGGTATTTACTTGACAAACCTTATTAGAGTAAAACCCTTGAAAATCTGCTAGCAAAGTAACAAACTTCTCTGAGATGTATGTTTGTAACTTAAAAATATTTGATTTTGATATATTGGCATGTAAATGGCTTTACATGCCAAAAATATTCACTTAACTTCTGATTTGATTGTAATGGTCATTGATTTTTCATTATTATATCATATGTCCATAAGCGTCATAGTTTCAGTTACATGTCTTAAGTTACCATTAACTTTGAAACAAAAACCTAACAGAATGTCTTCTTTTCCTTATTTTTGATTCATTGACACAAAATAAAAAAGTTTTGTTTTGATAACTTACAACACAAAACCGTTTTTGTGTTTCGTTGAGATTTTGGAAATGTTCTTTAACAATTGATTCTTATAGATACTGCTTATAGACAAAATAACTTAAAATTGATTTACGAGCAAATTTTTTCAATACCGGCCGGTATAAAAACAAACTATGATGTTTCTTTTGCTGTTTTGTTTAAATCAACTTTATTAAACGTTTAGTAACATAGAGACAGTTGTAAAGTGACAGTACTTTAAGCTTCTATTTGATTTTTATTACAATAAAAATAATTGAATTTTAAAAACTGCTTTCTTATAGTTTATATATTTAGAAAAATATGAAGATACAATTAAAATTGAAATTAAACTCAGGTATTCTATTCTTACTTATATATAAAATATAGCAGGAGTATAAACATCTGCAGCATTCTAAACGTTAGTGATTGTATAAGCAGCAAAATCCATCGTCACTTAAGATGTAAGTCCCGAGCAGCTGCCTTCAAACTATTTGCCTCCGGTGTAAGATTGTACTAAGGTGACGACGTGTTTTGTAGGTTTAAATAAAAAGTTTTGAAATATGGTGACAATTTCTGCACACAAAAACGTTTGATGCATGAGTAATGAGAAATATGAGAAGACAGTAGATGATGATGTTAGTTTTGATTTGATATAAATCTTATCACTAATGTCAGTTCAACATCACATCACGGAGCCTTGTGTCTAGCTAAGAATTTTGGTTCCAAACCTCACTCTAGATGAATTTGACTTGTTATGTGATGGAAATCAAACTTTTTTTTTGCTTTAAAAATCGGTCTTTTGAATAAGTTTGTGTTATTTTCAATATCTTTTATTTAATAAATCAAAGGACGATTTTGTAAATGACATTTATTCTTGTTTGTGTGATCTCTCAACTGATGATCTTATCTTGCAACAACTGATTCACATTCAGAAGTTTTAAGAGTTTTACTTTGAGTCATTTTATTGTTGCTGGTACTTTTACAGATGTAATATTTAAAACATGGAGAAAAATCTTTATATGATCCATCCTTTGAAATTCATTCCTTTCAGATATAAGTTAAAGCTACCTTTAGAGAAGACTAATGTTGAACGTAAATTAATTGCTCAGATTAACTCGTCCAATTATCTTTATAGCAGTAGGTATCCTTCTGTGCGGAAATTTGTTTATGTATCTTTGTGCAAGTCATTAAACAGTTTTTTTTTTCATAGTAAAATTTTCAATTTTTGATATCTTTATGAAATTACAATCTGTAGACATTACAAGCAAATATTTTTTGTTGAAAAAAGGAAACACATTTAAAGATTTCAAATTTATCTTTATTTTAGTACCTTGTTTGTGCAGTGAGGCTGTTTTCGCAGACAAATAATTTTATAGTGCATCGAAGAACTTTTGTAAAACTTCTAAGTTATATTCTAAAAGATTTATGTTTATACTTTTTTTGAGTTATTAATCTCATAATATCTTGTTGAAACTAAATAAATCTTAAACTAAGTTTTTTTCAAGAAAACTAAAACTTTATTACAACTTTACAAAGTTCACCTTATTTGGCGGTAAGGTCAGATCATAGTAGGACTCGGTATTGTGACTGTTAAAAGACTCAACTGATACATATCAGTCATCAACTCTTATGATAAAACTATTGTTTTGCAAGGGCAAACAATTTTTGATTTTCAAATAAAGTAAATTTGATGCAATAGAAGCAAAAAGTAAAAAAAATTAGCATGTGCGTCTATTTGAAATTTGTAATTGATTATTTTAATTCTCTTATGTTTTTTCGTAGATAAAAGCAAATAGAAACTATTATATACTATTATATAAAAAAATAAGCCATGAACAAGTTTTGATATATTTTCATTATTATCAGCTATAGAAGTTGTAACATTATTGAACCATTTCTAATCAAAAGTATGACTCTAATAAATTGATTTGTATAAATATAACAAATAAAGAAAGATGTTATTGAACATTATTTCAATAAAGCAACAAGCTCTGCGAAATAGTGTTAAATAACAACTTTTTTTTTTCTGTATCAACTTACAGTAATAATTTTCATCTTCATATCGAATTCATGGCTTTTCATTCAACCCATTAACACCAATCGTATGCAAATAATGTAATATTTGAGTTGTCTAAAAGACTTGAATGCACTGGGTTTTGTTTAAATCATTCCTTTACTTTTTTTCTTTAGACTAAACAAGCATTTGTCACTGATTGTATATTTTGTATCTGTAAGTATTGTGCTAAAACTAAAATCAAATAAAAAATTAGTTTATTCTTTAATCAATAAATACCTAGCTGTTAAGCTGAGAAACAACACATATTTTCTGTCTAGAGTTTAGTTTGAAATTTTAAGACTTTTAACTTTATTTATTTCTGAAAAAATGAATTATTTCAAATACTTTAAAAACAAAGCAATTTCTAGTTAGAAGCTTTAGTTTTGCTTTTACAGAGGTGTATACACAAGATATCGTCATTAAATAAGAAACATAACTTTATTAGTTGTTGGATTCAAGGCTTTTTGTAAGGTGTTTAGAAAATCTATGACGTTTGTGATTAGATAAAGTTTGTGTTAAAAACTAAGACGCTCAAGTCGGTATGCTGTCCAATGAAGCTTGGTTTAAATAAACGAAAGGAATTTATACAATCTTCAATCTACTTGCTGAAGTAGTTAAATTGAAATCAATCTAAGATTTTGCATACACCTTTCATGGGTATGATGTGTATTAACAAATCTTCATATTATCACTACAAACAAAGTCTTGCAAGTCGTCAACTTCTTCCTCTTAAACTTTCATTGATGTGACGTAACGTCTTCTCTATCAGTCAGATTTTGTGTTTGGTAACACTAAAAGATGGCAATTAACTACAAGAGACTTGATATCATCAGCTTACTGTTGTTTAGAGGCTAAATCAGTTTTGACAAAAAATCTGTTCTTTTGCTCGAATTGGCGTCCAACTCGTTATATCACGCTGGATGTTTGTGGAAAGGCATCAACATAATAAATCTTATCAAAATCAGTGTTGGTTGCTTAGTTGACAAGCGTATTTGAAAAATATTTTGGATGTATGTTTCCTTATGTTTGTATTCAGCTAATGTCTGAACTTATTTTATGCTGATTTTCCTGTGAAAACCCATTTCTTGTACCTTGTGCTTCACGGGTTCAAGCGGAAAAATCGTAAGCATAACCAGTTGAGAAACACTCATGCAGATACGACTCTTTCTAAAGCTTATCGTATAGAATAATCTTTTGTTCTCGGAAAGATCCTTTTGTTCATACTGAGATTATTTTATTAGATCACGTTCTTGCTATTACTTGATTTAATTTCTCATTTAGTTTGAAGATGATTAATTTTAGTGAAAAATGACTAATTTTTGTTTCATTTAAACTCACTAAAAGGATAATCATTACTTAAAAAATATTTTGTTTGAAGTTTAAAAACTTTAGTGAGTGAAAATCAAAGACTTAGATTTTTAAATCTAAAAGCGAAATTATAGCTAAAAAGTTATTCTTTTTGTCTGCCACTGGACAAAAACTGTTGATAGTTTAGGTGAAATTATTTTAGCCCGTTGAACTGTAAACTGGTGGTCTTCTTCAACTAACTTCCCAGCTCTATCGTTACAATAAACAAGAATGCAGATAGTTAGACTGTTATGTCTGTTAGTGAGCAGGATCAAAAGAAACGTTAATTTGAGAGTGGTGTTTTATAAAGGTTAATGTTAGCTCTAACCGTAACTATGTTTAGCTTGCTACATGTTGTCATAAATGCTGATGGATGTTTAAAACACTAAACTAACTCTATATAAAATTACGTTTAAAATTATACGAAGTTTCTGTCAAATATATCACAATGTAAGAACCGTATTTGGAGAATCATTTGAAGTTCACATTCAAAGGAATGACATTAGTAATTTCAGGCACAACTGCGAATCATCTTATGAGGGGGTGATAAAATCGTTTTTTCCTTTTTGTACTGAAGGTTTCGCATCTGAAAATCGATAATTTAGGACCTTTGCGTGAAGCATTGAGCTGTATTTCGGAACGATCAAAGAATCAAAACACAGAAATAGTGTTTTCAATCTTTTACCTAATATTGAATGAATTTGTGTGGTCACTATATTTCTAAAAGAATCAATCTTAGCTTAACGGATTTCTGTTTATCAAAGACGTTTCAATGGAAGATGATGTTTTCTATAATTTCGAAATCAATGAAATATGAAATAGTGTAAAAAATCGTGATAGAAACATCCTAAATGGCTTTTTGAATAAGAGAGCTTCTGTATAATAGCTTGGTAACTTAACAAAAGATTTTGAACGCTCTACAGATTTAAAGATTATAAAACTTGTGTATGCAGCCATAATTTATTCGTTTCAGAATAAAAATGTTTTCCTTCGTTTTTTTAAGAAAATGTAGCGTTGTAAAAAAATTCAAAGATTGATCAAATTAGAAACAATTTATAACTGCTTAATTTATTCATTAGTAGTTGGATTGGTAACTCCTGTGGTAAATCTGAATATAAGAATCTTGTGCAAAATGATTCTGAAACATTTTGTTGGATTCCTTGTGATTTGTAAAAGTAAACCATCAGAAAGCTTAATTTTATAAATAAAACAACAACGTTAAATAGTAGTCTGATATACGTACGAAAATCAATTTAGAAATAAATTTGTTTTAGATAGAGTTTGGCTGTTCAGATTGATTGACTACTTAATTTCGAACCAAAAATTGGAAAACAACGAAAAGTATTCAAATAGACGCTGAAATGAATACAAATTTAGATGGTGAATTTTTGTCATGATTTTTTAAATACTATAAAAAAGTAAAAGAACTCATAAAAGAGAAAAATTTAAAAAACAAACTGAAGTTTTTCTTTAGTAATTTAACTATCACAAAAGATATCCTTATACAACCTTAATTGTTTTCATTTTTCCTTCAATTTCCGCTTTCTTGTAGCTCAATTTCATTAATCGTTGAGCATTACGTTAGATTACAAGGAATCTTGTACCTAGAGTTTAAAAACTACAAGAAGATTGCATTATTCTTACATTTTCATTTTAGGAGATTGAAGGCTTAAATTTGGGATAGATTTTATTAATTTTTTAATGTAGAGAAAATATAATATTGATAAATGTTTTCAGAAATTTTAGAATAAGTATTTTTCCTACTCCTTAATTCTAGCTTTATTAGTTATTACATAGCAAAATATTCAGACAGCAAAACTACTATTCAAAAACAATGGTGAAAATAAAAATATTTTTTGGAAAATAAATCATTGCGCTGTGATTTTACAAAATCTCAATCATTGCTTAAACTCTAAGAAGTCTGAAAGTACCCAGAGTATTACCTTACTTCTATTGTATTTTGGTTGCTTCGTAGAATTTATAATATCTTTTAAATGATACGTTGCTTTAAAACTCATATAGGGTTGCCTTAGATAAATTTACAAAGTGTTCATTAATAATAATAACTTTGTGTGGAAAGAGAGAATACCAATAGAATACTGTACTTAATTTTGTTGCTAAAAATTAACAATAACAGCAATAGAATGTATTATTTTTAAATTCATAAGTAATAAAAGTATCAACAATAGCAATGTATATGATTAATTAACTAGATTGATTGGAACTTTGATTCGTCTAAACATTACCGTTAGTAAAGTTCATGAGATTGCATTGATACATCCTTATACAATATCTTCAACTGAGCTATGTACGACACATCTTAAACTCACAAATGCACATGCTAAAATAAAAATCATAAATTTTCCGAATTCTGAAGCTCAAAATAATAAATCATAATGTAGATAAAAAACGTTTTAAAAGTTTAACGTATCTATTTAGTAAATCGAGTTTAATTTTAGATTATAAACGGAAGAAATTACACTTTACTAAGCAATACTGTGTCCTAATCCATTTTCTTTGTACATGGAATCATATAACAAGAAAAGATGGCATAGTGTCATTTGTGAAAGAAGCTTATTTGGTTTTTTATCATCATCTTTTATAATTTATCTTCGATTGAAACACCAACTGTGATATGAGGATAGGTATCTCAGCACGTAACGTTATCGTTTCTATTTACCTTCGTTAGAATGTTTAAATTTCTGAGCTTAGACATCCTTCTTTTGTGATAAATTTCACGTCAGTTGGTGATGGCTAATTCTACAAACACATTTCTTGCTTACTACCCCTCTATAATTGCAGGGTTGCAAATGTACCGGTAAAATAATAAGATGAAAGTACAATTTATTTGTCACTATAAAATCCTTCAAGCAAATTTTATTCTTTAAACTTCATCTATAATTTGAACTATTCTTTCTTAAACTACTTTGAACGTCTTTATTTTTGAAGATTTTCGTTTTTCAACAAAATCTGAAAGTTGTGACTAAATTTTCTTTAGTTCTCTATTGTTCGTTCAACCATTAAATCTACTTAAACTCCACTAAAAGTGACCATCACCTATGCAGCAAGAAATCTGCAAATTGTATATAAGCTTTCTCAATGAGCTTTATTACAATAAAGTTTCATTTTGGTGATTAATCAGTTTTATCATTAAAACTATTAGCTCCTTGTATCTTTATATTTATAGATGAAATACAAAAATTAATTTAGTCTTAATAAAAGTTTATTAATTTGGCTTAGGGCAATAACTATTTTCGTTCATAAAAGGCTAGACTATGCTAGGCATATTTTTATTTGTAGAAATTTCTTAAAATGAAAAGAAATAAATTGAACAAGTATAAGTTTAGTTTGTGTTTAGTTTTACCTTTTATATAATCTATTAAAGTTAGCAACTGAAGAAAAGTTGATTATAATTCAAATTTGCTGCTAATTATCTATTATCAAGTATTTTACACTTAAAATTGCTGTATAGCAACCTGCCCTTTAGTATTTCTTAACTTTTTTTATAAAAATTGTTCCAACTTCAAAGTACTTTGAATTTATTTATGTTTACACTTTACGTAAAGATTGAATCAAACTCTACAAACATATTCATCATCAAGCTAGTTTACTATTCATCAAAAGAGCTCAATGAATAATTAATACACAATTTGAGTTCTTTGTTGTCATGTTTGTTTAAATTAAATTTTCTAAGAGAAGACTTGCTTGATTTGTATTCATTTCTATTGCCCTTCAAAAATCTATGCCGTGCTTTTAATCAAATTTCGATGTCCAATTTCTATTAATAATGAATGAGAACTCTCAATGCTTTAACATCAGCTTCAGAAACCTACACTTTGTACGATTTTCTTTACAAAATGTCATGTTAAAATTTTTTTTTTTATTTTTACTTCAAGTTTTCATTTGCTTTGTAATGATAAAGATAAGGTTTCAAAGTAAAATAATTTTTTCCAGGGTAAACACAATCTTTTTTGTTTGCTGCTTTTGAAAAGTTAAAGTTCGTGTTGTTGCTACTGTTTAAAAGCTGTTTGAAAAGAACATTTCTCTGTAAAGGGTTTTCTCTGAAAACGGCAATAAGACACTTAAAATGAATCTTATATAATTCTTATAATTGTGATAAAAGAAAAACAGAAAATAAAGAATAAGACTGTTTAAAAAATGATTAATTACACTTTTGTTTAATCACAAGAATATTTCAAAATATTCTTTCGATTGAATTATGAAGTAAATGATCAATCGTGAAAATTATTGCGCTATTTAGCAAGAGTTAGTTTTAAGATTGATTACCTAAGAATTTAAACTACTAATCATAAAACTTATGTGATACGCAGCAAAAATAGATTTAAAACTGTTTCATTGCATATAATAAATTCTAACACAATTCTTTTTAAATAAATATTAATTAACAAAATTGAAAAATAATTATATAGATAGTAATTGAAAAAATTCAAGTCTAAACCAATTATACGAAATTTTTGTTTAAGCTAATTAGCAATGTGACAGCGTCTGCCTTTTCTTTATTCTTTTGTATTTAAGGGTTCAATTAGCCGACTACTAATACTATTTTTAGTGCTAATCTTAATGCGTTTGCAGATGTCACAATAGTAAACTTAAAATTACTCAGCGCAAGATTAAATAAAAGAGTACAGACGTAATTGTTTCCAAATTATTCTACTGATTGCCATTTGCTTTCTGTTTAATAACAACTGGCCAGCTTGTGCTTAGTTTTCGTGCTTGTGAAATTTTGTGTTAAGGAAATTCCTTTTTCTTTGATCAACAATTTAAAGTTAGTGGAAACTTTAAAGAGAATCACTACTTTTTGTTTGCATCTGCACATAACGTACCCGTGACAAAACAATTTCCAACTTAAAGTTAGAAAGGAGATTTACACTGAGGTTTTCTGCTTTATTGACGTCATGCTAAGCATAGTGACTCAAAATTCAGCATTTATAATGGACAAATAAGTGAATAAATCCCCAATTTTTTGTAAAGCTTAAGAAAATTTCAAAAAAGTTACAATCTTATTGTCAGCTGCTAAAACAAAATTTCAAGATAATATTTCGCTTTAACAAGCTATAGGTTTACAGGTTTGCTCACATATTTAAGTGTGTTCTTCATTTAATTAGTATTTAATAATAAACAAAGTACACGTGGCAAGCTTTCAGTAAAATATTTGAGCTTTTTCAATAGTTTAATCAAACCGTATAGAAAATAGACACAAATTATCTTTGATTACTTTAGAGCAACTATTGCAAAAATAATTTCATTAAATTAGCTGTTTTATATTTTCCATTTGATGAAAGTCGACTCATGTTAGTAAGGTTAAGCAAATAACAAATTGTGACTAATTTTTCGTAAAACAGTTGACTATGAAGATATACGATTATAATTGTGTGTGTTTTTTTCGTTCGTGTGCGTTTGCACGTGTAAAATCTAGTGTATGTGCTTATACAACAGCATTAAGATGATAGAAAAAACGTCAAAGATCTTTCCATCGCACAAAGCGATTATGGATATGATCTTATCAAACGCTTTTAGCGCGATGAAATAAAGATTGATCTTTGCAGCTCAAATAAACACTCCTAAACGATAAGGCAGTCCATACATAAAATGTTATTGTTGTTTGTATCGAGTATTTTGTTAGGTTTTTGTACAATGTTAATATGAGCAACTTTAGAACCAACGATTCTGTGTCTTCTTCATTGAAATCTAATCTTAGAACCTTTATTAACTGAGTATTTAAGACATCGATAATTAACTGACTGTTTCATATACAGTAGAAAGATGATATTTAGGTTCCGAAGTAAATGACTAATGAAAAACTTGTAAACAAGATTAAGAAGATTTGCTTGCATGTTCTTACTACTTTTGCTTTTCAGCTTCAGTACAGATGAAAATTTGTTCTATCAAGGATTTTAAACAATTAAACAAACGGCCGTTTATGGTGTGAGTTAAAAATGGCGCTCAACAAACATAAGATCGGTCTTAGTTTGTCTTACTAATGTCTAAGCTAACATTTCGCTAATTTCTGAAATTTTTCTATTTCTTTAACTTGTGGATCAAGAGATTGCTTTTACAGTTTTAAAAACGATGATGTTTTTATTGGTGAGTTTATAAATGCTTGTAGCTACTAAGCATTTAACGAAAGTCACTAAATAAAGTAACTAATTAAAATTTAGTAAAAGGTTTATATACAAACTCAAGTAAATCTCTAAAAGTTCTACTTTTTATTTTTAACAAAATATCTAGATGTATAAACTGTAGACAAATGAGAACTTTTCGTTTTGAAGGTAGTTATGTCACCAAAACAAGTATTCGTAATTCATCCATTGTTGTTTTTGCAACGTTACTATGTGATATTTGACTTTACTCTACCAGCAGTGAAAATTAGTTGACTGAGTAAGATACAAACTCATAGTATGGATCAATGAACTGGCTACTTGAAGGAGTTGGTGCAGCTAATGACTTTCTACCCTCAAAAGAAATCGCGAAAAACTTGCTGAAATTACAATCACAATAGTTCAGAAAAGAGTTAACATGATTCATTTTAATATCAAAAGAACTTATAAACTCAGTTTAGATTTGTAATAACCCGATTTCTAAGCTAAGGTAAGGTTCTGAATTTAAATTAAAAATTTTTAACATAATCTTTTGACAACAAAATTAATCAAAGAAATTAGTAGTTTTTTATAGTTTGTTTTAATCAAGAAAAACTTAAAAAGACTAAAAATATTATCATAAAACTGTCAGAACATTTGACATGGCATTTACAATTTTATCATTCTGTTGTGTGTTTGTTTTTATGTCCTATCATCTACCTGACAGCTAACTGATATTTCAAATGCCTAGTTTAATCTTTGATTAATTACTCAATGCTTTTACTTAGTTTGCTGTTTAAACCTTGTTCTTAATTGAAACTTTGCTAGGGAGCAACTTATATTGTCAAACAGTTTTTTAGCTTCTGTAGGTCAGCAACTTAAAAAGTTGTTAGGATCTTATCTTTTTGAAATTATTAAACTAATAATCCAATCATTTCAGATTTGATTATTCTAGATTTTCAGATTTTACATCTACTACTGTATACTTTTACAGAGAAACGAACAAACTGTATGCTTCATAGTACATTTCGACATTGGTTGAGTAGTTAAAACAAACTGACAGAATTGTTTGGTCTCAAAACTTTATTATTTACTTTAAGATCTTAAATACTAATATAGTTTTAAAACTGAATATACTTTGTTGAAAAGACAGTACTAAGAATTAAATGAAAAATCAAATTTCGGACAATTTAATTTATTTTCTATCTGACAGTTTTATTCTTGAATTTTAGTTTTCTAACTAAAATCAGAAAACACATTAAACAAATTCTACCAAGACACTTTTTAATATTCATTTAGAAATCTAATTGAAAAGCTAAAATACACCAGCGGGTTTTAAAAGCTTTAAAATCTTTTCTTTCATGCAACTCACTCACAATATTGTTTTGAAGGGTTTTAAGCTTTTTGTAAACAGTATGATGAATGTTTTCAATTATTTAAGGTTGTAAGCTTTCGCTTATTTTTATATAGTTTTTTATAAAATCATGCCGCTTATGTAATCTAACAAATTAATTTTAATAGAATAGGTCAATGGGTCGTTTAGTTTGTCGTACTTGTAACTAATCAAAATCACTTTTTGATCTAAGACATTAAATTAGGTATTTATTTACAAAAAATCTTTTTTAGCAAAATTGCCTGGTTATTCAGAATATACTTAAGCATACTCTATATGTTGCCAATTACTAAAAAATAATCAAATAAATCAACATTTTATCGTTAAAACAGCTATCCTACAAAGTAAAAGGATATTCAAGCATTTATGTTTATTGAAAAAGAATCCATCAAAAAAATAAAGTACAAAATGTGCAAGCTAGTTAAATAGAAAACTTATTGATGCTATGGTTTTGTAAACTCATTTACTAACAAAATTGTATATCGTGTTTCTGCAAATGTGAAAAACTCATAACTAATTGATAAAAAGTAAGATGATTATATTTAGGGTTCAAAGTAAGCGGTTTTGCTCGCTTTTATTGCTAATCTTTGTATCATAACTGACAGCGAATTATTTAAGTAAATAAATAATGTTTACAAGAGTGATAAACCTTAAAGTACGTTCATAAAATAAGATGATGAAGTTTAAGGTTTTTGTTTTTATACTTAGTATCAATAGTTCTTCGCTTATACTATCAATTAAGCAAAAATCTAAAAAAGTGCCTTTAGCAAATTTTGTCACAAAATAATAAATGCTATATTAATGAAACGGTTATTTATGAATATTCATCGTTTATAATTTGATATATACTGCAAAATGATTGGTACTTTGTGATTATTTTTAAAGTTATAAGCTATTTTCTAATTTATAAGTTTATATTAATTCATTTTAAATCTTTTCCATAAAAAGAATAATGTAAATTAAAACACTCTTAGCATTAAACAAGGTTTATGTACACATCATTTGCGTCTTACAGCTTGCTGGTAAGCTTGTTTACCAGACTTCATTTACGATAAAAATAATGTATATGCAGCACATTAATCATTTCTATAAGTCAATTTTTAAAATCTATGGAAACAAAACCTTGTTCAAATTTTCTTATTTAAACATAAAACGGTTTACTCTAAATTCATATATTTCTTTGTTAAAACTACTTGCTTAATAAAATAAGACAATAAATGTGCTTATAACGTTTATTTCTTTTACAACTTTAAATATTTCTTTTTTTTTTGTAAAGTAAAAACGTTTTCGCAAACACTTTTGACTTATAGCTCATGGCATGCGATTGACACTGATTGAATACAGTCTGTAACGATGAAGGTTATTATTTCAATACTTTTTTTTGAAAACTCAGATGAAAAATTTGCTTAAAAATATATGAAACAAAACTCAGTGATTCGAAATTCCTTTTATTGAAAATGAATAACTTTCATCTTTTTAATCTCATAGGTAACTGGATGTTTTTCGATAAGATATCGTTTTTTTTTAATAAAATCGAATCGTAAGAAATTGTCACAACACAGCAAATGAAAAATATAAGTATTAACATTTTGAAACAAGGTTAAAGTGTTGAATAACAACTAAATAAGCTTTAACGTCAAGTTTGATACCCTACTTACCAACAGTATTACAAACAGTAAATGTTTCCATATCTCCTAAATCTTATTGAATAAGCGTGTTGCTATAAAAAAGAACATTTACAATTTTGTTGAAGTAAAGATCCCCACGTAAGACTTTATAATCGATCACAGTATTTTAAAGGAAGAATTTAGTGGGTAAGGGATTTACAATTGTTATACCTAGTATGGAAGCTGCAGAAATTTTGACAATGAAAAATTTAATGTCAAAGTGAAACGAACGTTTAGTCTACACAGGGAAGTTTTTCTTCTGTAACTTTGATTTTATCAATTTTGCTGATAGAAAAATAAAAATGGATTTTATTTAATTCTTTCATTGTAATGATCTACACTTGGTATAGTTTGTATTGTGCAAATATTTTTGTTTGAGTGATGATTTTGTATACATCATATTAAGTACTGAATAGTTATAGGGTTTGTGAAAAATGTTAAAGCAACACAAAGCTTGTCTGATTCTCTAAAGATATTATCAGACTGCATTATTCAAAGTAATATATGGGAAAAATCTTATCAACAAAAACTATCAGATACAAAAATATTTTCTTTCCAAATTGTAATCTAATTTAATTAGTACTTCATTTTATGCTTGTTTGTTCTAATACTACACAAGTAAACAACATTTTACTAGTAATTAAATTTTAAAATTTTTAAAGTGTTTTATTCAACTACCTGTTTTCTAAATTAGCACTAAAAACAAAAAAAAAACAATTGTGTAAAGAATAGTTTATTTATTACATTTTTCTATTTAAATACGAATTAGAATGAAAACGCTACGTCTGTACTTGAAAAATTGTTAATTGGTAAAATAGGAAAATATATTTTTTGAAACACTATAAAATTACTTAATTTGAACTACACCCACTTTTACTTGCTTCCGTTTTTGTATGTCTGTAATACAACGTTTAGCCTCCAAATGAATCATTAAGTAAGCTCACACATCAGTAAACGCAGCAGAAACAGGTCAGTAATTGGTAGTGGTGGCTTTCACTGAGTGACTGTTGCAGTCGAAAAAGCATTCACAAAATGTTCTCATTATCTTTTCCTTGCGATCTCAACGCATAGGTAATTTACGAAATATCATATCACAATAATGAAAAGTTTTTTATCCATCTCTGGCTCCTGTACGGAGTCATCGAATAGTACCACAACGCAAAAGATGGTATTTTTGTCTGCATTAAGTCTTATTTCATGGTCAGTAAGCGTAAGAAAATTTGACATTCTCACCAAAAAACATTTTAGGTTGAGTTAGTTTGGTTGAGGCTAACTCTTCTACTGCTATCGTCTTACATAACAAAACTCAGAGTTTAGTTTTATTGATTTTATACAGTAAAGATCCACAATTGACAAAATTTAAATGATAGTTTAGAAATATACAAGTGATATTCAATTTACAATACTCTAAAATATTTAATCTTTTTAAAAACAAACTAGCTTTTAGAAATAACTAGTCTTTTTGACAAAAACACAAAATTAATGCAGGAAATAGGAAATAAAATAAATTATTTTACTTTTGCTAAGACCAAACTTTTGTTGAGTATCATGTATGTGCTCAATGCAGCAACTGAGAATGAGAAACTGCTTGAATAGTGCATCATCATAAGCTGCTTTAAGCTGTATTTTCAACTTAGATCATTATTAGACTTTTTACAAGCAATCATGATTACAAAATTTATTTTTTGAACAAATAGGAAAATAACAAAAGAAGAATTAATTGTAGATTCTATGCATAACTATCTGGCAGTTAATTTGATTTTAGTTTTAAGAAACTATTCAATGACGTTTCATTTTATCTTTTTACTTTATGATTAAATAAGAGTAATCGAAGTGTAAAGTTGACTAAACATCCCCATATCTTCATACCATTCTTTTCTTATTATGTAAAAAATTAAGTAAAAAACAAAATCCAAAAGAGGTAGAATTTTATTTTTAAGCATCTTGGCTTTCATTAAAACAAACAATACAGTAAAACTATCATTTTAGAAAGCATTAATTTTAAAAAATGCTTCTAGTAGTTTACTTGAACAAATTATTTAGACGATTATACTAAGCTGAAGGTTTTACATTTTTTAATTTTTCTAAAAGCTTGTTTTTAGCTTTGGTAAAAAACAAAGAAAATTGTTGAAGAAAGTTAGCGCTGAAAATTTGAATTGACATGTTTACGTTGCAGTTAGTCTGATCATCAAGCTTTAAAGCCTACTGGGCTGAAGTGCTGTGTACTTGCTGTAAATCAAGGTAGGAAAGACTTTGTTGCCACAAGCTACCTTTCCCATAAAACAAGTTTAAAACTATATAATCTTCTGGACTTTAGTCACATGAACCTTATAGCAGAGTTATAGCAGAATTAGCAGATATTCGTTTTAATCTGATTTGTCATTCTAAGATATATAATCTTCTATATTTATTTATTAAGTAACTTTGGTACTAGTCAAAAATCAGTTCAAATCATTTTGCGGATATTTTCTTGTACTCTTGTAGCATTTTAATCAGTTAATATAAATTGAATTAGAATTAGCAAGATAAACTAAAGCTAAATCCATGAGTTCAAACTTCTTAAGAGAGTTTCACTGAAGAAATTTTGTTTCATACTATAAACTAATATTACTATAAACTAAATGATTTATTAGATTAAATTGTTTTTATAATGATGATATTTGATAAAAGATTTAGCTATCATTAATCAAATGATTTTTAATTTAAACATCTTTGTATCAGACAAATCTAACGAGAAAGAATTGTTTAAAGAATAATTTATAAGCTGTCATTCGAACAAAAGTTCTTCTTAAATTATTTAACTTCAAATCTATTTAATCTATAACATACTCAAACAATGGAATGAATTAAGTATATCTTTAAAACAAAGAAAATACTGCTATTGATGTACAATGCAGGGCAAGATGTAATTTCTTGGTTTGATTATTTTCATGTTATTATAAATATTTTTGTTTTTGAATAGTAAATAAACAATCAGGCCGGCAGCTCATTGGCTCAGGTTTTACTTTTGGACGATTTATTTTGCTTAAACTAGATTCTGTTCTAATAACGAAAACAAATATAAAATTTAGTATCCATTATGCAGAAGCAACATAAATCATACAACCTTATAAGAAGTTTTCTCCCACTAAATTGATGCTGTATTATATAAGGATTTAGTCACGCATATACTGCAGGGTTCGGTTTAGGTTGTAAAAACCAAATTGGAGTTTTATTGTTCATTCACTCAATAAGTCATTTTGATTGTGTAAGAAAAGAACATTTTTGTTTAAAATATTCATTTGTTTAATTTTTAACGCACGTCACATTTTCTCAAACATTCAGCAACTCTATTAAAGATTTTAATCTTAATATTAAACTAAAAGTTTTTCTGAATCAATTTTTCAATTTTTAACCTGTCATTAATCAGAGCATCAGTCACTAGAGCATTAGCAGACGGTGACAAATGATTTTGTAAAATCGTATTATCAACATTAATACTTTTCATAAGAAAGAAACTTTAAAGCTTCAATAAACCTTTTACAAATCTTCAATAAGTTAGCACTCTGATTTCAAAGCCTTAAGATCGTCCATAAAACTTTTGTTTGTTTTTTACAGCGACATCAGACGGAAGCAGAAGTGGCATGGAAAGTATGCGAGGAGGAGCTTGTACTCATTATAATATGAAATTGGAAATGAAAATCCACGAAAAGAGAGGTAAAATATGATTTTCTTGTAAGCTACTAATTGCTTTAGATGTATATTTATGTATTGAGGCTGCATAAGTCTTACATTACTAAACTCTTGCAATGTTAACTTGATAATCTTTAGTTAAGATTGTTTCTGGCATTGGTCATCTAGTCTTTCAACTAAAAGCAAGATGAATTTAAGAGAACTCATTAACAACTTATTAAAAGTGAAACAATTGATAAACTATTAGTAACTAGATTTTCGACAATCTCGTGAAATATTGACTTGAAAAATAGATTAGAATTGCATGAGTGAATTATAAAATACAATGTTTTGTATCATATTCTTATGTTGGCTTTGAATTATTTTGCTTATATGTGTTTTTGTTCGTTTTTCTTTTTAGTCGTTGTTACTGTATTTGGATTTAATGGATTTTATTGAAAAGGTTTTGAGTTTTAAATATCTCTCGAATATTTTTTAAATCATATAATTAAGGTTTTTCTTATGTAATTTATTATTATAAGAACATATGTTGAGCCTTAGGTTTTTAAAACTTTTTGGTTTTGAAAAAAAGATCATCACCAAAGCACAAATGTATCAAAAAGAAAAGTTTTACGGCTAAATACATTTTTTCCTGGTTAGATGTTATGTTAGCCTATTTATTTTCAACTTGAGATGCTAAATTCTAGCCACAGATAAAAATTGAAGAAGGATTGACATTTGAATGGATAAAAACCTAAAAAATAAACTTTTAACTTGTCAAATTTTGAAACTTTGTGAAATAAAATTTCATGCATTTTTTTAAAGTAAACAAGATCTAAAGAACATTTATATTTTAAAAAGAGTTTTAAACCTAAAATTATTTTTGTTGTTACTTTGTAAGAAATTATAAGCTGGAACAAAAGTAATTTTAAATAGTATAAATAAAAGAAGTAGTAAAATTAAAACTACTATCTCACTATGTATGAACAACATTTAAACCTACTAAATTTTGCTTTTTTAATAACTTTCAGCAAATACTACTTTTAAAGTCAGAAGTTGAAAACTTGTTTTTAAAACATGATACCTCAACCTAATAAGAACGATAGTAAACAAGAACCACAAAGCTAAGCAAGCATGCAATAACTTCACTAAAAGCTTATATTCGTATTAAACTTATATATTATTTTATTACATAAAACGAATAAAGATTTTATACAACAGATACCATATCAAGTTTAAGTTTATTAAAGTTAGCTTTTAAGACAAGTGATACAAAGTGTTTTAGAAAGTTGTTGTTAGAAAAGTAAATTTTATAGAACAAATAAAATGTTTTGCCGGTGTAAAACCTTTAACAGTTACTGCAGGCTGATTGTTAATGAAGCTGTGAATGTTAAAGTTTTTTGTAGATATTGTTTTTGATGTTAGCAGGTGTTCATAGCTAAAATGTTGTTTTAGGATGTGTTCTTCAACTACTTCTAAACAAACCAATTGTGACAAATGAAAATATCTATAAGCTCTGCACTTACTTCATGTATGGTGAGCCATCAGCAGAGTAGGTCGCAGCCAACAAAAACACTTGTCACACAATGCCCATAACACGCACTATTATATTGATATATGCAGGCTCATTTAACTTTTATATTTGTTGCGTGTCAAGCTTCAGTTGTTGGCAAGCTAACTTCAGAGCCAATTTTCACAATGTTAGCTGGGCAGCTGATGGTATGAGGGTCTTTATTTATAAAGATAATGACAGTGGTGAAAGAAAATGCCACTGAATTTATTGTTGAGCAGAAAGACTTTGACTTTCTTGTGGAGTCTATTCTGTAGACTCACCAACTATTTAAGATAATTAAACCTCAGTAACTCTCCCACAAATATTTTTTAAAAGATTATTTTAGCAGCATTCTATTCTGCTTATTTTATAGATATAATTTTTGGGTATAAAACTGACTAGCAACAAGTTCAAAAATATTTAAGTTTTTTAATTTAGACATTATTACTGTTTTTTTTTAGACATTTCATATTAGAAAAATTTAGTTTGAACTATCTGATAAAATCTTTCAATTTAATGTGATGTAAAAAGCTGTTCATTATTGCTTTTATGAACAACTATTTTAATAAAAACCTATAATATTATGATAAGATATAAAAAAACATGTTCAAACCTTTTGTACAAGTAAAGACGTTGTACCAGGCGTTTTTGTATGTTGAAACTATTAAGTGGTACATTTAAAGATTGAACTACAGTGATTAGTCTTTACCAGACTGCATTTAATAACACTTATAATAAAAAATGAAAAGTTAATTTACTTAAATCATGTAAGTTTTCAGTTTTCATTGAAAAATTAAAAAAACACAACAAATTATGAAATGAAATTTATTCTTCATTAAGGTTGAAATATCACTATAGTTAAAAAATAGTATAAAAAAAAGTTAACAAGCAATAAATTTATATATATATACTCACCAAAGGGTTTAATTTTTTATGTTTGTACTGCTGAAAAGGTCTATTAATATTTTATAAGTGTTGGTATTGCTTAAAATTTATAGGTCCCACAAAAGATGACGATTTGTATATTTTTATATCAACTTTTTGAATGACTTCAGTGCTTATTTTCTTTACTTGTCAGGCTTAAAACTTAAAAATAGATTGACAAAGCGTGCATTAAATATTTAATGAAATCAAGTTTCTTTACAAACATAGTTAAGCCTTAGTTATACATATCGAAGTAATTAACCTCGATAAAACTTTAGAAATAATTAAATCTATTTCTTACACCCTTTTGCCAAATATATTTTTGCAACGTTTTAAAAAGCAGAAATTATGTTTCAATGTCAGAGTAGATGAAATTATTTACTCCTCTAAAGTTTTATTTGAACAGAAGGGTGTAGAAGTTTTCTTTTTATTTAATGTCCGGGTGTCAACTTTTACTAGCACAAAAGCTGTAAAGATTAAGTTTTAAATAAAAAAATTTAATCGAATAATTTAAAATTTTGAACTAAATCTATGACTTCATATAAAACTACTAATAGATCAATTGAACCTCTACTTTAAAGTAAAGTAAGTGAGTATGTTTACAAAACTACTGTCTTAAATACAGTAAACTAAAATAATTTTTTCAAGTAAAAAAACTTTCTATGCTTCAGTTATTTACTCTTAGCTTAAAAGTTCAATTAAAAAAATAATAATTTTGAAACACTAGTAATTTCCAAAGTAAAAATAATGTTCATTGTACTTCAAGCTGTTTAAATATAGCTTTTATAATTAATAAGGCTCACTGTATTAGCAAAGTTATTGCTGCTATGCTAACATACGGGGCATCAAAATGCAATCATGTGAATTGAATTCCATGCTTATAGTTTTAAAAGCTTTAATAACCATCAGTATATCACCCTTAATAATTATTTGTATCGTTTCCTATAGCAAAACAAAGTTTTGGAAATCTATCTTTAGCATTTAAAACTAAATCAAAACAAATAATCAAGATAATTCTATGCAATCTCTAAGATATATAGTACTGTAAGCTCTTTGTGTCAGCGTTTCTACTGTTAAGTGTTTTCTTCTTTATCGTCAAATCAGATGATTACAACTCTTCTGGGAATACTACTGATTCCTTCTTGGATTACATAATTTGAAAGTAAAGTTGGTGCGGTCAGTTTAAAACTTAAAATTTATTTAGACATTTATTCGTCGATATGTTGAAGAAAACTTAGTTTACTTTACACTATAATCATAGTTATAGCTTATATCATCGCAATCTCAAAACAAATCAATTTGTAAAAATTTAAAAAATCTTTCATCAAAGTGACAATGTCTAAAGATTTATACTGAAAAGTATTTTTGTGAAATATTTATGATAAAAAAAACACAAATTTTTCATGTTCTGCTATCTTGTTCAACTGATGTCGTTATTAGTCAACGCTAATAAAGCTCTGCGACTATTTGTATCTACAAAGTTAAACTTGCCAAAAAGTGGTCAAACTAACGAGGATAAAGTCTGCCACGTCGGATTTGAGAAGTTAGACAGCAATCACAAATTAACATTCGCCGAACTTTCTTTTTGACTGTTTTGATATAATAACGACAGTTTTGGTTTGGCTGGAACTTGTCAGATTCACAGCGACGCAAGCAATAAAGTGAAATCAGTGCCAACAATTTGTCTTTGTGGTACAAGATTGTAAAAGATGTAAAAGTCAGCTGTGAAAGTGAATCAAAATAAGTGATATGTCAGAAAAAGCTCTTTTAGTGCAATAGCACTATTTAGTTGATCATATGGCCTAGAAAAGAAACACAGACGTGAAAAGACACAACAAAAATACTGCAGATTTAGAAAATTGTATTTATTTACGTGAAAACTACTTCAATCGTTTGCGAGCTAGATTCCAATTACTGTCATAGAAAGGCGTAGAAGTATTCCTCACTCCTCTCAAACAAGCTTAAACCCTTTTTGATTAAGCAGATACTTACCACAACAGTCTCCTTTTACTTTTCAATGATCAATAAACCCGACAGTTAATGATTAGAACTAAAACTTCAGTTTTGATGTCATATGTTGTTGTGTCAACATCAAACAATTACTAGTCTTTGTGACAAACTGTAAAAAAAGTTTTGTGAGAATTGAACACAAATACGTGTTTAAGGAATGAGCTAGTGTACAATTAGAAATGCACGGCTAAGTCTTATTTTTGATCTTGAAATTACCTAAGGAAATAATGTCATTGACATCGATTATTATATTTTCTACAAGAAATACTGAATGAAAGTTAACATTGTGGTATGAAGGCACCCCAATAATCACGTTACAAGGCAATGAGGTGTAGCAAACCAGTCAAGCGTTTAATTCTGGCCAAAGAAGATAGAAAAAATATTTTTTTTTGGCCGGACTCTTTCGTAATTACGTTAATTATTTGTGGAGTTCTACCAATATTCTTCGAAAATTTTGTGCTCAATGAAAGTTAAAATTGTTGCAACAACAGTCGAACCATGTTTGATTTGAAATGATTTGGCAACCAAAATAATTGTATGTTTAAACAATTACTTCGAACACACAAAAAGTTTACTTCTAATTAAAAGGCCAAAAAGGTTAGTTTATTGTCTGCAAATTGTTGATTATTCGCTGACTTTATTTTCACATAAGCCTAGAGGATTTTTTTAAATAGTTCCGCGATGGATTAATCTCACCATGATTGTAAAACTGCTGTTACATCTAAACGATAATAAATAAGTTGTTCGTAGTTTACATTAGGTTACTATGGAAACACAGACGAGCGTCATCTAGCGGCTTGCTATAAACTGTATTTAACTTCTTTTTGAGAAACAGAAAACTTATAAACAAATAAAAGTATTTACAAAGCATAAAATTCATTGAAGTATTTTCATAATAATTGGACGAAAAAATAGAAAAGTTTGTATATACTTTTTGTAGATTTTCTATGCTTGATTTTTCTCAGTAAAATGTTGTTTGTTTTGTTGAGTATAGCCGTGTTGGTCACCTTTCTTTTAACATGCAACAAGTAAAAAGAAGAAATTTAGTGCCAACAAAAATGTCTAAGCTTGATTGGGTTCCAGACTATCTTTTTGAGTATGAATAACTTTGTGAAAATGTCCTCTAGCAAAGTAATTGCATAATTATAATTGAAGAGTTACAGAGTTTTCTATTAGTAAAATTTAGTTCTTAAACTGATTTTATTTGAGTCTGTTTTATTTGCTACAAACTTAATCTTTTACGTATCAACATTGCATTTAAAAAAAAAACTTTCTTTTAGAACCAATTTTTTAAATATAAAACAACACAGATTAAGTTAAATTTAAATGCAGTTTTTCACTTGAAGCCAAAAAGTTACTTACTTTGTAAAAATATTTTTATTTGAGATATTTCAATAAAACTGAATTGAATCTCAAAGTATCAGGTTGCAATATTTGAAGCAAGTCAAATTTTCAGATGTAAATATTTGACTGATAAGTAAACGCATACATAAGTTTTCCAAAAGAAACTGTACCGTTATGAGTGGAGCTTTTACTCTATACATTTTGCGAAAATACTTTAGAGAAAGTATACTTCAAATGTTAACATAAGGCTGCTAAAAATTTTCAATTTATAATCGAACTAGTTTTTAGAACATTATTGATGTACCTTTCTAAACTTTATTCTTTCCATTTGACGTAACAAGCACCTTTAAAAAGCTTTATTTAGTGCTTGAAGATCAATTTTCATTTTCTGCCATTTCTATCAACAGCTCAAGTTATTATTTGGCATAGAATAGTTTCAAATTTACTTTGCCAAACACTATTGTTGCTGTGCGCAAGAAACTACCTTAATATCAATCTGAGTTTTGATTTGTTTTAGAATAAAATTTAAATATTAAGCTTGGTAGTCTATTTCATATAACAACTTTTATATTTTCTCATGTTTACTGATCCGTAGCACCATATTTCAAACAATTTTTTTATTATTGTTTCTTCCTTATCAAGTACTATTAATCGAAGTCAAATAATTGTTATGTTATTGACCTCAACTCTGACACTTGATTTATTGAATATTGTAATACACTAATAACACATTCACAAAACTTTTTTTTCATTTTTATAAGCTGAAATATCTTTTACTGGATCAATGTCGTTAAAATGCCAGTAATGCTTCCATAAACCAGTCTCTAATTGATTTTCTTCATTAATTTACGTGAATTGGCTCCTTTGAACACCTTAAAATATCAGATATCTTATTTGAAGTTTGATAATCACAAAATGTTATAGTTAATTGTCAGCTTATTTGTTTGATGAAATATTATCTTTTTCAAAGATATATCTCTGAGAAACGTGAAACTCAAATTATTTCACAACAATAAATTTAGTTGGGAAAATTAAACGAACAACTCAAAGAGACTTGCAGTAAAGACAACCTGTCACAGCTTCCCATGGCACCTGTTTCCACTTCGCCCTTCTCATTGAAGCATAATGAGCGATGAAGGGCGTTTGGTCAAGCTTACCTAGATGAGTGACTTCAAGCAAAGGGTCTTCTGCGTGTTCATTGAAACAGCAGCTCCTAGCCGCGTCACTGCGATGACAAACAAAAGTTTAATTGTGCAGCTGGGATCACGTGACCACAACTTTGCAGTAATTACGCACCAATTGCATGGACAGTAACTGACTGTATGCACCACTAGCAATTCTCCTGTAATTACACATAATAGTATAACAAAAGTAACAAGAAGAATTAAAATTCAGCTCGCGTTTGAAAGCTTGTTTTAATGGTGTGTAGTCATAAAAAACAAACTTTGTAACTTGTCAGCAAAATTTAGTTGTGTTCACAGTTAGACTCTATTTAACTAATAAGTAAAATTTATTGAACTGATTTATTGCTTTTTTGAGTGTTTAAATACACTACTGACAGAGTGTGTCAGTGGACTGCTCTACAACAATCTAATAGCTCATTTGAATAAAAAAAGTCGGGCAATTTATTTTAGATAAGTTGAAAGCAGTAGATGAAATTTTGTCATATATTTTGAGTCATATATTCTGTCATTAAAGAACAATTAAAAATATTTATCATTTTTGAGTTGAGAGTCACAAAAGGTCACAGGAGTAAGATCTGTTTGCCTGCAGCTGTAACATTTCTTTCTCACACAAATCTGCTACGTGAGAGATCTGCAAACTTTACAAAATTATCCAAGATGCTCTGAAATTCTATCAACGCAGATGGTTAGATTGACTTGGATCGTTTTTAAAAACTCTCATTACATAAATTACATTACGGCTTGTCTTTTTACTTATTTTTACTCAAAGTTAAGAATTTGTTGAAGTTTTAGATTCAACTGAAAATTTAGACATTGTAAATAAATTTTTGCTTTACAGGAAGTAACTTAAACACAAACAGAGAAGTCAATTTGTTTATAAAATAAGAACTATGATATTATCATACAAACAAAAAGAGTTTGTATCTTCTAATTTATATTGTATGATAAGTACATAGAAATTTTTCATTTTGAATTGCTTATACTTAACATAAAAATTGATACATCACTTAAAGTCATGCTTGCTTGAGTACATCTCATTAGATATGTAGCCTGTAGTATAGTTAGAAAGAAAATTTAGGAATTTTAATTTAATGGTTTCTTTAATTGAATGGCAAAACATCAAATTTGAAAATGTTTTTTTTTTAATTTTTGTATATCTTTTGAAATTATCTTTTGTATTTTATAAGTGATGATTAATTAAATGATTTTTTTTAAATGAAAAATATGAAGCTCCTTTGAAAGATGTTGATTTAATTTGTGGGGTTTTGAATGATGTCTTGAATTCAGACTAATTTTGAATATTGATTTTCTATCTGCCTGAAATTTCGCACAAAAGTTCTTTAACTTTTAAAGAAAAATCTCAGACATGAAAATAAAATAATAATGATTTAAATCACTACCATTTGTCTGAAATTACTTTAAAAAATGTTGAAAAAGATAAAGCTTTACATAACAGACGTCGATTATTGCCTCAATATTTTCTTTGATAGTCTTCTTAATATTTGGTAGCAAAAAAAAACAAATTTAAGCTGTAGTATTTCAAAGGCTTAAATATCTACTTGGCAAACATTTAAAACTTCTGTCTGCTATATGAAAGCTTAGACTAGAGCTTCTAAATGTAACTAAATATTACAAAATTTTACATCATGTTTCTACTTGTAAATGGATTTGAAGAGTTTTTGCAATCCTCTTAAAATTTTGAACTTTATTCGCAGAGGATCTGTCTGACAAGAGCGGAGAGTCTATTGAAGAGTCGATTCCTACGAATCCTATTCAAACAAATCCAGGCCACAACTCAGAACAAAAACCTCATAATAATCTTCCAAATATTTCATCAGAACAAGATACTTCAAGTGAAATAGGTGAAGGTTCTATTTATATCAAAGCTGCTTGTTATTAGGTGTGCTTATAAACTTTAAAAACAAAAAAAAGCTTGATTAGGTTTAAAGCAGTCATACGTTTTGCACAGATTTTAATTTCTAATTTCCAACTAGCAAAAAATATTTCTTAAATGTTAAAAAAGTAGAGTGTATTAATAGCAAACTACAAATATTAACCTGATTTTTGGGTAAGTCAAAACATGAAAAGCTTCTGTAAAACAAATGATCATTCTTTTTCTGATTGCTTTCTTTTTTGTCACAGTTTTAGCTTTCCTTATAAAAACAAATACAATAACTTTAGTCTCTCATTTGAAAAGAAACCAAATTTTGTTTGTTTCTTGACCAAATGGCATTAAGAAGTAGCAAACTATAAGATTAGTTTTAAAGGAAAGATGTAAGCTATTGATAAGATAAATGGGTTTTGATGAAATATGTATTTTAAATCAGAATCAAGCTTTACTATATAATAACTTTATTATACAAAACACGCGATGAGTTATAAACTAAATAAAAAATTAAAGAAATTCAAAAAATGTATCTTTAAAATCTTATGATAGCAGATTTTAAAAAATTTGATACTTTTTCATGTAATAGTATCTGTTAAATGTAACGCTTGCAGATAATCTAGTTTAAGCCTCAATGAAAAATTATTTTTCATATTTTGAGGAAATCAAGATGTAAAAATTGAAAAGTTTGCTTATTACTTTAAACATTCAAAATAACTGGCGATGGTGGTAATTATACTAAGAAATACTTTACTGAATATTGCCTACTTTAGAGATAGCAGCATGGATTCTTTTTGAAATCAACAACTGACCATCTAGTTTATGCTTTCATCGAATACAAACTATTTTCCCCAACAATGAAAACATAGAAACGTATTATCATTGCTAATAATTACGTTTTTATTTACTATTTGATTAAGCGGAAAAAATATCCTGCAAATAGTGACAATAACAATTATATTTTAAAGAAGAAACTGTAAACTCAGCATATTTTATAATTAAAAGGTTAACAGTCAGAAAAAGTCACAAACAAGAATAATTGTTGAATGAAAAAGCTAATTTACAATTCGTTATGTTTATAATTTTTTTAATCAGCTATGCTAGGTCCAGTCAGAATAAAAAGATGTTCATTTGAACAAAGCCCCTTGTCTGAGCGTTCCAAATTAAATCTAAATAAATCAAGTACGATAAGTTTACTCAATCGTAAGTTGTCATTAAGTAAATGAGAATATTTTTGCTATCAAACTTTTAGAAGATATACAAACTTAAATCTTTTAATTTGTAAAGAAAAAACTTCATAAAACAAATACTTAAGGACCTAAAAATTGCAACATCTTTTGCAACAAGCAATTAATAGCTGTTTTTAATATGTTTAAGTAAACCAATTTTTTACACTTGTTTAGTCATGATAAATAGAAAAAAATAATTCCTTTGGTGTACCAGCTTATCCACTAATTAATTGCTGTGGTAGTCATACATTTTCAAGTTGTTTGTTCACCTATATTTTTGCTGTACATGCCTAATAGTTATGAAAGACTTTTGCAATATTCTTAATAAATTCAACTTTCTTTTGACTCATCAAATTTTACTCCTTCTTTTTCTTAATTGCTTAAATAATCAAGTTTTCAGTAGAATCACTATAAAGTAAACAGAAAATATTGAGCAGTTGCTGAGAGTTACCAAACATGTTTGTCTAAATGACCACGTCCAGCCTGATCAAGAAATAGAAGTTATTACATCTGACAAACGTGCTACGTCGTTGTTCACAACACCTGTTTAAAGCACATCTCATCTTAGTGGAAATGTCTACTTCAATAGTTACTAATATTCAATAATTGTGCGCTTACTTTTTGCTTTCCATGCAGAAATTTGGTGCTGTTATTCCAATAAAAACAAAAATGATTACTTCTTTATTTGATTATGATTCTAGATAAAAATCTATATGATCTTATTACTCCAACATGGATAAATTTATGATTATCTGGCATGTTGAAATACTTATTAACTTAAAACTTGCGTAATTGGCTTTTATATTCATTTTGTGAGATCTTTTGAGTGAAATTTTTTAATTTGTTAGATCTGTAAAAGTTAGAAAATCTTATAAACCCTTGTATTACATTAAATCATTTAATCTAATAAGTCTGATCTTCGTTTATAAGCTTAAAAAAAAATTAAAATGTTATGCTTGATTTTTATAAGGGTTGACAGAATGGCGAAATTCTAAGAATGATTAACCTTTGTAAAGGAGTTATAAGTCAGATTGTTGTAGTGAAAGGATACTATTAATTAGATTTTCTTCAATATAATATAAAATCAAAACAAATTTGGTAAAAACTTAATACTATTTACCAATTTTTTTTGAAGCAAAAATCAAGTATCTTTCTTTTGAATGAAAACTCAACTTGTCTTTTTATTTCAGATTCAAAAGGAGGAAATAATGTAAACAACAAAAATCAAAACAATAATTCTGGAAACTCTGTCGAAACAGATAGTACCAATAGCGGTAATAATATGTGGTTAGGAATTGTCCTGGGAGCCTGTGCTGTACTTATAGTTCTCTTTGTTTGCTTTGCTGTGTACAAGCTGTACAGAAAGAGGCACAACATGAAGAAATACCAATCTTCTCCCATTGGAGCATCTCGTCCGGGAGATCCGATGTCACAAGTTACTTTAATGCCTATTTCGGCTGCCACAAGACATCATAGCAGCAGCTCAGGTGGACCTGGTTCTCATCATACAAGAATTGTGTCTGATCACGATGGAAGACACCACAGCTCAGGAATGGGAACACATGTCAGTGATATGAGACCCCCACCTTCGTACAATGAATCATTTCTTGACAATGGAGGATCAATAGTAGCAGTATGATGTTTAATGGAGCGAGGAGTCATTAAGACTCGGATGCTGATGACGTAAGAGGGTAGAAAGATGAGCTTCAGGATTGCAAATGTATTTGCTTCTTAAAGGTCTAACACCAGTGAAAAAATGGTTTTTATTTTATACAGTCACATATCAATCAACATTTGAAATAGAAATGTTTTGTAGAATATTTTTATTTACTTTGTAAGACGTTAAGTTACACAAACCTTACGTCTTTCTTTGAATCAAGTTTTCATCTTTACTCTCGTCTTTTGCATCATAATCCTTCTATATTTTGTTATATTTTCCACTGGTGCCTTTCTAGTATCTTCACTAAGTCTCCTAAAGTAGGTGGAAATTGTATTTTTTTTCAATGATTAGTCATTTTTTAAGTTTTCTCTAAGGTTTTGTAACTATAGTAGAAGATGAGATATGCGTGGGCAAACTTATCTTAGATAAAATGTTTTCAGTTTGCTTTGCTCAGTTTACTGAATCGATCTTTTTGTTTAATAACTTTTTAAAAGTTTGTCATAATGACAGTATCACTTCCTTATTTGCCTAAATTACATTTATGGTTACAGCCCTACAATTTTTAATAACTTGTAGAAATATGATTTGTTTTAATTGATTATTTGTCTACACTGTTCTTCAACTCTATCGAAAGTCTGATAGTAGAAGCAGATGATGTCAAAAGTTTCATCTCTACTTTTGAATCTACTAATATTTTATACAAATATTGTATGGGCGAGAAAACATTTCCTACTTACAGTTGTTGCCTTTAAATTTTATTTCTACTCCAGAATATTATTAATAAACTTGCGATATATTCAAACAAAAGTACTTACTGACTCACGTTTACTCAAGCATGTTTAGTTTAGAATAAAATAAGTCTGTAGTTTTATGGTAATCAGTTATTGTTTATTTTTTAAAATAAAAGTATCTTGTTATTTCCAGCTTTTTTTCTATTTCTTTTATACAAGTTGATTTCGTTTTCTTAAAAGATATATCTTGGAATTTAAAGCCATGTTTTTTGAATTCGATTTCGCTTCAAAATTTCTGACAAATATTGCTACATTTAAATTAATCAAAAAATTTTTCATTTATCCTATCATACATATCATTTCATGAATAATTAAATTATATCTTGAAGAAAATTTATCATAAATCAGTAACAAAACTAATGTTACTTGCCATTCAAAATTTAATAAAAAATTACTTCCAAACTCATTTCAAAAATAAAATCCAGTCGCTGTCATTAAGACAAATACGTTTTCTTACTATTCCTTGTGAAGCTTATCAGGTTTCGGCAAACATTTTTTGTATTCAATTTTTTCTGTTATTATTTTTATTGTTATTTTTGCTGATATATTATTGCAGCTATAAATCGCAAACGTTTTCTTCTTCGTAATTATTGCGAATCTAAAAACAAACATTTTATTTTCTAAATTTCTTTTTTTTTGGTTTGTGAATTTGTTCGGTTCTAATAATGTTTCACTTTTAAGCTAAGAAAGTTTTCACTCTTTAAATTTTGTTTGTATTTTTTTGATAGCAACAACACAGGTCAAAACTTGACTTTTTACAAAAATATGTTGGCAAATTCTATTCTTTAAAAGGGGTTAGTTCAGGTTTATACAGTATCGACCGTTTAGTTGAATATAGTCCAGTCGCAAACGATTACTAATTTAACTTTAAATACTGATGTGTACAAATGAAATGTTAGGCAGTCAGCAATAATTGTTGTGCAAGAAGATTGAAGTTAAACGCAATGACTTATTGATCTATTTACGATGTTGATTATTCCTACAAATCTATTTGACAAGTAAAAAGAAAGAAAGAAAGAAAAAAGCCTTTTGTACTAAAAAGTTGAAATCACAGTCTTAAAACACTACAACATAAATCTTTATTAACATAGCTTTATGATCTATTGTATTAACAGATCAAAAAATAGAGTTTTTGGCATAAAACTAATTTTTCTTTATATTTATTCCAAATAATAAAGGTCAATCTTATTATCAAAACAAACTTTACCACAAAAAATGCGAAAAACCTGAACTAATTCGCCTAATGCGAAAATTTTTGTTTATCTAGATGATATCATCAAAGTGTTTATTTAAAGAAAATAGCAAAAAAGAAAAGAATTGGCTTTTACGAGATCAAAAATCTTATTTTTATTATTTGCGATTTTTATTTCAAAGACCCTTAAAATATCTCAAATGAATTGACTCTTTTAATTAAAGATTGCTGTGAATAAAAAAACAGTATCTACAAACTCATCCACGCTTGATAAATATAGTTAATATTTTCAAACCGATCAAAATTTAAGCAATTTTTTTATGTTTAAACCTCATTGTAACAAATATTTTTACAAATGGTATTATTTAATCATTCATACTTTTAATGAACTTTTTTTTCTACTTCTAATATCTGCACATTCATACGTTTGAGTTTAATTTGTTTAAAAATAAGCAACATTCCAATTTCTCCTGCTCAGATACTTGAAAATATTTTGACGAGGTTAAAACAGTAAACAAATGTTGATAGCATTAACAAAAGAAAGACTTTAAACTCTGACACAAATCCTTTAAAGTTATTCACATTCTCAATAATTTTTTCTTGTGCAAGGTTTAACTTTGTTTATAGAAGATATAATTGATATTTCCCTTTTTAATTTATGCAATGCAGCAACTAAGCTTCCAAATCAGTTTCACTACATCAATGTATCGATATGATTAAGATTTTTTGGAAAACAAGCTTCAGCTAGTAGTTAGCTGATGAAAAGATAAAAAGATTGAGCAGTTGGTGATGATGAAAAATTGTCTATAGAAAAATTTTGCAAATTTATAGTTTTTAAAATTAACAAGAATTGAACCAATTAAATTTGGAAATAATTTTATTTTGGTTTTATGGTTATCTATAAATCTACATTTGTATCATAATAGATTTAGTATAAAATTGGTTTCAGCTTCTAAACTACAAAGCAAACAAACACAATTTCATAATTAAACAAGTATATTCTTTTAAAATCATTTTTCACACCATGTTTCAAACTTATTACTTTAATTTTACTACTAGCGATTTTATTTTACGCTTGATATAATCTATTTTAACCAAAAAAGTTAAACGGTTGAACTACCATGTATTCATATTTGATAGAATAGTCAAAAACACTATCTTTAAAACAATTACATAAAAATATTCAAATATAAATACTTAAATGACTGAATTGAATGATGTTCTAAATATTATATTAACAACAGAGGTTAAATAAGTTAATTGTAATTGAAACCATTTAGAATGATTACCTCGAGTTATTTAACTGATACCTAAAAGGTGGATAACAATAAATTGACTAACTTGTTTATTTAGGTCATGAAGTTTGTTAGGTTATCTCATTTCTTAAATGCTTCAACAAACGTTTCTGTTTTTTTGAAGACAGAAACATGTTTCTTTACAATAGACTTATCTAAAAGCTATTAGACAACAACATAACTTTCATCAATAAAAGAGTAAGAAATACTTTAATTTGTAGCTAAGTAGATAAAGTTCAAGAGTTTATCAAATCAGAATTAATCACAACAAATCATTGCATTGCCAGCTACAAGCCAGCTACAGATTTTTTTATCTTTAATTTGATAAATAATAAGCAGCTGACAACTTTGCAAGCTTGGTAAACATACATAGTAACAATTAGAGTTTTAATAGCAAGGAATAATGTATCACACAAGCACACCGGGACAGTAGTGACACTAAAATCAATTAGCAAAAAAGGCAGATAAATAAAAATTTAATTGAAATATTTTCAGTGCCACGTAATTTCTAAACTTCTATTTACTCTTAGCTAATATTAATTTGAATTGAAGTTAATAAATACTCTAAGACGATAAGACGCTTAAGTTAGTCTACCACAGGTTTAAATTTTAAAAATAACGTAACCGTTTTAATAATAATCTTTTAATCATGATTGATTAAAGTTTAAGTTATCGTTTGTAATTTATAGAGTTGTTTTCACCTAAAAATATAGTTTTGCAGAATTGCTGCAAATCAAATGATTATTTCAGAAGAACTTTGTAGTTATACATTTTATTTATTCATGGTGTTACAGAAGATGCATTAAAGCTGTCTTTATTTACTAACTTTCAGTCCTTTTATTCCAAATTTAAAATATTATTTTCTCAAATGCCGTTGTATTTTGGGCTCTCGGCTAAATTAGAAATCAATAATATGCAAGGAACCACAAAACCAGAAAATCATCACAACATTAAGAGGTAGAGAGTTAGTTATAGACACTTTAATGAAACCGATTTTCATATAAGACTTTTTTTATTAATTTGAAAATAATATCAAAATAGAATGCTGATAAATTTCCGTTTGGCATTAAAACAGAATCTGAGATTTGTAATACCAATTAAGCAGGTACAAGCTCTATGTATAGAATAAACGTCTAATAAAAAATAGCTAGCCTAGGGAATTTAGCATCTGAACTCTAAACACTTTTTCGCTCACAGCACCAAACCAATTAAAAACATTTTTACAGAACAATTTTGTGTTTGTATGTTAAGGATGCTTAAAAGTCGAACAAATTGTCACACCAAAGTACCTCTCTTAAATATAGCGAGTATATTCTTTGTAAAAAGTATTGTAAATAAATGCCAAAGATAAAGCTGTGATTTTAATAACATCAATTTCCATCAAAATTGAATTCTTTCCAATTTGATACATTGTAATAAATTTAGCGTTTGTTCAAAAGATAGACCAAGTCTACAATGTTTTGTGTTTCAGTGGCCTTATAAGTGATTATAACTAAATATGTTTATAGAATTTACTTTGTCAGGCTCCATAACTTTATTAAGTTTTATTTCATTTTCATACTTTATTTTATATTTCTAATCTAACGATCAAATTTATAGTTTAATCACAACCTTTAAGTTTTTACATTGCAATAAAGCAAATAAAAAGTTTGAATACAAAAGAGTTTATCAAGTTAGTTCATCTATGAAATCATTTTCTCAAACAAGCTTAAACTAAATTAAAAATTTGATCGGTTAAAAATGATGCAAAGCATTGAGTCTTGCAAATAATTTTAAGCCATTATTTTATCTTTTGTAAATCAGTAAAATATATAATAATGTAATTTCGATTAAACAAACTTTGAGCAAAAACACTTAAAAATTACTTGAAAAGGAAGCAATTGGTCTAATTGAAATATATCAAAAAGGCTTTTGTTATTTTTGTAACTTAATTCTGTTATTTTAAGCTAATTTTCTAGTAAATGCGATAGTGAAAACAATCTGCTAATTTGTAAAAACTACAAGCTAATTTAGATCTATTTGAAAGGTATCAAAAAGTAAATAGTCTTAAAATCAGTGAGTTAAACTCTTATAAGTAAGTTCACTGTTATTTTTTGAAAAGTAAACAAATAATTCTGGTAATAAAGTAGTTAACTTTGAAAAAATTGGTTTTATGTTCTTTTTACAACTTTACATTTTGAGCTCAAGTTATATGTTGAGATAAATCAGTTTATTTTCAATACTGTTGACAAAAAAGTTTATAAGAACTACAAAGCAATACAAGTTTTATAGTAAAAAATGAAAACTTATTCACTCATTCATTTACTTTATTTTTTTTTGATAAAAATTATTTTTAAAATGACAAAAAACGCTAAGAGTTTAAATGCACCATCTGATTATTAGAAATAACTAAAACTAAACAGTTGTAAATATACATTAAATTACAAGATATTCTATAAACAGTAAGTACACTAAAGGTTAAAGCTTGTATTATTGATATCATTATAGTATTATACAAACAATTGTTTTACTAGTTTGTATTTAGGTTAACTTGTTGAAACGTTTTGAAAATTTGAAATTTGTTTGAAAAAAATCTAATTTTTGCACTGGAGGTTAAAACGAGTATTTATTATTATTTCTCAATTGTTTTAATTTATATGAAATGTAAGATATTTAAACGAATAAATTACTGTTTGATCATATAGTTGCAGCTGAATAACATAAGTTCTTGTTAGATAAATTAGAAGTTTTGATTTTTACGCTTACGGTAGCTGACAGATATAAACTGTTTTCTACTTTACTATTTTATGAAGTCAATATAGCAAATTATTTAATAATAGAAAGTAATAATGAAGTATCCGAAATCATTTTTTCATAGATTATAAAAAATAGAGCTAAATATTTTACTGATCAAAGTATTGCGCTTAATTTATAAATTATACTTAAAGAAATTTTAGTATAAATTCAAATTATTTTCACAACTCTACTATATTAAAAAAATCAGCATACACTTTCAAAAATTAATTAACTTTATGATATTATAACTAAAGCAAAATATAATAAATCATTTTTCCAATATTCTGAGGCATATAATTATTAAGTCAAATTGATTTTTATTTAAAATCGACCATGAGAGAGGTTGCTAGAGGTGAATGTAGCTTAATCAACAAATATTATTAGCTTATTCAAATGTTTTAACCAGTAAAGGTCGAGCAAAGTTTAAACTTGGTGTTTGAATGAAATGGGAGATTTAAGCTTATAAAATTTTATCGTGTGCTTACCATATAAAAATCATGCAGTTCATGCAGTTAACTATCTTATATTGTCTATGATTTTTTATTAAAAAAAACTTTTGTTGAAAGTAGAATTTTATTTGTTGAGAGCTTTAATTTGCAAAAAAAACGTTTGTCGTAAATTGATGTTTATAGTGAATATTGTTGTTATCACTCGTGAAGTATAAGTGAGTTCTACAACTGATCACCTATAACAAGTAAATAATAAATAGTGGTTATTAAAGTTGCTTATATTTCGCAAAGCATTATTGGCAAAGTACTGTTTTAAACCTTAAATGGGTTCTTTTGCTGTAAACCAGCAGAAAATCACATTAAATGAAATATGGATAAACTGAAGAGTATTAGCCTATCCTTTAGAGCAAAAATTTCTAGTCGTGTATACGGATTTCATTTACAAAATTAATGAAACACTTGGCCCGTAGCTTAAGCTTCTAATTTAGATTTATTCGATTTTTTATCTCTTTTTTTGCAATAACCGTCAAATTGAGACGTGAGCTTATTGTAGCTGGATAAATTAATAATGTCAAAGTTAACATTATTGAAAACTAATGTTTCAAACTTATATTAACAACACCGAGCTTAAAAATCAATATAATGAAACTTTTAAGAATAATCATATTAAACGAAAATGTTGTGAAATGTAAAATTAACCAATTTCTGTACCTTTAGGTTATTTAATTTTCAAAGTGCTTTTTTATGTCTTATTTTACTCACCTGTCAAGTAGTAAAGTAACTAGATATCACATACTTTTATTTATATAAATAAACCTGAAGCTGCAATATTAGGTGTAATTGATGATTAAGTAATTATAAAGAATGCTGAAAATATATATGAATCAATAATTTAGATGCCTTGCAATATACTATATTAGACAAAAAATAGTTTAAACAATAAATTATATTAAACAAACTCGTTTAATTTCATTTTCTGGTAATAGTAACAATACTTTGAAGATTAAAATCTGTAAGAAACAGAAAATATTTTTTGAGTTTCAAAAAACTCGCACTTGAAGTTTGAATTAACATCAAGAAAGTCAATGAAATGTGTTCCTCATTTATCATTATAACCCTTAAGAAATTTTCTAACTTAAGTAAGAAAAGTTTAATATGCAAGATAATATTCTTATCTTAATAAATAGTAATTAAAATAGCAACAAAGGCTCATCATTTTTACTTTATTTTAAACTCCCCACTAATGTTCAGTAAACAATTTAAATATTTTAGTAAAACTTAAGTATTAAAAATTTGAAATCTTGATAAAATGTTTTTATTTATAAGAATGTTTATCAGAAAGTATGAAAGGATTTCATGCATGACCACTAAAGCAAAACGTAATTGAGCGAGACATAAAGATTAGTATAAGTTGTCTAATTGATTGATCGATGTAAATGCATGTTTAAATTTAACTATTTTTGTCTCGCAATATTATGGTATATAAATTTAATCTTTTGAAATAAGAATTTATTTTTTACAGTTAATGATCTTAGATTGAAGTAAAAAAATTAGACAAAAGTTCTTAAAAAATCTAGAAATGCTGATAACCTACAAAGCTAAAGTTATATTACAAATATTTTAGTTATACTAGACTTATAAGTTATTAAAATCCTTTTTTATTTAAGACATAATAAAAAGTGAAATGAGAAAGATTACAACACATTCAAATGTATTTTTCTTCTTTATCTCCTGGCAGAAACAGATTTAAATATATTATTTAATTTCCCTAAATCTTAAAATTTATCCCAATAAAATATTCAAAAACATCAAAATTAATGAGGTGTAGAAGGGATGTGCCGTTCTGGTTTGTTGCCTTAGCGTTTTCCACTCATAGAAATTAATAATTATATAGATGCTGTAGGTTATGAGAGAAAAGTTTAATGGTGCGTAAGCTTGTCATGCATCACTTCATATGTTTGTGACGAAACATTGTAACAAAAAAGAGTTATGTGACTTGAAAGAGTATTGCTGGATCACTTTAAGAGTCAACTAAAGTTTGATCTGATATAGGGTCTAAGTCATCTCTTTTCTTGTTTGCTTTGTTGTGATACCATATACCCTTTTCTGTGGGAAGATAAAGATTGTTAGATAATTGATTTTACTTGTAACTTCTTCAACACTCACAATAAAATCAAGAATTGTCGAAACTTGAGAATGGCTGTTTTTGTAAACCGGCTAATTAGTTTGGTAAAATCTTTTTTATGTTTATGTATAAATAGAAAATGAAATAATCCAACTTTAAAAAAATTGTCATTTTAGAAATCTTCAAAAGTAAATCAAAAGATTTGTAAGGGATTTATAAAATATTTAAATATACCTCTTAAATTCATATGCACTCAAGGCTACCCATGAAACCTTTGTAATGTATTTTAGCTCAAGACTAATATTGAAATTTTTTCAACTTAAATCATCCATTTATTATCACAAACGAATGAAAGAAAATTGTATAAAAGAAAATCACGGTTGAATGTCTAAAAATCCAGAGATTTGTTTTTTAGTTTCTAGCTATTTACAACTCTGTAATCTGCCAGTAATACAAGAGTAATTTCAATTAGTTCATTAAATTGATTTCATTTCTTTAAATCTTTAAAATACAACTTTTTATTTGAACAAATTACATTTTTAGTTTCAATGTATTGCAGTCTCATGAAGTTTGGACTGTGCTTCAAGTTAAGTACCTTATAGTTGGACATCCGATATACGGTAAGTAACCTTCATACTTGGCTCGCTGAAATAGCATCTTCAACTTTATTGTGCATCTATATTCTGCAGACAAGTAAAAATTGAATTTGAAAATTCTGTTCAGTTCTTTTGCCAAGATATCGAGTTTCGGTTGGAAAATCATCCCTTTTATGGCTTCAAAAACTAAAACAGGTAATTGCTTGCTGGACTCATCATATTAGTTTATTAAATCAAATACTCAACTAGCTAATTACTTCAAAAAAGATCTCAAATTTATTGAATTTTTATTTTACAGACAAGATTGATTTTAAGTTCCCATTTCCAAACAACAAATTGTGAAAACTACAAGACGATTAAAAAGTATTTTTTCAATTTTTATCCTTTTAAATTGAATGGCATTTGTTGTTGAAGAGCTTTACATTATGACATGATGAATACTTTTATGTAAAATCTATAAACCTCTTGTCATTGCTATTCAATAGCCAAAAGTAATTATTTAACTAACATTAACCTCAATATTAAAGTATTTCTCAAATAAAAGTAAGATTAACATTGACTTAAAGAGCTATATCTACCATAGTATTAGATGGGACAACAAAAAATTAACTAACCTTATCATTAAGCATTTTTAAAATTCCTAATAAAACCTTAGATTCATTTTAAGATCAATAATTGAAAAGTACAAGTAAAATTTTTTGTAAAATTATTTCTTTAATTTTTGGATAATCGCTAATAATCTTTATTGTTGCTAACTGCTATGTTAAAAAATATTTTTATTACAGGGGGCTTAAAATCGTTCACTAAATGCTTCAAACAAGAAAATTGTTGAATCTAGAATACCAATTGTAATAAGTATTATTGCAGTAAGCCTGCAACTTATTATTTAATTAAAATATTTTCTTGACCTCATTTAGTAAACTTTATTTTTTTACAAATTAAAGCTATACAAAAAGAGTAGTCGAATTTTATCATAAGTAAGCTGTTAAATAGCATAATTTGAATAAATAATTAAACTTGAAAGATTTAAAATTTAAAAACAACGACAAACATTCGATATTTACTTTTTCTTCTAGATTTAAAGAGACTCATTTAGTTTTTTAATTCGTTGTAATGTTTTTTAAGATATGAAAAAGGTTTCACCTGTTAGTTTTTTAGGCAGAAGTAAGCAAATAGTCAAAAAGTTTCTTATTTAAATTTAAGCTCAAACCTGTTGTAAGTAATTTTCGTTTTATGAGCAACTTATCAACTTCGATTTCAAAAGAAGTGACTGGCATTGATTTTGTTTTAGAATATACTTAATCAAAGATCTTTTCTTTTTAAATCAATGTCTTTCGAATACATTGAAGCAAAAAGTTCTTCAGATGAAGTGTTTGCATAAAAAGCGTTTTACTAAATAATCGAAAACGTTAACGGTTCAGTAAATATTTGTGTAATAAAAGCAGATAAGCATACTTCGCTATAATGATTTTATAATATGGGTTTGTATTACGATATTTGTAAGTTAAGAAATTTAATTTATTTTATTTCTTGCTCCTTTTCATACAGTCCAGATAATTATATTTACCTTGCTTTTTCCAAGTTCCTTTCTTATTTTCGAGTAGAATGTTGTTTAAATACTTCAGAAATTTTTGTTTTTGTTTATTTAAACACTTAATAATAAAATGATATTAACTTTTAAACGAGTTTGTGTGTTTATAACTTTAGAAAAAATAACGGTAAATAAAAAGTACACCGTAATAAACTATTTTATCAGTTTTTAAATTGGAAATGGTTACCACAAAAACTAAAAGAATAGTTTGAAAAATATTAAGTTCAAACTTTCAGAAATCATAACTTTTTAACTAAGCTAGTATTGACAAAAATTGAAAGGTTTTCATGGTGAAGAAGACATAGCAAATGTAACTTTGGTAACTTGTCATCATTAAATACTGTTAAACAAAAAAATACTTTTCGCTAGCAAGCTCAATAAATCTAAAGCAAACTGTACAAAACAAATTTTTGAAAAATACTCTTGTAATAAACTATAATTTAACTTTTAATATTTTTTATGTTTGGTATAAAATGATTTAGATAGATACAAAATATTATTCTTAAATTTTTGTTTAATATTATTATTTTTTTTAGTTTGTGTTACATCGATGATTTTTAAACTAAACCTAAAATCAATTAAACTTGAAAATATTGAAAATAAATAAACTATGATCAGATTCTTTTTGTCAATGTTCAAATAAACATCTTTTTAATTTCATAAAAGAATAAAATAATGTGTTGATTGTAAAACAGATTATGTGAAAAACTAGTTCTGTTAGGTTTGAACTTTTATGTGGTTAAATTAAAAGTATAATATTAATTAAACTAGATACACCATAACTTTCAAATGTATGTTTGTAAAATATACTTAAGTTTTTAATTTCGTGTTTATTTTGATTGAACAAATGATAACATAAGTGGATAGAAAACGATGTGTCAATTTATACAAATACTTAGAAAAGCTGTAAATATTTACTAAAAAATATTATTAAAATAAATCTATTTGGTGTAATGTAAAAAGTTCTACAAATTTCAAGGTTAAATAGATAGTATAAAACTTTGATAAATACTTAAGGTGCAAAAGTGAAATAATACAAACTCTTGACTTTCTAATTTTTCTTCGTGTGAATTCAAGACCAAGTATTAGTTTGATGTTATCCTTTGATAATCTAACTTTAGAAAATAAATCAAAAATCTGTCTTATAAACTTTTGACTGATTATTTAAGCATATATGAAAAAGTTAATTTAGTTTTTTTCATTTTATAATTAAGTAATTGTTGGTGATAAGTTTGGAAATTTTTATTTATAAAATTGATTAAAACTTTTTAAGCATTCTTATTCCATCCTAACAATGATACATCAAGAAGTTTTTATAATGATTGTAATATGTGAGCTGTTTAATAAAATATGTCCTTCTAACAATGTTCAAAAATTTTGTCAACAAAAGTTTTAAAGAAACAAAAATATTTTCATGAAATTAGCCATGGAATTTTAATCTGATAACCAGATAGTATGTCTTATAGCCCCTTTTTTGTTGATCAAATTTTACTTATTTTGTATATTTGACTTCGAGCTAATCCAGTGATAAAAGTAAGATTGTAAAACTGGCCATGTGATAGTTTTCTAACAACCTTTACCATACTTTGATTATACTAAATTTCATTTTTTCGTTAATCTTACTAATTTTATCATTGATTTATCATATTTGTTAAATGTTGCTAACTTTTAGTGACTAGTTTGTTATCACATTTTTACAATTTATTTTACAAATTAAGGAGTTTTTACTAAACTGTTTCTAGTTTGTAACAATGTTTTTAACTCCATGAAACAAATAAAAATGCGTTATCCTCATCTCAAACCCATCATTGGTTTCCTCTTTCATTTTTTTAGTTTTATTGTCTACTTCGCTACTAGTCTCTACCTAAATAGGCTTATAAGCGTTTTGACATGTTCCAAGTAAACAAAATTTACTTTTATTCAGTCTAAAAGGTTAGATTTTAGAAAAAATAGTTCATTAAAAAAGGAAATTTTTTTCCTAATGATGCATACAAACAGGCAAGATAAAACAAAGTTCAATTGATTATTCATTCGTTTTCTATCTAGAACTATGATTCATAGTTTATCATGACCTTATATAATATTGAAATTATTAGGGGAGTAATAAGTCAATAAAACTATATTTTTGATACTTAATTAATATGTCAAATTTTTCTTGATAAAAGCTAGCAAATTATTATCAAAATTCTTATTATTTAAGTGTATCAGTCTGTGTTTGAAGTGTAGCGGTTATCAGGTCCACCTAACACACGGAAGGTCTCGGGTTCGAGCCCAGGCGTACATCTTTTTCCTTAATTGCGATAAGGTAAAGTTCACAAAAAACCCGGATAGTAGAATTCAAATAGGTCGAATTCAAAGCCGGAGTTGGAGCCTCAAAGGCAGTTCATAACCGTACTCAGTGTTGTTCTGGTAGCTCCTGTGACGCCAGCCGGGCGTAGCTGCACCAATCTGTCTGTTCCGCTGCATAATCTTGCTGGCATGGATAGTGGAATCCTGCTGTATGGGTAACAACTGGAAATCCATAATTTCTGCCCTAGCTTACAGCATGGCTCTTCTCCGCCTAGGCAAGTTATTTCTTTTTTTTATTATTTAAATAGGTAATTCAAAGTTTAAGTGCATCTTATATTCAAAACCATTAATTTAAAGTCCAAATTTTATAAAATCTTAATGTCGCACTTACTACACTCACACAAAAAAGTGAATAGTACTTTTATTATATATACAAGTGCATTGAAATTATCAATCCAATCTGTATAATTAAAATATAGTAGAATCTTAAAATAAATAGTTTTCATTTATGAAGAGCTACTGGAAAGTTTGATAATTTCATTTGCTTTATGAGTCTTCAATAAAAACTAAATTTTCATATTTTTAAAGAAACTAAATTATTAGATTAAGAGTAAAAATGGAAAGAAAAAACTTTAGTTAAAGATTCGACTGTCATTCAAATAGTTTTTCTCAAAATTTTTGGAAACCATTATTGAGCTCATTTGAAGGAAATTTAACACTGTAATGTCTAATTACCAAACATAAAAGTCATAACATTGTTATAATTGACTGAAAACAAACAGTTTAAGTTTGAAAGTCTTCAAAATATCTGTACCTAAGGTAAGATATATTTTTTACAAAATCAAGAAAAATTTATTGTTAAACAAAATTTAAGAAAGCTTAGATACAATACCTGACTTTTTGTTAAATTATCAGTTTTATGAAGTTATTAAGTAATCGTAAGAAAATCAATCACTATAGCAGATAATCAAAAACATTGTTCTAAATTAGAAAAAATTGCTTTTAAATATTGAAAATTGAATTTTAAAGCCTTTCCTTCAGCATATAAACTAGATTTATCAAAGACTTTATATGAAAGAATCTTTTATCTATTTATCTTTTATCAAACATTTTAAAAACATTTGTCATCAAAACATTAAGATCAAGTAAAACTTAAGTTTACAAATCAATTAAAGAATATAATCAAATAGAATTTTAATTGATATCTTAATTTATGAGTGAATTAAAAGTGCTATAAAAGCCTCTTTATAAAATATATTTTTTGAAATCACTGCTTTCTATGTTTTTACAGATTCAAGATTTGTTGTTTTAGTTCAAACACCAGTTTAAATTGATTATATATAATTTCATATTTTTAAATGTATAAGCTTGGTCAAATTTAAAACTTTTTTAAGTTAAACTTACTCTGGTATATAAATATTGGCGATTAGTACTTGAATTTTTATATAACTTATTAGTATCGAATGAAACTTTTTAGTATAACTTGTCTTTATTAATACTTAAACGTACTTTTTTTTGGAAATATCCTTATGAAAATTACTATTTACTAAAAAGTTGTAGAAATTATTTCTGAAAATGCTATAATAGTACTAAAATTCTATTTGTTTAAAAAATTGATAAATTTACAATTAAAGATCAGTTGTTAAAGTTCTTATTATTATAGTTATTATATGTTGGTTATTATTTCATTATCATTTTCAAATTACAATTTGATGAACAGTTTTGGTGGGATTTTTATTTTATTAAACTGTTATAAGCTTTGTAAAACTTTATTATCAGAAAAATGAATCTGAAAGATTAGTTGCAGCAAACCCAAAAAACTCAAAACCAAAAACCTAAAAACTCTCATTTACAGGCTGAATCTCATCAGATTAACAACTAACAAAGAATTATCAGACTTTGGAAGTGTTTAAGTCGTACCTTGAGAATAAGTATATTAAGTACACTGTAAGATTTGTTCTTAATAATTTGTTATAAAATGATAAGACGTAGAATAGAATTTTGTTTAACTTTTATCAAATTTATCCACAACAAAAACCACGCAAAAATGTAAAGCTAAAAAATATTCTCATAAAAAATTAATTTACAAAATTGCGGTTTAAAACGCCAAAAAATCTTTTTTTAGAAACTGCAGATTTCACTGAAAATCTTGATTATGATTATGATAAATCTGTACATAAATTAAAAAGATACTCTTCTTCTTCTGTGTCTTCTAGTCTGAATTAGTTCTTCCACATGAACAATTATGGCTCATGCGAGTTTTGGTGCTGAGAAAGTTGCTTATTACGAAATTTTTGTTCTGATTTCATCATTAATTGAAGGTTGAAAAGAACTCTTCAAGCTACCAGCCTTCGTCCGACAAATGAGTGGCTTACGGTCATTGTCTAGTTGTTGATGCTGACCAACTATCATTTGGGATTGAAACTGTGGCCGCTGGGTGGTGTAAACGCTTCCATATGGACCGTTTCCAACGCGATGATTTGTACGATTAAGCGTTAGACTGCGCACAGATCCATCTAATGGCTTATATGCAAGCAAGTCACTATTGCAGACTTGTGATTGGATGAAATGAACTGGTGGAGGAGGTTGAGGTTGGCGGGTCGTTTCTGTAAGATATTTGATCGAGTCATCAGCTTGTTTAAGTAAAGTGCTTGCCAACGCCGAATTACATCTTCGTCTTCCTAAAGTGATGCAACGAATCCCTTCTAGCTCCGCAAATCTCTCAGTGGAGATCACTTGTGACCTCATTGTATTTGCATGCCCAAAGGTCGCTTGACCTGAGAGATTTGATGGCGATGTGGCCACCTGTGTGACTCTCACTTTACAAAGATCCGGTCCAGCAGGCACCTTACTTCCTCCTACTTTGAGACATGATTTCATGGGAAGTGTTCTTACATGATCCATAGGTGCAGCAGGCAAAGGTGCTCCTGATGAAGTTGAAAGCTTTTTATTAGGCTGAGGACTTTTCTCATCTATAATCTTCTTCTTATTTTCCAGATGTGGTTTTTCGATTTCGGTTTTTTCTCGCTTTTGACTTCCTTTTAGATCGGTCCGCAACTTCTATAGAAGGTATTATCATTAATCATAAGTTTTGAAAATATCAGTAAGGGCGAGAGATGGTTTAATTAGCGTTAAATCTCGATTAATATTCGACCGGATTTAACGATTACTAAGAAGAAGCTTTATAATTTGATCACCGGTTTGATTTCCGTCTGCTAAAACAGTCTGGGCAAAATTTAGCTACAATAAACTGCTCAGCTGTATGAAGCAACATTTTTTACTCTTTTATTGCTTCCCGTGAATTTTTTACTTCTAAACATTAAGTCTAGAAGCTTTGACTTGTGAGTAAGAGGAAAGTCTTTTGTGATGATTCATTGAATATCAAATGTTTGACAAATATGAACTTTAGACAGTACAAATACGATAAAATTTTGCTAAACACATTTTAGAATATCTATTTAGGCTATCAAGTATTTTAAATATTTAAAACAAAGAATTTGTTGGAGTCCTGCCGTTTTTTATTAAAATATAAATAACAATTAAATAATTTGAAGGACCTAAAAACACTCTATAATATAAACTTTATAATGTAAACTGATAATATAAAATGGAATCAAGGATAGTTTTTATTATATTTTTTTTTAAATCAAACTGATTTTTTTTTTCATAAACTTACTTCAAGTTGGAAACGGTGCTTATCTTTTTGATATGACATCAGAGCAAAAATTATTGCACTAATACAGAAGAAGAACACAGCAATCGAAATAGCCACAATTTTACAAAGAGAGTCCACTTTTGTTTTTTCTTGACAGCTTGGTGTAGTTGCTTCTCTACTAGAAAGAAAGCATATTAGCTCATTATGGCTGGCACAAAACCTCACAATTATAAGCTCACATACCAATTTCAAGAGTATGAAATCAAAAATTTAAAGGTTGCTTAATCAATTAACAAAAAATATTTTATGAAAGTTAAGCCCCTGTGGCAGGACTAGAGATTCAATTATTCATTCTATAAATGTTGCTACTAAAAACATTTAGCTGTAATTTTCAAACTATAGGATGTTTGAAATATCTACAATGAAAAACTAAATTTATATTTCAAATTTATTCTCAGATACTAATTTTAGTTGCTATAATATAGCTATCCTATTAATATAATAAGCTACCCTATATCAACTTTATAAAAAAATTTTAGAGGAAGGTAAGAATGGTTTGAATATCTTTACATTTAAAAAATATAATTTTGAGCTGCATTTTAATCTTATTATAAGCTATGCAACAAACTTTAATTGGCCTACAATTACTTTTTTATAGTGAAAAGTTTGTGATAATCGTTTACTAATTCAAGAACAAAATTTCTTTGACAAAGTTTAAATTAAGAAAATTAATATTTTTCAAACTTCTTGACATTTGAGGGTTAATGCTAGTGAACTTATTCTAATACATAAAAAAAATTATTTTAAAATTTATTCAATTTGATCAAAGTTTGAAGTAAAAATTGCTTTTGCGAATAAATGAAGTCATAATTTAAAGACCCATATTTTAAACTTCCTAACGTTTTTAAGTTTATCTAAAACAAAAGAAGCAATCAAATAATCTGAAGATTAAAAGTACTTGAAGCTGTTGGACTGGGCTTTAGATTTTTCTGTTACAGGATTTTGAGATGGCTGAAGACATTCTTTTTCAGGCTCCTTGTTCTGTGCAAAAATGAGATATAAGAACCAGTTATATGAACTGAATGACATATTATTTGATTTATAAGACATAACTAATGGAAAATGTTGAGATTTTTCTAATAGATGTTTGAGAAACGTGCTGAAGATATTTTTAAAAGCTGTTTAATCAAGCAGACTTAAAAATTTAATTTATAAGGCAAACAATCATTTACAATTAAGACAATTACAATAAAAAACTAATTAAGGTTGTTTTTCAGACTTTTTCATATAAGATAGGTTTTAAAACAGTATTTGAAGAAATCTTTACATGATAATAGAAGCACAGCATTTAATTTTGAGCACCAAAAGTAAAAATACTTTCATCACGACAAAGCTTTTTTTAACATCAATGATATGTAAGCTTAAATTACAAGTTTTAATCGATTTAAAGGGATTGCTGTAATTTATTACTTTCAGTTAAATCATTTGAAGTTTTCTTCTTGTTCATTTTGGTTGCAAGAAAAATCCGATATTTTTTTACTTTAACTTAATGAAATAAAAAGCTTTTTTGGTTTTTAATTTCAAAGTAGAAACATTTTGAGTAATAAATTCTTTTCTACGTTTACTAAAGTTTTTTATCTATTCTTTAAACATTGAAAAGCTAATATTTAAATCACAACAGAAAACTATTAAAGTTAGGTTTGTTTGATTTTATAATACAAATAAAATGCTTGAGCTGTAAGAGACACTAAGTAAAATGAAAGTAAATGATAAAAAGAAACTCGTGAAATTAAAAGATGAAAAGATACCAAAAGCTGTTGTTAATTGACTAAAGCAGATAAAAGTGAATTTTAAAGCAAATATTTTGCTGTTTTGTTTACAGTGTTTGATGTAAAAATAAAATTAGTTTTTAGGAGTTATTACGAAAATTATCACGCATAAGGTAAACACAAAAGGCTTAACACTGTTTGATAAAGCAAGCTATAAGACATTGAATTTTTTGTTCACTATTTTAAAAATAACTCGTCTAACGTTTCAGATATACTCAAGGCAAATACTTATAAGCTAATGTAATAGTTTGTAGGAAAACAGCTGCAACAGTTCACATTTTGTTGGATTAACGTAAATTTCAAACTTAAACCTTTCTTAAAGTTGGAATAAATGATCTCCAGAAGGCCATCTTGTCTCTTCTGTAATAGTTTTTAATTTGTGGCTTGTAGAGTACTTGTAAGTACTCTTTTGTGTCATTATCGTATCGAGGCCACTTTATATTCTGAAAGGCGTTTGGTGTCCCGGTATAAAAATCCGTATTTTGACTTTCTCCGTTATTAGGATTCCTGTAATTATTTCACTTAATTCTTTACATGATTTTTTACCAAGAATCCTTACCCATTCTTGGCAAAATTTGCCCAGTACGTAATTAAAGCATCACTCAGCATTTTATCATCCTGATCAAATATGTAAGGATACCAATTCTTTCCATTATCTACAAAAGGAGCCCCAAAGATATAAGGAAGCTCCTCTCCGTGAACTGCTCCAAGCCAACTCCTACTTGGACTCTTTCCTAAGGATTAATGCAGAATAAAGGCTTACATTAGTGTCTTAGGATACCTGGATTTTGGTCAAAAGTATAAAAGTACGTGGGGTTAGCTCCATATGAGTGAATTTCAGCAGTTTGAATTGCTGGAAGAACAATTTCAAGATCTGTGTAAAGATCAATCAAAGATTTCATCCAGCTATAATTACTTAGTCTGAAAAGAAATCTTTTTGATACTAGCTGAGGTTATTACTATTTGATTCTCACTGTTTATTCCATTGTGTGTAAGTGAACCCGATAATGTGACAAATCACATCAGAGTAATTTGTGCTATTAAAATATTTTGAAACGAAGTTAACGACATCACCAATATAGTTTTCTTGTTTGTAGATGCCCTCTTCATTGAAGCCATTTGCCATGTTACACGACTCATTCAGTACGAGACGTAGTCTTCTTTGTGCATAGCCAAACCCATTGTCTGACGTGACACCGATCATGACCTGCGTTACAATCACCTGATCAAAACTTCTTAGGTGTTTAAAATATAAAAGATTTCAAATTATAATTTAAAGATTCGATTTTGTGATCGAGATACTTCAAACTTCTAGAAGTTTAGAACTTATCGCTTCCGGTCGCTGAATTTAATTTGTCATTTATCAGAACTTTTGTTGGATTAAAACTTAGTTTGAAGATTTTTCAATTTACTTTAGTTTTCGTTGTTTCATAAAAATATTAAGTCTTAAAACCTTCCGAAAATTATTGTGAACAAAATCAAAACTAAAGTAGTTTATAAAAGAATGATTGTATCATTGCAAAATAAGAAATATGATTCATTTTTTTCATTTTTTATGTAAATAAGCCGCATAAACTAAAATCTCTTATGTTGTTTGAGTCTTAGATGTACGCTCATAAGCTTTAGCTATGACTATAGCAATTTTCAGGTATGCATTTTCAAGTTGCATAGAAACAACATAAATCTATTTTTTATACGCCATAATAAAATGAATAGACCTTTATACTATTTTGCAGTTCAATGCATTTGCTTAAATTATTGTTAAACTGTAACAATTTTTTTTAATATGGCTATTAAGAACATCAAAGCGTTGTACATTAAACTTCAAGCTATATACAAAAACAAACAAGCCCTAACAACATTAACACAAAGATGGTTTTCAGGACAATTTATGGTTTTTGTTTGAATTATTGTAGCGCCTTCTCAGTTTGTATTACTAGCTTGTTGATTTGTTTTTAAATTAAAATCTTATGTAATAGTATTTTTTCATAATAATTAATTGAATAATGATTTAGTACTGTACTTTAGCTTTAAGAGACATGCTTAAAGCAAATCAATTTCTAGCTAAGTAAAAATATTCCATTATCGTTGAAAGAAGTTGAAAAAAGTTACTTCATAATTGATAAATTCTTTTTGTTCCATTAATCTTCTAGGAGTTCTTGTAAGAAGATCATGATCCACAACAGGTAAAAATCTCCAAGGTTCCTCCAAATCACTTGGAACTGCATTTACTAAAACGCTGAGAAAGAAAAATCAGAGCTAATGTAAATGAACTTACACTGTAAGATGCTTAATTCCTTTTAAAAGAAATAGTTTTTGTATAAGCGCTATCGTTACTTGAAAAATACTTCTTGTTTTACTTAAGTTAAATTTCAGATGAAAGCTTTTTCTTGTCGTTTTTCTAAAGCTTTTTGTAACCCTAAAGGTCCAGTTTTTTGTCATTTTTAACGATTTATTCGTTCAGGGTAACGGTACCACCATCAATCGTTAACGGTAGAAATCCTTTGTAATGCAAATAGAACCTTAATGACTATAGCTTGAATTCTTTCGTTTAGGTATTATCACAGCGATTTATTGCTATCTTTATACTTTTTTAAAGTTTATTAAGAACAAATTTTACTTTAAAAGACACTAAGATTGTTTTGCAACCTTTTATTGACATTTTGTTTACTAACATTTGATTTATAACTAACCTTTATTAATGTGGTATTTTCAAACTTTGCTTGTTAACAAAAGAATGTTATGTAATTATTATAAAATTTAATGTTTTATTTTTGCTACTTTCGACTTTAAAATGCAGTTTTTAAAGCACTTACTTCTATGAATAGTTAGATTTGATGATGATTTAGAAAGCAATATCAAAGCTAACAAACACACACCAAAGAAAATCTTTTTAGCAACAAATAAATCTATTTTAGTAGCAATAATAAGTATCAAAATTAAAAAATTATAAGCCAATAAGTTTGACAAATTAAACACTTCTTGCGTGTATTTACATATAAACAATTACATTAACTCATAAGCCGATTTTCAAAGACTAAATCAAACTATTTTGTAACATTTTCAACGTTTTATTGAAAATTTATTTTGCTACAAGTTGAAGAGATAGATGCTGCAATAGTGATTATGAAATCAAACTAAGCTGAAAACTTCAATAAGATTACAGATTTTCGCAATTAAAGTAATCTGAAATCTGACAATTGTGAAATTAGAAAAAAACCGTGAAAGAAAAATGCAATTACACACGACCTTATAAAATCAAATTTTTATCTCATTTTTTCTAATAGCGAAACACAATAACAAATTATCGTGATATTTTTGACAAGAGTTACAGAAACTCGGAAAATTTTTAAGTGTTATTAAGGTTAAACAAACGTTAGAAAATGTAAACAAATATTGAATAAAGGTTAGTATGATGTTTTGCATTGACTGTTGTATATTTTTCTGACAATTTTTTGCACAATTGTACATTTGAACAAGTAATCCGATTAAATTTGTTTTGAGCTTTGTACCGAATTTTTTCTAGAGATTAATATAGAAACATTAACACACCCTCTTAAATGTCAAAGTTTAAGAAAAGTCTCATTCTGAACTGTCAAAAAAAACGATATTATTCTAGCTTTTCTTCCTTTTTGTATGTTGATGTGTTATGCTAATTAGTAATTAGTTGTAGAGTTTTAGTAGAATTATTTAATGAATAATTTTTGCTAGGTGAGCTTTTACTGTTGCCACATATTTCACAAGAGTTTGTGATTAATGTAATTCCTACAGTTTTCAAATTCTTTTTGGTGCGGATCATTGTTATCAGCGCTTTTTTAGAAGCTTGCTATGATTTGAAATTGTGTGATCATGTTGTCATTACAAGCTTAGTTTTGCATTTATAAGACTTACTTGAATACCTTTCACGCTACTTGAACTCTAAGTAGGATACTTTTGTAAAACAATTTTAGTTTAATGTCACTTAATTTAATTGTTAATTTTATAATTTAGTTTCTTATTTGTATCGCAACCATTTGGAAAGCAATTTGAATGTAAATTAAGCTTCTTCTGCTTAAAACATTGTAATTATTACTGACTTCTTGTTTCACAGTTCAAATATAAAATGACTTAAGCAGATATAACTTATAGAATTTTTAAGTAGAAATCATGTCTAATCAATCATTTAATTCAGTAGCAATTTGATAAAAGTTCTTAAACTGTTATTATACATTAAACTCAGGTATACATCTATTTAAATTTAATATTAAATCCCTTGATGTGTAAATCAAAAGCTATTTTTTTGTAACAGTCAGATGAAATTAAAACCTAACAATTTTTGTTCTACTTTGTAATCATCTATTTTACCTGAATCAATTGTAGATGGTTTTTAACATATTTTGAAAATAAGTTTCAAAAAAAAAAGTTTTGAAACTAAATTATTAAAGAATTCAAATAAAAAAAATGGAAATTAAATTTTAAAGCTGATTAAAAGTTTCAAAAAAATACAAACTCGGAGAAAGCATAGCATCAAATCACTCACAAATCTTGAAATTATGTTTGAAGAGATATTTCTATATTAATAAATTATTAATTTATAAAATCTGCAAGGAAAGTATATTGATTATTACTTGATAAGAATATTTCAAACAATAATATTCACAATAAATACATTTTACAACTATTGATTAATGCAGTGATCTTGAAAGTTATTTGAATTAACTCTTTTCTATCACCTAGCGAATCTCTAAATTGGCTTATTATACGCTTAATCTATTCACAAGCATCGTATTTCTAAGAAAAAATAAGTTTTACTTGTACCTCCAATGTTTCGTTTTCAGACATTCAATTATTCTTTGTGTAGTATTTTTGTAGCAGTTTATTTTACTACTATTTACAAAAGAGTAAAATGACTTCTCAGGTTGCTCTTCAAAAGCCCAGGAAGATAATGGCGATCCACTTTGAAGTATTGCTCTTTTGAATTTACCTAAAAGTTAAGGCACTCATAAAAGTTTAATCTTAAGAGATAATTATCATATTTGATGAATAATGACTGAGAGGTAAGCTAAATTAATAGTTTATTTCAAGGGAATAAATTATCAAATTCTTGATAAAAGTGAAAAATTAAAGATTAATCACAGCTTTGTTGGGAATTTTTGAAACAGTAAATCACACTTTCCAATTAAATTCCAGGTAAGTGTAATCAGTTTTTTAGAACAAATTTTGTAGCAAAATGTTATCATTCTATCCGAACTTTTGCCAACTAGAAAGCGTTTGGAATCAAAATAAAGTTGAAATTAAAAGGTAAGTTAACTAGCTAAGATAGCAAATAACGAAAACTACTATTTATAAGAAATGTTTTACGATGAAACTTTTTTTACAACAACAAAAACAGTTCAACGATAATGATTATTCATACTGTTTCTACTTAAAATGTACACACAAAATTCACTAGTGTCTGTCCTTTATTTTTCATAGTGCAAAGGATTTTTTTTCAAAATGTTTAGGACTTTTAAAAAGATTTAATTTTTTTATTTTTCTAGAAAACATTTACATTTGATTTTTAAAATATAGGATTATTCTTCAACATTTTTTACATAATTGTATATTATTTTACAAAGGTTATTTTCACAAGTGTTCTCACAATGTTGTTGATGGTAAAAATTTAAGTTGTAAAAAATAATTGAATTTCAAAATGAAAATATCGACTTTTGCTTCCATCAAAAGTTTAATTTATTGCAATTATATGGGAAATGAATTAATTTCAAACGTTAAACTCTTGACATGATGGTAAATAAAACTATTTTCAATCAAAATGACAAGGAGTTAAAGCGATTGACCAAATCTATAATTATTGAATTTCTTTCTTTTACCTATATCTTATAGCAAATCAAAACTATTTTCTGTTTAAAATTAAGTTTAATCAAGTCCTAGATTTCCAGGTGAAAGCAAACATGAAACTGAAAATTAAACCACATTTTTGATTAACTTAATGAGTACTGGGGGCTCTCAATTCAATTACTTTACTTGCGTTAAATTGATATTGATAGGTTCTGCATACATTAGCAAGATCTTAAATGTATTTAAAATTATAAGCAACTGTAGTAATAATTAAGTCTTATAATACCTGCAACTGAAATATAAAGGCTTACTTAATTTAAGTTCCTTATTTAATATTTGTACTACTTTCAATCAGCATTTATTAATTTTGGATATCGATTGGCATGATTTACCTTTTTGTGGTAGAGTATTTATAAGATAGACAAATCACTGACATTTATTCATTTCTAAATCATGCTTTGCATGCAACGAAACATAGTTTTATTAAAGAATTCTTAAAGTTTAGGTAGATAGTATAATAGAATTAGTTTGCTAAACGTCAGTTTTTGTTTAACTATATGTTACCTCTATACAAGTTATTAAGTTTTCAAAAAAGTTACAAACTATACAAAACAGAGTTAAACTGTCATAGTTTGAATTAAAACATTACTTTTAAAAAAATGATACAAAAATCAATAGCGGTCATTTTAGATTTAAGCATTTCACAACCCACTTACATTTATAAGTTTATGAAAAAACCTTTTTTTGATTCACTGACAGAGAAATTAAAACTTTTATTTAATTATAGATTTTAAGGTTACTTAATAATTTTTTGCTCTATAGATATTTCTAATCTAATAAATAATAGTTTATCTTAGGAACAAAATATCTTTTTGTCTTTTATTAGTTGTTATTTTGAGAATTTCTTTCCAATCTTATTAACATTTTTCAGCTATTAATTTCTAACTTATTATATTTAGAAAACCTATCGAGTTTATAGTCAGAAAGTTATTTTAGTCGAAAACTTAAAATTTAAACATGAGTATGTTTCAATTCACGTATACACATGAATTATTCATTTTTCTATCTTTTTCTAATCAGTTTTGGAAACTTGAAGAATATTTTTTATCTAATATTAATAAACATTTTATCAAGTTGTTTCTATAACTAATCATCAAACTATATTTTCTATAAATTATGATAATAACCAATATAAGTAAATAACGTATTAAGTGTTACAAAGCTGAAAAGTTTGCTTAATCTATTATTAAGATATTGAAGTCTCAAGATGTTCTAGATTTAATGTTACCAAATACTAACACAGCTCTAGTTGATCATGCACAGTACAAATAACAATTATTTTTAAAGAACCTCATATAGATACTACCGATGCAGATGAGTCATCTACAACATTCATGGTTACAATCAATCATTCGATTGATATGTACCTTCGCTCACTGTACTAGATTCACTGACGTTTTCTCCTTTACCTTCAGCGTGAGGACTTAACATTAGCAAGCCAATACTAGCCCCGCCAGCGCCTGACCCAAAAGCGGTAACTTTATTTTTGTCTCCACCAAAGTTAGGAATGTTTTGGAGCACCCAATCATTAGCTTGCAATTGATCATAAAGACCAAAGTTACCCTGCAGTACATTTGATCCACTACTCATAAAACCTGAAAATACAAAGTTGTTGGTGATTACTTAGGTAGACTTTTTTACAAGATGACTATGAGTAATAAGTTTTTCAAACATCTTGAATTAAGTGACTTACATCGTTAAACAGTTTTCATTTCAATTACAAATAATACTTTTGTACCTAGTACACCAAGTCTATAGTTGAAAGTAACGACAATTACATCTCCATGGTTACTTAAGACACTACCATCGTATAAGCTTCCTGCTCCATCGTTGAAAGTGTGTCCGTGAAAATACAACATTACTGGGAGCTTTAAGCTGGAAAATGTGGTGGTGTTATCTGCAAAAATTGCATTAGTATTTCCATCATTGTTTATTAAAACTTGTAAAATAAAACATATGTAACGAAAGATGAACAGTTGATGTCATATGATGAAGAGCAATTCTTCTTGTTATTGTAAAATTGTAATCGATCGTGTTTCTGGTCATCAGATGTTTTATATTCATAAACATGTTCTGATCTTCGTGTCTTAAAATTTGTGTTTTAAAATCCTTACAAGCAAGTAATAAGTTAATTAATTTAATGTTAAATTTTGTACAAACAAGTTTTAAACTCCTTTGAGAGCTAAACTATAGCGGGCTTATTAAATCAGATTTTGCATGAATAAATTAAGTAAAGTCTACAAAAATAAAGATACTTTTGAATTAAGTATAGAAAATTATATGATTTATAATTATAACCTAATCAATTATTGATTAAATAGTTAATTATTAATTCAATGTAAGCTTCTCTCTTCAAGTTTATCAACACCTTAACGAGGCCTTAATTTTTTAGTAATCTACAATTTCGTAAAAAGTTTGTCAAAAGACGACTTGTCATGATTGTAATTTTTTTCAAAAAGTTGTACAAGTTTCCTCCAAACAAAACAAAATAAGCTTAGATGCAAAAATGTTTTATATAAACCTATTTTTTTATATTAATTTAGAATTTAAAAGATTTAATAATTATTTATTTGTCAAGAAAGTGTGATAAATTTTTGAATATCTCTGTAGAAACAAGAATTGAAATATTTAAATATTGGAGTTCTTCCTTTAGGAATGTTCAAATATTCTACTTTATTTAGTTAATATTAGTTCGTGTTATCTATAATGAATATTTCAAGTTTAAATTGGTCGAACTTACATTTTTTACCCTGAAATTATGTTTCTTAATTACACTTACAACAAAAAATTATAATCTTACTAAAGTTCAGTTAAGCTTGTTGAGTTCAACAATAATTGATTTTTATTAGTTTGTTTATGTGCATGTTTTTCTATAGTAACATAGGACTCATTGCTAGAAATTACATTTGTTCCTAAACATAGTATAAAAAGTACAATTTTTAAAAACACATTTATTTTAATTTTGTAGTAGATAAAGTTGATAACATTTTTCATTAGTTGCTTAAGATATTTTTTTTCATATATTTCCAGTATTATTAGTATGTCTCATTCTAAAGGTCGCTTTTTTAGTAATTTATCTTGAAAATATTCGATTAAAATTCGATATTATCAATACTGAGTACCATAACTGGTAAAATAGAATATAAAAAGTAAATGTAAGGTTGAATTTAATTTGAGAAAAAATATTCTGATACCACACAAGGTTTTTAAACATTTTAATAAATCAATTGATTATCCTTCCTCATCTCATATATAAAAATATAAATACACGAAAACAATCTTCAAAATAAAATTAGTAAATCAATTCTCTTTTATGCATGTACTTCATTTTCATATTCAATTCAAGATTTGTTTTTATTATCATTTTCATCTATCACAGGATATTTTTGAAAGATAAAAAAAATGCTTCAGTTTTTTCAAATTACTTCAAGTTTATCTATTATGAGTAATGTTGCAAAAAAATATTTGACATCAGCACTACATGAAAGCTAGTACCTTAATTTTAATAAAATCTTATGAATAAATATACCAAAAAGAGCAATAAAAAAATCTTTGCGTTGAAAAATTAAACGTCTTATAAAATTTGACTCTAAGAAATCATTTTGAGTTATCTATTCTTCTCTTGTCTTCAAATAAAAATACTTGATAAAAATGTTAACTTTCATTGTAAATTGTTACTGATATATGAAAATTTAATAAGTTTACATAATTTTGATCATCTAATCTTATTTTTGAATTCTTCTATTTAAAAAGTATTTATTTAAGCATATTATTATCATATTTAGGCTTCTTTTATAATCATTAGCCTGGCTTCAGTTCATTATATTCATAAGGAAGCTTTAAACTCAAAATTAAAGTAAGAGTATCTTTTTAGATAGATATTTACGTACTTATATGAAGATACAAGATGAAATCATTAACATAATTTCAACTCTACTATTGCACTTCACTTGGTATTTATTTAAAACATTTGAAACAAATTGACAAAAAAATATTAGCTAAGTGTTGCAAAAATGTTTTGGTACTCTATTTTGTAGCTGGTTTGTAAAGTTTGATCAATTTTATGAAACGTTTAAAGCAACTGAAGCAGTTAAAATAGTAAGCTAATAGAAGTAATTGTATGTAAAGGTTAGAAATGAATATTTATTTTGCTATAAATTTGATACTTATTTCAAATTGATATATACTTTTACTTAATTCGAATTCACACAGATTTTTAAACAAACTACATTAACAATAGCTGTAATAAATATTCTAATAAACAAAAAATCGATCATCAAACGAAACAAGAAATTCGGGGCAATTGGAAAAGAATGATTTTACTAACTATAGTTACCATCATTTAAGAAGTTCGTCAAATTTTATATCTTCAATTTGAAAATTACTATTTATACAAAAAGTTGTTATTTTTTTAGGATGACCAATATTACTGAAGCAAATAACTAACTTGTTCAAGTAACAATTCATTAATTATATTTCAAGTATCATCTAGTTAATAAAAGAGAACTGATAAACTCTAAACCTTATGACATCTTATTGGAATTTCTAAACGACATACGAAATAATATATGGGCTTACTATCATATTTTAATTATTAGATACTCTTCATAAAAGTGTAACAAGTATATACACAAGCTTGAACACTACCATCATACAAATAATTTTATTCATCATAAAGCTTTTGTGTATCACATTTTCTGTGTTTTCATCAGTAGCAGTTACTTGTAGGATCACTTTTCATTTTTTTCAGGTAAAGTTGTAGTTATATTGATACCCATTAAGATGCTAGGTTCATTTGAAGTAAAATTAAAAACAACTAAGGACTTTAAATTTGGTGATTTCATCCTGATCTTATTATTGTTTGAAATCATGAATAATTTATATCTTTATTTCATATATGCACTAAAAAGCTGTGTCAGTAACTAGCTGTTGAGAATACTTCAGCTGTAAATAGATATAACTTCAATTTCATTATATCATAAATAGCATAAACTGAATTTTGTTAAGCTCATTTTATAGATTTCAAGTTTAATTTTTGAAAATAGTGAGTTTTCATAGAAGATAAAGGAAAAAGTTGAAAAATATTTAGATCAGGAAGTTAATATAGGATAAGAGAATTTATTATTTTTCATACACAAATTTATGTTCACCTTAATTAAAGGACCGAAATTTAGATAAAATTTTGAAGATAATAACAGGCACAAAAAACATATCCTGCGTTCAATGTTTCAACACAATAGTTAAAGGTTTATGTTTTGCAGTTTCACTTTCTATCAAAATACTTTTATAAGAAACTTAATTTCATCTTGTCAAGATTTAATTTAGAAAATTTTAAAACATTTTTTCCATAAGGAATACAGTTTTGTTAAAAATTTTCTAAAGTAACACAATTATTTTCGATTTTAAGACTAAAAAAATCAAGTTTAGAAATTATAAGCTACTGTTTTTGAACTTACGAAACCACAACAAGCTAAACTCATTAAATTAAAGTAATCATATTGAATTCAGCAAAGGTTTTGAATTTTTAATAAACTCATTCTAAATCTTTAAACATTTCTAACTTTATTTTAAATCTTACAGTGTTTTAAATCTAGTAAATACAGCTTTCTTAAATAAAAGATACATAAACTACAATTTTTCATTAATTTTGTAAATATTTGTTTAAAATATATATAGTAGACAAGCAAAAACCTTTAAAATATTTTCCTGGAACGTAGATATTTAAATAAAGACAGTCTTCGCTCATATTAATCATCATATTCTTAACTCTTTGACAATCGCTTTTCAACCAAATAGGGATCAAAGGATCCTTCAGCGATCTCGATTGTGGACACACCGGGCCAAAACTTGTGGCGTCGATAGTATCTACTCAAAACAATCAGTTAAAGTATAACGAAAATCAATCAACGCTTGAAAAATGATGTAATAAAAACCTGTACAAGGCTCACGCTTCTCAGGAAGTTGCCATCGTGATTTGGGAGTGATAGTTTGGGCATAAGGGATACCAAGAAACTGGGCCACTGCTGACTGTTTAGAGCCCAAAGTGACGATTTTGCCTATATATTTTCCACTTGCTGTCTCGACTATTGGTTTAATGTAAGTAGATTGGCGGTTCATTTTTACATTTCGGTACACTTGTGAAATCACAAGGTTTGGTGTTAGATTAAGAATCATTCCAATTGATACAAAAATGAAAAACTTGAAGTTGTAAGATACCATGAAGACTGGTAAAATGTTTCTGTTTTTATTAAAATCAAAAGTTTAATGTTTTAATTTGTTGTTTAAGCTGCAAGTAGATGATTCAGAAGATTAACAAACTAATTTTTAAGCAAAAAACATATATTCATAATGATCAATATCGTATTTAGGTTAAAGTAATAAGTTTACTATTAAAGTTTTCATAAGTCTTTAAACTCCTCATTAACAACAATCATCAGAGTTGAGAACCAGAACCTGAATTTTTAAATTCACCTCTCTAGAAGTCAGTGTTTACTATTTTCATTCAACAAATTGTTTTAAATTGTAATAATTTAATATTGTTAGGCAGCATAAAATAGAACAAATAACTAACTTGAGAAAGATATCTAACAAATATTATGCACAAGCAATGGCGTTATAAGTATTTTTTACTGTCAGCTGTTTCGTTTGTAAAATAGAAATTATTTAATTCTTACCTCTGTTCTAGTTATTTACTATTTGTTTTTAAAATAATACTTTTATTTAATTCAAAAATTGTAGCTCAACAGTTAGAGATCGAATCCCGCTCAAAAACTTAATAAAAACTATCAAGGTGTATACAGTATCGTGACCTGTAAAACTCCTAAGTTAACGAAATCACATCTACAAAGCTTGTTTACTGAAAGACCTTGCGCGTAGTGATTAAAGTTAAGTCTCATGCTTCTAACAATTCTCAGCAAAGTAGTAAAGTTTAACACATTTACGTATACGGTATTGTTTCTTAATATTGCATCAAGTTAAACTGGTATGTAAGCTTTATTTTTGATTGCAAGTAAAAATACAATTATTGTTATTAAAGTAAAGCAAAATATAGTAAAAAATTAGCGTAAATAAACCTATGTATAACTCAAAAATTTCATCTAATCTCTTCAATTCGACAAGTTTCTGAACATATTAATTCAATAAATAGAGCGAATATATATATATTTTTTATAATTATTCATACATAAATAAATAATATATATTACTATTATCATTACACAAACCGTCAACTTTATGAAAATAGTATTTCATAACAAAGTTTTCTTTCAGTTATAAATATTATTTTGACTTTCTATCAGCAAACTCTTGAAACAAGAAACTGGTAAAACTTGCTTTGATTTTATAATTCATGCTTATAAAAAGTTAAATTAAGATTAACTTATTTATAAATTTCCTAGTTTGTCATAAAAACTAGTGGTATTTTATGTGCTTAAGTACAACACAGACAGATGGCCATTAAGCTTTGATCTCAAGAGAGTTGTTTCGGTAATTATGAGGTGCATTTAACACATTTATCTCCTTATGATGCATAAATACTAACTCAATTAGAGTTGAGCGTGACATCATTAAAAAATGTTTCTTGCAAGCTCCAATTTTCGAAAAAAATTTGTCTGTCGAAATTGAATGAATTTGAAATAAAAAGTAATGAAAAATATTTTGATAGCTTGTATAAATCTTTCTAGAAAGTCTATGTATATACATCAACTAGAGCATGTTTTTCTGCGATAGCTCAAATATTTTAAGGGTAACTTTATAGTTTTATGTTTCAATTATCTCTACATGATGGAGCATATTTATTGGCACCTAATATTATTATAACAAGAAAAAGTCTTAAACAGAAAGAATCTTACATGATTCAATAAGTTTTGTAAATGATACATCTCAACGAGCTAAAGTATTCTTGGCAAATACTTTATATGCAAGATAGTAGTGTGCTTGGTTTTCGTTTGCAATCAATAGAATTTTTAAGTTGGCGCATTAGAAAAGAAATTATTGATTTTAGAACTGCAGTTTTTTTTAGAATCAAAATCTTATTTTATAACTCGCCACTTTAACTAAAACTCAGAGAACAATGTTTTCGTTTTCAAATACTGAAAGAAAAATATGTTCCAACGTTTCCAAGACTTTTAATAAACATTGATTTTCAGTTCTTTATATTTATACCTTATGATATGATCAGATAGAATTGATTGTGGTTGCGTTGTATATGGGTTGAAAATTATGAAATCAAAAATTTAGAATTACAAACAACTTTACATACAGAGTTACTTATGAATAATATTGTTTGTAATCAAGCTCAATTTTCAGTCTTATTACAAATAAATAAACTGATAGTGAATAAATAGTTCAACGTGAATAGTTGTAAACAATGGAATTTTACAGCAATAGTTAAACTTAATTTAAATACTTTGCTGATAAATAATTTTCAAGTTAAATGAAAACAAAACTATAAAATAAAGAAAATGATAAAAAGAACTCAAAAAACATCAATGCTGTTAACTTATAATTTATATGTTTATAAAATCACGCTGACAGAGTAATCTTTCACATATTTGCTTGGAAAACGTATGCAAAGATAACAAGAAAAAATAATAAGTGTAAGTAAATAAAAGCTCTTTCAGAAATGTTGTCGCCAATCACCGACAATAATTTTGTTTTTATTCCTGAGAGAAATTCCTAGTTAAAGCAACAAGTTATTTATAATTTATTGAACTGATATCATTACTTGTACAAAATAAGAGTTGCTAAGAAAGGTAAAAAACTAATGTACAAAATAATAAATTTTCCTCAAAGAAAGTTTTATTTTATTTCAATTAAGATGTGTCAAGCTTTATCAAATACTTTACAATTTATTACTAAGATTTATTTACATTAAAAACTGTCCAAAACTTTTAAGTTAAACAAAAGAAAAGTCAGTTTATTTATATATATTTATATAATATTACAAGGTTAAGTTAATTATTTTTTATAATATTTTTTGAAAATCAAATGACATAAAGCTTAATTAAATTTATATTGAAAATAAGTTAGGTTATGAGTTGGGACAGCTCTTTAACTTAGTAGATTACGTTTAATTATATATGCAAGTAGACTTGTATAATCATGAGAAGTAAAATTTCAGGAACCATTAAGCCTAGATCTCCAAGGGAGGTTACGAAGAGATATTTGGCTTAAAAATGAATGTTGTCATTCATTATTTATTTTACACATGTACAATACATGAACATTTTTTTTAGGATTTGAAATAATTTGATGCTGAAAACTTTTGTAACAATATTAAAAAGATTAAGTTCTTCATAAGGCGTTCAAAAGAAATTAGTTGATTAAATCTAGTTAAAAGAATTTCTCTAGTTTTATAGCTGGGCTTTTTAAATATTGGTATTGATTCGAGGGTAGGAAGATTGAGCATAAATGGCCATATTATGATATGGCTTTTAAAATAACAAACACACAAACTCAATCTAGAAAATTATTTTACAGTTTCAGGCTTTCAACTGAAATTTGCTTTAAATGCCATCTTTTAGCTATAATTTCATTTGCTTATCGCACTTTAAATCGAAAAAATGGTTTTTCGAAAAGTAAAAAAGAATTGATTTTAGTTTATAGTTTTTATTGTTATAGAAAGATCTTAAAAATTAACAAAAACTCTAAACTAAAGCTAAGATACTGTTTCTCCTTATGAGCAGTTTTACTGAAAATCCTCCTATATGCTATCCTTCAGTAGACACAAAGATCCTATCTGACTAACTTTAAAAATAATTTTTTTTAACAGTAAGAAAAAACTAGATCACATTATAGATATGTTTAAATTTCATTACGTTTTAATTACTATATATTTTCTTTTATTCAAAAACAAAATAAGTCATTTTTTATCAAATTTTAATCTTTTTCTAAATACTTAACTTTGCTAGCCAAGTTTTTTACAAACTGTAATAACAATTTTTAACTATATTAGTAGTAGTAAGTTAAAATATACACAATTTTTATTCACAATGTCACTTTTTGGGCGCTTCTGTATTTTGGGACAATGATACGCGGCATTAATATGGCATCTTATCAAGAACTATTCGTTAGTACTGATTAGTCCGAACGAATCAATATTTTATTGTGCACTCACCTACTTGTAAAGTTTGTGGTTTCATTTATTACGCCAAGGGATAATGTTTATTATTATAGTTTAAATAAAATTAATATACTGTTCGATTTTTTTCATAAGATCTTTTTAAAATTTTGTATTTATTTATTGCAATAAATGCGATGGAAGGTGCCTGAAGAGAGCACCTCCCGCTAACACACATTCTCACAGATAATACCTATTAGGTACTGAATGATTTTCAGCTTTAAATGGGTAAAAAACATTTACAAACAAATTTCAATTTTCTTTCAAGTAAATGTTAATCTTTAGGTGAAAGCGCTTTTGTTGGAAATTATTTTTGTCTATGTAGTTTTTAACTGGTTTAATTTTGATTAAGATTAATTAATTATTTCTTTTCTAAATCAAATAATTGTAATAAAGTTTAACTTCAATAAACTCTGTCGCAAAAATATAACAAATTATGTCAAAAAATTTTTAAATGTGTTTGAAAGGTTTGTTTGAAATGTCAAAATTAATAAAATGTAAAGTTTTTGTCTATATGAACCTTTTTTACTACTATCAATACTACAGAAAATTTGTTTGATGCTTTTTTCATTCTACATAAAAAAAATATTTTCAAAGAAAACCACATTTCGAAAATTTTAAAATTTCAAATGAAAAGTAACAAAAATACTTTCAAAATTTTCTTTATTCTGAACAAATTTTCATCTCATATACTTATTTGCTTATTACTTTTTAAAGCACACAAAAATTACATTGAAAATCCAAATTTTAGCAATTAATTTTATGTTTAACACAGGTAGTAAAATCAGTTTACTTCTAAATAAACAAAACTTAGCTGAACACCTTGTATCAAATTTTCTACTTCTTACAGCAAAACTATTTCAGAGTTCAAATAGATGGCTTCAGTAATCTTTTTTATAATTTAAGACTTGACTTAAAACGAGAAGCAACTCAGAATATCAAGATGAACGAAACAAAAAAAGTAAGATTTTTTTTCTAATTTGAATTGAATCTAGATATTTCAAAGAGCATATAAATTATTTATAAAGGAAACAAAAAGAACAAACAGATTTTTCGACTTGTTTAAAAGTTTACTTCAAAGGCTGATTAACTATAAAGTAGAATACCCTTTTGATAAAATATATTGAAAGAAATATTTTAATATAAACTTTTAAATAATTTTTCAATGTGTTACAGTAACACATTTCATTTTTTTCCGTTTAATTCTTATTTAGTCATTATTCTATTATAAGTAACAGTTTCGTCAAATCTTAAAGTTAGCTGCAACAAAACTTATTCATTAAGTTTTTTAATATCTCTAACTAATCAAGTTTATCAAAATTGGCTTTGCTTTCAAAATTAAACCGCTGTACATTAGTTTTTCATAGTTATCTATGTATAATACTTATTTCTTGTTGAAAAAGTTGTTTCACAATTAAGCTTAAAGGATATACAAAAATGATTTATTATTAATCATCATATAACTTAGATTATAATTTACTTCATTACTCTATAACAGCTTAGATAATCATTAAAAAAAGTATAAGTAACTATACAAACACTGATGCATATAATTTACTATAATAATTGTTAAAATGAGTTCAAAACAAAACTGATTATTTAAATTTGTTTTTAATTTGCTACACAATGTACGCTGTCATAAAAAAATTTGTGACATTTTTATTAATAGTTAATTTTATTTGAATAAAAAGTATTATATTCTGTCAATAATAATAATAAATCTAACAATGATTAATTAAAAAAATTGATTATAAATTTTCCACGATATTTTTTTAATTAAAAAAAAATACTAATTATTCAAATATGTAGATTGAAGTGTCAACATTAATTAAAATTAATTTTATTTACAGGCTTTGAATAAAGTTTCTGTATATTTTAATCTTTCTATAGGATCGATAACCAAAAACAGTGAATGCTTTTTTCCCATACTTTTAAAACTTTTTGTAATTATATCATTTGTTTTTTATATATTTATTGCATACTTTATCAAGCGTTAGTTATTCATCTTGTTTTGTGTAAAACAAATTTCTTAAAAATAAAAGTAAACAAATCATGAAGATTGAAAAGTTAACTTTTTGTTTTCACAAGTTAAAATTGAAAAAACTTTGGTATAAAAATTTATTAAAGTTTTTAAATGAACTAAACTAATTTGCCTACATAAAGTTATCCTTATGTTTTTTTAATCTACAACAATTTATATTTAAAAAGAAAAACTTTCAAAAATATAGCTTGGTATTCTCAAAAATACAAAAACTATGTCAACAATTTTAAACACTTAGAAACATTAAGTAATTATTTATAGGAAATTAAAACTAAAACAAACAAAATATTTGTGAAATAAAATTTGAATATAATTGATAAAAAAGAAGTAAAAATTTCAGCAACAATAAAAAGCTCAAATAAGTTTGATATAACTACACTCATAACACAAAGACGAAAACAATATTATTTTTACTAAATTTCTGATAACAAATTCAAAATTAATGAAAAAATATAAATTTTGTCTTTGTAACAACTTTATGTTTTACTGTTTACAAAATTTATTAAACATTCTTAAAACAGTTCCATTCTAAGTATCTTCAACTTAGTAGTTAAATTTTTAAGTTGTTTATGCCAAGAAAATTAGTTCTTGCTAAGCTTAGGTGTAGTATTGATTTATCACTGAACTCATAAACCTAAGTGCTTCCTACTATTGAGAATAAACTAATTGATCATAAACTTAAAGTAGAATAATTTCTTTTTAAAAGAATAATGCCTGTTAAGTAATTAAATTAAACGGCACTTCTAACACACAATTCTTTAAAGTTTGATTTTTGAAATTAGTAAATTCAAGTAATTATTTTTTCTTAAGAAAATACAAAAAATTTTGTTTTCAAAAATCTTCAATGATAAATTTTCATTTCTAATAAATTCTTAACTTTTTCTAACCAACCTTGTCTACTTCAAATGTATTATTAAAGATACCTCAGTGGTAACCTTGACAACTAGCTTATGACTTGAGACTATGATAATTCTATAAAAAGTTTTTACTCGTGCTTGATAAATTGACATCTTATCTGCTTTGCTTTTAATATAACTATGAAAAATAGTTTCCAATTTAAAAAACTTTTTCTCTTTTCTAGTTTTGACGCCTTAGTCGCTCAAAAACAGCCCTACTAGGACTCTTGGTGGTTATCTAACGGAACGTTACTGCGAGATTGAAAGCAGAATTTATTGATTATTCAATCGGATAACCATCGATCTTAAAACCACTCGCAAACGAGGCCTGTTTGCATCATCTTTATCTCGGCGTAAGAACTGTTGCGTCTTTTGGTGCGTTTACCATAGAATTTTCCGCTGCAAGCATTACAATCTTAGCAAAGACCGAATCTTATCGACTTTTGCACACGACACGTTTACAAATGAAAGCATGGAAAAGTTTTTTAAGCTGCTACATGGCAGTAATTTTTCACGTGAAGCATCTTCAAGAACTATGCGGGTAGTATAGTTTAACTAAGTGAAAATTAATTTTTGCTCAGCAGGAGATTTAAATTATTTTATTTTAATTTCTGCTAAAAATAATTACTTTGTAGTTTATTGATTTCTAAAATTTGTAAATTTTTTCTATAAAATAATTAACCTGTGATATGAAAAGTCGGAAACCTGAAAAAGATAGAAAAGGTTTTATATTTTTACTTTCATTATAAACAATTTATCTCATAATGCAAGTCAATGTAAGAAAAACGTTATTAAACATAGGTTTATGTTTAAAAATGTAAAATTAAGAAATAAAGTTAATAACCTTGTTGATAGATTTATATTTACAAATCTATTTGTGTATAAAACTCTTGTTTATTTGATCCAAATTAGGAAAAAACAACAATTTTATAATAAGAAGGCAAGAATTAAAAAAAAACTAACCAAAAATACATAGTTACAAAGATATAATATGAGAGTTTTCGCTATTTATTAATGTAATGAAATTATCATAAAACTATCTTTCATAGAATTAGCATTTTGTCTTTGATTTAAATAAGTGTAATGATAATTACTCGTTATATCTAACTTTATTCAAATTAATAAGTCGACTATCAACGACAAATAATTGTATTAATGATGGGTGCTACCACAATACAGTCTACTACCGAATAACAATCGTTTACACGAGAATGACGTTTGACACATTTACGTCAGCGGTAAAATACTTTACTGTTATACCACAACCTCCATACCAAATAATTGGCCTAAACAGTAAAGATCTCAGGTTGTCTTATTACTTCCATCAACGGCAATTAGTCCCAACCGTAGCGCTTTGAAAGTTACACCTTTAAATGATCTGGTGGACCGCCGAATCTCCATGCCGCCGTATCTCCCACTCTTCGGGCTAAAGTTACCACTCCTGGTACCCGAACTATCAAAGCTTGTCGTCCTTTCCCCATTGGAAAGATGCACACTAGATTCCTCTTTCTCTTTCTTCATCTTTTCCTTCTCTAGTCATGATATTGTTATCAAGACTCTCCCTTATATCATTTTATGAAACTCTTCGGGGACTATCTTCTTTTTAACCATGTCCTGAATGAACATGAAAGTCCTGTTCATCAACATTTGAGTATTTTTTCAGATCCCTTAAAGAAACGTTTGATCCCTTGCCATCTGGATAGCGGACTTGCGCGTTCGTCGATTTAGCCTCCAGTAGTTCAACCTTTTTACAATATCAACCTCCTTGCTCGTGCACACAATACTCCTGCAAAGCCAATCCGGTAAGTTGCGTCTCCGAGGTGTTCTTTGACTAAAGGTAAAGAATCTTGAATGAGGAGTTTCGTTTGTTAACGTGCACAACAAAGACCGGACATCACATAACGCCTGCGGTAATACCTTTTCAAACTTTTGGCTGGTAGATATCTGAACTTCAATGCACACCAAACTACCTGGCAGACTATTTCATTATGCCTCGCTACCTGGCCATGAACTTGTGGTAGTGTAAGGAGTTGTTCTGATTGAAATTACTTTTTGTAGTTGATTAATAATTTAATCGATTTAATAATCCTTCAGTTATCGAGACATGAAAGCCGACTCCCGATCTGAATGGATATGACTGCAAGTCTAAAACAATTACTTCAAGCAGCTAATTACTGTGTTAAAATCTACCTTAGAACACGGAAAACAAAACTAAAATCTAGAACATTCGTCAACAACGCGCAATAAAAATTCATGCTTAGTATTACTTGCAATAGCGCCCTTTACATCTACGTTAAATCTTTCCAATGGTGATGTAGCGACATCACTTTGATCACATTCAACTGTGAATGTTGAGGTTTCATCTATGACCTGTAATGTTGACTTGGTAATATCCTTCTTGAGCTCTTAAAAATCCTGAGTCTCTTTTTCCTTCACAGGGAACTGGTGAACCTTTTTCAGTCGTTTAATCTTATCGGAAAAATTACAGATCTATGTGGAGTAATAAGCAAAAAGTCCCATTGCTGTCTGCAACAAATTTGCATTTGTTGGGGGTTGTAGATCCATCAGAGGTTTCAAACGCGCTTAACTTTATTTCTTTCCACACAATAACCTCGATAACAAAGTTCTTGTACTTTATATCAAAGCAAATTTTTTTCTCATACCGCACAATTAGTACTTGGAACCAGTTGCTATCAAACATTATAATGTCGGAATCAATCGTGTTGTTCAGGCAGAAGTTCAATCGTTATAATATTGCTAACACTGCCATTTATTAACTTATTTTTCTCGTTTTTATATTATTAACATTATATATTCACTATACTTTGAGAACTACCAAAATGCTAGATGTTACATCTTTTTCTTTCTATATTTTCAGCTTAGTAGATATTATTTGCGATAATGTGTGTTAGCGGGAGGTGCTCTCTTTAGGCACCCTCCTTCGCATTTATTGTAATAAATAAGTATACTGCATTTCTTTTAACAACAATTCGGTGTCTCCGACGGACTCAAGAACTGTGGGCGGCACGGAGCTGTTCTACTAAAAACTTGCATACTTCATAAAAGGAAAACGAGAAATGCATCAATCAAAAGGATAGAAAGGAATTTATATGCGCCACAAAGTGTTTTGCCATTTTCTCTTCCGCCGTGGTTGTAACAACTTCAACAGAATTCATCATTACTCTTCGGAAAACACTCATACCTCTCCCGTCACCGTTTGTGATTGCTTCCGTCCTGCTCTTCCTCGCAGTGAGAAAGCCTAGGCCTCATTATTGATCCCTTATTAGATCCAGTAGAGTCTATTGTTTGTTCTTTGCCTATTGATGAAGTGTCTCTTCTCTTGCTTTCCCCTTTCAGTTTTTCCGGATGCTCTTCATTAAGATGAGTAACGTACAAATACTCAGTCCTAGTCTTGGCAGTCATTGCATCTCTTCTCTTATTTCTTTTCCTATGAGACTGCTTCTTAGAAAATCTTATTTAAACATTACACGAAAAACTATAATGTCTTTTCTACCATTTCTAAAACATTTGGCATGATAGTTTCGTGTTTGTTTTGCCATTACATCTTTAGTGTGTATCACTAGATCCTCTTTTGGATTTCCTAACTCCCTTAGTCAACCTTCTTATGAGTTTTGAGGAAGTCCCTTCCCTGCACCACCCCTAAATCGAGGCCCTCTATGACAAACAGATTTATATTCATGTACTTCAACAGATGGAGATTGATTTTGCAAAATTTATTTGTTCTGCAAATCTTAGAGAACTGAGCCACCTCTACTTTGAATGAATTTTTAGTTTTGCGAGCTTTCAAGTTCCAAGCAACCTTTCTACTTACAAAGCTTTTTGAGGATTTGTTATCAATAAGAAATTTAAAGACCTTATCCGCAAAAGAAACATCTACCATCGCATAATTCAATTGGTTGAAAATCGAGCAATCCACAGTACATTATGTCTTTGCTAGTCATTGCAGCTCTCCCCCATTTTTTGTCTTTCTGACTGATTCTTGAGAGACTTTTTCTGAAGATGACAGGCTCCACTATAGTGTCCCTTCTTCTCATATTTAAAACATTTGCCCAGACCAGCTCAGCATCTTTTAAAATCATTAGGTTTGCTACCTCCACATTTTAAACAAATTTTAAACTTTCAAAATTTTCACGCTCTAACAACCTTTGCCTTATATCTGAAGAAACTAATCCAACTATAAATGAATCCCTCATCATGCCATCCCTGTGTTCTGCTGCCGTGACACTTAAGATCACAGTTCTTGGCTGGATGTACCACAGTGAATCGATGGTTTTCGAGGGACTGACGTGGTTCCTGCTTCTCCATAGTCTTGAATTTAGTCCGAGATTTTTATGTGAAATTTATAGAATTTGTCTCAGCATTACTTCTATTTTAAAGATTCTTTGAATATTCAACAAACAAAAACAACAATCATTCAAATTTTTATTCTTAAAATCAATTTATATCTAAAATTGTATTTTTTCAAACAGAGCTTAAAATGATTATGAAAAGTTTCACTGTTCTTTTTTCAATTATTCGAATCCTACTTTATGAGTAAGCGATCACGAATAAGTTATAGAAAGACGGGTGAAAGATGAAAATACCGTTTGTATTACAGCATTATATAGGGTTTTCAAGTAATTAATTTAATGGTGAGATTATTTATATATACTGTGTTAAATATAAATTGCTACTGTTATTATTTCTGCTTATATTTGATTTAACTTTTAGAGAACTTTTTTACCTTTCTATTTCAAAAATGAATAATGAGTTGTAGCTAGTTTGTAGCTAAAACAATCTCTGCATATGATTAAATAAAATGATGCTCAACTTTGAATAAAAATAATTTATTATAAATAAATAAAAAAAAAATTAATCAAAGATATTTTCATTATCTTGATTTTTTGTTATAAGATTTGATTTATTAAACTAAAATAAGTCTTATTAAAATTGCTACATAACTTATACAGTCCAAAATTGTACTAACGAAGTTATTGTACACAAAATACCCAAGATCAAAGATATCATGATTACAGTAATAGAAAAGAAATTGTTTCATCAGCGGTTGAATAATAATAATAGTAACATTTTTCAATTTATTATATTAAAAGTTTATTTGCTGACATTGCTTGTGTATCTGACTGATTTTTTAAAATAATTTTGATCAAAAAATTTTTTGGGGATACAAATCCTGAAAAACTTTTCCTAAAAGAAATTAAAGCTCATTAAATAGTTACAATTCAAGCTTCATTTTCTCTTGTTAATTCTCAATACTTATAAAGTTATTTATTATTTCAATATTAGATTGTCAGAGTTTGTGTGATTATGTTTTTACTGATTCCTACAATTAGTTTCAAACAATTTATTTAATTATTTAGTAAAAAATGTTGATTTCACTAAAAATAGTTAAGTTATATTTTTTAATTTATTTTCATAATAAATTGTATGTATCATTAAAATATTTTAATTATGTGCACTAGCAAATATCAAGTTCATAAATATGAACTAGAAATATATATAAATAAAATATATTATATATAAAAATTAAGAAAAAAACTCTTCTTTGCTATTTGATATTCTGTAGTTTTTGTATCATAAATTCCTAATGACTAAAATAAGATTTAAAGCTTTATGTGGCATATTCTCATATTGATTATTCTTAATTTATAGTTTTATTTATATTGATTTAATCATTAAACTAATCTGATGTGATAATTGCCTTGATATTAGTGTTTATTAACTTCTTAGAACTTATTTAGGTTTTGATTTAAATCCATCAATATAAAATTGAATTTGTGAATATTTTTAAATTACTTAGATATTTTCTTTCTTTTTTCAAGGTATACTTTGTTGTTGATAACCTTTTTTTATTAGAATGTACAAATATGTAAAACCTGTGGCAATTGGTGCAGCTAGCCTGGTAGCAACCTATTATATTATAGAACATGGAAAACACAAAGCTCATCAAAATGGTAACTAAGTTTAGAAAGCTTAATTAGAATTTTAATTCGGGTTTTTTAATATCCTTATTATTACATTTTTCTCTAACATACAACATTATAGTTGATTCAAAATACATTTTAATTCCATTTTATATGTTTTTATAGATATGTTTGGATCAGATCCGGATCCAACTCTGCGTCTTCAAGAAAAAGATGTCTTGATTCCTAATTTGATGAGAAAACAAGCTAAAGCAGTGGACTGTTTAGCTCAAACTGAAGAGTTTCATAAATGCTGTCATAAAGTTCATGAAAAAAATAAATACTCATTTAGTGTTGTTAGTCAATGCAAATTAGAAAATCAGCAGATGTTGGACTGCATGAATGAGAAGTAAGCACCTTGTAATTTAATCTTTAAAAATATTTTATTGTATTTTAAAAAATATTTTTTAGTAAACTCATTATATTTATCAAATTCATCTGTAAAATTTTTCTTTATTATGTATTTGAAAGCTTTTTCTAAGAAATAATTTTAAAATATATGTTTTTATATGTTTGTGCTTAAGTTCTCTTTTAAATTATCAATAAACTTATCATGAATGTAATGATAATGTAGGTATGAGATCATATTTCGTTCAGTATAAAAAAAAATCTAAACTATATTTATAAATCAATACTTTTTATTCTTTTGACAGACTGAAAATTTTTTTACAGATTTTTAGATCGTGAATATTATCTCAAATGTAAGCAACTGTATAAAGATGACAAATATCTTCGTTTGACGACTGGTGTTGATGAAAACAACAGAAATATGTTAGTTTATTTATGACTTTTGTTATAACTAACTTCTGTGACAGTTTAACAACTTATTTATTTAAGTTTTAAAGCCTTCATAACTTTCATATATATTCATAAGCTACTTGTTTCCATATTTTTGAACTTTGTTTAAAATAAAGTTTAATTAGTTAATTTAATGAGTCTTAATTCAAACTGGTTTTGGTCCTCCACTATTGTACAAAAGTTTGATAAAAATTGAGTAGACTAAGTTATGTTAATAGTAACTTGTATTACTTATCAGTTGCTCTTGATATTTATTACTACTTCTGACTTGCTTACTTCAAGCAGTATGTGATAAAACTCCTATCTTGATGGTAGTGTAGTTAATTTTACTGGTTAATTTTAAACATTTGTTGAAAAAGAACTGTTTGCTTCTCTAGAATTAAGAAATGCATCAAAGAAGAGGAAAAGCGAACTTTCGCTTTCGATGAATTTACAGAACCTTATTTTATAGGTGTTAAAAAACTATTTATTGAAACTAACAATATAGATGCTTATGATGAAAGTGTACTTGCAGCCAGAGATGAAAAACTTCAAGTTAAATAATTTCTCTTAAATCAACTATTTTCATTAAACAGCTTGATGTTACATCTGCTATTTTATTTTCAAATATTGAAATACAGAAAATAAATAAATTTATAATTTTGATAATGTTTTTTGAGTATTGTTCATATTACATTTATCAAGTTGTTACTTCAGAAGAAGATTAAATGCAGAAGCGATGAGATGATCTAAATACTTGATGGCAAAATCGTTTACCATCATGATCTAGTTTATTTTTACAACATTTGTTTTGTAGAAAAAAAAACATTATTTTGAACAATCAAAGCTTAATTGGATATTTCAATCAGAGATATTTTTTCTGTTGTAAACAAGTTTTACGAAACATTTTTGGACAATAATTTAAACCGATTTCTGAAATACTATTCTAATTCAGACAAAACGACCTAAAAAAGTATAACTTTCCGTAAAAATGGTATTTTTTAATTTTAAGCGTGTTTATTTAGATGCACAACAAATCAATATAAAAAAGTATTTGATTTTTGATTAATACCGAATAATAACAAATACGTAGAAAAAACTTGTGTTGCAATATCAAATTTATATTTCAGTAATTAATTGACACAAAGAGGATACACATGAGAGCTTCCAGGGTGATTTAAAAGTCCTTGACCTAACGATTGTGCATTTGTCGAAACAAACGCAAATACGTTTGTAAAATAAGGAAATGGAAGAGGAGCCATTGGATACCATTGTAATGGCTGAGAAACTACAGTTCCATTTTCAGTAACTACTCCAGTCTGTAGGCAAAAATCGTAGAAATAAAATATTTTTAATTCTTCTAAACTTTAATACTAAGATATCTAAGTATTGAAAAGATATAGTACTTATTGTCTAACTTTGTTAATCGTCTATAAAATCAAACACAACTTACAGACGGGTTATAAATGAAACTGTTCCAAAAAGAAGCATGACTAATTGAAGTCAAGCTGGGGATCTGTGTTCGAAGGTAAGCAACAACATAGTTATAAGCCGAACCTTTCAAACCAGCCACTGTTGCATTATGGTTTTGACAATATATAAACGCATTGCTAATGTTCATTATGTCTGCTCCATTAAAGTAACAGTTTCCGTCAACGATAATACCACTGCAATCTATTTATGAAAATAATATTTATTTCGAGCAATAATCAAATTTCTTTTAAGCTTTGATTCATATATATGAAAAGTATTCTTTAAAAACGATTAGTATGCTCATTTTCAATATTCATTTTAATTCAAACTAGATTGTCAAAAAAATTACAAAATTAAGGCAACAATAAATTAAGCAGCTACATTTTATTATCAAATAAAATAGTTTTATCTTTATTATTTTTAATGCATCTCACCTGGGTGTAAAGTCTGGCACTCGAGTACTTGCGACCTGAAATAATAAAAAAATGGATATTAATTAGCAATTTAACTTTTGAGAACTAGCTAGCTAATTTGAATAAATGTTAAGAACTTACTGAAGTTCAGCAGAAGATGCCACAGTGAAAAACAAAATTAGCAAAAACAATTTCATTGTTGATTTAGAGCTTTTTAATTTATTGAAAAAAATAAGCTAAAAAACGATTGATATTAATTTTCTTAATAAATCAAACTAATTTTTTATTAGAAAAAAGAAAATGATAAATATGTCCTGCTCCAGCCGAGTACCGCCATCCTGGGTGTGCTCCTGAAATGATGTCAACAATTTTTAATAATTTCTTTACATAACAAAAAAATCATTTGACTAATTAGAAGAGTGTGAAGTTATCATGAAATATAGTTCAGTCTGACAAATTCAAATGTTTTTATATCCATATTTTAAATACTTCCGCATTGTCAGCCATGACACAGTCAACAAAAGTATGACTTCATTTCATGATTGCTCATTATACAGGAAGTACTTGTTAATTTACACTATATATTAATCACCTATTACTAATCAACAAGCTTAACATCTTTTTCTAAATCTAATTAAATATTACCAGGTTTATAAGTCTCTCAAACAAAAATATTGTTTGCAAATCTCTCCAACTCTTCGGGAATAATTTTATCAAAAAGAAACCAACAGCAACGTTTTTGAAGGCTGAAAAATACAAAGAGCTTGACGGAAAACAAGGTTATGAAACTTTTTTAATCAGCTCGAAACTGTTTATGAAGTTTGTACAAATGCCAAATGACTAGAAAAAAAAGTCAATTTAAAGATTGGATCTAAAAACTTCTTTCTCCACTACCAAAATAACTAGGGAACTTTTATTTAAACTTTTTGGATATACATTTTCTTTGAAGAATTATTGTTTTCAATTTGTGTTAGAATTTGTTAGTTTTTGGCTTTTACTTAAATTTTAGAATAAATTTATTCGTCTCAACAACTTTTTTTAAATCGAGTATACAGCATGTGAAACGAATTTAATAACTTATAAAAATATACAAAGTTTTTAAAAAAGCTTTTAGAGATCTATACAAAAAATAGTTGTCATAATTACTTGAGAGTTTGTAGAATTATTAAGTGATGATTTAAATTGTATTAAAATATTAGATTAAATATCAACTACAGTTTGATTTGAAATGGTGACAAATTATTTTTTCAGGAAGTTATAATTAAAAACACTTATTGACACATTTACTTTGTTGCTGTATCCATCGTCATTGGATCGTCAATGGGAATTTTGTATTGAAATTTTGTTCAACAATATTTATCATACGTCTGTTTGTTTCAAAATCCTGTTGTAATATTTCATTTCATGCTTAAGTTTGTTGCAACAAATTGTCATTAATAAAGTCAGTTTCAAAATAATCCATATAATTATATTGATTAGGAATGTGTTTGGCTGCAACCATGAAATTTAAAAAGCTAGCACAATTCCTTATAAAATCACTCAGAGAAATAACAGATATTTTCTATTTAATATCAATTTTCGTAAAAACATCAAGGTTTCTTACAACAATTTTTTATCAAATATAGAATAAGAAGTAGTTGCTGAAAACTCACTGTGTCATACAAGAATATCCAAAATTTGTATTTAAAAGTCAGTAACTTTAGAAATAAAAAATGATTAGATACTGATATTGGCTTTTAACTTAATTTAAGTGTTTATTAGTTTGGAGATATTTGCAGTAGTTGAAGAATAACTAAGAAAGGTAATTCTGACTTCTTGATCTTCTAGTTTTTTAACAAATAACAATATAATTCTTTCAAGTAGTGCTTTATGTGCATCGTTGTAAACAAATTGTATTCGTTTTTATCAAACATTTCAATTTAATTTTTCCTAATCCATTTTCATAACGCATACAGTAAACATTAGAGCGGCTCCAGGATGATTAAACAGTCCTTGTCTCGTCAAGGAAACATTAGTTGAAACATAGGCGGCAACCTTATTCCAACCCGGATAGTTATTCATAGGAAACTGAGGAAACCAGTTGAGAGGCTGTGTAACTACAACTTCGTGGTCAGTTGTTTTTCCAGTCTGTAAAAAGGATTTTTTGCGTTTTGCTGAGTTGTGAAATATTGAAAAAATATTAAAAACATTAAACATTACTAATTCATTTTAAAGAGTTGTTTTTAAATCACTATTATTTTCTTTTTAATAACTTACAGTCAGATTATAATTGAACGAAGTTCAAAAACCCGCTGCGCCTTTGTCTGTCAAACTAGGTATAATCGTTCGAATGTAATCAATTACGAGGTTGTAGACGGTTCCTTTTAGACCGGCGATAACAGCACTTTGACTCTTACAAAAATTTATTGAAGAAATTTGAGTTCTTCTTTTCCTTCCAATGAAATAACAATTCCCATTGACTTTCACACTAGGAATGCATTCTGTTTACAAATAATTTAATTAACTTATAAAAGCGTTTTACAGATGGATAGTGTAATAAATTGTTGGTTTAAAACTAAATTAGTAAATTAATTTCTCTTATATCAACTATTTTCATTAAACAGCTTGAGGTTACATCTGCTATTTTATTTTCAAATATTGAAATACAGAAAATAAATAAATTTATAATTTTGATAATGTTTTTTGAGTATTGTTCATATTACATTTATCAAGTTGTTACTTCAGAAGAAGATTAAATGCAGAAGCGATGAGATGATCTAAATACTTGATGGCAAAATCGTTTACCATCATGACCTAGTTTATTTTTACAACGTTTGTTTTGTAGATACACCTATTTATAAGCTGTAAGTTTCATCAGAATAGTTTGTAGATTTTGATTAATTTTATTCAAAGCAATTGCGTTTTTGTTAATATTTTGGGTTAATATTTTCAGTAAACACTTAAGCAGCTTAACTTGGGTTTCAACATGTAATAAGTATCAAAGATACAAAACTCAAATTTATTCACATTAAATATAACGTGCTTATGGATAAATTGTATAGCAATTCAGTAAAACGACAGTTTGTTTATAATTTATAAATAATATCATGAAATTGTGTTAAAATAGAATTCTCATTTCAGCTAACATAAGAAAATGCAAATTTTCGAAACAAACACATTAAAGTAATCGTGTCTTCTAATTACCATCAACCTTCTAGGGAAGAACTTGCTTGAGAACAGTTTTCCCAGCTTGGGCTTGATTTCATAATTATAAAGAGCAAACTCATATAAAGTCTAAAACTATATTTATTATGAGGATATGACATATTATACAATCCAGTAAGATAAGCAAATAGTTATGAAAAATAAAGTTACAATATTTTGTACAGAGGCATTTGATGACAACAAGAAAAACATCATTTTCGAAAAGTCTACAAAGAAATCTCCGAATTTCACTCGCAATCTTCTTTTCTAAATAAAAAAGCAGAAAGTGTAAGTATTAGAAAACATGCTATAGGTTAGAGACAAAACAAAAGCTATGATTTTCCATACATTTGAAAACTATCAATCAGTTTGTTGAGTTTTCACGAAAACCTACATTTTTAATTGTTGACGAAGCTCTTTTATTTGTTCATTCTTTTTAATTAACATATCTTTAAGATTTTTGTAAGCGTTTGTTTGTTGAATTTTTAAATCGAGTTCTTTAGACGCCATTTCTAATTGATCCTAAAATCATAAGAAATTGGAAATATTAGTCAAGTTTTGTGAGTTAGCTGCTCAAATATAATACTTGGTATAATTATCAATGAAAATTTGAAGAAAAAAATGTTGGATGAAATTAGTAAGAAAAAGTTTTTAAACAAATTACTCTGACTCGATAAATATTTAGTTGACAAAAATCAAACTTAGGAGAAATACAACAAAAATAAGAGTAAGTAAAATAAACAAATAAAATATTTACTTGTACACGTAATAATTCATGTTTAGTAGAAGTTAGATTTTCTATCAATTCTTTATTTGATGGATTACCAGCTTCTTTCTTACTTTCTAGCTCCAAACGAAGATTTCTTATTTCAGTTTCCAATTCTTTTGTTTGAGATAAGCTCTGTACAGTAAAAACTTAAGTTAAAAAAAACTTAATAGAAAACAAGATATAAATTATTTAGATAGCTACAAACTAATGTTCTAACTTATTATAGAATGTCTTAAATCATGTTTTACTTAAAAGAGTTGAGGGAAAATCTACAAGATTACTTCTTTCATTCTATGAAATGTATGATTTCTAAACAATTTAGCGAAAAAATCATTTGTTCTCCGTGAAAAGTGGAAATAAAACAAAACAATTCAGCTTGGAAAACTGTTTTGAATTATTCAAAACAAAATACAATTAAATAAATGAACTCCATGAAACAATTGAAAAACTTGATCTGACTTTTGGTTTATTATCCTGCTCTTCAATTTGTTTCTTCAGTTTTTTGTTCACACTTTCACATTCGTAAACGGAATCTTCTTGTTTTTTAATCACAGTTAACAAATTGTTATTTTCAGCTCTCAACCTTCTAATTTCATTGTTCAAAAGTTCTGCTCCTCCAGTTTCATTGATCGGATTAAGCTTCAATTTGCTGAGGTCATTACCAGAAGATAAACTCAGTTCTTTTGTTTCAAATGCGGCTATCTGTTCAAGAAGCTCCCTGCAAAAAACTTTGTTAAAAATACAGAAAAATTAAAATTAAAAATATCATTGTGCTTTAAAAAATATTAAATACCATAGGATAGCTAATTTCTAAAAACCATTCAAAGACTAAAGATAAGCAAGTAACTGTTCTTAATGTCTCAAAAAGTTGTTAGAAATAAAATATTTTTTAATGTTTAATGAATGAAACCTGTTTTCAAGCTCAGAAACATCACAGTTAAGTTTAAGATGCCACTTTTCAGCCTGTGTCAGCAACTGTCTTAACAATAAAACACTTGTGTGGGCTGAGTTTAAAAGTTCAGATTCAATTTCTGTATGAACAGATTTTAATAAGTTTCCAAGAATCTCTTTTAATTCATCATTTGTGTATGTATCATCATACAATCTGTAGATAGTTTAAAAAAATTAAAGATCACCAGTAAATTCCAATTAATAAACAATAAAAGATTATCAACAACTTATAAAACTTTGATAATTAGTAAAATTTATAATAATATTATTTTACTTTACTGTAACCGGTTGTTTGATTGTCAGTATTTTGTTAAAAAATAATAATGTCTAAATATACTTTCACATTGCTGCTTATTTTATATTGAGTCTTACCTGCTATCTTCTAAATCTGAAAAACATTGCTCTACTCCTTTAAGACTTTGAATTCTTTTATAACGACAGAACCTCACAAAGTTAATAGCCTGTTGATGATGATGGTCATTTAATCCAAGATTATTTGCCTAAAAATAAAATCATAACTTTATTTAGATTTTAAAACATAAATCTTTAAGAAGTTGTAACTTAAAAAGCTAGATCTCAATAAATAAGAAACCTAAGATTAAAAAAGCTAAAGTTAAAAAAAAGTATATCATTAGAGACAGTTTGCAAAGAACTTATCAATAGAAAATAAACTAAAATTTACAAAACTTTCACTTAGTAAATCCAAATTTTATAATTTGAAAATGCTTACCATTATAACATTAAAATAAATTTAAGAGATCACAATATCAACAACTTCTTATAATGTTGTGTACAAACAGAATGGCTTCTGTTAGAAACCGATTATAGTTGACAGCGTTTACAAACTCAATAAAATAATAAATTTAATTAAGTTTTTCTTAACTATTTTTTAGTTATATAATGTATATTTCTAAAATATATTTATATAAATTTACAATTTTATATATTTTTGTTAGGCTATATCATTTTATATAGTTTTGAATATTTAATTTTAGGGAGCAGTATAAAAGCATAAACAGGTAAACTTGAAGTTTTTACGTATTAAGCTTTTATGAATAATAATGAAGACATCACTATAAATTTAAACTTCTCGTAGACAAAGATAGAAATTTAAAGATTTATAGCCTCAACTACGCTGTTTACTATAAAGCAAAATACTAAAATTGCTATGAAATATTATATTATATTCAATAGCCTAATTTGATGGAGCCTCCAAAGCAGTAGATGGAAAAACGTTGACGGCTTTCTATCCTGCTTGAGCATAAACTTTAATTGGAATTAAAAATGTATTATACTAAGCTGTTTCCTTTAGGTATAATGGCGACGCGATCCAGTGAGCTCAGACATTGACTACGAGGTCAACGAACAGTAGATTTTCTGTCTGGGTTTCCTGAAAAGCAACTATTATACAGTTGAAATATACTGGGTAAGATACTTACTGCGCTCATTAGCTTATAGTGTTATATAGCGTAGCAAGCCTTATCTATCTCTAAGGTGAGATTTAACTCATGCACAAAGGGTAGATTAAATTACCAACTTATTACTAGGGGGCTTGGATATATGCTTATATTTAACTGTATTTGTAAATTTTATACTCTAATTTAAAAGGGAAAACAATTTGTTATTACAATACTACACTCAAACTTGTATAGAAATATTCAAAAGTTTAAGATAAAGCTTAAAATAAATCGTTATCTTTCTTTTCCCACTTGGAAAAAGATATGAAAAACCACAAAGATTATTAAGTCAAAAAAATATTTAATCAAATAACAATCAAAAGCTGTAAAATAGGTCCATTTTGCAAACTGTTAACTTGTTATTCAATTAAAATGGTTTGAATTTTTTCTAAAATTTATCTAAGAGTTTTTCCTTTTCTTAGTTCATCTAAATAGTTATCGTACTTTACTTTTCGACTTTATAATACATTTTTACCTTCAAATACCATCATCAATTTAGAGTATATCGCAGCAGAATACTCGAACTGGCGATATTAACAGCACCTATTGAGCACAACCGGCAAGGCCCTTCTCAATTATTACTATTCACGATTCAGAATCCAATATGTAGTTCCATATTTGGCTTTTTAACGAAGTACTTAAGGTATTTAATCCTTAAAAAACTTCCGATTTCTGGCAGCATTTTCTAATTTCAATAGTTTAACCTTTACTAATCATAATCAATTCGATATAATTTTTAATTTCAAACAAATAAATGCCACCCTTAGTCGATTAAATCAGCTAAAAATTGTTTTAGAGGTATTGAAAAAAGCTCATAAAGTGATTGCTTTTTACTTCCATAAAAGTTTTAGTCTTTATACTAATCACTAAAACGTTTCTTATAAAAGCCAGATTTTCAATATTTTTGGGCTTACAGGTTCGCGCTTATTTTCAATCTAGATATAGGCAATTCTAATAAACACAGTTCTTTCTCTTTAACATTTTTATGTATACTCTGATATTTTTCAAGTTGGTGTTGTTAGATATTTTATTATGTTGTATATATTGATTTTTAAATTTTTTCTGAAAATATTCATACTTGCTATCTAATAAAATTAAATAAACAACTTTATTAATTTCTTGTGGCTTCACTGTAACTTCATTAATGATATCTAGCTTTCTTATTAAAAAACAGATTACTTTTATAAAATTTTGTTTAAATCCAGGTTTTGTTTTTAAATTACCCTTTTTCTATTAGCCCCAAAGTTCTTAAGAAACAAAAATGTTAAATACTAAAAGAAACTAGACTTTGGTTTTAATTTCATTTACTTGATTCATTTTTGTTCTGATTTTTCATAAATGTTTGTGCTACCTGTGTTGATGAAGCAGTAAAAAGTATTTTTGAACTTACTTCATTTAGGTAGTATTGAAATGACAGATTTATTTATTGGTTGTCTTAATGATCGTTTATCAAATTGTAAGTTACATTTGAGTAAAATAGAACAAGTTCTTGAGCAATTAAGTTCATCTCCAAATAAGGAAAATGAAGAAGTTGAACTTATTCGTGATGTGCAAAAAATTATAAATCAAGTAAAGGAGTCCCATGCTAAGGAACAAGAGTCCTTAGCAAAACTAAGGGTAAATATATTGTTGTGAATTTAATATAAAAGTTTGACAAGGACTTCAAGTTATTATAAAATAAGATAACTTTAAAGTTTTTAAAAACTGTTTTAACTTATTTCTTTGATTAGCTTTAATTAACATTGCTTAACCTTTTATGTTTTGTATAAATTTTAATTTGCTTTTGTCATGCTTATATTGAAACTTTAGACAATTATTTTTTATACTATATTCTGAAGTTGATCTACTATTTCTGGTTGTAATTTTTTTGAAATTTATATTTAATAATAATTTTTATATATTAAAAAAGTTATCTCTGAGAAATTTTAATAGATATATATTAGCTTATATAATATGTTAACAAATAAGTTGAAGCTTTATTTTTTGGGGTTTATAAAATAATTTTGACGCAGTAGTGTTTGTGTAATATTTATATTTAAAAATGTTTTTGCTAACTTTACTTATATCTGATATTATTTCAACCAATTTATGGCAATTACCTATGGTTTTATAACTTCTTATGCATTTAGTATCTTTATCAGATTTTTTAAAATTTTGAACTATGATTTATTATACTGACTTATTGCTTTTGATTTTCCATAAAGTCAAGCTATCATTGTTTAAAAGTAAATTTTATGGTTTATTATTAAAAATCATTCTTCTTATTTAAATTTTTCCCATTTGATTTTCAGTTTAATGGTAAAATGGTTAAACAAATTCAGCAGGACTTCCATAGTATGCTCTCTGAAAAGTTAAAGAAACTTACATCTAAGGAGTATGTAACAAATATGCATGATAATTGCCCAAGTAAATCATTATATTTTTCATTCTTTACCTTTATTTGTCAATTAAAAAATAACTTTGAAACTTATTTATTAATTATTTCATTGTATGTTAGATTTATAAATTTGTTATATCTATTATTAAATATTTATGGTTAAAAATTTAACTAATCTCTATCAATCTTGTATAGGACTTTTTGCAGTATCACTCGCAAAACTTGCTGATAGTTGGTTATGTGTTATTATATAATTAATCTTAGTTTTAACCCAGATGTTTACTGAACCTGCTTCTAGCAGACACAGTCCCCTGTCTTTTGAGGCTAAATTAGAAAACCTGTTAGATTAATACTCGTCATAAATGAATATCTAATCTTTTCACATTCTATTTGTAGAACGGATAATAAGTCAAGCCAAAGAAATTTCAGCTCCAAAAGTTGCTGCTCAACAATTGAAATCTATTGATTTAATAAGTTTAGAAGCATTCAATGAACTTCCAAAGTGGTTATAATATTTATTTTATTCATATTGTAGCTTATAAATAGTTGTAATTATTTCTAAAAGAAAATTGTCACTAGTTTAACGATGCCTTAACTAATTAAAACTTGTTTTTTGATAGATAATAAGATTGTGAACTTTTTATTCTATCTGCTTTATTTTATTTGATAGTATTAATTAATCTGAATTCTGTTTTTTCTTTAAAATAAATTATTGTATAAATATAAGACACATTTTAGGACCAGCTTTATCTTAATTTAAAAAAACTTATGTTAAAAATGCCGCTCAATATATATTAATGTTTTCTAGATCTTCTTTGAGAATTTGAATTATATCAAAATTGATTTCTATTTAATCGTTTTACAATGTTAAAACTTATTACTATTTAATTTCTAAACTAAAATAAATTATTTAGTTTGAAAAGCTGATAGACTTAATTAAATTGATATTGTGATTTTTAATAAAATCTTCTGGTCATTTTGTCCAAGATTTTTATTGATAAATCTGTTTTAAGCATTTACTAATAAAGCTTTTATATAGACATGTTAAAGGGCGTCTAACATTGGAACAAATTAATAACGGAGTTGTAGAAGTCAACAAAATCTTGAAGATCAAGCAAGCTTTCTTAAGAAAACCGAAGAGCAAGCTTTCATTGGCTGATAGAAAGAAAAGAGGAGAATATTCTAAAGGACTTATTGAATTGAAAGGTAATTTATCAGAAATTTAATACTTAATATTTTTGTATCTTAAATATTTCTAGGTACGAAATATGAAATATATTTTGACGATGAAGATATTAATGAAAATACTGTTATGTTGAGAACAATGAAAAAAACTAAAGAACAAATATTTTTGATCTTACGTAATCTTTCAAAGATCAAAGAAATACGACGTAAAAGTAGCGTCAAATATTGTCTTGAGTAAACTTTCATTAGAGTTTATCCTAAAAATGATCTTGTCTTGAACTATTTCAATTTTCAATTCATTTCTCTTTAATAGATTTTACGAATTCATTAAACAAGTTTCCGAATATTTAAAGAACTTACTTGAGAGTTTATCAAAACTTATTTCATTTAAAATTTTTAGAATTAAATTAATTCTATCAAATAGTAAACAATCATGCAACTCATTATATATGCTACTTAAAAGCCTTTACAATAGATACTACTTTGATATATGCATTATTCAACATTGCTACTAACAATCTACAATTTGAGAACTTTAAAGCATTTACCAAACTTTTACCGATTTGTCTGAGAAAAACTTTCCATTCATATCTTTAATATTTGCTGGTAGTGTAGCTAGATACACCGGTGTAATAGCACCTTCATCTGGTAACTTACTTGCTTTAGAACCTCCCATATCTGTTCGAATCCATCCAGGACAACAAGCATTGATAACAATATCTTCTTTTTCTTCTTTTGCAAGTCGTTTTGCCCAAATTCGAGTCAAAACAGTAGCTCCAATCTTACTCATACCGTAAGCTGAATCAGAGTACCCAGCTTGTATATTAGTCCCATTTTGGGCGTTTTTTACAAAATCGTTTAGTTTATCGGTTAGTTCATTAACTGTGATGTTTGTAGAACGGAAAAAGTTCTGATTTTCTTGGCTACATTTCTTTAAGCTCATAAAACTTCCCATGCTAGAGACTGTTACTATTCTTCCTCCTGGCTTCACTATAGGAATAAGAAGATCACAAACTTTGACGAGCGAATGATAATTTGTCTTCATAGTTACAACAGCTTGCTCACCGAATGGTGTAGTATCAGCTGACTTGAAAGCAATCGCTGCATTGTTTACCAAAACATCAATACCTTGATAACTCGATACAAGATACCCCCGTAACTTTTCAATACTCTTGTCATCATTTATGTCAAGTTGATGATATTTAGGTGAGAGCCCTTCACCCTGCAACAACTTAACAGCTTCTAAACCTCTTTTTTCATCACGTGATGTAATATAAACTTCTCCATCAAAAGACTTGCACAATGCACGAACAATTGCTAGACCAATTCCTTTATTTGAACCACTTATTACAGCTACTTTCACCATTGTTAAAATTGGTTTCTTATTCAATCTAAAAAAGTTATAGAAAGTTTAGAAATGATATTTACCTTTTCTCAAAATACTTTTGTAAATTTAAGCATGAAAAACTATCATCTACTCTTATACAGCTTCTGCATAAATAATCTCAAACTAAAAGCTTTTTAAAACAAGTTCTGTATCAACCTCTGTACATATGTCTGCTACATGCTACTTTTATCTTGGCTTTATAGATGTGGTTAACAATTAAACTTTACCACACCCCGTCGCTTTTATTTGTTTATCACAGTGACTTGGCAAATTATATGTATCAATTGTAGGCAGTCATGCTACGTTGCTGTTTTATTTAGTAAAACAGTTTAACAAAACTTTGATGATTTTTACTATTTTAAAAAGTATAATTAAAAAGTAGGAAAAAGATTCGAAAAGCTAAGCTAACAGCCATGTATACCATAGATGTGCCAGGGCAGAAGTTGTAGATGTCCAGTTGTTGCAGCAGGATTATATTCTCTACACTAGCCAGGTTATGCAGCGGAACAGACAGATTGATGCGGCTGCACCCTGTTGGCGTCGTATGAGCTGCCAGAACGACACTGAGTACAGTGAAAAAGCCCACGGGACTTAAACTCCACCATTAAATTCCGATATTATTTTACCAGACTAACAAGACCCTTCCACCTTTTACATTTTAAATAAGCATCAAAAAACTATTATCTATGCAACATTTCAAAAACTTAAATGAAGAAAATAATGATGTTTAGACCATCAGAAAAGAATGATGTATAACCTGCTCTAGATTTAAATAATCAAAAAAAGCTTTGTTGTCTAAACAAAAACGGGAGTAAAAAAACTTAACTTGAACAATCAAAGCTTAATTGGATATTTCAATCAGAGATATTTTTTCTGTTGTAAACAAGTTTTACGAATAATTTTCGAACAACAATTTAAACCTATTTCTGAAATACTGTTCTAATTCAGACAAAACAACCTAAAAAAGTATAACTTTCCGTAAAGATCACATTTTTTAATTTTAATCGTGTTTATTTAGATGCACAACAAATCAATATAAAAAAGTATTTGATTTTTGATTAATACCGAATAAGAACAAATACATAGAAAAAACTTGTGTTGTAATATCAAATTTATATTTCAGTAATTAATTGACACATAGAGGATACACATGAGAGCTTCCAGGGTGGTTTAAAAGTCCTTGTCGTAACGATTGTGCATTTGTCGAAACAAACGCAAATACGTTTGTAAAACCTTCTTCCGATTTAGGAAAAAATGGATACCATTGTAATTGCTGAGAAACTACAGTTCCATTCTCAGTGACTACTCCAGTCTGTAGGCAAAAACCGTGGACTTATGGTACTTAACGTCTAACTTTGTTAATCGTCTAAAAAATCAAACACAACTTACAGACGGGTTATAAATGAAACTGTTCCAAAATGAAGCATTATCATCTGAAGTCAAGCTGGGGATCTGTGTTCGAAGGTAAGCAACAACATAGTTATAAGCCGAACCTTTCAAACCAGCCACTGTTGCATTATGGTTTTGACAATATATAAACGCATTGCTAATGTTCATTATGTCTGCTCCATTAAAGTAACAGTTTCCGTCAACGATAATACCACTGCAACCTATTTATCAAAATAATATTTATTTCGAGCAATAATCAAATTTCTTTTAAGCTTTGATTCATATATATGAAAAGTATTCTTTAAAAACGATTAGTATGCTCATTTTCAATATTCATTTTAATTCAAACTAGATTGTCAAAAAAATTACAAAATTAAGGAAACAATAAATTAAGCAGCTACATTTTATTATCAAATAAAATAGTTTTATCTTTATTATTTTTAATGCATCTCACCTGGGTGTAAATTCTGGCACTCGTGTATTTGCGACCTGAAATACCAAAAAAATGGATATTAATTAACAATTTAACTTTTGAGAACTAGCTAGCCAATTTGAAAAAATTTTAAGAACTTACTGTTGTTCAGCAGAAGATGCCACAGTGAAAAACAAAATTAGCAAAAACAATTTCATTGTTGATTTAGAGCTTTTTAATTTATTGAACAAAATAAGCTAAAAACGATTTATATTAATTTTCTTAATAAATCAAACTAATTTTTTTATTAAAATAAAGAAAATGATAAATGTCACCAATTTTTAATAATTTCTTTACGTAACAAATAAATCATTTGACTAATTAGAAGAGTGTGAAGTTATCATGAAATATAGTTCAGTCTGACAAATTCAAATGTTTTTCTATACATATTTTGAATACTTCCGCATTGTCATTCATGACACAGTCAACAAAAGTATGATTTCATTTCATGATTGCTCATTATACAGGAAGTACTTGTCAATTTACACTATATAATAATCACCTATTACTAATCAACAAACTTAACATCTTTTTCTAAATCTAATCAAATATTACCAGTCTTATAAGTCTCTCAAACAAAAATATTGTTTGCAAATCTCTCCAACTCTTCGGGAATAATTTTATCAAAAAGAAACCAACAGCAACGTTTTTGAAGGCTGATAAATACAAAGAGCTTGACGGAAAACAAGGTTATGAAACTTTTTTAATCAGCTCGAAACTGTTTATGAAGTTTGTACAAATGCCAAATGACTAGAAAAATAAGTCAATTTAAAAATTGGATCTAAAAACTTCTTTCTCCACTACCAAAATAACTAGGGAACTTTTATTTAAGCTTTTTGGATATATATTTTCTTTGAAAAATTATTGTTTTCAATTTTTGTTAGAATTTGTTAGTTTTTGGTTTTTACTTAAATGTTAGAATAAATTTATTCTTCTCAACAATTTTTTTTTAAATCGAGTATTTAGATTTTGAAACGAATTTAATAACTTATAAATTTATACAAAGTTTTTAAAAAAGCTTTTTGAAATATATTACGAAAAGTAGTTGTCAAAATTACTTGTGAGTTTGTAGAATTATTAAGTGATGATTTAAATTGTATTAATATATTAGATTAAATATCAACTACAGTTTGATTTGAAATGGTGACAAATTATTTTTTCAGGAAGTTATAATTAAAAACACTTTATTGACACATTTACTTTGTTGATATATTCATCGTCATTCTGAGCATCACTTATAAAAACGTTTTGTAAAAATGGGAATTTTGTTTTGAAATTTTGTTCAACAATAATTATCATACGTCTGTTTGTTTCAAAATCCTGTTGTAATATTTCATTTCATGCTTAAGTTTGTTGCAACAAATTGTCATTAATAAAGTCAGTTTCAAAATAATCCATATAATTATATTTATTGGGAATGTGTTTGGCTGCAACCATGAAATTTAAAAAGCTAGCACAATTCCTTATAAAATCACTCAGAGAAATAACAGATATTTTCTATTTAATATCAATTTTCCGGAAAACATCAAGGTTTCTTACAACAATTTTTTATCAAATATAGAATAAAAAGTAGTTGCTGAAAACTCACTGTGTCATACAAGAATATCCAAAATTTGTATTTAAAAGTCAGTAACTTTAGAAATAAAAAATGATTAGATACTGATATTGGCTTTTAACTTAATTTAAGTGTTTATTAGTTTGGAGATATTTGCAGTAGTTGAAGAATAACTAAGAAAGGTAATTCTGACTTCTTGATCTTCTAGTTTTTTAACAAATAACAATATAATTCTTTCAAGTAGTGCTTTATGTACATCGTTGTAAACAAATTGTATTCATTTTTATAAAATATTTCAATTTAATTTTTCTTAATCCATTTTTACAACGCATACAGTAAACATTCGTGCGGCTCCAGGATGATTAAACAGTCCTTGTCTCGTCGAGGAAACATCAGTTGAAACATAGGCGGCCACCTTATTCCAACCCGGATAGTTATTCATAGGAAACTGAGGAAACCAGTTGAGAGGCTGTGTAACTACAACTCCGTGGTCAGTTGTTTTTCCAGTCTGTAAAAAGGATTTTTTTGCGTTTTGCTGAGTTGTGAAATATTGAAAAAATATTAAAAACATTAAACATTACTAATTCATTTGAAAGAGTTGTTTTTAAATCATTATTTTTTCTTTTTAAAAACTTACAGTCAGATTATAATTGAACGAAGTCCAAAAACCCGCTGCGCTTTTGTGTGTCAAACTAGGTATAATCGTCCGAATGTAATCAATTACGAGGTTGTAGACAGTTCCTTTTAGACCGGCGATAACAGCACTTTGATTCTTACAAAAATTTATTGATGAAATTTGAGTTCTTCTTTTCCTTCCAATGAAATAACAATTCCCATTGACTTTCACACCAGGATTGCATTCTGTTTATAAATAATTTAATTAACTTATAAAAGCGTTTTACAGATGGATAGTGTAATAAATTGTTGGTTTAAAACTAAATTAGTAAAAGCAGTGAAAATGTTAAACAAATTTGTTTTAGATATTCATTAAATACAAAAATTTAGTCAGTAGATTACTAATAGAAAATTAAGCAGTTGGTTTCTCACCAGTTTTTATAGATGAAAAGTCCTCTGTCTCTGGTCTGAAGTATGTGAAAGTTTTTGTTAAATATTAGTTATCTCAAATTGAAAAATTATCTTCTTAAAAAATAAACTGAGCAATTTTATTTGTTACTTTTAATAATGCCTCATGATTGATTTACAATAAATTGGTTATTTTGTTGTACTATCGTGATGACAACTAAGTAAAACTTTAGATTGTTACTTATTGATGCAAAAAACTTACTTTTTATCATTTAGGTAATGAGGATTGGATTTGACCAATTTGACCAAAGTGATTAGCAGAAAGATTAAATAAACCTTCATTTTTCAGATTCCTTGTTAATAAATTCTTAAAGGCTGAAAAAAAAGTAATATAAAGTTAAACTACTCTTGTAAATCCATGAGTTAAAGACCAGTTACATTAAAAGAACTGATTTAAAAAATTTGTCGATGTTTAAATAGAAAAAAATATGTCGAGAAAAGAGTTTCGTTTGCACGAAACTAATTTAAATTCTCGATTTTGAATTAGTTTTGTAGTATTTGTAAGTATTACATGCAAACAATTACTTTTTTGAACAAGTATTTGCTATTAAATTGAAAGCATTGCTTTGAGAAAATTAAGGAGATCAAAATGTTTTTCATCCTTCGTGTTTTTCTCTGATTTCAATTTTTTTTTAAATAAAAGTTTTTATATTTTTATAAATTTAATTTATTTTGTAGCCTCTGCAGTGTTCCTTTTTTCTTTTAAACATTTATTTATGTTTAACTTTAAAACTTATAATAAATGAAAAATATATAAAACTTTTTAAAAATTTGCAGTTTCTGACTAAATGGTACGATTTTTTCATTAGTACAATAATAACTAATATAAGATTCTTCTTCTAAATGTAGGAGTAAATATTTGGAAAATCGTTTGAAAGTGTGAAAAATCGCACAAAGTGAGAAATGTTAAATCTATTTACTAACCAAACTTAATCGGTGTTGGAAATTGTTTTTACAATTTTGAACCAGATATGATATGAAAACTTTTTCACTTGCAGTGTGTTGCTAATAGGGCTCAAAAAATAATTAAAAAGAAGTCTCATCTAGGAGATTTCAATTATTCAAAAATCATTATAAACTAACATTTCACATAACAATTTCATAAACTAAAGAAATTAAAGTTAAATTACAAAATGTATTTGTACAAACTAAACAAATTGAAAATGCTCATTGAGATCTTTTATTTAAAAAGAAGCAATTTCAGCTTTTATAAAGGTGGTCTTTGGCATAAAGCAAGCATATTGTATGTTGAAGGCAGGTTTATATGTCCTTGACGTTTAATGTTTGAATTTGATCGACTATAAAGTCCTACTGCAGTATACTATTTGTTACGCTTGTTAGGAAAACCTGGGTACCAATTACTCCCTTGAACTATAGGCTTCTTTGTGTAATAATCGACAGAAGTATCAACCTGGAACATATTTATTCAAAGTTTTCAATATTTATAAAACATTCACAAAAAATAACTGCTGTGTTTAGAACAAAACTAATAATTTAAAAATTCTCTTACTTCGAAGTCATACTCAACTCCAGTCCAGAACCAAGATTTACCACCACATGACTTTGGAGCTTGTTCTCGAAGAAACTCTATCACCCGATCGTAAACTACATCATCCAACAAGTTTGCAAGTCGTGCACTATCATCTCCACAAGTCATTGCAGCATCAGCAAAAGCTTAATTTTTATCACCAAGAAAGTAACAGATTCCATTGCTGACAAATCCACCTTCACAATCTGTTGCAAAAATAAAGTCACTTAAACATTATCAAATCTTTTAAGTATCACAAGCAAAAGTTATAAAATAAGCAAGCTCTAAAAAAAGGGTCTTTGATAAGATAGATTATGAATTACGGAAAATGCGATAAGGCTATTCAAACTTACTATCTTCTGAGTTGGACTGACCAAATACCAAAGCTATCAATATAGAAATAAAAAAAACTTTTGAACAATTCATTTCAAACAACTTATTATTTTTCCAAAACTGTGTATTCAATTTTTCCAAATCGTAAAATTATTTATTTAAAAACTGCTAGCATGCAGTTGACAATTAATATTTTGTTATTATACATGGTTTAAAGTAAAGTTGCTTATATATCATATAAAAAACAGTTTAGCTTTTAAGTTATTTTTTCCTTTTTAAATAATGCCACTACTTAAGGCCTTATTTAAAATCATTTCTCAAAAACGGTTGATTTAGAACAGAACATAATCGAGCTTAGAAGTTTTATTTTAGTAAAAATTTATATATTGTATAAAAATAGTTTTCTTAAATTTAATATAAATAAATGTTATCCTTAATTACGTTAACTATTACAAGGAAAATTTATTAGTTCAATAAATAAATTTCTGACATACTCAATAATAAGTGTGCTTTTAATTTTACTAACAAGAGAAAACTTTTGTTTCACAACATAGTGTCATTGAAACTTATCGCTTTGGGCTAATTTTAAGAACAGTCGATTAAAAAATTCTAAAGAAAATGTTCTAGAGTAAAATTGATCACTAAAAAGCTCCAAAAACCCAAGCAAACCAAGTTCTTCAAAACAAGCTTGCAATGGCAATTGCCAAGCTTGTAACAAAACTTGCTCTGGTGAAGATATGGCAATAGATTGTATCAAATGCCTCTCTAGGTTTCACCTCACTTGTAGTGATGTGAATAAAAAATTATATGATATGTTTGAAAATAATAAAATGCAGCAAGTGGGATTTTGTTGGTCCTGCATTAAATGTAGATCTATGGACAAAACAACTACCTCGTCCAACACTAACAAAAGCCTATTGTCCGACATCAGCAACACCATATCCACTGAATTGGCCAAATTAAAATCCGAAATTGGCAACGATGTTGCCAAAATCAATGAAAAGATTTCTATCTTATCCAAATCTATGAATGAACTGGATGCCTCCACAAAGAAGCCTCTCACATGGGCCTCAGTTGTTGGTAATTCTGGATCCGAAAAAAATACTAGCGTGGTGCAACTTCTTGCCAAGAAGGTTACTGACACGCACAAAAAACTTACTCTGGACCGGGAGGATAGAGAAAACAATGTCATCATCTTTGGTGTCTCCGAGACTGATAAAGACGATGACATCAAGACTTTTAATCAAATGAGCACTCAAAACCTTGGTTTTGTGGACGCTCCAAAAGTTTCAATGACCAGACTCGGGGCAATAAGATCAAATCATAAAAAGATCGTTAAAAGTGTCCTTTCAGGAAAGATGGGACAAACGTAAGTTTCTTGCTAAGCTGTATAAGCTTAATATCGCCAACATTGCCATTTCTAAACTGTGAATTTTTCTCTTTTACAATACTATGATTCTGTGCAATTCTTCATTGTCATATGCTTTTTCGTTTACACGTCAAATAGATCTAATTTGTGAGAATGTGTGTTAGCGATAGGTGCTCTCTTTAGGCACCCTCCTTCACATTTATTGTAATAAATAAATAAATAAATAAAATAAGTCTCCTATTTTTTAATAACGATAATCAAAATAGTTTTATTTGTCAAAAGTCTATGCTTTGTAAAGCTTGCTTTAGAAAAAAATGTTGTTGTAATTTTTTTGCAACTCGTTTTTAATTAAAATGTTGGTTGAAAGTTTCTTTAGGAATTGTTTCAAACCACGCTTTGTTTTCGGATGATTATATGGTAAAAGAAAAATAGACCAATCACAAACTTTAGCTTCAACATAGACATCTTTTCAATTAGTTTACGAGTTTTAAAAAAAAACTCTATAAAAATGTTTATTCAGTCTGTGAAAGATGGTTTTGAAAATAAAAGTTAGCAAAAAAAGTTTTAGCTCCTTTAAAAAACATAGTCGTCGGCCACTAAAAATCTTTATTATTTTTAAAATATTTCTTCTTAAAAATGTTTTATTGTCATGAAAGTTGCTAATTAATGAATTTTTGTAGTTAAAATCTCAAATATACAAAATTTCTTACACTAAAAATTAATAATTTTGAAAATTTAAAAGTCTTTTTAATTTTACTTTTAAAGCGTTACGACTTAAATTTCTATTTTGTAAATTCAATGAATTTTCTAAGTGGATAAAAAATTAAAAAATAGCATAAAGTTAGAAAATCTCTAAAAACAATTTTGTAGATAGATAAAATGATTATAAACCAATAAAAAACAGTTATACACTTATAATAGTGAATATATCAGAAAAATAACCATAAAGTATTTTTTATTTAATGTTGAAACAATATTTTTAGAAATCTTGAATAGCTCCAAATATGGTAGAAATATCAGTTTTATATTCAATTAAACGATAAATTTTCAAGTTTTTTTTTAATTCACCTTGACTTGCTTATGTGATAATAATGATTTTATATTTCGTCCAAATATCTTAAAATAAAGTTACTTGGTCAAAATAATCTTATTTTATAATAAAAAACCTAATTTCATTTGTTCGAACAGTTTGTTATTAGATGACATTTCAATTTTATTACTTCATTTAAATAACCCTTTTCTGGCATAAAGCAAGCATTGGAAAATTTTGATAAAAGTTGAGAAATTGAATCTTTCTTTCAGGATTCGCTCGAACATAAACTCCGACAGTAGTCCAACGACCATAAGGATAATTTGGGTACCAATTAATTTTTTGAAAAACAGGTTTCTTTGTGTAAACATCCACTATGATGTTAGACTGATAAAAATATAAATATTCGATCAAAATTTAAGAAATATGTCACTAAAAATTCTAAACAAAAGTTTTTAAGAATTGATTGAATCAAAATTTAAGAAGAAAAAAAATAGATATTGACAAATATATCTACGTAAGAAATATATTCAGCTCCAGTCCAGAACCAAGCATATCCTGTTCCTCCACATGATTTTGATGTTTTGTTTCGAAGAAACTTGACTACTTCATCGTAAATCACATCATCCAACAAGTTTGCAAGTTTTCCGTCGTTATTTTTACAAGTTACCACAGCATCAGCATAATTTTGCTTCTTGTCTCCAAAAAAAAGCAAATTCCATAACTTACTAATCCACCTTCTCAATCAAGAAAAAAACTGAAATATTAATTTTCTGAACTATTTTTCAGTCAGTGTTTTAGTAAAGAAAAGTGACAATTATTAATTTAAAGAGACCTGAAAGTAATTATTTTCTATTATGTTAAAGAACGTGACAAAATTATCAATGTAATACTTCCAGCTTACTAACCTTCTGATTTAGATTGTGCAGATATTAATACTAATGTTAGCAGAGAAGCAAAAATAAATATTAAAAACTTCATTTCTAGCAGCTTAGTTTTCTCAACTTTTCAAGGTATTTAGTACGTTTAAATTTAAAACTGTTTATATGACAATTATTGGAAGTTATATCGCTTCAAAGATAATTTCTTTGATGAAGAGTCTACTATACAGTTACTTAAATGCAATTTTAAAAGCTTTTCATTTCCTTTTATTTATTTTTTTCTCAAAACTCTTTTTTCAGTTGTCTTATTTTTCTAGTAATACTGTTAATGAAAGACTAATTGTCAAACGAATCTGTTAGATAGTCAAATATAATTTAAGCCAAGCTACAAATATCTCATATTAAACTATAATTGAATTAAATTACTTATGTTTTGTTGTTTTAAAAAATGTTTTCTTTTTATTTGATTTCTAGTTCTTATAAAATTATAGGTATAAAAGAAGAATAAATAGAGAAGTTTCAATATCTTTAATATATTAATTATAAGAACAAAAATAAATTAAAGTAAAAAATTACTACTTTAAATTTGTATAAAAAAAAATAAATTTTAATTTCACAATTCAAAACCATAAGCTTAACTTAAGTGGCTTCGATCAAACTATTTTATAGAAATTTGCCTAGGGTCAAATTAGTCACTGAAATAGCCCTTCTTTGTTTAAAAATAGATTCAAATATTTGACATAGACGTAACTGAAATATTTTTTGATGAAACATTTTCAATTTACTGTTTTGATCTAAACTTTACGATTGACGTTGTTATTAACAGAGAAGCAAAAGTCAACATGAAAATTCTTCTTATGTTTTACTCAGTAAAGCTTGTTTTTCTTGTAAAGCTTGTATAAACATTGAAGATAAATTTAAGCTCTTTAGAAGACATAGATTTGCTACAAATTCTTTTGCTTTACAGTTTCTAAAATACACAATTATTGTAACATAAGATCAGATTTCATAATTTTTTTTCAACAATTACATGGGACTATTAATCTCATTAAAGGCATTTGTAGCTTTTTATGAACTTTAATTGTTAAGTTGTTTGTACTTAAATTAGTATATTTCTAAAACAGTTAAGCCATTGTACATTTTTTTGTATTTAAAGAGTAAAATAAATTGCTGTCTAAATAGACTTATGGAATGTGTAGTTAATTTAAATTAAGCAAACTTTTAAGATTAGAAAATCGAAGTAAATACTAGAAAAATCTTTTAACTACTTTGTTGCAAAAATATTCTTAATTTTGCATAGTAAAATCTAAATCTAAATAAAAAATTGCTAATTTCACTGAATTTACTAAAATATTTTCAAACTATTAAACTATCAAACTATTAAAACTAAGCAATCATAAAAATAAATAATTTTTAGACCACCACCTTTCTTTAAATTAATGTTGCAGCACAATTTAAAATCAAGTATTACAGCTTTGTTTATAACTTGAAACTTGATAAAGAAAAATTGAAATTTGAATCATTTAAAAGTCAGTTAAAAACTACTGAACAATTGTTTATATACATAATCTAACATAAACGTCTGCTAATGTAATGTATCTAGGTAAACAAAATCTAACTAACCAAGTTTATACATCAATTAAAATATAATCAAGTTTAAAAAGATGTTAAATTTAAATGTGAATAACTAAGCGAGAATTATTTAGGTTATTTTTAAGTTAAGAAATAATTTTTATGTTTTAAAGATTTTCAAGCAATGCAAAATTCACTATTTCCTATTTTACTAAAATCATAAGGGTTCACTTTTAATATTCTTGTCTACACCTTAACTTTTTTATGGGATAAATATTTAATTTACAAAATGTTGATGCTTTTAAAATGAGACACTGATTCCAACTTCTTAAAAAATAAATAAAACAGCTCTAAATAAATTTGTTGATCAAATTCACAATTTACTTGAATTATTACAACTCAAAGTAATCTTTATTTGAAGCAATTGTTTTTGGCAAAGAACAATCTTTCTATATTTTGGAGAAGAAAACATGTTTTTAGGATTTGAATGAACAACAACTGTCACAGTAGTCCAACGACCAGTTGGAGCGCCTGGTATCCAATCGAGTTTTCGAGAAATATGTTTCATGGTGAAATAATCGAACACTGATTCATACTGAAAAAAATCTGCGGTAAATAAGAATTCCTAAAACACAAATTAAAAGGTTTTTTATTGAAGATCAACAGACTAGTAACTTAGTCAAAAGCCTAAGTTAAATAAACGAAGAAGTTAAATAATATGATTTCTAAATCATATTCAATTCCAATCCAGTAACAGGAATATCGATAGCCAACACATAACCTTTGAAATTTACGTAGGACATAGTTAAATGCTACGCCGTCAAATACATCATTCAAAAAGTTTTCTACTCTTAATTTTGCAAACTTTGACAGGATCATTGAAAGTTAGTCTTTTATAATTAAAAAAAAGCAGATTCTATTAAAGACAGTTTCATCTTCACACGCTGTAACACAAATGTAAACATTTTAAGCCATGCTTCGATTTTAGTACAAAATTAAAAATCTAAGTAGATCTTGATAACACTAATAACAAAGTTTCTGACTGAAAAGAAAGTTGATTGAAGTTATCAAGGAAAAATGTCCAGCTTTTTTCTAATTTGGATTGTGCGAATGTCATGGTTGTTAATAGAGAAGCAAAAGTATAGATCGATACTTTCAATTTGAGCAATTTTGTCTTCCTGCACAAAATCATATAATCATGAGGCTTGAAAATTGTTTAATGAATTATTCTTCAAGTTTGATGTTTATATGTTTTGTTACCTGATATCAAACACTACAACCAATGAATATTATTATATTTTTGCATATGTTATTGAACAGATACAATAGGAAGATTTATTTCTTAAATGATAACATTTATTTCACAAGATGAATCAATTTTCACCTTTTGATGATATTAATTTGGCCGTTAATTTTTACAAAGTTCGTACTTAAAATTTAAAAACAACTCATATGTAAAACATGTAACTTCATGATAATGGTTTTGTTTTGAAATAATTGCCTTAGAGGCGTTGCTTACATTAGTGAAGTCTTGTAATAAATAAAAAAGTGTTATAAGAGTTGCTTCAATATCATTCTTCAGTTTAGAGGTTTTTTGAAAAAACTGATTAGAAAATTATTTTGAAGTTTATTTATGTATTTCAAAGTTTAATCAGAAAAAAGAAATGAATAAGTTTAAGTTTATATTATTAATTTTTTCTCTGTTTAAATTAGTTATTTTTTTGCAATAGAATGATTTTTATAAAAAACGTCTTCAAACTGAAATATTTTAAACACGCTGTCGCTAAAAATATATCCTACGAAAGGTTAACATTTTCAAAAACAGTTAAAAAAGCATGAAAGCATCCTTTCAAATACTTTTATATACTTTAGCTTAATAAATTTCAGTGTAAATTCGAAATTCTAATCGTTAAACAACGCTTGATAGTTTTAAACGATATTATATTAATAAGTTAATTAACTACCAACTGATTACATCAAAAATAAAGCGAAAAAAAGAAAATAATTTTAGGTTATTACCTTTTAAGACCAATGTTGCAAAAAAAAATCAAAATAAAGTATTACAGCTTTGTTCATAATGGTGAAAATGGTAAAAGAATTGAAGTTTGAATCATTTAAAAGTCAGCAGAAAATCAAGAAAGAGTTCCTTTATAAAACAATAAACACTTCTTCTAATGTAAAGTATCTAAGTAGACAAAATCGGCTTTACCAGATTTATACATTAATGCTAAACAAATAGTAGATTGTGAGTAAAAGCTGAATTTAATTATGAATGACCATAGAATTAAAAATTCAAATTTCTTTCAAGATGATAAATGTTTTTTTTTGTAGCTTTAAGCAAAGTCAAAGTATTTATTTATTTTATTAAAATCGAAAAAGTTTATCCTCGAAACTTTTATCAATACTTTTAACCTTGGTTTTTGTACGATAACATTGATCTTATTATTACAATCTTAAAAATGAATCTTTTTGGTAATAATAATCTTGTTCTGTATAATATCACAATTCATTTCATTGCACCAATTTATTGCCAAAGTTAAATTTCAGGTTGAACAAAGTTTAAACAGCTGGTTTTTGACAAAGAGGAAGCATCTTAAGAGTTGGAGTATAATTAAGATGACCTTGACTTTTCATTTCTGCATTTGGTCGAACATAAACACCAACGTTAGTCCACATTATGTTTTGACTGTATGGAAATCCTGGATACCAATTAGTTCCTTGAAAAAGAGGCTCCTTGGTGTAATAATCAACAACAGATTTCACCTGTAATAAATTTATTCAAACTAACTACTTATTTTGCAAATATATTCTAAATAAGTTCTTATTAATGGACACATAGATGAGTTTAGTAAAGTTATTGAATGAAAAAAACCACAGAAATGTTTTGAAGAATAAATTTACGTTAAAATCATATTCAACTCCAGTCCAGAACCAATTAGATCCTTTGCCACCACATGACTTCGGAGCTTGTTCTCGAAGATATCCAATAACCTCACCGTAAACTGCATCATCCAACAAGTTTGCAAGTTGTGCGCCGTTATTTTCACAAGTTACTGCAGCATCAGCAAAAACTTCTTTTTTGTCTCCAAGAAAGTAGCAAACTCCATTACTTACTATTCCACTTTCACAATCTGAAACACAAATAGAAAAAGGGCTTAGAAGTTGTACGTTAACTCTCACAAAAAATGAGTTGAACTAAATAAATTACCTTTAATAATATCATAACATTTCTGATTAAGAAATAAAAGGTTAGTTACATGTTGTAAATCATAAGAGCTTGACAAAACTATTAATGAAATATTTCCAACTTACTATCTTCTGATTCAGATTGAGCTAATGTCATTGTTATCAACAGAGAAGCAAGAATCATCATTGAAATCTTCATATTGATTATTTGAGTTTTTTCTGCAAAATTCATATACTTTAGTTAGTAGCACAAGATAAATGGAATAATAATAATAATTAATAATTTAGAATAAATTTTATTTATATTAATAAATATTTCTTATGTTTTAACTCGTTTTCTTACATTGTTCCTTAAAAGCCAAGAATGAATAATAACTCTTGATGTTAGTCACTTATATATTATTCCAGTTTCATATTTTTTCTTTATTAAAGTAACATGTCTTTTATAATACTTGCCTTAGGTGTTGGGTAATTACATTGAAGAAGTAATAAGTTAAAATTGCAACATTTTCACTCGTTATGTTATAATATTTTTCGACACGTGGAATAAGATGAGTTTACTTTATCATGTAACCATAATACAAGCACAAAATACTAACAGAATTTACCAGTGATTCTTAATAATGAATTCAAGATGAACTTATTCAGGTTGATGTATCTATACAGATTTACTTTTGTTTTTGCATAATTTAAAAAACTTTTATGAATTTTGCATTACAAGTTTTTAACTTTTTAATAAAAAGTCGTTATTATTAGCTCCTTATTAACTGTCTTCTTTAAAAAAGTTTTCTTAATGTAAGAAATCAGAAGTAGATTTTAATCGAATAACATCGTAAGATACGTAGTTATGAAGACTTAATCAATTTTATTTGTTTTATGATCATTAGAATTAAAAAAATTGTTTAAAAAAATGTTTATTAGAAGCTTCATTAGTAATTTTTTAACAATACCAATAGTAGTTGAAATAATTCTGTTTGACGAAAGAAAGTATACTTTTTAGAAAATAAAATTGCAAACACAAATTTAGTTAAAATAGTTGTTAGCAAATCAATATCTTCATTGACAATTCCACTACAACAATCGATAGCATTTTGAATAGATTTAAAAAGGCCAATTTTGCAATTGTATTAATAAATACAGAGTTTGAAAAGAATACTTAAAGTCTTAACCCAAAGAAAAATTTCATAAAATGTAGAAATTTTAATATTATTGCAACACTCTCTAGAAATCATAATCACAATTCAAAGAAGTTTTGACAAACCTATTCGATAAAATAATATTACGATTTTTAAAGTAAATATTTCGTTAGATTTCTTATGTGCTTCATTGTTGATTTAACAAGTTTTTTTTCACTAATTATTTTACTCTTGTTTTTATTAATAGAAAAATAGTAAAGTATTGCAATATAGCGAATTGTAATGTTTTTCAACAGTTAAAAATAAGCTTGCCAAAATTACTTCGTCTGATAGCCGTGGGTGATTTATTACAACTTATTTTACAACAGCGTGGTGTAATTCAACTCTTGTGATGATTTTTTGTATAATTTCAGGTAAAAATAACATTTGCTCACTTATTTTGTTATTACTGGTCTTAAATCATATTAAAGTAATGAGCATATTACGATCTAAATGTATATAGAAAATATAGACTATTTTAAAAAAGCTTTTAATTTGAAGGATGTAGTTATAAGACGTGTAACTAAAAATCAGATAATACACATTTTCTTATCCTTGAGCTTTGCTGCAGATCTTAAAACAGAGTTGAACAAAACTTTGAAGTAACAGTTATGTTGCAAGATAATCTAGATTTTTTCTTTAAGGAATTGCTTAAAAATTAAATTGACAATATTGATGCAGATGACGATCTGAATACAGCAGAATAATCTTTAAAAATAAAATATTAGAAAATCTTGGTGCACAAAAACTTCTAGTAACACTTCAAGAAAAAAAATAACTCACAAGCATAAGTAGTTTTATTAATTTCAAGAATTATAAATTGAATTGACAATTGAAGTGGACATTTTTTAAAATTAAGTTCTTTTTGATGAAACTGCTAAGTTAATTAAATTAAAATGTTGTCATTTTGTATATATAAAAGTTTTATTTGTCTTGTTTTAAATATATTATATTTATTTTTAATTCAGATTAAATAATCATAGTTGAAAATTAGTAAAATGATCTTTAGCTATAATTCTCATATTAAGTATTTATTTGTAAGAAAAGTAAATCTTTTTTAAATTTCATTGTTAATGTAGTATCAAAATATGTTGCATCCTAATTTTGCAATAACCACAAGGCTTTATGGATTTGACAAAACTGCACCTGGGGCTAGTAACAAAGTATAGTTTTAATTTAAAATGAAAAAAGTTAAAAATTAGAATAATATATAAGCAACTGAAATTTAAGAGTTGTTATTCTAACCTTCTAAAGAACGAGGTAAGAAACGTTCATAAGGAAAAAAAAATTTACTTTACTTTAATTCTTTATTCAGCATGTAAAATTTATAAAAAATTAAAAAAAAAACGTGAAACAAAATTTTGTTGGTCAAGTTGATAAAATATAAATAAGCTCAATAACCAAGAAGGTTGAACAATTAACTAAGAGTAGAGCTAAGGGATTAGAATAATTTTAATATTCAAGTCTTGTAAGTATATGTCCTTTGCAGAAAAACTCAAGTGATCGCTATGAAGATTTCAATGATGATTTTTGCTTCTCTGTTGATAGCAATGACATTAGCTCAATCTGAATCAGAAGATAGTAAGTTGGAAATATTTCATTAATAGTTTTATCAAGCTCTTATGATTTACAACAGGCAACTAACCTTTTATTTCTTAATCAGAAATGTTATGATATTATTAAAGGTAATTTATTTAGTTCAACTCATTTTTTTGTGAGAGTTAATGTACAACTTCTAAGCCCTTTTTCTATTTGTGTTTCAGATTGTGAAAGTGGAATAGTAAGTAATGGAGTTTGCTACTTTCTTGGAGACAAAAAGGAAGTTTTTGCTGATGCTGCAGTAACTTGTGAAAATAACGGCGCACAACTTGCAAACTTGTTGGATGATGCAGTTTACGGTGAGGTTATTGGATATCTTCGAGAACAAGCTCCGAAGTCATGTGGTGGCAAAGGATCTAATTGGTTCTGGACTGGAGTTGAATATGATTTTAACGTAAATTTATTCTTCAAAACATTTCTGTGGTTTTTTTCATTCAATAACTTTACTAAACTCATCTATGTGTCGATTAATAAGAACTTATTTAGAATATATTTGCAAAATAAGTAGTTAGTTTGAATAAATTTATTACAGGTGAAATCTGTTGTTGATTATTACACCAAGGAGCCTCTTTTTCAAGGAACTAATTGGTATCCAAGATTTCCATACAGTCAAAACATAATGTGGACTAACGTTGGTGTTTATGTTCGACCAAATGCAGAAATGAAAAGTCAAGGTCATCTTAATTATACTCCAACTCTTAAGATGCTTCCTCTTTGTCAAAAACCAGCTGTTTAAACTTTGTTCAACCTGAAATTTAACTTTGGCAATAAATTGGTGCAATGAAATGAATTGTGATATTATACAGAACAAGATTATTATTACCAAAAAGATTCATTTTTAAGATTGTAATAATAAGATCAATGTTATCGTACAAAAACCAAGGTTAAAAGTATTGATAAAAGTTTCGAGGATAAACTTTTTCGATTTTAATAAAAGAATGAGATACTCTCACATTGCTTAAAGTTACTGTTTAAGAAAAACAAAAATTTCTTAACTTAATAAAGACGTTTAAATAAGTCTGTTTTTGAGTTCGATATTCACCGCATACTTTGAAAAAAAAAACAAGTAATTTTTTATCGTTGACGCATAAAACCAGTTAAACAAGCTTTTAAAGGAGGTTAGTTCTACATATTTTTAAGGAGTGTTTTAACGTAGAACATTTTGTATATCCCTAGGGTTATATTTCCTATAAAGTGTTTTCCATCTGGATTTTGAAACTAATTTTGTAACAATATTAGTTGATTGAACTATAGAAATACCACAAACGCGCGTTATAAGCCTATATTTTGAAACAAATTGTTAAAACAAATAATTGCTTTGCTTTGAAGTCAAATTTTACTTATGTTGCTATAATCATATGTTTTTCAAGGGCAGTTGTTTTATGATAAATAAAACTTTTTTATTAAAAATTATTGGACTAGAACTTTACTGAAAATCAAATCTTGAGATTTTAAGTAAAGCTAAAAATATATTGGTATTCTTTTATCAAAGTCTTTTTCTGAATAAATCTCCTTACTCATCCATTTTTTATTTATAAGAACTCTTAGCATTAATTAACACAACATTAGTTAAACAATAACTATCATATGTACAAAACGCTATTAATGATATTGAAAAAAATAAATAACCATCAAACCAATTCATTCAAAAAAATTAAATTGTAAAATACAATAACTTTTTTCTTTCAAAATCAGGTTTTTTAAAGATGCAGCAATTTTATTCAATTGCAAAAATTTACAAAAACTTAATTTTGCAGCAATAAAAACTAAGAAAAAAGCGAAAGTTGAAGTTTGTTTAAAATGGGAAACCGCAAAATCTAAAAAAGCAGAACTTAGTTCTTCTATTTAAGCGAAACTTTTTAGTTGTTGTATTCCAATTTAGACTTTTTAAATTAGCAATTTTAATTTATGTTATTTCTTAGTTCCAGAAATAATAAAGTTTAATTCATTAAAAAATCTTAAAAATGAAGTTTTATTTAATCTTTTTATTATTTATTTTGGTCAAATTGGTCAAATCCAATCCTCATTACCTAAATGATAAAAAGTAAGTTTTTTGCATCAATAAGTAACAATCTAAAGTTTTACTTAGTTGTCATCACGATAGTATAACAAAATAACCAATTTATTGTAAATCAATCATTAGGCATTATTATAAGTAACAGATAAATTTACTCAGTTTATTTTTTAAGAAGATAATTTTTCAATTTGAGATAACTAATATTTAACAAAAACTTTCACATACTTCAGACCAGAGACAGAGGACTTTTCATCTATAAAAACTGGTGAGAAACCAACTGCTTAATTTTCTATTAGTAATCTACTAACTAAATTTTTGTATTTAATGAATATCTAAAACAAATTTGTTTAACATTTTCACTGCTTTTACTAATTTAGTTTTAAACCAAAAATTTATTACACTATCCATATGTAAAACGCTTTTATAAGTTAAATAGATTATTTGTAAACAGAATGCATTCCTGGTGTGAAAGTCAATGGGAATTGTTATTTCATTGGAAGGAAAAGAAGAACTCAAATTTCATCAATAAATTTTTGTAAGAATCAAAGTGCTGTTATCGCCGGTCTAAAAGGAACTGTCTACAACCTCGTAATTGATTACATTCGGACGATTATACCTAGTTTGACACACAAAAGCGCAGCGGGTTTTTGGACTTCGTTCAATTATAATCTGACTGTAAGTTTTTAAAAAGAAAAAATAATGATTTAAAAACAACTCTTTCAAATGAATTAGTAATGTTTAATGTTTTTAATATTTTTTCAATATTTCACAACTCAGCAAAACGCAAAAAAATCCTTTTTACAGACTGGAAAAACAACTGACCACGGAGTTGTAGTTACACAGCCTCTCAACTGGTTTCCTCAGTTTCCTATGAATAACTATCCGGGTTGGAATAAGGTGGCCGCCTATGTTTCAACTGATGTTTCCTCGACGAGACAAGGACTGTTTAATCATCCTGGAGCCGCACGAATGTTTACTGTATGCGTTGTAAAAATGGATTAAGAAAAATTAAATTGAAATATTTTATAAAAATGAATACAATTTGTTTACAACGATGTACATAAAGCACTACTTGAAAGAATTATATTGTTATTTGTTAAAAAACTAGAAGATCAAGAAGTCAGAATTACCTTTCTTAGTTATTCTTCAACTACTGCAAATATCTCCAAACTAATAAACACTTAAATTAAGTTAAAAGCCAATATCAGTATCTAATCATTTTTTATTTCTAAAGTTACTGACTTTTAAATACAAATTTTGGATATTCTTGTATGACACAGTGAGTTTTCAGCAACTACTTTTTATTCTATATTTGATAAAAAATTGTTGTAAGAAACCTTGATGTTTTCCGGAAAATTGATATTAAATAGAAAATATCTGTTATTTCTCTGAGTGATTTTATAAGGAATTGTGCTAGCTTTTTAAATTTCATGGTTGCAGCCAAACACATTCCCAATAAATATAATTATATGGATTATTTTGAAACTGACTTTATTAATGACAATTTGTTGCAACAAACTTAAGCATGAAATGAAATATTACAACAGGATTTTGAAACAAACAGACGTATGATAATTATTGTTGAACAAAATTTCAAAACAAAATTCCCATTTTTACAAAACGTTTTTATAAGTGATGCTCAGAATGACGATGAATATATCAACAAAGTAAATGTGTCAATAAAGTGTTTTTAATTATAACTTCCTGAAAAAATAATTTGTCACCATTTCAAATCAAACTGTAGTTGATATTTAATCTAATATATTAATACAATTTAAATCATCACTTAATAATTCTACAAACTCACAAGTAATTTTGACAACTACTTTTCGTAATATATTTCAAAAAGCTTTTTTAAAAACTTTGTATAAATTTATAAGTTATTAAATTCGTTTCAAAATCTAAATACTCGATTTAAAAAAAAATTGTTGAGAAGAATAAATTTATTCTAACATTTAAGTAAAAACCAAAAACTAACAAATTCTAACAAAAATTGAAAACAATAATTTTTCAAAGAAAATATATATCCAAAAAGCTTAAATAAAAGTTCCCTAGTTATTTTGGTAGTGGAGAAAGAAGTTTTTAGATCCAATTTTTAAATTGACTTATTTTTCTAGTCATTTGGCATTTGTACAAACTTCATAAACAGTTTCGAGCTGATTAAAAAAGTTTCATAACCTTGTTTTCCGTCAAGCTCTTTGTATTTATCAGCCTTCAAAAACGTTGCTGTTGGTTTCTTTTTGATAAAATTATTCCCGAAGAGTTGGAGAGATTTGCAAACAATATTTTTGTTTGAGAGACTTATAAGACTGGTAATATTTGATTAGATTTAGAAAAAGATGTTAAGTTTGTTGATTAGTAATAGGTGATTATTATATAGTGTAAATTGACAAGTACTTCCTGTATAATGAGCAATCATGAAATGAAATCATACTTTTGTTGACTGTGTCATGAATGACAATGCGGAAGTATTCAAAATATGTATAGAAAAACATTTGAATTTGTCAGACTGAACTATATTTCATGATAACTTCACACTCTTCTAATTAGTCAAATGATTTATTTGTTACGTAAAGAAATTATTAAAAATTGGTGACATTTATCATTTTCTTTATTTTAATAAAAAAATTAGTTTGATTTATTAAGAAAATTAATATAAATCGTTTTTAGCTTATTTTGTTCAATAAATTAAAAAGCTCTAAATCAACAATGAAATTGTTTTTGCTAATTTTGTTTTTCACTGTGGCATCTTCTGCTGAACAACAGTAAGTTCTTAAAATTTTTTCAAATTGGCTAGCTAGTTCTCAAAAGTTAAATTGTTAATTAATATCCATTTTTTTGGTATTTCAGGTCGCAAATACACGAGTGCCAGAATTTACACCCAGGTGAGATGCATTAAAAATAATAAAGATAAAACTATTTTATTTGATAATAAAATGTAGCTGCTTAATTTATTGTTTCCTTAATTTTGTAATTTTTTTGACAATCTAGTTTGAATTAAAATGAATATTGAAAATGAGCATACTAATCGTTTTTAAAGAATACTTTTCATATATATGAATCAAAGCTTAAAAGAAATTTGATTATTGCTCGAAATAAATATTATTTTGATAAATAGGTTGCAGTGGTATTATCGTTGACGGAAACTGTTACTTTAATGGAGCAGACATAATGAACATTAGCAATGCGTTTATATATTGTCAAAACCATAATGCAACAGTGGCTGGTTTGAAAGGTTCGGCTTATAACTATGTTGTTGCTTACCTTCGAACACAGATCCCCAGCTTGACTTCAGATGATAATGCTTCATTTTGGAACAGTTTCATTTATAACCCGTCTGTAAGTTGTGTTTGATTTTTTAGACGATTAACAAAGTTAGACGTTAAGTACCATAAGTCCACGGTTTTTGCCTACAGACTGGAGTAGTCACTGAGAATGGAACTGTAGTTTCTCAGCAATTACAATGGTATCCATTTTTTCCTAAATCGGAAGAAGGTTTTACAAACGTATTTGCGTTTGTTTCGACAAATGCACAATCGTTACGACAAGGACTTTTAAACCACCCTGGAAGCTCTTATGTGTATCCTCTATGTGTCAATTAATTACTGAAATATAAATTTGATATTACAACACAAGTTTTTTCTATGTATTTGTTCTTATTCGGTATTAATCAAAAATCAAATACTTTTTTATATTGATTTGTTGTGCATCTAAATAAACACGATTAAAATTAAAAAATGTGATCTTTACGGAAAGTTATACTTTTTTAGGTTGTTTTGTCTGAATTAGAATAGTATTTCAAATGTAGCTTGAATTTATTGTAAAGAAATGATTTGTAAATGTTTTTATAAGTAAATGAATCAATGATCTGTAAATAAATATTTATCTAAATATTATGATTATTCTAACTTAAATATCTAAAGACATATTCAGTATCTTACAAACAATTTCACTGCTTTAAATACTTTTGTTTATACCTTATTAGACTTTTTCAAACTTTGGTCTTTAGGAAATATCCTAAATCTGACTCAAGCAAAGTGCAACAAAGCACCTAACTCTGTGATATAAGAGTTTTTTTTTATGAGATTAGTCAAATTTTACTTTTTCATTTTAACTAATAAATTAATGCATCACAAAAAGGTTTGTTTCCATTAGCTGATATCAAGCTGTTTTATAACTGTTGATGTAAAAATAAAAGCAGACGTTGAAAGGTAATAATTGTTTAGCGTAAAGTTAATTAAATAAAACCTATCATTCACTACCATACAGCACAAAACAATGTAGAGTGAACAATAAAATTTATAATTTATAAGAATTGGGCTAATTTTAATCAAATAAACCTCGTACGAAGGATATAAAAAAGTATTTAAATAATTTTGATTGCTTTTCAATGAAGTTTTGCTGGATGCCAAATCTTTATATGATTTTGTATTAATAAACTGTAACTTTTGTGGGACAATCTTCTTAAATTACTAAGTATTTAAAGCACCCCAGGGAATATTTGTGAAAAATGTTCAAAATACATTTAAGTTTCGACATTGTATTGCAAGCTTTTCTTTTAATATTCTTCCGATAATCTTGTAACAATCATCAATTTATATTTCTTATTAGCTTACTTTAAGCTTTCTTGTAAAAATACATTTTTATGCTTTAATCTTTAAAAACGAAAGATTTTACTCAACACGATTTCATTCTAGAAGTTGTTGATATAATTTTTTAAGTCTTTTTGTTGAAAAGCTGTCTGCATTAATTATTTCTAAATTTTAAAGTTCATTAGGTTTACCTTGTTAATGTAGGTTTATTCAATGACGAAAAACAGTTTTTTTGAGACTAGCCTTGTCTCAAAATTACATACGCTTTATAAAGATAAAACTATGTCAATATCAAACCGTAGAAAAATATATTTAAAACATCAAAACGAAACACAGTTTCTAATTTTTGAAAAAAAAATCACGTTTATTCTAGTTTTTAAAGTATTTTTTTATAAGTTAAGAGAATTTTCTTGAATAATTACATTTTTAAAGCTTTTTTTTTACAATACTATCATGAAATAGTCAAACAAAGTTTATGAAATTAAGTATAAAATAGGTTTTTTAACCTAATGAAAAATTAAGTAATTTTTGATTAATTAAATTGTTTGCTTTTTTTGTATACTCTTTTTATAAATGTTATGAAGAATAATTAAAACTGCATTGCGTTCAAAGCAGTCTTGATAATTCTTACCTTATTGACTTTCAAGTTTTAAAAACACAGGAGATAACTTTTACAACATTTATTATGTGGTCTGCATATGTATTTAATAATGACGTCAAAATTACTTCATAGCTCAAATTAAGTACCAGTTTCTCTAGCGAAAGAAAATAAATTATCTAACAAAACTCAAAATACAATTAAAGCTATTAAAGAATTTAAACAAATAGAAACAATTCTTCAAACTATTCATAATTAGAATTTGAACTAGATTGCAAATTTTATTCAAATATTATATAGAGCAGTTTTTTTACAAGTGATTTATAAAAGCCATATCCTAGCTGATTATAACCTGTTTATTTTGCTACTTTTAAAATAAATGTTTTAGTAATAAATATAGTTTATGAGATACTGTCATCAAAAATAAATATCTTTAAGTGAGTAGCAAATAAAATACTTATCAACTCTTTAAAGTCATCTTTAAAAATTATTTTTGAGTAAGAATAACTTCTTTGCAATAAGACAATTGAAACCGGTAAATTAACAAAGTGTTGTAATTTTATATGAATTTGTATTTGTGGCTAAAACATAAGCAACAATTATAAAATTCTAGGAAAGAGTTTTGTCAATTGTTATACAAGAACTAAGTAAATACTGGAAGAAATTTGATGACAACATCTCTCTTGAGAGAGTAATATCAAACCTGCATTTATTAGGTTAGAAATTAACACACAACATTTCAGTCTTATTATTTCAGTTGAGTATATGTTTTATGACTGTTAGATTTTCTACTAATTATTCACATTGTAACAAAAATTACTTTGTGGTAATTTTGTAATTTAAGCATTGATTTAACAAAGCTAGTGAACGTGGTGACGAAGTAGTTTTAAAATAAAAGAAGTATAAATGAACACTATTAACGTCATAACAGCACATCTTTTCAAAGCACACACGTTACATCTAATAATTGGATATGAACTTCAGTTACTCTCAGCTGTCGTCCTTCAAAATTTCATCATCAATATTTTTATCAAACTGATTTCATATTATCACTTGAGCAACTATTTTGAAATTTGTTCGGTATACAGAGTTCTTATTACTGATATTTCTCATTTTCTCATATACTTTTAGAAATAAATTAATAAAAAAATGAGTACATCAAAATAAAAAGTCGAATATCAGAACTTTATTTTTTTGTTATCTGAGATTTTTAACTTAAGCTTTTTTGTATATTTTTTATCCATCTGTAATCGATACTTTTTAATTGAGTCGAAACGTAGAGATTCATATTTAACAAGATCGTAATTACTATTGTATGATTAAGTCTATATTTTTATAATTGCATCAACTGTATGTTGTAAATTTAAATAGTAATTTAACCCAGTTTACGTTGAAACATTTAGTACTTTTTAAAGAAGTATGAGTTGAAAAATTATGATTTTTTAATTACTTTTTTTACGACAAACATAAGATCGTTTGTGGTTTGAACTTTTTTGTTTTAAATTTGTGATTTAAAGCTTTCTATCAAAATTCTATCTTCCCAGCATAATTGTTTAAGCTTGTTTATAATTGAAAATTTTGTATCCAGTAGTTAATTTGCTTGTGGTTAGATCGCAACAAGAATAATCGAAACAACTGGTAAGTTAAAACTCACTTATATTTTCAACAAATTATGCAAATGTTTTTAACCGTTTAAAGAAATTGTAAATTATTTCATTATTGAATGATAAACGATTTAAGAAATTAATTTAAAGTTTTATACATTTTACATTATATTAAAAGAATTTCTTCACATGTTATTTTCCATCACTTCATCTTGTCGAACACTATTTTATGTAGTTGACTTTTCAAAATTACTGATTAAAAACCGATTTAAGAAGGTCTTCATTTCTTCAATTTCGCCCTTTGACTTGTACCAACAATTATAAATATTTTAAAGCAGAGCTTGTATAAATAGGAAAACTTTACTTCCTATTTACTTGTTGACAACAGCAATTGAAACAAGTAATAAAGAAATAATTTTTAGCAAACTTAGAAAAGAAAACAATTTTTCAACCAAAATAAAAAGTAATTAGTGTTTATAATGTTTCCTGTATAATGTAGGAAGCTGATCAACATTTCAGCTGAGAAACGTAGTTATAAAAGATCAAAATCATCATAAGTGAAAGCTGTTGTATATTTTAAGTTATTTCGTATTTTGGCAAGACACCTAAAAGCAAATTACGCGTGTTAATAATATCATAAGTTATTTTGGTACATAATTATTTATAAATTATGTAAGAAGTAAAAAAAAGTTTATTAAAATAAACAATATGTAAAAACAAGAATTTATCGAAATAAGACCTAAAATTCTTTTATTTCCTCTAAATAATCGCACAAGGCAATTACTATTGATTGTATTCAACAACCGCACCTATTAAAACTATAAATATCGAAATCGTCTTAAAATATTTATGAATTTATTCAAATTTTCTTTTATTATTTCTATCATTTTATTTACTAGAAGCAACAAGAAACTTTGGCTGGCAATAATGTCTTCGCGAAGACAGGTTTAAAGAAAAATTTATTTATTACAAACTCTAAATTATTTCTATTGATTACTTTTGTTTTCAAACTCTATTATTGTGGCAGAAAACTTATTTTTATCAGCCAGAAAATTTATTAAAAAGCTTAAACAAGTTTTTTGGCAAGTGATTTATTAACATTTCTTTTTAGGCATTTGCAAACTCACGCCACAAAAGTTCTTCAACCAAAAAATTTTTGGTGAAGAAAAAGCGAACTTCTTCACAAGATTTTTTTAGCTCCCAAGACTTTTCAACGGATGCAGAGACATCTGTTGATCGATCTGAACTTCCAAGAGACTTTATAGGAAAAGAAGTTTCTTGGAAAAGTGAAACTACAGACCAAGATGGAAACAAAATCACAGAAACTAAAACAGATGTAGACCAAAATGTCCTTGATGATCCAGACATTACATGGACAAAAGAAGAAGTGGTTGGTGAAGATGGGTCGATCACTTATGTTTGGAAAGGAAAAAAATCTACAGAAATAATTGAAGAAGTACCAACTACATCTTCTGTAGTTAAAACAAGCGCTGGTATTGGCCAGATTTCGTCTACCACTGCTAAAAAAGATGGATCATTGAAACTGACTGCTAAACGTCAAGTGACGTTTTCTGATGATGAAGATGATGATGAAAAGAAAACTTCACCTGTCAGTATTTTGTGAAAAGTTTTTCTATGAAGTTTGATATCATTGTTTTTAGGAATTAAAAAGTAGTTTGAAGAGAGGATTCTCTGCAGATGAAGAAGTTAAAAGCAAGAAAGTTGTGTTTGCTGATGTAAAACAAGAGGTCAGATTGAATTTGTTGTGTTACAGTTGACTATTTATCAGAAGAATAAATAATAATAAATAATAACTCTTAAAAATATTTTATTTAAATTTCAATGATTTTAGTAAGAAATAGGAATTTATAAATAGCAGAAATATAAAGATGAAGAAAAATTGAAGAAATTAAGTGAACTACTGAAAATATAAATTAACTGAACGTTGTTGGAATATGCCTGACTAAATATTGTTCGAATACTTAACTGTTAGAAATTGTTTGAGCGATTGGTGTCTTGTTGACTTAATATTTCAAAGAGCTGATATTATAATAATTTGTTTGAAACATTTAAACAGTTTATAAGAAAGGTTTAAAAATTGTTATTCTAACAACTAATATCTTTTTAAATCTTTTTAATAAAGATTTTTTGAAAAATTGAATATTAATAATAAACTAATTGCTTATGTAGACTTCCAAGGAAGATAAAAAAGAAGAAATACTCACTGCAAAACCCACAATCAAGCAAGGAGGTGGTGGAAGTAGTGTTATAAGCGTACCCAGACTTGGAGTTAGTGTAGGTAGAAAAGTAGCTGAGATTTCATCTTCAGAAGACGAAGAAGAAGATGAAGCAAACATTTCTACTGATCCAAAATTTTCAATTAAACAAGGAGGTGGTGGAAGCAGTACCCTAAGCTTACCCAGACTTGGAGTTAGCGTGAGTAGAAAAGTTGATAAATCTTCATCTTCAGAAGAAAATGAAGAAGAAACCGAAGAAGAAAATGAAGAAGAGGTGGTTGAATCTACTGATTTTAAGTTTTCAGTCAAGCAAGGAACTGGTGGTAGCTCTACTACAAGTTCCCCAAAGTTAAACTTATCTGTTGGTAAATCAACATCACCAGAGTTAGAAGTAGGTTCTAATCAGAGGCTGATTGAAACTAATTTGTTAGAATCTTTCAAATCAAGATTAATTTTATTTAACAGAAGCCTGGTGAAACTAAGGCTCAGGGTGAAGAAGTATACAAACAAAAAGAAGGAGATATGTCTTCAGATAAGCCTTCTCTTAGACAGCAGCATTCCTTCCGCCAAGTAATCAAACTGTTTGATAATTTTCTTATGCTTAAAAGCTAACTGAGTGAAACTCAAATTCTTATTTTGTGGTACAGCAAGAAGTTGAAAAGGGAGAGTTCCTTACACCTCAGCTTCAAACAGCAATAGCTAACACGCAGTTAAATAGTGATGTGAGTATTTTCTATATTTTCAAGTTATGATAACTTCGAATGGCTACTAACACATTCAACTCGAATAGTTTCATCGCATTTTATATAACCTAAATGAAGCAAATAATAAATACTTAATCTAGCATCAAATAATTTTGTTCAGATTTCGTATAAAAAGCAAAAGCAAGAGGCTATCAAGGATCATAGAGGTTTTCAGACTCTTGATCCATCGCAGCACCCAGTTGTTGAACAGCACAAAAAGTCATCTCATCTTCAATCTCATGTATACTTAGTTTTTGCAATTTAATTACAAAAGATTTGAATAAATTTTTTGTTCACAGAAAGCTTATACAGGTGAATGGGATGCCGACAAACAAATGGTTTATTACCCAGCACATCTTACACCTCAATACGGAATATCTACCGACGTGAAAAAGATTGATGTGAGTACTATCTTCAGATACAAGATTTTCAGTTTCATAATTTTCGGACATCGTAACCGCCTAATTCTTAATTCAAAATCTGTAAATTAAAATTTTACAAAAATTGATATTTCAGAGTGATTACACCAAAGAATACGACCAAAATAAGGACAAGAACCGGTTTAATGTAACTGAAACACTTCGATACAGTGATATAAAGAAAGCAGATGGAATCTCAGAAGTAAATTAATTCAGCTTAATTTAATTTTCAAACAACTTCATGCATTTAAAAATAAGTAGCTTTATTAGGCATTTAAACAAAACTTCTTACAAGTTCAAAGTTTTTGATAATTTTAACAAAATATCGAACGTTTTCTAGGTAAAGTATAAACAGGAGCATAACAAAGCAAAAGGAAGTATGATAGGAATTGATGTTACTCCTGAGATGGTGCTTTCAAAGGAGCTAAATCCAGTATTCAGCAAAAAATCTTATTCTGAAAAATCAAAAAGTGAAATGGCAAAAATAAATCTTCCAGCGGGTTAGTTCACGTATCATTTAAATTGCTTGTATTAAGCATCAATAATTAGCTAGACACAAACTAAAATTGATCTTTAAACATTTTAGATGGCCAAGAAATTGTTCATGGTATAAACAAACAAAAACAAGCATCCACAAATCAATACAAATTAGATTTTAAATCTAATGTGATGGGAAAAGCTCCAGACGATGTCACTATTTCATACCCAGAAAACGAGCGTGTTAAAAAATTAACTCAGCTGTCTAGTGAAGTAAGCTACTCAGAGTTAGTAAAGTATAAGCAAAATAATTAACTAAATTCTTATTTTAAACTACGAGTTAAGATGCTTATTTTTAGATTTGTGAATATGTTTTTATGTTTTTAGCCGGAGTATAAGAAGGAAGCAATTAAATTATTACATTCTTCTCAACTTCCTCTGGAAACGCCCCAGTTTTCTCAAGCTAAGCAAGCTGCTAAACAAGCTAGTGATGTATGCATATTTGCTTATGCTTATTCCATTTCTAGAACTAAGATAAAATGTCTAAAAAATTTAGATTGATTATAAGAAACAAAAGAAAGAAACTACAGATAATTATCGAGGCTATCAAACAATGCAAGCAAAAGACCACCCTGTAGTTCAACAGTCAACAAAAGCCAACAAGCTAAAAGACCATGTAACTTACTTCTGCCTTATACAATTTTTAGTCTATCTATTAGTCTTGACATTTTAAGTATTAAAACTTTGACAATCTAGTTTTAATCAGATTATATAATTTGGTTAGTTTTGAAGTTTTAAGTAAAGAGATGAAATTGATTCTATAGAAAGCATACACGGAAGAGTGGGAAGGTGATAAGCAGTTTATTTATTATCCAGTTCATCTAAGTCCTGGCTATGAAGCAGCAGCAAAAACTGTCCAAGTAGATGTAAGTGTCGATCAAAAACCTTACAAGAACTTATCATTTGAAACTTAATAATGTTTTTTGAATTTTAGAAATCATACACTAAAGATTTTGAAAAAACAAAGGATAAAAATAACTTTGATGTTACATCAACACCAAGTTACAATGAAATGAAGAAAAACGAAAACATTACATCTGATGTCAGTATAGTTTTCTTCTAAGATTAAAATAAAAGTTTTAATAATTAATATTCAGGCAAAATATAAAGAAAACTATAATAAAAGTAAGGGACAGATGTTAGGTACGGATGAAACTCCTGAAATGACTCGCTCTAAATATTTGAAGCCTATCATTAGTCTACAAGAGTACAAAGAAAAAGCTAAAAGCGAGCAGAAAAACATAACCATACCATCAGGTGATTAAAGTTGTTATATTTGATTTAAAATATCCATAACAATTGTAATATTTTGATAAACGTCTTAAATAGTATTAATCGATAAAAATAAATTTGTTGAACTGTGATTCAATTGACTATTTGTTTATAGACCACCAAGAAATTTTTCATGCGATGGCAAAACAAAAAATTGCTTCGCCAAATGAATATAAAGCAGAATTCAAAAAGGAAATTGTTGGAAAGGCCCCTGAAGACGTCAGCAAGTCCTACCCAGAACATGACTTTCATAAAATTCTCAGTTTTCTTGCAAGCAAGGTTAGTAAACTACTTATAAAAATAATAGATGGCACTTTAGTATCTATACTTAATAATTAATTATTTTAATAAAAACTTTAGCCTGAATACATCAAGGAGGCAAAACAGCTGATTCAAAGTAATCAACTTCCTCCTGATGCCCAGCAATTTGTTCATGCAAAAGTATCTGGCAAAAAGGCCAGTGATGTAAGTCAAATGATATTAGGAGTTTATCTCAGAACAAACTTTTGTTTTTCGTTATTAAATAGAATGAATATAAGAAAGCTGATAAAGATATAAATGAAAAATACCGAGGATACCAAACAATGGATGCTAAAAGTCACCCTGAAGTCACCAAGTCTAATAAAGCTAAACAAATGAGTGATGTACGCTTGTTTACTTTCATTTTTATGTACATATGGCAAAGGCTTTCCTGGTTGTATTTATTATGAATAAATAATTGAATTTATATTTTATAAAAAATTAAACGAGTTGTCAAATAAGACATATCAAATTAAGAAATAAACTTTAAGTAATTTTGTGAAATAATACTTTTAAAATTACAATGTAGAAACTATATAAAGAAGATTATGAAGATGATAAAGCTTGCATCTGCTATCCATATACTATAACAACTGAGTACGAAAGGAAAGCTGATTTAGATAAACATCACGTCAGTAAAAGAAACTATTCTTTTTATTTAAATTAATTTCATTTTGATTGTATAACTATAAACATAACTTATAAGAGAAAGAAAACAAAACCAACAAGTAAATCATTTTGATGTAAAAGTACTGCGGTGTGTAACTGTCATAGTAAGATGCTACAAGTTTCTGAAAGTAGATTTAAATTAAAATTTAATCTGATAAAGTTTAAGTCGTAACTTTGTATTGACAATTACTCTTATACAGAAAGCATATACAAAGGAGCACGACTCGACAAAGTCAAAAAACAGGTTTGATGTAACAAGAACTCCAGTGTATGAACATCAGCAAAAAGTTGATAAAATCTCTGGAGAGGTAAAAATATTATTTCAAAATACTGAAGTCTTTACTAAAGATAATAGTTTGGTAACAAAAAAAGTTCCTGGTTTACCTAAAAAAATATTCACGAAATACTACCTACTATCAACATTAAGATTACATATAATTATAGACAACATAAAAAAAAATAAAAAAAACATATAAGAAAACATAGATAGAAACGCAAAAATTGAAATAATATCTTGTGAAAACCAATTGTAAAACAATACTAGTAAAATATCAAGTAAATAGAAGCAAATTTTCAGGTCAACTACAAAGCTGATTATGAGAAGAATCGTGGTAAGATGCTTGGCACTGATGAAACTCCTGAGATGATCCGTTCTAAGGAGCTCAAACCAATTACTAGTAAACAAGCTTATGAAGAAAAAGCTAAGAAAGATCTCCCCAAAACAAATGTTGGAGCAGGTGACAAGCTGTTTTTAATACACTAGAAAGCATAAAATTTGATATTTACAAATATATATCAACAAACTTCTTAAGATACTTTTATAAATTTCAAAACTATTTTTCCAGATGGTCAGGAAATCTCACATGCTGTTGATATGACTAAACAAGCTTCACCAAATGTTTACACAAATGATTTCAAGAAGGATGTGTTGGGTAAGGCACCAGCTAATCCTTCAATCGCTTATCCAGAACAAGATCGTTTGAAAAAGCATGCCAAGATTACAAGCAAGGTAAAATAATAAGCTGAATATTTAGATATGAACAGGAAATAATTCATCTTATTTTGGTTTGCTTATCTAGCCTGCATATGAAAAGGATGCAAAATCTGCTCTTCAGACAAATCTACTTCCTTCAGACACTCCAGAGTTAAATCGTGCCAAAGAAGCAGCAATTAATACAAGCAACGTAAGTTGGCTTTGCTATTGTCATAAGTATAAATCTATTTCTTTGTTCTTAGCGTGAATACACCAAACAGAAAGATGAAACAACAGCAAAATATCGCGGATACCAGACGATGGAAGCCAAGTTACATCCGGAAGTCACAAAAGCTGAAAAAGCAAAAGCAATTAACAGTGACGTGAGTTAAAAGCTAATTACTTAAGTTTATGAAGTAAATTATGGCAAATGTTAGATTATGTTTGTGTTTAAATTTAGCGAAACAAATTGCTTAAAGCGCATGAATTTTTGCGGCAATATTTTGAGGAAACGAAAGACTTTGTTTGCTATAATAAACATCAAAAGAATATAAAACTACCAGATAAACTTTTTTACTATCTTTCAAAAGTAGAACCAACTTATTAAAATTAAGAACTATTTAGAAAACTTACAAACAAGATTGGGAAGATGAAAAAGACATCATGTACTTTCCTTACACTCTTACTCAGGAGTATGAAGGAAAATCTGATCTTCAAAGAGTTGAAGTAAGTAGACAAATAGATGCAAATGGAATAAAATATTTATTTGATATTTACAATCAAATTTGCACCTAGAATCAATACACTCAGGAACATGATAATACCAAAGATAAGAACAGATTTGATGTCACTCATACTCCAGTTTACTCTCATCAAAAGGAGCATGAAGGAAAGACATCAGATGTAACTAATTATTGATGACTTTCAACACCTGATAAACGTTTTCGGTAAACTATTTTTAGGTCAACTACAAAGCTGATTATGAGAAGAATCGTGGCAAGATGCTTGGCACTGATGAAACTCCTGAGATGATCCGTTCTAAGGAGCTTAAACCAATCACTAGCAAACAAGCTTATGAAGAAAAGGCTAAGAAAGATCTTCCTAAAACAAATGTTGGAGCAGGTGAGGACATTTGTTTGTACTTTATTTGATAAACGTTTCGCTGACTTTATAAATCTGACTTTTACAAATTTAAAGAAATACTTTAATAACACAAAAACACTTATTCATAGATGGTCAGGAAATCTCACATGCTGTTGATATGACTAAACAAGCTTCACCAAATGTTTACACAAATGATTTCAAGAAGGAGGTGTTGGGTAAGGCACCAGCTAATCCTTCAATTGCTTATCCAGAACAAGATCGTTTGAAAAAGCATGCCAAGATTACAAGCAAGGTAAAATAATAAGCTGAATACTTTAGATATGAACAGAAACTAATTCATCTTATTTTGATTTCCTTGTGTAGCCTGCATATGAAAAGGATGCAAAATCTGCTCTTCAGACAAATCTACTTCCTTCAGACACTCCAGAGTTTAATCGTGCCAAAGAAGCAGCAATCAATGCAAGCAACGTAAGATGGCTTTGCTATTGTCATAAGTATAAATCTATTTCTTTGTTCTTAGCGTGAATACACCAAACAGAAAGCTGAAACAACAGCAAAATATCGCGGATACCAGACGATGGAAGCCAAGTTACATCCGGAAGTCACAAAAGCTGAAAAAGCAAAAACACTTAATAGTGATGTGAGTTTTTTACCAAGTTTTTTTTGATTTCCTATAAATTATTTCTATACTTTTATTAAAAATTGAAAATTTAATCAGTATTTTAGCATTCATTTTTTAATGCTAGATTATTTCAGTTATTTGTTAAAATTTTTAGCTTGTGATAAGTTAATATTTTGATTATTTAAATTTTATATTTACTTTTTCTAACAGCTACAATTATTTATTTAAAGTAATTTTTTAAGATTTCTTGCTAATCTAAATTGAATCTAAAACTGCTTTATGAAAAAGTTAAATTTCGTCTTTAATTTAAAATTAGCTTTCAAGTTTTTGTAACTATTACCAACTTTTAGCATGTTAAATAATTGATTCAAACTACAAATGCTTTGAAAGAAAAAATCAAATAGAAATATCTTTTTGTTTTCTAATAATTAAAATAATAAAATTTGCTGATGTTTAAAAGAATTATAAAAGATGGAAAAGCTTACATGAAAATTTACTCGTTGATCAACGTAACTTGTTTTGCTTGGAAATTTAGGAGATCTTAGAATTAAGAAACTTTAAACAGATCATAGAAGGAATAAAGTTTTGGTGATTTCTTGTAATCATCAAATAAATTTAATAATAATATTTACAGAAACATAGTACACCATACTTAAAGTCGGTAATGATTTAAAAGTACAGAAGCGTTTTCTTTTGTAAAACTTATGTAATGATTCATATGCATAATCTACCCTTACACTAAAAAGGCATTTGTAATAAAGTTTATAATCCCTTCGGATTCCAATAGAAAAAAAAGTGAAGATTAACTTTGATAAAAATTTAAATCGTTTTAAAATGTGAAGTAAAAATAAAACCTTAGGTAAACCAAAAATTACTTTTTTTAGAATGCTCTTTTCAACTTTCCATTTAAATTTACTATTCACATTCAAAAACAGATTAAAAATTACCTTAACTATTCATAATAACTATTAACTACATAACATCTTAAACTTCATACAGAAAACTTACAAACAAGATTGGGAAGATGAAAAAGACATCATGTACTTTCCTTACACTCTTACTCAGGAGTATGAAGGAAAATCTGATCTTCAAAGAGTTGAAGTAAGTAGACAGATAGATGCAAATGGAATAAAATATTTATTTGATATTTACAATCAAATTTGCACCTAGAATCAATACACTCAGGAACATGATAAAACCAAAGAAAAGAACAGATTTGATGTCACTCATACTCCAGTTTACTCACATCAAAAAGAGCATGAAGGAAAGACATCAGATGTAACTAATTATTGATGACTTTCAACACCTTATTAACGTTTTCTGTAAACTATTTTTAGGTCAACTACAAAGCTGATTATGAGAAGAATCGTGGCAAGATGCTTGGCACTGATGAAACTCCTGAGATGATCCGTTCTAAGGAGCTTAAACCAATCACTAGTAAACAAGCTTATGAAGAAAAAGCTAAGAAAGATCTTCCTAAAACAAATGTTGGAGCAGGTGATAAGCTACTTTTAACTCACTAGAAAACACATCATTAAAATTTTCAAAACATATCTTAACAAACTTCTTAAAATACTTTTATAAATTTAAAAACTATTTTTCCAGATGGTCAGGAAATCTCACATGCTGTTGATATGACTAAACAAGCTTCACCAAATGTTTACACAAATGATTTCAAGAAGGAGGTGTTGGGTAAGGCACCAGCTAATCCTTCAATTGCTTATCCAGAACAAGATCGTTTGAAGAAGCATGCCAAGATTACAAGCAAGGTAAAATAATAAGCTGAATATTTTAGATAGAAACAGGAAATAATTCATTTTATTTTGGTTTGCTTGTGTAGCCTGCATATGAAAAGGATGCAAAATCTGCTCTTCAGACAAATCTACTTCCTTCAGACACTCCAGAGTTTAATCGTGCCAAGGAAGCAGCAATCAATACAAGCAACGTAAGATGGCTTTGCTTTTGTCATAAGTATAAATCTATTTCTTTGTTCTTAGCGTGAATACACCAAACAGAAAGATGAAACAACAGCAAAATATCGCGGATACCAGACGATGGAAGCCAAGTTACATCCGGAAGTTACAAAAGCTGAAAAAGCAAAAGCACTCAATAGTGATGTGAGTATACACCATTTCTTTTATTTGTGATATTTATGATCAGTTTATCAGTTTATTACACAGATTTGCTCTATAAATTAATTCAAAGCTTCTATTTTTTTAAATATTCTTGAATTCGCCAATTTTAATTGTATTCTAGCAATTTTAGATTAAGAAAACAAAATAAACATATTGTTGTCTTTAAAACGAATGCAAATATTTTCTGCAATTTTTACTTTAGAATACTTTTATAAGTTTAAGATTACTTCTACTAAGAAAAATTTAGAAAAAGTTTTATAAACTGAAAAAATTCGATAAGAAGATTGATAACAAATGTATATAATATGGGAAAGCTTTCTAATTAAAATCATTTTTAGATATTTGAAAGAATTTGTCTTTAAAATTACTGAAATTCAAACCTATCAACAGAATTCTTGAAGGCATGATTTAAACAAAGTCGTTCTTAAATATTTCCAAAACTATAAAATAATATAAGTTGTCACTAAACACTCTAGCCACTATCAATGTAGATAGTGCCTGTAAATGCAGACGTATTTGAAAAATATCAAAATGAATTACTGCTGGCAAACATTGATGTATGTTCAAACTAATGGCAAAGCCTTGAAATTAGAATTACCGATTTGCAAGTTCTAATGAAAAATTAAATAACAAACTAAAATAATTCAATTACAAAAATCAAAATCCACAAAAGAAGTTAATACGGTTAACCAAATAAAATGTAATAAAAGTTTTGAGATAAACCAACAAAATTGTAAAATATTTGCAAAAATGAAAAAATTACTCTGGCAGAGGATATGAAACAAACTAATTAAAAAAACATTAAAAGTTTAAAAAATAATTTTTTTTTTGAAAACTTTAGAAAACTTACAAACAAGATTGGGAAGACGAAAAAGACATCATGTACTTTCCTTACACTCTTACTCAGGAGTATGAAGGAAAATCTGATCTTCAAAGAGTTGAAGTAAGTAGACAGATAGATGCAAATGGAATAAAATATTTATTTGATATTTACAATCAAATTTGTACCTAGAATCAATACACTCAGGAACATGATAAAACCAAAGATAAGAACAGATTTGATGTCACTCATACTCCAGTTTACTCTCATCAAAAAGAGCATGAAGAAAAGACATCAGATGTAACTAATTATTGATGACTTTCAACACCTTATAAACGTTTTCGGTAAACTATTTTTAGGTCAACTACAAAGCTGATTATGAGAAGAATCGTGGCAAGATGCTTGGCACTGATGCAACTCCTGAGATGATCCGTTCTAAGGAGCTCAAACCAATCACTAGTAAACAAGCTTATGAAGAAAAAGCTAAGAAAGATCTTCCCAAAACAAATGTTGGAGCAGGTGAGGAGCTGTTTTTAATTCACTAGAAAGCAAAAAATTTGATATTTATAAATATATATCAACAAACTTCTTAAGATACTTGTATAAATTTCAAAACTATTTTTCCAGATGGTCAGGAAATCTCACATGCTGTTGATATGACTAAACAAGCTTCACCAAATGTTTACACAAATGATTTCAAGAAGGAGGTGTTGGGTAAGGCACCAGCTAATCCTTCAATCGCATATCCAGAACAAGATCGTTTGAAAAAGCATGCCAAGATTACAAGCAAGGTAAAATAATAAGCTGAATACTTTAGATAGAAACAGAAACTAATTAATTTTATTTTGATTTGCTTTTGTAGCCTGCATATGAAAAGGATGCAAAATCTGCTCTTCAGACAAATCTACTTCCTTCAGACACTCCAGAGTTTAATCGTGCCAAAGATGCAGCAATCAATACAAGCAACGTAAGATGGCTTTGCGATTGTCATAAGTATAAAGCAATTTTTTTCTTCTTAGCGTGAATACACCAAACAGAAAGATGAAACAACAGCAAAATATCGCGGATACCAGACGATGGAAGCCAAGTTACATCCGGAAGTTACTAAAGCTGAAAAAGCAAAAGCACTCAATAGTGATGTAAGTATACACCATTTCATTCTATTCTTTTAGAAACTTAACCTTAGGAGATACGTACTGAGTAATTTTGTTGAGCTTAAAACTATGATATTATTCTGCTGAGATTTGAGTAACATTTCTGGGCAAATTGCATCAATCTTATATGTCTAATTTTGACGATTTAATTAATCTTATGTTTTGGTGTATGCAGTAGAGTTAATTTTTGATTTTCATGTTTAATATTTGGAGAGATTGATTAAAAATTGATATACTTTTACGAACTGTTTAGAAAGAAAGTGTTTTTAAAAATTTAGAAGCTGTGTTGTTTAATGCTGTATAAGAAAAACTCAAAATATAATACAAAAATAATTATAAGATAAAATAGTTGTATATACACAGTCTGTAATTACAGCTTTTAGTTGTTCATTACAAATTATAAATCATATATAAATCTTTCTTGGTAGATTAAGCTTCATATCAATAAAAAATTTATTTAAAGTTAAAATAATGTGATGAAAGTATTTAAAAAATAGATGTAGATCTTTATGTCTTCACAAGTTTTAAAAATCTAAATCATTATCACTAAAAGGAATAAAAATTAATTAAAATATTTCTGCGACTAAAACAATTAAGCAAATGAATAATCAAAACTATGTTTTAATTAAAAGATAGAAAGTAGACAACAATTATAAGATATTTTATTTTTATAAAAGTTAAAAGATTAAAAAACAAAGAATTATCTAGCCATGTTTAACTTAAACAATTCTTTTTCTAAATTTTCAGAAAACTTACAAACAAGATTGGGAAGATGAAAAAGACATCATGTACTTTCCTTACACTCTTACTCAGGAGTATGAAGGAAAATCTGATCTTCAAAGAGTTGAAGTAAGTAGACAGATAGATGCAAATGGAATAAAATATTTATTTGATATTTACAATCAAATTTGCTCCTAGAATCAATACACTCAGGAACATGATAAAACCAAAGATAAGAACAGATTTGATGTCACTCATACTCCAGTTTACTCACATCAAAAAGAGCATGAAGGAAAGACATCAGATGTAACTAATTATTGATGACTTTCAACACCTTATAAACGTTTTCGGTAAACTATTTTTAGGTCAACTACAAAGCTGATTATGAGAAGAATCGTGGCAAGATGCTTGGCACTGATGAAACTCCTGAGATGATCCGTTCTAAGGAGCTTAAACCAATCACTAGTAAACAAGCTTATGAAGAAAAGGCTAAGAAAGATCTTCCCAAAACAAATGTTGGAGCAGGTGAGGACATTTGTTTGTACTTTATTTGATAAACGTTTTGTTGATTTTATAGATCTTACCTTTACAAGTTTACAAAAATACTTTAATAACACAAAAACGCTTATTCATAGATGGTCAGGAAATCTCACATGCTGTTGATATGACTAAACAAGCTTCACCAAATGTTTACACAAATGATTTCAAGAAGGAGGTGTTGGGTAAGGCACCAGCTAATCCTTCAATTGCTTATCCAGAACAAGATCGTTTGAAAAAGCATGCCAAGATTACAAGCAGGGTAAAATAACAAGCTGAATACTTTAGATAGAAACAGAAACTAATTAATTTTATTTTGATTTGCTTGTGTAGCCTGCATATGAAAAGGATGCAAAATCTGCTCTTCAGACAAATCTACTTCCTTCAGACACTCCAGAGTTTAATCGTGCCAAAGAAGCAGCAATCAATACAAGCAACGTAAGATGGCTTTGCTATTGTTATAAGTATAAATCTATTTCTTTGTTCTTAGCGTGAATACACCAAACAGAAAGATGAAACAACAGCAAACTATCGCGGATACCAGACGATGGAAGCCAAGTTACATCCGGAAGTTACAAAAGCTGAAAAAGCAAAAGCTCTTAATAGTGAAGTAAGTCGATTAATATTTATAAAATAAACTTGGTTCTATAAAGACTACAATTTATAAGATAGCTTGTTTTCGTTTAGTGGGGGATTTAAGCTATTCTATTTTCAAAACTCTTTTTATAGTATTTCATAATTTTATAGTTCATGCGCATAATGAAGTCTTAATACTATTATTTAAAATTTAGGTACTTTAGCATACTAGTATACTGCTTATAGTTTGATTCTTTATCTTTATTTTAAAACTTAGTTTACAATGTTTATATCTATCCTATGGTTATACAATCAAGCTTATAAAATAAGATGATTTAAAATAGTTTTATCCACCTTTTAAAAGTTATTTAAATTAAAATTTTTTCAATTGATTTTATCCTCATAACGGTTTGTAATCCAAGATTAAAGTATCTAATGTTTTTGTAAAATCAATATGTTTCGTCTGTAGATTTTATTTATTATCGTGTTTTTCAAACCATTTAAGACGTTGTGAAAGCATACTTTTTCAAAAACGCTAATTTTAAAAGTTTTAATAACAGCATGTAAAATTAAACATTATTTTACAAGAAATATTATGTAAAATACTTTGTAATTATGTTTACTAAAAGTACTACGTTTTCTAAGGCTCTGAATATTTAGTAAATATCTTGTTTTTGCCTTTTTGCAAAAATATTTTGAGTATCTTAAACAATAAATCTGAAATTTAATTTTTGCTTAGAATATTTATTCAGAAAGTTATTACTATAAGTCAAAATATTTCTATCAGATCAAACTAAATGTCAGTTTAATTATTAAGCTTTTTTAGTGATTTAAAGCTATTAATTTTTGTCTGCATTAGACAGAACATGAATATAAGGGAAATGATGAGAAAATACATTCTTGAATAACTCTAAAGTATTTATCTTCGAAAAATTAAACTATCAACATATAACAATCGTAAACTACATAACATCTTAAACTTCTTACAGAAAACCTACAAACAAGATTGGGAAGACGAAAAAGACATCATGTACTTTCCTTACACTCTTACTCAGGAGTATGAAGGAAAATCTGATCTTCAAAGAGTTGAAGTAAGTAGACAGATAGATGCAAATGGAATAAACTATTTATTTGATATTTACAATTAAATTTGCACCTAGAATCAATACACTCAGGAACATGATAAAACCAAAGATAAGAACAGATTTGATGTCACTCATACTCCAGTTTACTCTCATCAAAAAGAGCATGAAGAAAAGACATCAGATGTAACTAATTATTGATGACTTTCAACACCTTATAAACTTCTTCGGTAAATTATTTTTAGGTCAACTACAAAGCTGACTATGAGAAGAATCGTGGCAAGATGCTTGGCACTGATGAAACTCCTGAGATGATCCGTTCTAAGGAGCTCAAACCAATCACTAGTAAACAAGCTTATGAAGAAAAGGCTAAGAAAGATCTTCCCAAAACAAATGTTGGAGCAGGTGAGGACATTTGTTTGTACTTTATTTGATAAACGTTTTGTTGATTTTATAGATCTTACCTTTACAAGTTTACAAAAATACTTTAATACCACAAAAACACTTATTCACAGAAGGTCAGGAAATCTCACATGCTGTTGATATGACTAAACAAGCTTCACCAAATGTTTACACAAATGATTTCAAGAAGGAGGTGTTGGGTAAGGCACCAGCTAATCCTTCAATCGCTTATCCAGAACAAGATCGTTTGAAAAAGCATGCCAAGATTACAAGCAAGGTAAAATAATAAACTGAACATTTTAGATAGAAACAGGAAATAATTCATTTTATTTTGATTTCCTTGTGTAGCCTGCATATGAAAAGGATGCAAAATCTGCTCTTCAGACAAATCTACTTCCTTCGGACACTCCAGAGTTTAATCGTGCCAAAGAAGCAGCAATCAATACAAGCAACGTAAGATGGCTTTGCTATTGTCATAAGTATAAATCTATTTCTTTGTTCTTAGCGTGAATACACCAAACAGAAAGATGAAACAACAGCAAACTATCGCGGATACCAGACGATGGAAGCCAAGTTACATCCAGAAGTTACTAAGGCTGAAAAAGCAAAAGCACTCAATAGTGATGTAAGTATACACCATATCATTCTATTCTTTTAGAAACTTAACCTTAGGAGATACGTACTGAGTACTTTTATTGAGCTTAAAACTATGATATTATTCTGCTGAGATTTGAGTAACATTTTTGGGCAAATTGCATCAATCTTATATGTCTAATTTTGACGATTTAATTAATCTTATGTTTCGGTGTATGCAGTAGAGTTAATTTTTGATTTTTATGTTTAATATTTGGAGAGATTGATTAAAAATTGATATACTTTTACGAACTGTTTAGAAAGAAAGTGTTTTTAAAAATTTAGAAGCTGTGTTGTTTAATGCTGTATAAGAAAAACTCAAAATATAATACAAAAATAATTATAAGATAAAATAGTTGTATATACACAGTCTGTAATTACAGCTTTTAGTTGTTCATTACAAATTATAAATCATATATAAATCTTTCTTGGTAGATTAAGCTTCATATCAATAAAAATGTTTATTTAAAGTTAAAATAATGTGAAGAAAACATTTAAAAAATAGATGTAGATCCTTATGTCTTCACAAGTTTTAAAAATCTAAATCATTATCACTAAAAGGAATAAAAATTAATTAAAATATTTCTGCGACTAAAACAATTAAACAAATGAATAATCAAAACCATGTTTTAATTAAAGGATAGAAAGTAGACAACAATTATAAGATATTTTATTTTTATAAAAGTTAAAAGATCAAAAAACAAAGAATTATCTAGCCATGTTTAACTTAAACAATTCTTTTTCTAAATTTTCAGAAAACTTACAAACAAGATTGGGAAGATGAAAAAGACATCATGTACTTTCCTTACACTCTTACTCAGGAGTATGAAGGAAAATCTGATCTTCAAAGAGTTGAAGTAAGTAGACAGATAGATGCAAAAGGAATAAAATATTTATTTGATATTTACAATTAAATTTGCACCTAGAATCAATACACTCAGGAACATGATAAAACCAAAGATAAGAACAGATTTGATGTCACTCATACTCCAGTTTACTCTCATCAAAAAGAGCATGAAGGAAAGACATCAGATGTAACTAATTATTGATGACTTTCAACACCTTATAAACGTTTTCGGTAAACTATTTTTAGGTCAACTACAAAGCTGATTATGAGAAAAATCGTGGCAAGATGCTTGGCACTGATGAAACTCCTGAGATGATCCGTTCTAGGGAGCTAAAACCAATCACTAGTAAACAAGCTTATGAAGAAAAGGCCAAGAAAGATCTTCCCAAAACAAATGTTGGAGCAGGTGAGGACATTTGTTTGTACTTTATTTGATAAACGTTTTGTTGATCTTATAAATCTTACTTTTACAAATTAAAAAATATACTTTAGTAACACAAAAACATTTATTCCTAGATGGTCAGGAAATCTCACATGCTGTTGATATGACTAAACAAGCTTCACCAAATGTTTACACAAATGATTTCAAGAAAGATGTGTTGGGTAAGGCACCAGCTAATCCTTCAATCGCTTATCCAGAACAAGATCGTTTGAAAAAGCATGCCAAGATTACAAGCAAGGTAAAATAATAAACTGAACATTTTAGATAGAAACAGGAAATAATTCATTTTATTTTGATTTCCTTGTGTAGCCTGCATATGAAAAGGATGCAAAATCTGCTCTTCAGACAAATCTACTTCCTTCGGACACTCCAGAGTTTAATCGTGCCAAAGAAGCAGCAATCAATACAAGCAACGTAAGATGGCTTTGCTATTGTCATAAGTATAAATCTATTTCTTTGTTCTTAGCGTGAATACACCAAACAGAAAGATGAAACAACAGCAAACTATCGCGGATACCAGACGATGGAAGCCAAGTTACATCCGGAAGTTACTAAGGCTGAAAAAGCAAAAGCACTCAATAGTGATGTAAGTATACACCATATCATTCTATTCTTTTAGAAACTTAACCTTAGGAGATACGTACTGAGTACTTTTATTGAGCTTAAAACTATGATATTATTCTGCTGAGATTTGAGTAACATTTTTGGGCAAATTGCATCAATCTTATATGTCTAATTTTGACGATTTAATTAATCTTATGTTTCGGTGTATGCAGTAGAGTTAATTTTTGATTTTTATGTTTAATATTTGGAGAGATTGATTAAAAATTGATATACTTTTACGAACTGTTTAGAAAGAAAGTGTTTTTAAAAATTTAGAAGCTGTGTTGTTTAATGCTGTATAAGAAAAACTCAAAATATAATACAAAAATAATTATAAGATAAAATAGTTGTATATACACAGTCTGTAATTACAGCTTTTAGTTGTTCATTACAAATTATAAATCATATATAAATCTTTCTTGGTAGATTAAGCTTCATATCAATAAAAATGTTTATTTAAAGTTAAAATAATGTGAAGAAAACATTTAAAAAATAGATGTAGATCCTTATGTCTTCACAAGTTTTAAAAATCTAAATCATTATCACTAAAAGGAATAAAAATTAATTAAAATATTTCTGCGACTAAAACAATTAAACAAATGAATAATCAAAACCATGTTTTAATTAAAGGATAGAAAGTAGAAAACAATTATAAGATATTTTATTTTTATAAAAGTTAAAAGATTAAAAAACAAAGAATTATCTAGCCATGTTTAACTTAAACAATTCTTTTTCTAAATTTTCAGAAAACTTACAAACAAGATTGGGAAGATGAAAAAGACATCATGTACTTTCCTTACACTCTTACTCAGGAGTATGAAGGAAAATCTGATCTTCAAAGAGTTGAAGTAAGTAGACAGATAGATGCAAAAGGAATAAAATGTTTATTTGATATTTACAATTAAATTTGCACCTAGAATCAATACACTCAGGAACATGATAAAACCAAAGATAAGAACAGATTTGATGTCACTCATACTCCAGTTTACTCTCATCAAAAGGAGCATGAAGGAAAGACATCAGATGTAACTAATTATTGATGACTTTCAACACCTTATAAACGTTTTCGGTAAACTATTTTTAGGTCAACTACAAAGCTGATTATGAGAAAAATCGTGGCAAGATGCTTGGCACTGATGAAACTCCTGAGATGATCCGTTCTAGGGAGCTAAAACCAATCACTAGTAAACAAGCTTATGAAGAAAAGGCCAAGAAAGATCTTCCCAAAACAAATGTTGGAGCAGGTGAGGACATTTGTTTGTACTTTATTTGATAAACGTTTTGTTGATCTTATAAATCTTACTTTTACAAATTAAAAAATATACTTTAGTAACACAAAAACATTTATTCCTAGATGGTCAGGAAATCTCACATGCTGTTGATATGACTAAACAAGCTTCACCAAATGTTTACACAAATGATTTCAAGAAAGATGTGTTGGGTAAGGCACCAGCTAATCCTTCAATCGCTTATCCAGAACAAGATCGTTTGAAAAAGCATGCCAAGATTACAAGCAAGGTAAAATAACCAGCTGAATACTTTAGATAGAAACAGAAACTAATTAATTTTATTTTGATTTGCTTGTGTAGCCTGCATATGAAAAGGATGCAAAATCTGATCTTCAGACAAATCTACTTCCTTCAGACACTCCAGAGTTTAATCGTGCCAAAGAAGCAGCAATCAATACAAGCAACGTAAGATGGCTTTGCTATTGTCATAAGTATAAATCTATTGTTTTTGTTCTTAGCGTGAATACACCAAACAGAAAGATGAAACAACAGCAAACTATCGCGGATACCAGACGATGGAAGCCAAGTTACATCCGGAAGTTACAAAAGCTGAAAAAGCAAAAGCACTTAATAGTGATGTGAGTATACACCATTTCATTCTATTCTTTTAGAAACTTAACCTTAGGAGATACGTACTGAGTACTTTTGTTGAGCTTAAAATTATGATGTTACTCTGCTGAAATTTGATTAACATTTCTGGGCAAATTGCATCAATCTTATATGTCTAATTTTTACAACACAACTAGTCTTATGTTTTAATGTATGCAGAAGAGTTTATTTTTGTTTCTTTTGTATTCTATTTTGAGAGATTGATTAAAAATCGATAATTTTTACAAACTGTTTTGACAAAATTGTTTCAAAAATTTTAGAAGCTTTGCTTTCTCATTCTTTGTAAAAAATACTCGGAATATATTTAAAAGAAACTATACAATAAAATAGTTCACTTTAAAACCACTAGGTGTAAATGTAAGTCAACATGATTGAATATACACAGCCTGTAATTACAGCTTCTTATTGCTCATTACAAATTATAAATCATATATAAATCTTTCTTGTTATATTAAGCTTAATATCAATAGAAATCTTTAGTAAATTTACAATAATGTGATGAGAAAAACTAAAATATGGTTGTGGATATTAATGTATTGACGAGTTTTAAAACTCTAAATCGTAATCAATAAAATTATAAAGAAAAATTAATTTAGAAACTTCGGCAACTAAAAAAATATTATCAAATAAACAAGCGAAACCATTTTTTAATTAAAAGAAAAACATACCCAATAGCGACCTAGGTATCCAACAATTCTAAGACATTTTAAATTTATAAAAGTTGCAGGATTAAAAAAACAAGAATTATCAAACCATGATTAGTTTCATAATTTTTTTTATTTTTCAGAAAACTTACAAACAAGATTGGGAAGACGAAAAAGACATCATGTACTTTCCTTACACTCTTACTCAGGAGTATGAAGGAAAATCTGATCTTCAAAGAGTTGAAGTAAGTAGACAGATAGATGCAAATGGAATAAGATATTTATTTGATATTTACAATCAAATTTGCACCTAGAATCAATACACTCAGGAACATGATAATACCAAAGATAAGAACAGATTTGATGTCACTCATACTCCAGTTTACTCTCATCAAAAAGAGCATGAAGGAAAGACATCAGATGTAACTAATTATTGATGACTTTCAACACCTGATAAACGTTTTCTGTAAACTATTTTTAGGTCAACTACAAAGCTGACTATGAGAAGAATCGTGGCAAGATGCTTGGCACTGATGAAACTCCTGAGATGATCCGTTCTAAGGAGCTCAAACCAATCACTAGCAAACAAGCTTATGAAGAAAAAGCCAAGAAAGATCTTCCTAAAACAAATGTTGGAGCAGGTGAGGACATTTGTTTGTATTTTATTTGATAAACGTTTCGCTGATTTTATAAATCTTGCTTTTGAAAATTTAAAGAAATACTTTAATAACACAAAAACACTTATTCCTAGATGGTCAGGAAATCTCACATGCTGTTGATATGACTAAACAAGCTTCACCAAATGTTTACACAAATGATTTCAAGAAGGAGGTGTTGGGTAAGGCACCAGCTAATCCTTCAATCGCATATCCAGAACAAGATCGTTTGAAAAAGCATGCCAAGATCACAAGCAAGGTAAAATAATAAGCTGAATACTTTAGATAGAAACAGAAACTAATTAATTTTATTTTGATTTGCTTGTGTAGCCTGCATATGAAAAGGATGCAAAATCTGCTCTTCAGACAAATCTACTTCCTTCAGACACTCCAGAGTTTAATCGTGCCAAAGAAGCAGCAATCAATACAAGCAACGTAAGATGGTTTTGCTATTGTCATAAGTATAAATCTATTTCTTTGTTCTTAGCGTGAATACACCAAACAGAAAGATGAAACAACAGCAAACTATCGCGGATACCAGACGATGGAAGCCAAGTTACATCCGGAAGTTACAAAAGCTGAAAAAGCAAAAGCACTTAATAGTGACGTGAGTTATTTAAATTGTGGTTTGTTTATATTATTTATTATTAAAGGTTGTTTTTATACCTGTTTGTTAATTTTTATTCTATAAATAAACTCAACATGTTTTTATGATGATGATTGCTGTTTTTAATTGAAAATCATTTTTATTGCTTCATGATTTTCTTGTTTTAATCCTTTTAATGTTGTAATAAATAGTTGTCTTTATAGTAAGTAATACAGCGAGATTAATGGTGTTTTCAAGTTACTTTGTAAAATATATTTTGTAATTTTTAAGTCAAATTACTGCTCACTCTGTTGAACTAAGATGAATTCAATTTGTTGAAAATAAACTTACATGTTGCAGTAGATAAATAACGAATTAGTAATAACTTTAGGACATTTTATTTCTTGTAAAATCTTTTCTGCTGTAGCAAACAATACTAAGAACATTTGAAGATTAATAATTTTTAAAAAGTCTAGTTTGTTAAATTATTTGTCTACATTTAAGTTGATCGACTGAAATACAAACAATGAATTTTTCATATAAGATCACAACTTTGTTTTACTTTTCAACAAAAATATAGTGACATAAAACATATTGTTGTAAATACATAGGGCGTGAAAATATTAACCTGATTTTATTTTCTAGAAAACTTACAAACAAGATTGGGAAGACGAAAAAGACATCATGTACTTTCCTTACACTCTTACTCAGGAGTATGAAGGAAAATCTGATCTTCAAAGAGTTGAAGTAAGTAGACAAATAGATGCAAATGGAATAAAATATTTATTTGATATTTACAATCAAATTTGCACCTAGAATCAATACACTCAGGAACATGATAAAACCAAAGATAAGAACAGATTTGATGTCACTCATACTCCAGTTTACTCTCATCAAAAGGAGCATGAAGGAAAGACATCAGATGTAACTAATTATTGATGACTTTCAACACCTTATAAACGTTTTCGGTAAACTATTTTTAGGTCAACTACAAAGCTGACTATGAGAAGAATCGTGGCAAGATGCTTGGCACTGATGAAACTCCTGAGATGATCCGTTCTAAGGAGCTCAAACCAATCACTAGCAAACAAGCTTATGAAGAAAAAGCTAAGAAAGATCTTCCCAAAACAAATGTTGGAGCAGGTGAGGATATTTGTTTGTAGTTTATTTGATAAACGTTTCGCTGATTTTATAAATCTTATTTTTACAAATTTAAAGAAATACTTTAATAACACAAAAACACTTATTCATAGATGGTCAGGAAATCTCACATGCTGTTGATATGACTAAACAAGCTTCACCAAATGTTTACACAAATGATTTCAAGAAGGAGGTGTTGGGTAAAGCACCAGCTAATCCTTCAATCGCTTATCCAGAACAAGATCGTTTGAAAAAGCATGCCAAGATTACAAGCAAGGTAAAATAATAAGCTGAACACTTTAGATATGAACAGAAACTAATTCATTTTATTTTGATGTCCTTGTGTAGCCTGCATATGAAAAGGATGCAAAATCTGCTCTTCAGACAAATCTACTTCCTTCAGACACTCCAGAGTTTAATCGTGCCAAAGAAGCAGCAATCAATACAAGCAACGTAAGATGGCTTTGCTATTGTCATAAGTATAAATCTATTGTTTTTGTTCTTAGCGTGAATACACCAAACAGAAAGATGAAACAACAGCAAACTATCGCGGATACCAGACGATGGAAGCCAAGTTACATCCAGAAGTCACAAAAGCTGAAAAAGCAAAAGCACTTAACAGTGACGTGAGTTTTTAATTTTTTTGTTTAGCAAAAATATCTTCGTCTGCTTAGATTGCTTTTGTTCTAAAATCAAGTTTGTTTATTGTGACTCTGACTATTTTTAGATTATATGTTAAAAATTTTATTTTTTTTCGACTAATTTTTTTTTAGACGCATCAGCTGAACGATTTAACAACTTTGGAATTTATTTTTGTTTTTTAGAAACTTTATAAAGAAGATTACGAATCTTCAAAAGATCTGGTTTATTATCCCTATACAATCACACCAGAATATGATGTAAAATCAGATTTGCAAAGAGCCAATGTAAGTTGCATATAGGATGCTTCTTAATATATTGCTCTTAACATAATATATTTATTATAAAAGATTGATATAGGAAACTAACTCGAAATAAAAAATTTTCTAGTGATTTTCAAGCTTTCAGTTTTGAAAGTGTTAGTGATAAACGTTTAATTAATTTTGCAAAACAGAATAATTATAAAGTGGATCACGAAAAATCTAAAGATAAAAATAAGTTTGATGTTACTTCTACGAGCGACTACTTTCATCAAAAAGAGCATAGTAATCAAACATCCGAAGTTAGTGAAACTCTTTAATTTTTATGTTATATTAAGTATTTTTTAAGTTTATGCTTTTTGCATATAGTAATCATATTTATAAATTTATCAAAAGATTTATATAACATTGATTGCAACAAATATTTAAAATCTAGGTCAACTACAAAGCTGATTATGAGAAGAATCGTGGCAAGATGCTTGGTACTGATGAAACTCCTGAGATGATCCGTTCTAAGGAGCTCAAACCAATCACTAGCAAACAAGCTTATGAAGAAAAGGCTAAGAAAGATCTTCCTAAAACAAATGTTGGAGCAGGTGATAAGCTGTTTTTAATTCACTAGAAAACATAATTTAAAATTTTTCAAAACATATTTCAACAAACTTCTTAAAATACTTGTACAAATTTCAAAACTATTTTTCCAGATGGTCAGGAAATCTCACATGCTGTTGATATGACTAAACAAGCTTCACCAAATGTTTACACAAATGATTTCAAGAAGGAGGTGTTGGGTAAGGCACCAGCTAATCCTTCAATCGCTTATCCAGAACAAGATCGTTTGAAGAAGCATGCCAAGATTACAAGCAAGGTAAAATAATAAGCTGAATAAAAATTGATGCAAATAGCAAGTAAACACTGAATAGTTTCTAACCAAATTTTAAAATAACTTTTAGCCGATTTACGAAAAGGATGCAAAATCTGCTCTTCAGACAAATCTTCTTCCTATAGATACTCCAGAGTTTAATCGTGCCAAAGAAGCAGCAATCAATGCAAGCAACGTATGTTAAACCTCTTCTAAAAAGCTTTTACTCGAATGTTTTTCATAAATTTTATTTTTATATTTTGTATCAATTTCAATTTTTTTTAGTTTAATTGTTCCTTGCAGAGAGAATATACTAAACAAAAAGCTGAGACTGTAGCTCAGCATCGAGGTTACCAAACAATGGACTCAAGAACACATCCTGATGTTGTACGTGGCCAGAAGGCTAGTCAACTGATTAGTGATGTAAGTGACCAGTTAATATTTTGTTTTAATGAGGTATATGTAAGGTTGTTTGCTCAATGAAGTTATTTGTACCTACAGAAAGCTTATAGAGAAGATTATGAAGATGAAAAGAGTATTATCTACTACCCTTATACTATTACTCCTGAGTATGATAGTAAAGCAGTCACAAGACAATTAGATGTAAGTAACAAATACATTTGATAAACATTTAGATCAACTTTTAATTTATATAAAATCTTTTATAATAATACTGTTTATTTAACGCAAAGGAACTTTTTATTTAGTACTTTAATATTTATAAATTATTTTTTTGTTTTTTCACTTTGTATTTGATATTATAAAGATTTTTCTTGGTTCTAAACATTCAGACAGAAATATTGAACACCGTGGTTATAGCTTTTAAAACCAGTCATAAGGCTGTTTTATAATTTTACATTTTTAATTGAATCTTATTACCTTTTATTTAGCGTGACTACAAAATTGAATCAAATAAAGAAAAGCAGAAAAATAAGTTCAATGTGACAGCAACACAAAACTACAATCATTGTAAAGATTTAAACAATCTAACTTCAAATGTTAGTTTGTTTTAATATTTTTCTACTATAATACTGAATACTTTAATAATCACTAATTAAAAATTCTTTATTCTTGTAAGCAATAGTTCAAAAGCTGTTTAATGTAGTGAGTAGCTTAAACAATAAGGTCAACTAATTTAAAGACTTTTTTTGCCTTATCATCTCAAACTATTTCTTAAAGGCTAATTATCACAAGCAATTTGAGAATACTAAAGGCCAAATGGTGGGAACAGATATAACTCCTGAAATGATAATATCAAAAGATCTTAAGCCTTTTATAAGTAAGCAAGCATATAAAGAAGCGGCAAAAGTGAATATGGCGCAAGCAAATATTGGTCCAGGTGAAAACAGATAGTTGAATAAAAGCTGATAAAAACTTTAAAACTCAATGAACAAAAGTAGTATTTTTTACAAACTTCTGATGAAGTGAATCAAGTTATTTTTCTTTTCAACTTCAACAGATGGTCAACAAATCTCACACGCGGTTGAAATGACAAAACAATCTTCTGAAATCGGTTACAAAGCTGATTTTAAGGATAAGGTTTTAGGTAAACCTCCAACTGATCCATCAATTGCATTCCCTGAGCATAGTCGCTTGAAGAAGATTGCTGATGAAACTAGAAAGGTTTGATTATATTTTTTTTTCTTAATTTGATAAAATTGTGCCAACTCCAGAAAGCACTTTGTTAATTCTTAATAATTTCATTTAAAAGGCTAAGTACGAAAGGGAAGCTAAAGATGAGATGAAGACAAACGTTTATCCAATTGATGCTCCAGAGTTTACCCGCGCAAAAGAAGCAGCAAGAAACGCCAGCGATGTTCGTATCACTTTTTAACGTATTTACTTTTAAAACTTATTATGAGGTCTACGATCCTTTGCAGAGAGAATATACTAAACAAAAAGCTGAGACTGTAGCTCAACATCGAGGTTATCAAACAATGGACTCAAGAACACATCCTGATGTTGTACGTGGCCAGAAGGCTAGTCAACTGATTAGTGATGTAAGTGACCAGTTAATATTTTGTTTTAATGAGATATGTGTAAGGTTGTTTGCTCAATGAAAATATTTGTACCCACAGAAAGCTTATAGAGAAGATTATGAAGATGAAAAGAGTATTATCTACTACCCTTATACTATAACTCCTGAGTATGAAACTAAGTTTGATCTTAAAAGATTAGAGGTATAAAAACATTATGAAATACTTTAGTTACCACAGTTAACAAAAGTGCTTAACTTTACACAATTGCTTTTATATTGATCTTGGTCCTCTATAACAGTAAAAAATGAATATTTCATGTTTATAAGCAATTAAAACAGTTTTTAAAACATTAGTTCATCGTGATTATAACAATATCAGCGGAATATCTTACAAAATAAAACTTATTACACCTAAATAATATTTGGAAAAACTATTTTTATATGAAAATTAAACATTTTTAGACAAGTAAAGTTATGACAGCTTGTACAAATTTTTAATACTTTATATAAATAAACAGATCCACATTTAAATAACAATAATTTCATTTTTTTTCAGAATAATTATCATTTTGATCATGAAAAATCAAAAGCTAAAAATCGATATTACGTGACAGAAACACCTACTTATACCCATCAAAAACAACACAGTGATGAAACATCAAATGTAAGACGTTTAAATAAATAATGCAAAAAAGAATTTATTTGTAATTAAAGATTTTAAATATATTTAAATCATTTTGATTCATATTTAAATAATCAGCTGATAACAATATATCAATTATTCAATGACTATATTTTACAAGCTTAACTTGTAACGTAAAATATAAGTTAACTAAAATTTATTTTATTTAAAATAGTTTTTACAAAATTATCTAATGTTAATGTTTTCTACTTAAATTAACTTCTAACTGTGTATTGACAGGTAAAATACAAAGAAGAATATGAAAAGAATCGAGGTAGTATGATTGGAATAGATGAGACGATGGAGATGACTTTATCAAAGGAATTGAAACCAATCATTAGCAAGCAAGCTTATGAAGTGGATGCAAAAGCTGGTCTTGCTAAACCAAATGTAGGACCAGGTGAATACTTGTTGACATTAATTGTTAATATTAGAAGAAGATATAATTTTTTCAACGAATTAGCATAAGCCAACTGCTCTTTACAATGTTTTCTAAAACTTTTTAGAAAAAACTGTAGGTTAAACTGTTTTACAAAATTCACCAATTACGTTGTGAAAAGTTAATTATTAAAAGTATTAAAAACAAGTAGAAATATATCTCACGAATGTAACTTGTTAAATACAAATGTAACTTGAAACTTTTTCCTGAAGATGGACAACAAATCTCACACGCGGTTGAAATGACGAAACAAGCTTCTGAAATCGGTTACAAATCCGACTTCAAAGATAATGTATTGGGTAAACCTCCAACTGATCCATCAATTGCATTCCCTGAGCATGATCGCTTGAAGAAGATTGCTGATGAAACTAACAAGGTTTGATTCATTTGATGTATTGTTTACTTTTTCTTGAAAGTTTATTTTTCAAATGATGATTTTTTTTGCAGCCAAATTATCAGAGAGATGCAAAAGAGATCATGAAGAAAAACATTTATCCGCCTGATGCTCCGGAGTTTATAAGAGCAACTGAATCAGCTAAGAACGCTAGTGATGTAAGTTTCGATTCGCAAAATCAAAAAAAATTTCAATTAAAATGAATCTTTTATTTTTAAGAATTTGTACAAAAAACAAAAAGCTGAAACTGTTGCTAATTATCGAGGATATCAAACTATGGATTCGAGAGTTCATCCAGATGTTGTTCGTGGTCAAAAAGCAAATGATTTAATCAGTGATGTAAGCTTAGGAAGTTTCTTGATACGATATTATTTCTTATAAAACAAATTTTGAGCAGATAGTTTACAAGGAAGATTATGAAGACTCTAAAGCAATGGTTTGCTTCCCATTTACTTTGACAGATCAATATGATACTATCACTGATTTACAAAAATTAAAGGTTTGATATAATTGAGTTGGTTGATATTAAACAGTATTTTCTTCATTCTGACTATGTTATTTACAATTTTTTGAAATAATCTTTGTTGGTATTTATGGATGTTTTTATAAATTACAGCATGAATATGTTGCTGATCATGAGAAGAACAAGATGAAAAATCGTTTTGATGTGACATCAACACCTACTTATGCTCATTTAAAAGACCATGATGATCAAACATCTGATGTAAAAGTTCTTCTACCTTTTTTTAAACAAAAAACCTATAAACATGTGAAGTTTTTTTCAAAAAAATAATTAGAATTTTTTATTAAAACGAAAAAATCTGATAAGCTAAATCTATTTCTACAATTTGTTTTATTAGATTAGCATATTTTTATTGAACAATCAGATTTAGCCAATCGAGCAGTTTTTTAATATAATTACTTGTATGTAGGTGAAATACAAAGAGGAATATGAAAAGAATCGCGGTAGTATGATTGGAACAGATGAAACGATGGAGATGACTCTATCAAAGGAATTGAAACCAATCATTAGCAAGCAAGCTTATGAAGTGAACGCAAAAGCTGGTCTTGCTAAACCAAATGTTGGAGCAGGTGAATACTTGTTGACATTAATTGTTAATATTAGAAGCAGATATAATTTTTTTAATGAAATTAGCATAAGCCAACTTCTCTTTAAAATGTTTTCTAAAAGTATTTCCACAAAAACTTTAGGTTAAACTGTTTTACAAAATTCACCAATTACGTTGTGAAAAACTAATTATTAAAAGTATTAAAAACAAGTAGAAATATATCTCACGAATGTAACTTGTTAAATACAAATGTAACTTGAAACATTTTCCTGAAGATGGACAACAAATCTCACACGCGATTGAAATGACGAAACAAGCTTCTGAAATCGGTTACAAATCCGACTTCAAAGATAATGTCTTGGGTAAACCTCCAACTGATCCATCAATTGCATTCCCTGAGCATGATCGACTGAAGAAGATTGCTGATGAAACTAGCAAGGTTTGATTCATTTGATATTTTGTTTACTTTTTCTTGAATGTTTATTTTTCAACTGATGATTTTTTTTGCAGCCAAATTATCAGAGAGATGCAAAAGAGATCATGAAGAAAAACATTTATCCGCCTGATGCTCCAGAGTTTATCAGAGCAACTGAATCAGCTAAGAACGCTAGTGATGTAAGTTTCAATTCGCAAAATCAAAAAAAATTTCAATTAAAATGAATCTTTTATTTTTAAGAATTTGTACAAAAAACAAAAAGCTGAAACTGTTGCTAATTACCGAGGATATCAAACTATGGATTCGAGAGTTCATCCAGATGTTGTTCGTGGTCAAAAAGCAAATGATTTAATCAGTGATGTAAGCTTAGGAAGTTTCTTGATACGATATTATTTCTTATAAAACGAATTTTGAGCAGATAGTTTACAAGGAAGATTATGAAGACTCTAAAGCAATGATTTGCTTCCCATTTACTTTGACAGATCAATATGATACTATCACTGATTTACAAAAATTAAAGGTTTGATATAATTGAGTTGGTTGATATTAAACAGTGTTTTTTTCATTCTGACTATTTTCATTTACAATTTTTTGAAACAATCTTTGTTGGTATTTATGGATGTTTTTATAAATTACAGCATGAATATGTTGCTGATCATGAGAAGAACAAGATGAAAAATCGTTTTGATGTGACATCAACACCTACTTATGCTCATTTAAAAGACCATGATGACCAAACATCTGATGTAAAAGTTCTTTTATCTTTTTTTTAAATAAAAAAAACTATAATCATGTAAAGTTATTTTTAATGAAAATTATTCGAATTTTTTATTAAAACTTGAAAATCTACTAAATTTATTCTACTTCTACATTTTTTTTATTAGATTAGCATATTTTTATTGAACAATCAGATTTAGCCAATCGAGCAGTTTTTTAATATAATCAATTGTACGTAGGTGAAATACAAAGAGGAATATCAAAAGAATCGCGGTAGTATGATTGGAACAGATGAAACGATGGAGATGACTCTATCAAAGGAATTGAAACCAATCATTAGCAAGCAAGCTTATGAAGTGAATGCAAAAGCTGGTCTTGCTAAACCAAATGTTGGAGCAGGTGAATACTTGTTGACATTAATTGTTAATATTAGAAGAAGATATAATTTTTTTAATGAAATTAGAATCAGCCAACTTCTCTTTACAATGTTTTCTAAAAATTTTTAGAAAAAACTTTAGGTTAAACTGTTTTACAAAATTCACCAATTACGTTGTGAAAAGCTAATTATTAAAAGTATTAAAAACAAGTAGAAATATATCTCACGAATGTAACTTGTTAAATACAAATGTAACTTGAAACATTTTCCTGAAGATGGACAACAAATCTCACACGCGGTTGAAATGACGAAACAAGCTTCTGAAATCGGTTACAAATCCGACTTCAAAGATAATATCTTGGGTAAACCTCCAACTGATCCATCAATTGCATTCCCTGAGCATGATCGCTTGAAGAAGATTGCTGATGAAACTAACAAGGTTTGATTCATTTGATATTTTGTTTACTTTTTCTTGAATGTTTGTTTTTCAACTGATGATTTTTTTGCAGCCAAATTATCAGAGAGATGCAAAAGAGATCATGAAGAAAAACATTTATCCGCCTGATGCTCCGGAGTTTATCAGAGCAACTGAATCAGCTAAGAACGCTAGTGATGTAAGTTTCGATTCCAAAATGAAGAAAAAAATTTCACTTAAAATGAATCTTTTACTTTTAAGAATTTGTACAAAAAACAAAAAGCTGAAACTGTTGCTAATTATCGAGGATATCAAACTATGGACTCGAGAGTTCATCCAGATGTTGTTCGTGGTCAAAAAGCAAATGATTTAATCAGTGATGTAAGCTTAGGAAGTTTCTTGATACGATATTATTTCTTATAAAACAAATTTTGAGCAGATAGTTTACAAGGAAGATTATGAAGACTCTAAAGCAATGGTTTGCTTCCCATTTACTTTGACAGATCAATATGATACTATCACTGATTTACAAAAATTAAAGGTTTGATATAATTGAGTTGGTTGATATTAAAGAGTGTTTTCTTCATTCTGACTATTTTCATTTAAACTTTTTTTGAAATAATCTTTGTTGGTATTTATGGATGTTTTTATAAATTACAGCATGAATATGTTGCTGATCATGAGAAAAACAAGATGAAAAATCGTTTTGATGTGACATCAACACCTACTTATGCTCATTTAAAAGACCATGATGATCAAACCTCTGATGTAAAAGTTCAAATAAGTTCAAATAAATACTTAATGATTCAATAAAGTATTAATATTTATTTTCATACTTTATTGTCCGTTAAGTTCGGTAAACATAAAAAGTTTACAAAAACTACTTAAGTTTTTCGGAAAAATAAGCGAAACATTTTGCAACAAAGTTTAATATTTAAAAAGTCTATCACTTTATTGTGCATTACTAAGATTTTACAATTAATTTAAAAGCTTATTAAATTAAACGGAACAAATATTAGAAGATTTGATATTCAATTAAATCCAACATTAAAAATTTTTTTTTTTATTATTAGTAATATATATTTTGATAAAATACAACAGAAAATGGTTCTTCAGACTTTATACTAAAAGCATTAAATCACTTTTAAAAATATTTGTTAAAATTCAAAAACTAAACTTTTCAAAAATAAATTAATTAATTAAATTCTTTTAGGTAAAATACAAAGAAGAATATGAAAAGAATCGTGGAAACATGATTGGAACAGATGAAACGATGGAGATGACTCTATCAAAGGAATTGAAACCAATTATTAGCAAGCAAGCTTATGAAGTGGATGCAAAAGCTGGTCTTGCTAAACCGAATGTTGGAGCAGGTAAGATTTTTTAAATGACAAGCAATTTAAACCATCTGGTCAATAAATACACTAAAACAAATCAGTTAGCTAATAAAATGATAATTATTAAAGGAGGTTGCCACTTTACCATCATAACTGTGCGTGAAAAAAAGATAAATGAAGTCAACTGTTTGCATAAAAATTAAAATAATTAATTCATATTGAAAAAAACCAACTACATTTTGAAGTATTTTTTTAAAAACATGAAATATTCATAAGTTTCTAACAATAAAACATTTTCCTGAAGATGGACAACAAATCTCACACGCGGTTGAAATGACGAAACAAGCTTCTGAAATCGGTTACAAATCCGACTTCAAAGATAATATCTTGGGTAAACCTCCAACTGATCCATCAATTGCATTCCCTGAGCATGATCGCTTGAAGAAGATTGCTGATGAAACTAACAAGGTTTGAATCATTTGATATTTTGTTTACTTTTTCTTGAATGTTTGTTTTTCAACTGACGATTTTTATTGCAGCCAAATTATCAGAGAGATGCAAAAGAGATCATGAAGAAAAACATTTATCCGCCTGATGCTCCAGAGTTTATCAGAGCAACTGAATCAGCTAAGAACGCTAGTGATGTAAGTTTTGATTCGCAAAATCAAAAAAAATTTCAATTAAAATGAATCTTTTATTTTTAAGAATTTGTACAAAAAACAAAAAGCTGAAACTGTTGCTAATTATCGAGGATACCAAACTATGGATTCGAGAGTTCATCCAGATGTTGTTCGTGGTCAAAAAGCAAATGATTTAATCAGTGATGTAAGCTTAGGAAGTTTCTTGATACGATATTATTTCTTATAAAACGAATTTTGAGCAGATAGTTTACAAGGAAGATTATGAAGACTCTAAAGCAATGGTTTGCTTCCCATTTACTTTGACAGATCAATATGATACTATCACTGATTTACAAAAATTAAAGGTTTGATATAATTGAGTTGGTTGATATTAAACAGTATTTTCTTCATTCTGACTATGTTATTTACAATTTTTTGAAATAATCTTTGTTGGTATTTATGGATGTTTTTATAAATTACAGCATGAATATGTTGCTGATCATGAGAAGAACAAGATGAAAAATCGTTTTGATGTGACATCAACACCTACTTATGCTCATTTAAAAGACCATGATGATCAAACATCTGATGTAAAAGTTCTTCTATCTTTTTTTAAACAAAAAACCTATAAACATGTGAAGTTTTTTTCAAAAAAATAATTAGAATTTTTTATTAAAACGTAAAAATCTGATAAGCTAAATCTATTTCTGCAATTTGTTTTATTAGATTAGCATATTTTTATTGAACAATCAGATTTAGCCTATCAAGCAGTTTTTTAATATAATTACTTGTATGTAGGTGAAATACAAAGAAGAATATGAAAAGAATCGCGGTAGTATGATTGGAACAGATGAGACGATGGAAATGACTCTATCAAAGGAATTGAAACCAATCATTAGCAAGCAAGCTTATGAAGTGGATGCAAAAGCTGGTCTTGCTAAACCAAATGTTGGAGCAGGTGAATACTTGTTGACATTAATTGTTAATATTAGAAGATATAATCTTTTCAATGAAATTAGCATAAGCCAACTTCTCTTTAAAATGTTTTCTAAAACTTTTTAGAAAAAACTTTAGGTTAAACTGTTTTACAAAATTCACCAATAACGTTGTGAAAAGCTAATTATTAAAAGTAGTAAAAACAAGTAGAAATATATCTCACGAATGTAACTTGTTAAATACAAATGTAACTTGAAACTTTTTCCTGAAGATGGACAACAAATCTCACACGCGGTTGAAATGACGAAACAAGCTTCTGAAATCGGTTACAAATCCGACTTCAAAGATAATGTATTGGGTAAACCTCCAACTGATCCATCAATTGCATTCCCTGAGCATGATCGCCTGAAGAAGATTGTTGATGTAACTAACAAGGTTTGATTCATTTGATATTTTGTTTACTTTTTCTTGAAAGTTCACTTTTTAAATGATGATTTTTATTGCAGCCAAATTATCAGAGAGAAGCAAAAGAGATCATGAAGAAAAACATTTATCCGCCCGATGCTCCGGAGTTTATCAGAGCAACTGAATCAGCTAAGAACGCTAGTGATGTAAGTTTCGATTCGCAAAATCAAAAAAAATTTCAATTAAGATGAATCTTTTATTTTTAAGAATTTGTACAAAAAACAAAAAGCTGAAACTGTTGCTAATTACCGAGGATACCAAACTATGGATTCGAGAGTTCATCCAGATGTTGTTCGTGGTCAAAAAGCAAATGATTTAATCAGTGATGTAAGCTTAGGAAGTTTCTTGAGACGATATTATTTCTTATAAAACAAATTTTGAGTAGATTATTTACAAAGAAGATTATGAAGACTCTAAAGCAATGGTTTGCTTCCCATTTACTTTGACAGATCAATATGATACTATCACTAATTTACAAAAATTAAAGGTTGGTTTGTCTAACATTATCATAATCGAATCTTCTTCAAAGATTCATACTAACAACAGCCAATGTTTTTCTGTTTTCATTCAATTATAGTTTATCATATATTTTTAGAGATTTTAATAACTATACAGAGATGATTTGTGATTGCATTGACGTTTGCAGAGTTGCATTATGAACTTACTAAAACTATCTTACTTTTGAAGTTAAATAATTTGGTTACGATGGATATTTTCGTTAATATCATTTTTCTGTTAAGAATTTCTATTAATTTTCAATTAATTTATCTAATTTTTAGCATGAGTATGTTGCTGAGCATGAAATGAACAAGATGAAGAATCATTTTGATGTAACATCAACTCCAGTATATGCTCACAATAAAGAGCATGATGATCAAACCTCTAATGTAAGTGAAACTTTGTTTGTTAATACTAAAAATTATAAAACTATAAATAAATGAAACTAATACAGAAACTTAAGGTTAATAATTGTTCAGGTTTGTTTTCATAATGACGTATTCTTGTTTTAAACATATTGAAGTATATAACAAATAGAAAAGCGAAAACTTTAACAATCCATTTTACTGATAAAACAGAATACATTTTTTTATAATCTATAACTTCTGAATAGATAAAATACAAAGAAGAATATGAAAAGAATCGTGGAAACATTATTGGAACAGATGAAACGATGGAAATGACTCTATCAAAGGAATTGAAACCAATCATTAGCAAGCAAGCTTATGAAGTGGATGCAAAAGCTGGTCTTGCTAGACCAAATGTTGGAGCAGGTAATCAGTTTAGTCGAAAACTTAACAAAAGCCCCGAGTCCTTGAAAACATTAGCAAATCTTTTTATATTTATTAGAATTGCATACAACTTTTGTAAAGATGTTTTGATGTCGAATTATGTTAACAAATAAAAATAAACGATTTCAGTGATAATTTATATTAAAGATTAAAAACTTCTTTAAATATAATTTATCTGACTTTACATTTACTGATAAAGCAAATATTTGAAGACTATCATATGATTTGAAAGTTTGAACAAAGAGTTGGTTTTGCTTTTAGATGGTCAACAAATCTCACATGCAATTGAGATGACCAACCAACAATCAGCTCATGAATACAAATCCGACTTCAAAGATAATGTATTGGGTAAACCTCCAACTGATCCATCAATTGCATTCCCTGAGCATGATCGCTTGAAGAAGATTGCTGATGAAACTAGCAAGGTTTGATTCATTTGATATTTTGTTTACTTTTTCTTGAATGTTTATTTTTCAACTGATGATTTTTTTTGCAGCCAAATTATCAGAGAGATGCAAAAGAGATCATGAAGAAAAACATTTATCCGCCCGATGCTCCGGAGTTTATAAGAGCAACTGAATCAGCTAAGAACGCTAGTGATGTAAGTTTTGATTCGCATAATGAAGAAAAAAAATTCAATTAAAATGAATCTTTTATTTTTAAGAATTTGTACAAAAAACAAAAAGCTGAAACTGTTGCTAATTACCGAGGATACCAAACTATGGATTCGAGAGTTCATCCAGATGTTGTTCGTGGTCAAAAAGCAAATGATTTAATCAGTGATGTAAGCTTAGGAAGTTTCTTGAGACGATATTATTTCTTATAAAACAAATTTTGAGTAGATTATTTACAAAGAAGATTATGAAGACTCTAAAGCAATGGTTTGCTTCCCATTTACTTTGACAGATCAATATGATACTATCACTGATTTACAAAAATTAAAGGTTGGTTTGTCTAACATTATCATAATCGAATCTTCTTCAAAGATTCATACTAACAACAGCCAATGTTTTTCTGTTTTCATTCAATTATAGTTTATCATATATTTTTAGAGCTTTTAGTAACTATACAGAGATGATTTGTGATTGCATTGACGTTTGCAGAGTTGCATTATGAACTTACTAAAACTATCTTACTTTTGAAGTTAAATAATTTGGTTATGATGGATATTTTCGTTAATATCATTTTTTTGTTAAGAATTTCTATTAATTTTCAATTAATTTATCTAATTTTTAGCATGAGTATGTTGCTGAGCATGAAATGAACAAGATGAAGAATCATTTTGATGTAACATCAACTCCAGCATATGCTCACAATAAAGAGCATGATGATCAAACCTCGGATGTAAGTGAAACTTTGTTTGTTGATACTAATTTTTATAAAGATACTTAAATATTTGTCAGGATGGTTTTTTGAGATTAAATTGATTTTTGTAGATTATTTATAAATCTACTAAATAAAAAAGTAACATTAAATTTTCGAGTATAAGTTTTTAATATTTTATCTTAATACTAAATAATTCAAAGAAAAAGCTTATATTGAAATACCCAATTCAGATAAAATACAAAGAAGAATATGAAAAGAATCGTGGAAATATGATTGGAACAGATGAAACGATGGAGATGACTCTATCAAAGGAATTGAAACCAATCATTAGCAAGCAAGCTTATGAAGTGAACGCAAAAGCTGGTCTTGCTAGACCGAATGTTGGAGCAGGTGAATTTTTCGACTAATAAGTTATTAATAATTGTTGATTACGTACAAGCAATAATTGATAAATTAAATGTCATCTAAACATTTTTATTATAACGATGTATGTAGAATAGAATTAGAGTTTCAATGATATAAAATGTTATTCTGTTCTAATTATAGATATTTAGATAATTATAAAGCAACTATCACAATGAGTTCTTAGGGGTTTTTATTCACTTCCACCTTTTTTCCACTTTATTTTCATTTTAAAAGTATAAACTTAAAGCCAATTATTGCAATTACAGATGGTCAACAAATCTCACATGCAATTGAGATGACCAACCAACAATCAGCTCATGAATACAAATCCGACTTCAAAGATAATGTATTGGGTAAACCTCCAACTGATCCATCAATTGCATTCCCTGAGCATGATCGCTTGAAGAAGATTGCTGATGAAACTAGCAAGGTTTGATTCATTTGATATTTTGTTTACTTTTTCTTGAAAGTTCACTTTTTAAATGATGATTTTTATTGCAGCCAAATTATCAGAGAGATGCAAAAGAGATCATGAAGAAAAACATTTATCCGCCTGATGCTCCAGAGTTTATAAGAGCAACTGAATCAGCTAAGAACGCTAGTGATGTAAGTTTCGATTCGCAAAATCAATGAGAAATTCAATTAAAATAAATCTTTTATTTTTTTAGAATTTGTACAAAAAACAAAAAGCTGAAACTGTTGCTAATTACCGAGGATATCAAACTATGGATTCGAGAGTTCATCCAGATGTTGTTCGTGGTCAAAAAGCAAATGATTTAATCAGTGATGTAAGCTTAGGAAGTTTCTTGATACGATATTATTTCCAATAAAACGAGTTTTGAGCAGATAGTTTACAAGGAAGATTATGAAGACTCTAAAGCAATGATTTGCTTCCCATTTACTTTGACAGATCAATATGATACTATCACTGATTTACAAAAATTAAAGGTTGGTTTATCTAACATTATCATAATCGAATCTTCTTCAAAGATTCATACTAACAACAGCCAATGGTTTTTCTGTTTTCATTCAATTATAGTTTATCATATATTTTTAGAGCTTTTAGTAACTATACAGAGATGATTTGTGGTTGCATTGACGTTTGCAGAGTTGCATTATGAACTTACTAAAACTATCTTACTTTTGAAGCTAAATATTTCGGTTACGATGGATATTTTCGTTAATATCAATTTTTGTTAAGAATTTCTATTAATTTTCAATTAATTTTTCTAATTTTTAGCATGAGTATGTTGCTGAGCATGAAATGAACAAGATGAAGAATCATTTTGATGTAACATCAACTCCAGTATATGCTCACAATAAAGAGCATGATGATCAAACCTCGGATGTAAGTGAAACTTTGTTTGTTGATACTAATTTTTATAAAGCAACTTAAACATTTGTCAAGATGGTTTTTTAAATTAACTTTCATCTTTTAACAATTTTAATGAATCTACCAGATTAAAAAGGCTATGTTAATTATCAGAACTTAATTTTTTAATATTTTGCTTTAATACTAAATAATTACAATACAAAGGCAGTTATTGAAATACCCAATTCAGATAAAATACAAAGAAGAATATGAAAAGAATCGCGGTAGTATGATTGGAACAGATGAAACGATGGAGATGACTCTATCAAAGGAATTGAAACCAATCATTAGCAAGCAAGCTTATGAAGTGGATGCAAAAGCTGGCCTTGCTAAACCGAATGTTGGAGCAGGTTAAAAAAATAAATTCTAACTTTATATCAATTTATTTTCTTTCAATGTGCCAAGATCTAAATTAAAATTAATTAAGGGAATTTTACAGTTTTAAAACAAATCTGAAAAATTTAGATTGATTGTTAAATTCAACTATCTTTCAAGATCATAGATTATTAGAACCATGGAATGGTTTTCAAAAGTTTTTATAAGCTTGTTTCACAACAGTTTAGTTCATTTATCAAAATGTATTTTCATTTGGGTGTTAGCTCTAGATAGTAAGAGTGTCAAAGCTATTATAAGTTTATAATATTATGAATTAAATCTGTAAGATATATTACAGATGGTCAACAAATCTCACATGCAATTGAGATGACCAACCAACAATCAGCTCATGAATACAAATCCGACTTCAAAGATAATGTATTGGGTAAACCTCCAACTGATCCATCAATTGCATTCCCTGAGCATGATCGCCTGAAGAAGATTGCTGATGAAACTAGCAAGGTTTGATTCATTTGATATTTTTTTTACTTTTTCCTGAATGTTCATTTTTCAACTGATGACTTTTATTGCAGCCAAATTATCAGAGAGATGCAAAAGAGATCATGAAGAAAAACATTTATCCGCCTGATGCTCCCGAGTTTATCAGAGCAACTGAATCAGCTAAGAACGCTAGTGATGTAAGTTTCGATTCGCAACTTTCCTTATAACATTTTAAGGGATTGTAATAGCACTGTGAGATTAAATTTTCGTGGTTGCATTTGAAAAATTATTTCAAGAGCAACTCAAATACTTTACTTGATATAATATATAAGATAAATAAAAAGAAATTATTTGATTTCAAAAAAATACTTTTTTAGATAATTTATCAAAAACAAAAAGCTGAAACTGTTGCTAATTATCGAGGATACCAAACTATGGATTCGAGAGTTCATCCAGATGTTGTTCGTGGTCAAAAAGCAAATGATATTATTAGTGATGTAAGTACTAAAAAACATTTTCATATGATTTAATAAAACTTGATATCTTTCAGAAACCTTACAGAGCTGATTATGAAGACACCAAGAGTATTATATACTATCCATATCATATAACTCCTGAATATGAGTCCAAGATGAATGTTAAAAATGTTGATGTAAGTTTATTAGAACATTTTAGTGTGTTATTACTGCTACCTGAGTATAACTTACAAATTCCACTTATATTATCAAAAAGACGTCGAATCGGTTTCAATCATTTGTGCAATACATTTCTTACTCCACTAAATATCATTGGATTTAGCAAAGATATAAAAATATAACATTAAATTTAGGATGATTATGTGAAAGAACATGAAGAAACAAAATCAAAGAACAGATTTGATGTTACATCTACTTCACATTACAATCATCAGCAAGATGTTGACAAATATCTTTCACACGTAAGTTTCTAATATTTTAGATCTGATAGTTCTCCTAATGTAGTGACAAAAAATAATGGAAGTATTTCGACAATTAAAATGTCATTCGTCTAATATTAAAGATAAATATCATTTAGAAACATTACCACGAGGAATATACAAAAAATCGTGGGCAAATGCTTGGTACTGATGAGACAATGGAAATGACTCTTTCAAAGGATCTAAAACCAATTATTTCAAAGTCCATGTACCAGAAAAAAGCAAAAGAAATTCAGCCAGATGTTCATGTTACAACTGGTATAAAGTTTATGAGAAAATTGTATAAAATATTAGAACTAAACCACTGTAGCAGAATAAAGTTGAAATCATGAATTTAAATTAGTTTTTCTAAAAATCTAACTAAAAAATTTAAAGTAATTCTAAACATCTGAATATTAATCATTAAAATTATCTTTAGATGGCCAAGAAATTTCACATGCAATTGAATCTCAGCCATTGGCGTCTAAGAACGAATACAAAGCTGAATACAATGAAGAGCAAGTCGGTAAAGCTCCTTCTGATGTTGCAATTGCTTATCCAGAGCATAAACATCACAAGAAGATGATGGAAATTGCTGACTCTGTAAGTATATAATTGTCTTTAAGGATGGGAGAAGATATTTAATTTAAAAATTTATAGAACGGATATAAAAAAGATGCAAAGAAAATAATGGAATCGAACGTTGTGCCATTAGATACTCCGTCATATATCACAGCGAAAGAAGCTTCTAAGATTGCCAGTGATGTGAGTTTTGAACAGCTATTAGACATAAGAAACTCACCTAAGTGTCTATTTCTTCTTGTAAATGATCTAATAATTGGTATTTGCAGCTTGAATATACAAAAGACAAAAAGTCTGTCATTGATAACTATCGTGGATTTCAAACTATGGATTCAAGAGTTCATCCTGAGGTGGTTCGCGGTCAGAAAGCAAATGAGATTATTAGTGATGTAGGTTTAATTATTCTTGAAATGCAAATCTTTTGATTATAAGGAATTAGTAGTTATATTTGTCACTAAAATTTATTACTTCAGAAACCCTATCGAGCTGACTATGAAGACACGAAAAGTATTATATACTATCCATATCATATAACTCCTGAATACGAGTCCAAGATGAATGTTAAAAATGTTGATGTAAGTTTATCTAAATTATTTTCTACTTTTTATTAGTTACATCAAGTTATTTAGAACTACTTCTTAGCAATTTAATTTCAAGTTAAGATATTTTTAACTACTTAAATTTTAACTTTTTTACCTAACTGAGCCATTTACAAATTAATAAATTAGGAATTTATTTCTGATTATAAATTGTAAATAATAAGAAGAAATTTTCTATTAAATTTAATAACTTTAATAAATTTATCACACTAAATTTAGGATGATTATGTGAAAGAACATGAAGAAACAAAATCAAAGAACAGATTTGATGTTACATCCACTTCACTTTACAATCATCAGCAAGATGTTGACAAATATCTTTCACACGTAAGTTTCTAATATTTTAGATCTGATAGTTCTCCTAATGTAGTGACAAAAAATAATGGAAGTATTTCGACAATTAAAATGTCATTCGTCTAATATTAAAGATAAATATCATTTAGAAACATTACCACGAGGAATATACAAAAAATCGTGGGCAAATGCTTGGTACTGATGAGACAATGGAAATGACTCTTTCAAAGGATCTAAAACCAATTATTTCAAAGTCCATGTACCAGAAAAAAGCAAAAGAAATTCAGCCAGATGTTCATGTTACAACTGGTATAAAGTTTATGAGAAAATTGTATAAAATATTAGAACTAAACCACTGTAGCAGAATAAAGTTAAAATCATGAATTTAAATTAGTTTTTCTAAAAATCTAACTAAAAAATTTAAAGTAATTCTAAACATCTGAATATTAATCACTAAAACTTTCTTTAGATGGCCAAGAGATTTCTCATGCAATTGAATCTCAGCCATTGGCGTCTAAGAACGAATACAAAGCTGAATACAATGAAGAGCAAGTCGGTAAAGCTCCCTCTGATGTTGCAATTGCTTATCCAGAGCATAAACATCACAAGAAGATGATGGAAATTGCTGACTCTGTAAGTATATAATTGTCTTTAAGGATGGGAGAAGATATTTAATTTAAAAATTTATAGAACGGATATAAAAAAGATGCAAAGAAAATAATGGAATCGAACGTTGTGCCATTAGATACTCCGTCATATATCACAGCGAAAGAAGCTTCTAAGATTGCCAGTGATGTGAGTTTTGAACAGCTATTAGACATAAGAAACTCACCTAAGTGTCTATTTCTTCTTGTAAATGATCTAATAATTGGTATTTGCAGCTTGAATATACAAAAGACAAAAAGTCTGTCATTGATAAATATCGTGGATTTCAAACTATGGATTCAAGAGTTCATCCTGAGGTGGTTCGCGGTCAGAAAGCAAATGAGATTATTAGTGATGTAGGTTTAATTAATCTTTAAATGCAAATTTTCTGATAATAAGGAATTAGTAGTTATATTTGTCACTAAAATTTATTACGTCAGAAACCTTATCGAGCTGACTATGAAGACACGAAAAGTATTATATACTATCCATATCATATAACTCCTGAATACGAGTCCAAGATGAATGTTAAAAATGTTGATGTAAGTTTATCTAAATTATTTTCTACTTTTTATTAGTTACATCAAGTTATTTAAAACCACTTTTTAGCAATTTAATTTCAAGATAAGATATTTTTAACTACTTAAATTGTGACTTTTTTACCTAAATGAGCCATTTACAAATAAATAAATTAGGAATTTATTTCTGATTATAAATTGTCAATAATAAGAATAAATTCTTTGTTAGATTTAATGACTTTAATAAATTTATCACACTAAATTTAGGAGGATTATGTGAAAGAACATGAAGAAACAAAATCAAAGAACAGATTTGATGTTACATCCACTTCACTTTACAATCATCAGCAAGATGTTGACAAATATCTTTCAGACGTAAGTTTCTAATATTTTAGATCTGATAATTTTACTAATATAGTGACAAGAAGTAATGGAAATTATTCTACAATTAAAATGTTATTCGTCTAATATTAAAGATAAATTTTGTTTAGAAACATTACCACGAGGAATATACAAAAAATCGTGGGCAAATGCTTGGTACTGATGAAACTTTAGAAATGGTAAAAGCCAAAGAGCTTTTGCCTATTCAAAGTAAATCAGCCTATGAAAAGAAATCGAAAGAAATTATGGCTAGCAATAGTTTAGGCCCAGGTAACTTTAATACTTATAAAAATCAAAATCAAACCGAAGAATCTCTGATTTTGAACTTAAAAAAGCTAATAAAATATCTTAGTTTTTAATTTTTATGTTTGCTAAAAAAATCATTTTTTACACAAAAGTTGACAAACCTTTTTATTATATCAGATGGTCAACAAATCGCTCATGCTACAGTAGTTCAACCTCTTGCTTCATCAAATGAATATAAGTCAGAATATAAAGAAGATGTTATTGGAAAAGCCCCAATAGATCCAGCAATTGCTTATCCAGAACATACTCATCATAGAAAGATAACTGACTTAGTCAAAAAAGTAAGAAAATCATTGAAATAAGCTGCACACTTGAAAGCTGTTATAATATAATATATTTTTCATTACTTAACGATAAAAATGCTCGATCATCAATCTGTATTTAATTACATGAAAATAAAGTAATCTAACAAGTTTCTGCAAATTTTCATAAATTGTTTGTAATTTACAGGACGATTACGTGAAGGATGCCAAGAAAGCCTTACAAACAAATGTACTTCCACCCGATGCTCCTAATTTTATTCTTGCTAGAAAGGCTGCAAAGAATGCGAGCGATGTAAGAAATACTTCATCATTAAGATAATATTTGATTTTGAATAATGAGTCTGTTACTTAGTTGGAGTATCAGAAGCAGAAAAGAGAGGTGATTACGAACTGCAGAGGATACCAAACCATGGATACAAGAACTCATCCTGTTGTAACACAAGGAATTAAAGCTAGTGATTTGATCAGTGATGTAAGTGGACAAAATAATATTAGGAATCACTTGATCTCATACAATTATAAATGGACTAAATCAAGAATTTTATCGATTTTTATAGTTTCTAGCTTTTTTTGACAACAGCTAAAAAATTATTTCATTCTAAATTTTAAAATATTTCAGCGGAAATACAAAGAAGAATGGTTAAGTGATAAAACTTATGTTTATTATCCTTATCATATAACACCAGAATATGAAAGTAAAATGAACGTGAAACAAGTTGATGTAAGTTTTTCAGTAAATCGTGACAAATATTTGTAGCTTTGGTTTTTCTGAAAAATAATCTGAGAAACGGTTTTAGTAGGAAATAACTGCAGCCAATTGATAATAAAATTTGTTTCAATTTAATTTCTTTCTTTTTCTGTCGTATAAACCGTGCAAAAGATTTGTCCATTTTATGTTTTAGGATGATTACACGACAGAGCATGAGCTTACTAAGGCAAACAATAGGTACAATATGGCAAACACACCTCAATACGATCATCTACAAAATGTTGATCAACAAACAGGAGATGTAAGTCTTTCAATTAGACCAAACTAAACATAGTTTGTAACTAAAGAATTATTTAAATGTGTGGGTTTGTGTAGATATAACTTCTGAATAATTAGTTTTTAAATCTTTTACATTCATTAGCGACATTATAAAGAGGAATTCGAGAAAAATAGAGGAAAAATGCTTGGTACTGATAAGACAATGGAAATGACTCTTTCAAAGGATCTCAAACCAATTATTTCAAAGTCCATGTACCAAAAGAAAGCAAAAGAAATTCAGCCAGATGTTCATGTTACAACTGGTATAAAGTTTATGAGAAAGCTGTATAAAATCTTAGAACTAAACCACTGTAGAAGAATAAGGCTAAAATCATGAATTTAAATTAGTTTTTCTAAAAATCTAACTAAAAAATTTAAAGTAATTCTAAACATCTGAATATTAATCACTAAAACTTTCTTTAGATGGCCAAGAGATTTCTCATGCAATTGAATCTCAGCCATTGGCGTCTAAGAACGAATACAAAGCTGAATACAATGAAGAGCAAGTCGGTAAAGCTCCCTCTGATGTTGCAATTGCTTATCCAGAGCATAAACATCACAAGAAGATGATGGAAATTGCTGACTCTGTAAGCATATAATTGTCTTTAAGGATGGGAGAAGATATTCAATTTAAAAATTTATAGAACGGATATAAAAAAGATGCAAAGAAAATAATGGAATCGAATGTTGTGCCATTAGACACTCCGTCATATATCACAGCGAAAGAAGCTTCTAAGATTGCCAGTGATGTGAGTTTTTAAAAGTTTAAATTGGATAGACGAAAAATTTGTGACAAATATTTAATGAAACTTCAATGTCAATTTAATAAATTAAAAATCAGAAAAATTATTTTAATGTTTCCAAGATTATTAACGGTTTTTTTCAATTGATTATTTTAAATTTATTTATTAATATTTTTAGCTTGAATACACAAAAGACAAAAAATCAGTCATCGATAAATATCGTGGATATCAGACCATGGACTCAAGAGTGCATCCTGATGTTGTTCGTGGCCAAAAGGCAACTGATGTCTCGAATGATGTGAGTTGTAACTATTTTATTAGTTGACTGAATCTGTAACAAATTTTGAATGAATCTTAAACTAACAATTGGTTTTTAATTGAAGCGGAAATACCGTGAAGAATGGGAAGGAGACAAAAGCTTTGTTTATTATCCATATCATATAACTCAAGAGTATGAGACCAAGCAAATTAGTAAAAGAATTGATGTAAGCTTTACTTATTGTTTGACTGCATTTAACATCTATGAAATTTAAGGATGAATATAAGGATGAATATGATGAAACAAAATCTAGGAACCGATATTTTATAACTGAAACTCCTTTGTATGCTCACCAAAAAGAACATGAAAATGCTACTGGAGATGTAAGTCTACTAACACCTATACATTTTTATTTAATTATTTATCAAATAATTAGTATCATTTGTCAAATATTTAAAGTATTAAGCTTTTTTAGAAGTTTATTAACTTTGAATCTGTCTGATATCAGATTCCGTATAAAGAACAGTATCATGCTAATAAAGGAAAAATGGTTGGAGTTGATGAAACTCTTGAAATGGTTTTGTCCAAAGAAATTAAACCAATTATCAGTAAAAAAATGTATGAAGAAAAGGCAAGAAAGATCATGCCAAAAGTTCATGTTGAATCAGGTTAATTGAGAGAGTTTTTGGCTTGTGCTAATACATTAATTGAAACACTTTTAAATTCTTAAAACATGACTTACATAACAAAGAAGAAATTTAATGAAACTTTACAGATGGTCAAGCAATATCTCATGCTATCGATACACAGTCCCTTGCTTCAGCCAATGAGTATAATGCAGATTATAAAGAAAATATACTTGGTAAATCTCCAGCAGATGTAGCCATTGCTTATCCAGAACATAACTTCCATAGGAAACTAACAGAGATGTCTAAAAAAGTAAGATATCAAATTGAAAATAACAGAAAAAGTCCTTAAAATTTTGACTGAATTCTTTTAGCCCGAGTACGTTAAAGAAGCAAAGAATCTTCAAATGAATTATACAATTCCTGTCGACGCGCCACCCTTTAAACTAGCCAAAGAAGCTGTTAAGCTCGCTAGTGATGTAAGTTTTATTCACATTAATCAGTTTTATTCAGCTACAGTCAAGCTAAACATATCAACTTTTATAGATTGAATATACAAAAGACAAAAAAGCGATTCCATTGACTTATCGAGGATTCCAAACTATGGATCCCAGGCATCATCCTTCTGTTCAGCAAGTTAATCGAGCACAAGTAATGAATGAAGTGAGTAACTGTGTTGAAAATAGTTAAAAAATTGCAAAAATATTATAACAATTTTTGACTAATAAATCTGTTTTTCATGTTTGTACAGAAAGCTTACAAAGAAGATTATGAGCTTAGTAAAAGTGTTGTCTGTTTCCCTTACACTCTTACAGACGAGTATGATACTCTTGCTAATCTACAGCGAGTTGATGTATGTCTTCTTTTTTATGCTTGCAGTGTCTAACTATTGAAGAGACATTAATTAATTAATTAATAAATAGAAATCTTTGAAAAATAATAAATCTTAAAAACTTTTGTAAGGTCTTTCAAAAAACATTAATTTCTTTTTCTGCAATTAAAGTGTCAAAAAAATTTATATCTACTGTTTAGAGTTTAAGGAAAATAACTTCATACAAACTTTTAGCAGAAATATAAATTAGTTTTACACAAATACTGTTAATTATGCGCAAATTAAAGTTATAATATCTATTACAAAGTGATTTTTAATTTAGGTTTTCTAAGTTAGTAATTTTGGACTAAAGCACTTAACGTTCAGCTTTTGTTTAAAGTTTTCTAATGTTTGTTTGAATACAGGAAGAGTACAAAAGTGAATATGAAGAAACCAAAGCAAAGAACAGATACAATGTTACAGATACACCAGCTTATCAACTTAGTCAAAATGTTGAAAGAATAACAAATGATGTAATTTTACATTACTATTTTTAGCCAATTTTAATTTGAATTTTTATAATTAAATCTTTATTTTATGATTGAACTAAAATCATCTTTAGATCAATATTTGTTATCTTTTTCTTTTGATTATTTAAAAATATGTAGAAAAACTACAAACATGAATTCGAGCAAAATAGAGGTCGTATGTTGGGAACAGATGAAACACCTGAAATGACGTTGGCTAGAGATCTCAAACCATTCGTAAATAAAAAGGCATATGAAGATCAAGCAAAGAAAGCAATGACAAAAAATCATCTTTTTATAGGTTCATAAAAGTTAAAAAGTATTGATATATCACATACAACTTTTTACTTTTCATAAATCAGACGGTCAAGAGATTTCTCACGCTGTTGATACACAACATTTGGCGTCTAAGAACGAATACAAAGCTGAATACAATGAAGAGCAAGTCGGTAAAGCTCCCTCTGATGTTGCAATTGCTTATCCAGAGCATAAACATCACAAGAAGATGACTTTATTAGCAAATAAGGTGAAATTATTTTTGTAAAATGAATTGTTGCTAAGTTTCCGGTGTCATTTACAGGATGGTTACCAAAAAGAAGCTAAGAAGATGATGGAAACTACAAATATTCCTGTGGATGCTCCTACATTTGTTTTAGCAAAAGAGGCTGCTAAGAATGCTAGTGATGTAAATTGTTTTCTTCTTACAATCATTATTTGTTGAAGCAATTTCAAACTAACATGAAATAATACTTTTGCAGATTATCTACACCAAAGGTAAAAAAGAAGCAGTAGCTAACCACCGAGGATATCAAACTATGGATTCGAGAGTTCATCCTGATGTTGTTCGTGGTCAAAAAGCAAATGAATTGATCAGTGATGTAAATATCATTGAGTTTTTCAAACAAACATTGTGATAGATAATACTCAACTTTTAAAATTAAAGTGTATTTGAGATTAAAATATTTATCGGGCATTTTTTTAACCATATTTTTTGGAAAATAGATAAAGTACAAAGAGGAATGGCTTAGCGACAAAAACTATGTCTATTATCCATACCATATTACTCCAGAATACGAAGCGAAGCAAAACATTCAACATATTGATGTGAGTAGCTGCATTATGCTAGCAAAACATATCATCTAAACGTGTAATTGAACTTCATTTTTATTAGGAGGACTATACTAAAGAATATGATGAAACTAAAGCAAATAACAAGTTTGATGTTACTGGCACGGCAATATATCAACACTATCAAGATATTGATAAAATTAAGTGTGATGTAAGTTTGCAATTTTATGTATTTTCTTAGATAATTTTGGTTTTAAATGAATTTGAAAATAATCATCAGAAATTTAGTTTTCACTAATACAAATAAAATGATTAAAGATAATTACGATATAATACTTTTAACATTTTTTGTTTTTCAAATGATGATTGAAGTAATTTTCTACCGTATTCACAATACTTATGTTATAAGACTCTAAAATATCAGTGACAACCTTTAAAATCTATTGCTTAGAGTATTGGTATCTGTTTTGCAGCAAAACTACAAAGCAGAGTACAATGATAATAGAGGAAAAATGTTGGGAACTGATGAGACTTTAGAGATGGTTCTTTCAAACCAATTGAAACCAATTATTAGTCAAAACAAATATCAAAAATCTGCAAAAGAAATTCAACCTAATGTTCATGTTACAACTGGTGGGTTACATTACAATGCTGTATATCAAAAATTAAACGATGTTTTGAAAACTAAACAAGAACGTTTAGTTAACAAAACTCTATTCAATCTGATCTAATAGTTTAGGAAAGTAAAGATTAAACAGTTATTGAAGAGCTGCTTTTATTGTTCTTATACAAGCAAATTAATATCTAATTGTCATCTTTGTACATTTTAGTTATAACTTAATGTTTACTGAAACAGATGGCCAAGAAATTTCACATGCAATTGAATCTCAGTCATTGGCGTCTAAGAACGAATACAAAGCTGAATACAATGAAGAGCAAGTCGGTAAAGCTCCTTCTGATGTTGCAATTGCTTATCCAGAGCATAAACATCACAAGAAGATGATGGAGATTGCTGACTCTGTGAATATTTAGATAAAAAGTTTTTTTCGATCATTTATTGAAATACTTTTATAGAATGGTTACAAAAAAGATGCCAAGAAATTATTGGAGGTTAATCAGCTACCAGTGGATTCACCTGATTTTAAGCGAGCTAAAAATGCTGACAATATCTTGAGCGATGTAAATCAATAAACTTTTTTATAATAAACGTTTTAGAGAATGACAACAATTTGTTAGTTTTTCAAAAATATCTTAATATGACAAAGTGTAATCTGCATCTCTCACTGTTTTTAAATATTTATTTTTTAAATTTTAGATCATTTACAAAAAAGATAGCCGAAACATAGTAGATAAATACCGTGGATTCCAAACAATGGATGCACGCAAACATCCTGCAGTGGTACAAGCTTCCAAAGCAAACGAACTAAACAATGAGGTGAGCAAAAAATAATGTTAAAAACTCTAATCCTTTTGACTATTTCCTTCTTTCAAGAGTTATTTGTAATCACTGAACAAATTATTTGCTTCAAATAATGTAATAAACCTTAATATTTTACTAGTGCAAATCTTGTAAGAAATTCTAAAGATTGAATACTTATTACTAATAGGTTATTTCTGTTCCACCTTTTGTTAAACTATTCAATACTTTATGCAGAGAGCTTATAAAGAAAATTGGGAACATGACAAAGAAATAGTTTACTATCCATATCACATAACTTCTGAGTATGAAGTAATCGCCAATAATCAGCTACTACAGGTTAGTAATTCAATAAATCATGAAATAAAATCAACATATTTTCTATCTATAGGGAGATTACAAAAAGGATTTTGAAGAAAACAAAGCGAAGAATAGATACGATATAACATCAACTAAACATTATGATCAAGTTCAAATAAACGATGCTTTAGCATCAAATGTAAGATTTAAAGATAGTCAATCTTGTTTATTGAAATCAAAACATAATTAAATAAATGGTTTATCTGTTTTTTTTTTCAAATATCTTTCTTAAGGCTTGAATTATACATATTTTCAAAATTAATTTTACAGAACAAGTACAAAGAAGAGTATGTCAACAACCTGGGCAAAAAAATAAGTACTGAAGAAACTCCTGAGATGATTCTATCCAAAGAGCTACAACCTATTTACAGTAAAAAACAATATGAGTCCCAATCTCGAGAAATTATGCCAAAAGAGAGTTATGGAATCGGTAATTAAAATACCTCTATTTTTTAATTAAGTTGTTTTTGCAAACATTTAACTTATTTCAAACATAAACCTTATACTATTTACAGATGGTCAACAGCTAGCTAATGCAATTGACAAACAACATTTAATTTCTTTAATTGAGTACAAAACTGGTTACAAAGAACAAGTGGGAAAAGCTCCAACTGATGTAGCAATAGCTTACCCAGAACATAATCTTCACAAAATAATGCAATATTTGCTAAAAAAGGTTTGTGAATAAAACATGTTTTAATTACTAAATAAAGTTTTAAAGATTACAAAAAGTTAATCAAAAACTTACTAAGTCTTAATTTGATCTCATGATAATTTCTAGATTAAAATGTTGTGAAATATTACTTAATCAAAAATGTAAGAGATTTGTAATTTAAACTAGTCAAAATAAAAGAAGGCTGATTAGCCGATTATAGATCAATGTCACAGAAAATATTAACCAAAAAAGTATAAATATTTTAACAAAAATTTTTTCAATTTCAGCCGGAATACATCAAAGAAGCAAGAGCTATTCTAGAACAAAACAAGCTATCTCTTGATGCACCACAGTTTACAGTTGCTAAAGATGCAATGAAAAAACTCAGTGATGTTTGTATCATTTATGTTTGAAAGAAATATTACTTTGATGCTAATGAATTGTTGTGAATTTTTTAGATCGTTTATAAGAAGAAAGGTAAAGAAATCAACGACAAATGTAGGGGATTTCAAACGTTGGAATCAAAGAACCATCCTGTTGTTAAGCAAGGACTTAAAGCTTCACAGCTAACCTCAAAAGTAAAAACTTTTATATTTGTTTAATTGACATTTTTTGCATAATTAATTTTTACAGAAACTGTATATTGAAGATTGGGAAAAAGACAAAGACAAAATTTATTACCCAGTTATTTTTACTCCTGGATATGAAGCAGCACAAGAAGCTGCTCAGTACTCTAGTGATGTAAGTTTAAAATCCTGAAGCTGTAGATAACAAGTATAAAAGATGCAAGGTTTGATTTACTTTAATTTGATGCAGAAAATATACCAACAAAATGCTATAGAAGATAGAATAAAGAATCATTACCTCTATACTGATACAGATCGCTACAAGGGAGATAAGCATCTTGAAGATGTTGTTGGAGATGTAAGTAGTTTGGATTTTCACCATTTGCTTCACTTATATATTTACTTTAATTTGATTTGTTACAGCGCAATTATCATAAGAGCTACTTAGAGAATTTCAAGAAACTACATCCAGTTGAAGAGACGTTTGAGATGGCAATTTCAAAACTTATAGCACCTTTGCTTAGCAATAAGGCTTATAGTGCTGGTGCAAAAGATGTGATGCAAAAGTATAGCCTCGATACAGGTGGGTAAATTTTACTTATTTTTTATATTTGATATTTCATTATCAGACTAGCGTTATAAAATTTAATTTTATTTGCTTAAGATGACCTTAAGATTTTGTTCCTAGGAACAAAGGGAATAGAACAAGCTATTTATTCACAAACGCTGTATAATGATCGACCCTACATTGACGAATACAGAAATGAAATGGTTGGTAAAGCTCCAAATAATTCAGCTATCGCCTTTCCTGAAAATGAACGTGTTAAGCATGCTACAGATCTAACAAGCAAGGTTTGTTTGTCAAGTTATCACGTTTGAAAGAAAAAATACTTTTAAATAACAAAATTTGTTATCAGAAAAAATATTCACAACAAGCTAAGGATAATTTTGGAGAATACAATCTTTCTTTAGATATACCTGAAAATAAACTTGCTAAGAAAAACGCCGAACAAATCAGCAAAGTACGTATTAGATAAATCTAAAATATTTGTTGATAAAATTTATTTTGATCCTGTATTAGGTTGAGTATAAAAAGAAAGGAAAAGAAATTCGAGAAAGTTGCCGAGCTTATCAAACTATGGATTCTAGAGTTCATCCTGATGTTTTGCAAGCAGTTAAAGGAACTAAACTTGCTTCTCAAGTACGATTTGATAGACTTACAAAAATACATGAAAATAAGATTTTGTCAATTAACTATTTTGTTTGATAATATTAACATTTGAACAGTTTTAGCTAAACAAACTTTTAAGTTAAACTACTAAACAATTATTTGACAATCTATTTATGTATTTGTCGATCGTAGAAACTTTATAAGGAAGACTGGGAGAATACTAAAGCCATGTTATGTTATCCTGAACATATCACAGCAACTTATTGGGCAAACCAAATTGCTGCTGATAATCTCAGCAATGTGAGTCTGATTTAATAGTAGAATAGTAAATATCCAGCACGATATGATGCTTTTGATCAAAAACAGTTTTGATTTAATTGCTGATTTTATTATTAAATCATTTTAGGGTAGTAATAAAAAAGCTTTCTATAATTTTGTTTTTCAACAGAATGTATATAAAAAGGATAATGAAAATACAAAAACAAAAAATCACTACAAATACCACGAAACTGATTTATATAAAATTGGTCAAGCTAACAAAGATGTTCTTTCTGATGTAAGATTGAGTTTGTTTTACAACTGCTTTCAAAGTTAATTTGATATCAAACCCTTTTTAGGTTGCATACCAAGCAGATCATATGAAAAATCTCGGAAAGAATATTCCAGTTGCAGAAACATCTGAGATGGTGATATCTCGTTTGATCTCACCTTTGATTAGCAAGAAGGCTTATAGAGAAACTGCTAAACGCAAATTGGAGGAATATAATTTGGATGCATGTAAATATAATCAACAACATTTATAATTAAATCTTGACAAATTTCCGAAAATTTACAATTGAATGCCTTACACGAACCTTAACGATAAAATATAAAAACTATTGTAAGTTGCTTTTGTTTACAGCTGCAATTGCCCTCTCTCAAGCTCTTCATGCTCAGAAACTAGTCGATAACGAAGCTTACACAGAGGATTTCAGAAATAAGGTTCGAGGAAAAGGAAGAGAGGGAGATAAAGATTTTCCTGAAAATGATCGGGTTAAGAGATGTGCTAAAATACTTAGTCAGGTTTGTAAACATCTTTTTTCAGTTTTTTAGTTGTTTTGTAGTTTTCTTATTAAACTTCATTGATAGTTGGAGTACACAAAGCAAGGTGCTGCTTCTAGAGTGAAATTTACACTTCCTGTAGATATGCCAGCTATACAAATTGCTAAGAAAGCTACCCAGTTAGCGAGTGATGTAAGTTTATCCTGTATAAATTAGTTTCTTTTTATTTTTAAATTACCAAACTTCAGATTAGTTATAAAAAAGATGGGGAAGACATCAAACACTCTTCAAAGGGATTCCAATCAATTGCAATCAAAGATAATCCAATTTTAAGAAAAGCTGCAGAAGTTGCTGGATTAGTTTCAGAGGTGGGTGACAAGTTAATCACTTTTACTTGTCTAGTAATTTTTTGAACATTAAATTAATTCCCTATACGACAACATAAACAGTCGAAGCTTTGTTAACACTTCCAAACATTTCGCAGAAAGCATATAAAGACCAGTGGAATAACGACAAGAGCTTTATCTACTTTCCATATCATATAACTCCTGAATATGAAGTTAACTACAACATACAAAGACTTGATGTAAGCTAATAAGTAATAGTTGAAATGAAATAAGATAATGAAATATATTTTTGTAAGTAGCGTTATTGCTTCAAATTAATGAAAGACAAATGTTAATTTTCCAAAGTGGATTGAAAGCTTTGAATATATTCGAAATTATATTTCATAAGTAATTGCAAATTTATTTTCAAGGAGGATTATACAAAAGAACATGATATGGAAAAGTCAAAAAATAAATTTAATATGGCAGCTACACCAGCTTATGATCAGCTGAAAAGCATCAACGAGTCGACCAATGACGTGAATATTTGCTAATTTTATCTAAAATCAAATTATCACGTTTTTAAAAAGTTAATTAAAAATTTTGTTTAAAAAAAGTGAAAAAATCAATTGATTATTTAAAAAGTCACATGAAACTTTTTTCATTTTTTCAATGTGCTTTTTTGTACTGATATAGATCTACTATAAGAAAAAGTTCCTTGAAAATAAAGGAAAGCTGATAGGTATTGATGAAACTATGGAAATGCAAATTGCAAGAGATCTAAAGCCTATTATCAGCAAAAAGCTATACAAGGAAAAAGCGATGGAGCAACAACCTGATGTCCATGTTAATGCAGGTAAGTTTAGGCAAGACTTCACAAAAACAGTTTTATAATATGCATCTAGTAAATATCTACTTCTAATCTAAACTTTTTGGTTTGAATATTGAAATTTTTTTTATATTTAGATGGCCAAGAAATTGCAAATGCACTCGACAAACAACCTTTGGCTTCAAAAAATAAATACAAATCTGACTACGTTGAGCAAGTAGTTGGTAAATCACCAACAGATGTCGCTATTGCATATCCGGAGCATACTCATCACAGAAAAATGACAAAACTAATCAATAAGGTAATTGAAATTTTTGTTCTTATTTCTTAAAATATTTTATCATTTTCAGGACGAATACGTTAATAATGCAAAAGAACTTCTGCAAACAAACAAACTAAATGCAGAAGCTCCTGAATTTAAACGAGTGAAAAACGCCACTAAGCTTGCAAGTGATGTAAGTAATGTTTAGAAAAAAAAAACACTTTTTGATAACATAATTAAAAAGCTAACTTCAAAAAAATATAACTTTTCCAACACATCAATCTAATAATAAAGATTTTAAATAAATCTAAATGTTTGATCTTACAGCTTGAATATGTGAAAGATAACAAAAAAATCGGAGATAAATTTAGAGGGTTTCAAACTATGGATCCTAGAGAACATCCTGACGTCAAAAAAGTGGAAAGAAATAATGACATTAACAATGCGGTAAAACAAAATCGTTTGTAGTCGTTTCAATTTAGAAATAAAAGTAGTTCTTAACCAATATATGTCAACCATGTTTCTGGTAGTAAATAAACCAAATATTGTATTCAGAGAGCATACAAGGATCAGTGGGAACATGATAAAGAAGTTATTTACTATCCTTATCATATCACACCAGAGTATGAAGCTCAAGTAATTATCCATCAAATTGATGTAAGTAAAATTTACGAAGCCATTGGATAATTAATTTTGAAAAATTCCGACTTAACAGGAAGACTATAAAAAAGAATTTGAAAATGAAAAGGCGAAGAACAAATATTTGATGACCGATACACCAGCATACGATGTTTTGCAAGATGTTGAGAAGAAAACAGCTGATGTAAGATTCTCTCTTGATTTAATATCTTACATAATTAGTTCTGCGCATATAAAAATTATTCTAAATGCATAAAGCACAAAATAACTTGCTATTATACAAATTTCTGAAATATCGGTCAAAACATTTCGTAGAAATTCTACAAAGAAGCATTTTACAAAGCTAAAGGTCAAAAGCGAAGCGTAGAGGTCACTCCTGAAATGGCCATATCACAAGAGTTAAAACCAATTCAAAGTAAAAGCATTTATGAAAACAAAGCAAAAGCAAGTCGTCAATTTAACAAATTAGGACCAGGTTTGTGTGACATTCATTGTTATGAATATTACTCAAGCTATCTTTTTTTATTCAAATATCTTATGATAGATGGCCAAGAAATTTCTCACGCTGTTGATACACAACATTTGGCGTCTAAGAACGAATACAAAGCTGAATACAATGAGGAGCAAGTCGGTAAAGCTCCCTCTGATGTTGCAATTGCTTATCCAGAGCATAAACATCACAAGAAGATGATGGAAATTGCTAATCAGGTTTCGACATAAAAACTGATTTGTGTTTTATAAATATAACTTTGAAAGCTGTTAAATCTTTTAAATATAACAAATATTTTTTGAGGTGTAAGCTCTTTAATTACTTGAAATATGTTCAGAATAAATATGTCAAAGAAGCAAAAGATGAACTGCAAACCAACCAGCTAACAGCTGATGCACCATCCTTTAAAGTTGCCAAGGATGCTTACAAGATTGCTAGTGATGTGAGTTGTTTAAATATCAAAACTACTATTAGCAGCTAGTTTGATACTGAAAAATAAGCTTCATTTTTACCAATTGAATCATATAACGATTAAAACCAGTTTAACGTTTAAACTATATTTAACAAACTAAATTTTTCATAATGAGAAAATAATGGATATTCTAAAGAATTTTAAAACGAGATAAATTAGTTTAGTACTAGATGAAAAGTATCAATAGATTCAAATTATTTTTGAACTTCTTAGATTGAGTACACGAAAAAAGATAAAGATGTTTCCGACAAATATCGTGGGTTCCAAACTATGGATACTAAACACCATCCTTCGGTAAAGCAAGCTAAAAAGGCAAATGATTTGTATGATGAGGTAAGTTTTATTCACTTTTAGTGATTGATGCATCGTTGAGCGTTCAATTACTTCACTGTGGTTTAAACTTTTGCTTAAAATTCAGAAAGCGTACAAAGGAAACTGGCAGCATGATAAAGAGATTATCTACTTTCCTTATCACATTACTGGAGATTATTATGCTAAAGCTGCAATTTCACAAATGCAGGTAAGATCCTTTTCTTATAAAGTAGTAAAGAAACTATTTTCAAAAAGTTATAAATTTGAGTTTAGTCAATTTTCTGGCTAAATTCAATTTCATTAAGATCAATCAAAAAATTTCTTCAATTTTTAGGATGATTATACTAAAGATCATGAAGATACAAAAGATAAAAACAAATACCTTTTCACATCAACCCCAAGATATAAACAAATGAGTGACGTCGATAAAATTGTTGCTGAGGTAACTTGGATTGAAAATTATAGTCTAATATAATTGTTATCTTTATGACTCGATATCTTTAGGATTCCTAATTTCTTACAACAATTTTCGAGTATTCTCACAAACCTTTAACACAAAAACTTACTGATTCAACAGCAAAATTACCGAAAAGAGTTCATTGAAAAGAAAGGAAATAAAATAAGTGTGGAAGAGACACCTGAAACTTTATTGGCTAAAAAGATTCTTCCTTTCACGAGTAAAAACATGTATGAAGCTGAATCAAAACATATTTTACCTGATGTACATATCAATAGTGGTGAGTCTATTAAAAATATATTCAAATTTTGGAAGAGTAAAATTAATTATTTGATCATCTAAAAAACAAACATTTTATTTACTTGACATTCATTTTGATTTTAGATGGACAAGAAATTTCTCATGCCTTAGAAATACAACCGTTAGCTTCAAAGAATGAATATAAGAGTGACTATCAAAACGAATTAGTTGGCAAGGCTCCAGCAAACGTTGCAGTAGCTTACCCAGAACATGATTTCCATAAGTTGATGACTCTTATTGCGAACAAAGTTGGTTTTATTAATGCTACCAATGAAACTAAACACTTTTTCAATTCCAAATGTTACATATTTTTTTAAATTTTCTCTTTAACGTTTTATATTATTTCAATTTCAGCCGGAATACATCAAAGAAGCTAAAGCTATTCTAGAACAAAACAAACTATCTCTTGATGCACCACAGTTTACAGTTGCTAAAGATGCAATGAAAAAACTCAGTGATGTTTGTATCATTTATGTTTGAAAGAAATATTACTTTGATGCTAATGAATTGTTGTGAATTTTTTAGATCATTTATAAGAAGAAAGGTAAAGAAATCAACGACAAATGTAGGGGATTTCAAACTTTGGAATCAAAGAACCATCCTGTTGTTAAGCAAGGACTTAAAGCTTCACAGCTAACCTCAAAAGTAAAAACTTTTATATTTGTCCAATTGACTTTTTTTACATAATTAATTTTTACAGAAACTGTATATTGAAGATTGGGAAAAAGACAAAGATAAAATTTATTACCCAGTTAACTTTACCCCTGGATATGAAGCAGCACAAGAAGCTGCTTATTATCTTAGCGAGGTAAGTTCAACATATCTCAGCAAATTATCAGTTTAATATTGAAATATTATTTTAGAATTCGTACACTAAAGATGTTGACTGCGGAAAGATAAAAAATCACTACTTGTATACGGATACTGATAAGTATAAAGTAGATCGATCTTTAGAAGGAATTGTTGGTGATGTAAGCTTGCACGTATGTGAAGATTAAAAATCTACTTCTTGTGATTTTTCCAGAATAACTATGTAAGAGAATATCTTGCTAAGCGTGGTATGCTACATCCTGTTGAAGAAAATGCTGAAATGACAATTTCTAAACTGATTGCGCCATTACTAAGTCAAAAGGCTTATTCATATGATGCAAAATCAATAATGCAAAAGTACAATTTGGATACAGGTTTGCCTAATTGAAAATATTCATACTCTTAATAAATTTTCAGCTCATTTTATAAAAACTCAAAAGTAAAGAGATCTCAATAAAGAGCAAATCATTTAAACTTTCATAAATTGATGATATTTTTTTATTCTTTAAAGTTTCAAATGCTAGATTATTTTTACAATTTGTAACCAACGTAGTTTTTACTTTCTTCAATAGATCTTTTTCTAAATTAACCTTTTCTGTAGGAACAAAGGGCATTGAACATGCTGTAAGCTCTCAAAAGCTTTCTTCCAAATTTCCTTACTTTGAAGATTATTTGATGAATGTTAAAGGCCAAGCACCTCAGGATATTTCAATTTCTTATCCAGAAAATGATTTAGCTAAAAAAGCCACTATACTTGCCAGCAAAGTAAGAGTTTTTCACTGACTCAATAAATATTCTTTTCTATTAACTTAATATTTTACAAAAACTTCAATTACTTTATAGAATATCTACAAAGAAGATGCTGAAAAAAGCCGTGGTGATTATTCACTTCCAGTTGATATTCCTGAAAATAAAAGAGCAAAACAAAATACTAAGAACGCTAGTGAGGTAAGATCATCTAAACACTTCAAGTTGTTTTCTAAAACTCTAAATACATCTGTATAAATTTTATTAGTTTCTTTGGAAGCCAAGCAATTAATAGTTTTAAAATAAATTTTAGATTCAATACAAGAAGGAAGGTAAAGAAATTAATGACAAATGCCATGGTTATCAGCAGTTGTTGTCATCGCATAATCCTGCTATCAAACAAGCTGTAAAAGCAGACCAACAAATATCAGATGTAAATTTGTTAGCATAAAATCGTTTTATATTTGAATTATTTTTTTATCCGAAACAATTTGTTAGATCAAACTGATTAATAAACGTTTTTAATTTAATAGAATATTTACAAGAAATCTTGGCAAGATGAAAAAGTTAATGTCTACTATCCTTATCATTTGACACCACGTTATGATAGTGATTATCAAACTGCTATCAATTTGAGTGATGTAAGTCTAAGATGATTATTATAAGCTTCTGGTTTACTTTTAAAAATTATATATTAGCTACAAGCTTGTATCATTTCAGAGTCTTTATCAAATGGATCATAATAAAACAAAAATGAAGAACCACTATCTAATAAACGAAACTGATAATTTTAAAGCTGGACAAGCAGCAAGAGATGTTTTGTTTGATGTAAGTTTAGAGAATACCATTTTCATATTGAATTTACTCATAAACTGGTCGTTTTTACAATCGTTTACTAACTTTATTGGCTATAACGGTGCAATCTCACAACATAATAACTCTTGTAGAGAAATTATCAAAAACTACATGTTGCTGAAATCGGTAAATACCATCCAATAGAAGAAACGACTGAAATGATTATTTCCAAACTGATTGGTCCATTACTAAGTCGGAAAACATATGGAGATGCCGCTGATCGAATGTTGTCTGAGTATAACCTAGATGCTTGTAAGTTCTTAAAAGAACATTTTAAGCATATATACAAAAAACTAAATATTACAAAATTAATTTCTTAGTTTATTTAGTAGTTGTGTAACATTACGACTTTTTTAGCGACACAAGTAATAGCTCAATCAATGATCGCACAAAAACTAACTGACAAAGAATTATATACATCTGACTTCCACCGTGATGTATACGGTAAAGCTCCAAGTGATGCTAGTAATAAATCATATCCTGAAAATGCTAGAGCTAAGAACTGTGCAAAGATACTCAGTCAGGTATATCATTTAATGATCAGTTTTTATTTTTCATTATGCAAAATTTAATCTATCAAATTTCAATGATTTCATTTTTCTAAATAAGTTACGGAAAATTTATCTTAATTGGTGATAGTTTTTATCTACCCCGAAATTTCAATTGCCATCTAATTTATTAAAATGTCTCTTTCGTCAGCTCATATACACTAAAGAAGGTATCGCGGCGAGACAAAAGTTCACGATTCCAGTGAATACTCCTAATATGGTTCGAGTTAAAAACGCCACAATATTGGCAAGCGATGTAAGAAATTGTTGTGCAAATTGAAGCTGTTGATAACATAAATAATTTCTACAAGATTGCCTACAAAAAAGAGGGCGATGAAGTTAAAAGCAAGTGCAGAGGATATCAAACTTTATCCTCTCAACATCACCCGGTTGTTCTGCGTTCTGAAGAAATGAAAAAGATTCTATCTGATGTTAGTCAACTAATTTTACAAGTTATCTGAAAGAGAAATTTGTTCTAAATCTCTTTATGTTTGTAGAGAGTATACAAGGAACAGTGGTTACAAGATAAAAACTACGTTTACTTTCCATACAACTTTACTGAAGAGTATGAGATCAATGCTGTTAATCAGAAAATAGAAGTAAGTATCTCAAAGTAATCATCAAGATCAAGTTTTCAATTTTGCCATTGTGGTATTTAGGAAGAGTATAAGCAAGATCATGAAGCTACAAAAGCAAAGAACAAGTATGACGTCACTAAAACAGAGAAGTATCAACTCGATGCTGATCTTGAAGCTGTTGCTGGAGATGTGAGAAACAGATCCTTAATTAGATAAACTTTTATCAATTTGAAATTTACGTTTTGTGGTTTCAGATAAACTATAAGAAAGAGTTTAAAGAAGCTAAAGGAAAGATGATTGGAACAGATGAAACAAGCGAAATGATTATTTCTAAAAAATTGAAACCTATAATCAGTAAAAAGCTTTACTGTGAGAAAGCAAAAGAAACCCAACCAGACATACACTTCTCTACCGGTAAATACAAAAAACTAACAGTGTGTATATTTAAACATATTTAAAAATTAAAGATTAAATTAAAGAAAAATTATAGCTGCAATTAGATTAGCCAGTTTCACCGTAGCATTGTGATATTTTCTCAATAATGTGAGGTTAATGTTTATCAGACGTTCAAGAGATTTCTCACGCTGTTGATACACAACATTTGGCGTCTAAGAACGAATACAAAGCTGAATACAATGAGGAGCAAGTCGGTAAAGCTCCTTCTGATGTTGCAATTGCTTATCCAGAGCATAAACATCACAAGAAGATGACTTTGTTGGCAAATAAGGTTTTACTAAACTGATATTGAAATTAAAGACAACTTATTAAATTATGAAATATTTCAGCCTGTGTACGTTCGTGTTGCTAAAAAACTGCTAGAGTGTAACCAGTTACCTGTGGATGCACCTGAATTTATACTAGCAAAGCATGCAGGACTTATCAGAAGCGACGTAGATATCATCACTGGCTAACATATAATCCAAATAAAGATTTAAACTATTTTGTAGATTGAGTACCAAAAAGAACACAAAGAAAATGTACAAAAGTATCGTGGATTCCAAACATTAGAAACCAAAAAGCATCCAGTTGTTTTACAAGCTGCTAAAGCAAATGCATTGAATAATAAGGTTTCATCTTGATACAAATAGTTTGTTCAATTCTAATTCAAAATTATTTATATTTTTCTAGAAGGCTTACACCGTAGAATGGGAAAACGACAAATCATTTGTTTATTATCCTTACCACTTGACTAGTGAATATGAAATTAAAGCTTTTAATCGTCAACATGATGTAAGAAGATATCAATTTTGTATTTTAAACCGATAATTGACAAGATTGCTTTTGATAGGATAATTATAACAAGGAATATGAAGCAGAAAAACAAAATATCAACTTCCTTGTCACTGATACAGAGGGATATACAGTGATTAAAGAAGTTGATGATGTCACAGCGGAGGTACGAAGCTTGATTTTCAAACAAAAAATTCAGTACTTAGCTTGTAAATAAGAATTTTTACACTTTTTGGGTATCATTTGGTGTAATTTGTTTTTACCTTTTACAATAAAGAAAAATTATCGCGGAGAATACAACAAACAAAAAGGGCAGATGATTAGTGTGGACGAACTACCAGAGATGGTGATTTCGAAAAAACTTCAGCCAGTCATTAGCAAAAGTGCATACGAAGAAAAAGCTAAGGAACAACTTCCAAAGATCCAACTTACCACAGGTAATCGATCTCACTAAACATTCTCGCGTTTAAAACATCATTTTCATCAGACGTTCAAGAGATTTCTCACGCTGTTGATACACAACATTTGGCGTCTAAGAACGAATACAAAGCTGAATACAATGAAGAGCAAGTCGGTAAAGCTCCCTCTAATGTTGCAATTGCTTATCCAGAGCATAAACATCACAAGAAGATGAGCAACTTATCAAGCAATGTAAATAAAAATGTTTTTTAAGTTGTACCTTAATAACTTGTATTCAATGAAAGTCTACCTTTTACGCACAAAAAAGTTATATTTTAATATATATTCTTGCTAATTTTTAATTTACATTTTTAGTTGGAGTATGTTAAAGATGCAAAGCAAAGCCGATCCGAAATTGACTTGCCAGTTGATACGCCAGCTTACTTAACAGCCAAAAAGTCCAATATCCAATCTAGTGATGTTTGTTTTATTAATATTTATGTCTGGATTAACTTTACAATAAATTTACAATATTTTATTTTGTAGGAAAAACAAAATTTGTATTTTACCAATGAGAAACTACATTAACGAATATGTTTTATTCAGATCGAGTATACAAAGCTAAATAAGGAAACCAACGACAAGTACCGTGGGTTCCAAAATATTGAGCCAATTAACCATCCAGCTGTGAAGCAAGCTCGTAAAGCAAATGATATTTACAGTCAGGTACTTAAAGTTCAGAACAATCAACTAAGTTACTAATATTGTCACTTAAACAAAAACCAATTAGTGAGCACTCATAGTAAAAAATATAATGAATTTATAGAAAGCTTACAAAGATGAATGGGAAACGGAAAAGTCCCAAGTATATTTCCCTTACAACTTAACACATCAACATGACATCAATAAAGCAAACAGCCAATTAGATGTAAGCTTACTAAATGTTTCAATTAAATTATTTGGGAACAAATAAATTTGTTTAAAGGTGAACTACAAACAAGATTATGACGATACAAAAGCTGCTATCGAATATCTGGTGACTGATACGGAAGGTTATGCTGTCATGCAAGAAAGCAACAAGAACTTCTCAGATGTAATTTCTTGTTTTGCTTTAATATCTATGCATACTTTAATTCAAAAATATAGCTCTTTAAAAAACTGTTTATTTTTGAAACTGAAGAAATTTGCATGTCATGAAAATTATACAAAGTCATAAAGCTGCTTTTTGTAACTTAATAAATTCTTATCAAAATACTTTGTGATTTCAGCAAAAATACAAAGAAAATTTTAATCTTGAAAAGGGCAAAATGATTGGCACAGATGAGACACCTGAAATGATAATTTCTAAGAAGATTACTCCAATAATAAGCAAATCGATATATGAAGAGGATGCTAAATTAGAACGACCTAATATTCATCTTAAATCAGGTGGATAAATTTTTTAATTTTTCTAATTTCAATTTTATAGTTTTTCGTTTGTCACTGATTTCATTTTTTAATTAATCGTTCATCAGACGGTCAAGAGATTTCTCACGCTGTTGATACACAACATTTGGCGTCTAAGAACGAATACAAAGCTGAATACAATGAAGAGCAAGTCGGTAAAGCTCCCTCTGATGTTGCAATTGCTTATCCAGAGCATAAACATCACAAGAAGATGAGCAACTTATCAAGCAATGTAAGAAAAAATTATTTCATAAGGAATATTTATTTTTCTATTTATATATTTTTCTAGATCCCATATGTCAAAGAAGCAAAGGAAGTATTATCAGATGTAACAATGCCGGTAGAAGCACCAGCATTCGATCTTGCAAAGAGAGCTACAATTAATGCTAGTGATGTAAGTAGAAAATATGTAACTAAAACATTTATAAGAACTTTCTTTATAAGAACTCTCTTTCTTCTATGATTAAGAAAAATGCAAATGATTTTTATGAACAAAATTTTAATTTTATCATTTATTTTCAGATTCAATATAAAAAGAAAGGAAAAGAAATTAACGAAACGTGTCAAGCGTTTCAAAAACTTACTCCTCAGGAACATCCGTTGGTTAAACAAGCAAATAAAGTAGCTCAATTGTCATCTCAAGTAAATATCTTTACTCATTGACATCTGGTTTAGTTTGTTAAGATAGCTCATTTAAATTTGTTTTCTTAGAACCACTACAAGAACGAATGGGAAAAGGAAAAGGATATGGTGTATTATCCAGTTCACTTAACAGCTGAATATGAAGTTTCGACGAAAGTAGCTAATTTAACTGCAGATGTAAGAGCTTCAAAAATAAATAAAATATTAAGTTAAACATCAAATAATTTGTTTTAGAGCAAATATACTGAAGAGGCTGAAATGGAGAAGGATAAAAACTGTTTTGTTTATACAGAAACTGATAAATACAAAGGAGACAAAAGCTTGGACGAGATTGTTAATGATGTTAGTTGAATATTTGTAATTTTATCTCATTTGTAAACTAATACATTTAAAAGTAGTTAAAACTAAATATGTTTTTTATTCGTAGATAAAATATGTAAAAGAACACTTAGCTAACAAATCTGAATGGACTCCAATTGAAGAGACATCAGAGATGATAATTTCAAACTTGATAGCTCCGCTTTTAAGTGATAAAGCTTATTCAGCAGATGCTAAGGCTGTATTGCAAAAGTACAATTTAGATATTGGTTAGTTTGCTGTTGTACATTTTAACAAAGCTGAAATTCAGAACTGATTTTGACATTTGATTGTAAAAATGCATCTTTCAAACCCAGGTACATTGGGAATTATGCAAGACCTGAAGTCTCAGCAAATATCAGAAAAGCGTCCCTATTTAGAAGATTACTTTAATGAAGTAGTTGGAAAAGCACCTGATGATATCACTATTGCTTATCCTGATAATGCAAGAGTGAAAAAGAACACATTGATGGCCAGCAAGGTTTAGAACAAACAAAAGTTTTTATTTTGTCAAGCTTAAAACTATTCTTCTTCTCCGCAGAAATCTTATGAACAACAAGCAAAAGACAAGAGAGATGATTACACGTTGTCCGCTGATATTCCTCAAGTTATTCAAGCTAAAAAAAGTACTTTGTTGGCTAGCGATGTAAGTAAATCTTTCAAACTCGATTATGTTGTATTCCTGATCAACCATCAATTCTTTTAATTTCTCTTTTATGTATTAGATTGTTTACCAAAAAGAAGGAAAAAAAATAAATGCTAATTGTCATGGTTTCCAAAAAATGGACAGCAGATACCATCCCGCTGTTACTCAAACCAAGAAGTCAATCGAAATATATCCAGGAGTAAGTGAAATTACGAACAGATAAGTTTTGACGAACAGTTTTTTAACTTGATCATTTATTACAGAAAGTGTATAAAGAAGAATGGGAGAATGAAAAATCGATGATTTATTTTCCATATCATCTAACTCGTGTTTATGAAGCTGCCAATGCAGTTGGTCATAACCTTAGCGACGTAAATTTAAATAATCTTTGAAAGTTTATATTTAATTTTAAAAAAATAAACAGGTGGACTACAAGAAAGAGCATTTGTCAGAAAAAGATAAACATGAATATCAAATCAACAAAACTGAACAATATCTAGCTGGTCTTCCAGCTCGTCAAGTTTTGTTTGATGTAAGCTTTTTATCTTACTTTGAAATAAAGTCATTAAAGATGTCAAATATATATTTTTATAGAAAAATTATCATGAATACTATGAAGCAAGTAAAGGACATAACATACCGATTGATGACACAGCTGAAATGCAGATCTCACGTTTGATTGCTCCATTGTTGAGTAAAAAGCAGTATGGTAAAGTAGCCAAAGAAGTATTAGGAAACTACAACTTAGATGCTAGTAAGAACCTGGAATAACAATCAGTTCTTTCCTAAACAAATATTTACAGACTCGAAATCTGTGTCACAAGCTATTATTGCCCAAAAGTTAGCTGATAAAGAATTATACACTGAAGAGTTTAAACGTGATGTGTTAGGAAAAGCTCCAAGTGATACAAATGACCAATCTTACCCACAAAATGCTAGAGCACGTCGTTGTGCTAAGATCTTCAGTCAAGTAAGTGACGAGTCCTTGAAGTTACCCATCTAATTTGATTATTACTCTTATTGTTTCTATTATTTTCTTAGCTTGTCTATACTAAGGAGTCCAAAGATGCCCGTTTGAATTTCAAACTTTCAGCAGATATTCCAGAAATTATTCGAGTTAAAAATGCGACTAATATCGCCAGCGATGTAAGGACTTTTGCAAATTTAAAATTGATAAGAGTTGATATAATTATGAGTAAATATGATGATTCATTAAGATGATGATGAATTTGTTGTGACAGATCAAATATAAGAAACCTTTAAGTGAAGTTCTTGAACTTTACAAAGGATACCAGAAGCTTGATAGCTCTCACCATCCTATTGTAATTAGATCTAATCATCTTTATGACATTTTATCAGAGGTGAAACTTGTTGCTTCTTTTTTTTGTAGAAAATTGTTAAACTTATTTTACCTTTAGAAAAAATACCGTGAACAGTACCAAACCGACAAGGAGGTGGTATACTTTCCATATCACCTAACAGATGAATATGATATTTCTTCTAAGCTACACAGTATCACTGCTTCAGTCAGTTGATTGATTTTTAATTATTTTGCTTTAAAATTTTTAATAAAAATGATAAACAACAATTTTTACCAGGATAAATATACGGCTGAATATGAAAATGAGAAGCAACAAAACTTGTTCAACGTCGTATCTACTCAGAAATATGAAAAAGATCAACAACTAGCAACTCTTGAAGAGGTATGCTTCTTATCTGAGTATTTTCAATTTAATTATTGATACAATAATCTTTTTTTGTTTACTTTTTTACTTCTAGAAAAAATATCGAAAAGAAGGATTAAACAGCTTACAAGATATATACTCTACAACTGATTCAAAAAGTGATGTACATTTACAGTCAGTGAAGAATCTTTTTAGCAAGGTAAATTCTAATAAAACATTAGATGATGTTTAATTCAACCATCAAATTTAACTTTGAAATTACAGAAAATCTACACTGATGCAGCTAAAAAGAGTCTTGAAAAATATAATATTAGTGCGGATCTCATACAGATAGCACATGCCATACATGCTCAGCCACTTGCATCTGATAATATTTACCATCATCAACATCTAGTTGAAGATCGGGGAAAGGGTATTAGTGCTAGTGGTATAAAATACTATCCGAATTATATAAAAGCTAAAGAAAATAGTAAGAATCTCAGTCAGGTAAACTAGTTCAATTTCTTTTTATGTCGATAGCAATTTTGAATTAAAGCTCATAACTCCTGATCAATTTGTTTTAAAGATTGTTTATGTGCAAGATGATAAAGACAGGCTACATGTGTGCACTATACCCCGTGATTCAGTCGATATGTTGAGAGCAAAGAATTCAACTAAACTTGCAAGTGAAGTAAGATATGGACTTTTGTATGTAGGTTCTTTTCTACTACTTTCCATGTTTGTAGATTATTTATAAAGAAGATGGGAAAAAGACAGCTTCTAGATTCCAAGGTTATCATAAACTAGCCAGCCACGAACTACCTTGGATTAAAAAGGCAATCCATGCTAATGAACTAACTTCAGAAGTAAGTATCTGATAATAACTAAAGCTAAATGATGATATTTTTCAGCTGTTTCTTGCTAGTAGTTATATATCTAATCCTGATTTTTTTTCAATTTTAGAAAAAATATAAACAAGAATATTTGGATGAAGTCGGAACTGTATACTTTCCTGTTCATCTAACTGAAGGTTATGAAGTTGCTTTGAAAGCAAGCAAATTAGTGACAGGAGTAAGTTAAAATGATAAAACCCCCTTGAAGGGCTTAAATTGATTAAGATTTTTTGTAGCCAAGTTACAAACTTGATTATGAGAGCGAAAAGGATAAAAATGACTTCAAAGTCACAGATACGACTGTTTATGAAATTAGCAGAGATTTGGAAAAATTGAGAGATGTAAGATTTATTAAACTGCTTCTAAAATGATATCAAATCATAAATTTATAAACACATTATCATTGAAAGTTAGCTTTGAATAATCATAAAATCTTTTACAGCACAAGTATAGTCTGGAGGCAGCAAAAAGCTCTTTTACATCAGTTGATGACAGCTTTAGCATGGAAAATATCAAAGCTGTCCAACCTCTTCTTAGTTTATACTTTTATAAGGATCAAGCAAAGAAAATGCTGGATAAATACAACTTAGATGCAAACGAGCGACGAGTAGCTCATGCCTTGCATGCTAGCAAGGTAATTATCATTTAAATAACTGAGTTGCTACTAGTATAAATGTAAAATGTATATTTAGTAAGTAGTATTTACTGCTATGTTCGTTCGATTTACGTGCAGTTCGATTAATTCAATTTTATGTAAAACAGTTGAGCTCTGATTATCTCTACACAAAAGATTTTGAAGAAAATGTTCGTGGAAAGGTGTTAAGGAGCCAACTTGATACATTCCCGGAACATAAGCACTCAATCAAGTTTGACAAATTGTTCAGCAAGGTAATTAAAATATCACTTATAGTATATACAATCACATCGTGTTTGAGATGTTTATATTTATAGTAAGCTTTTGATTATAATCAATATCAATGCTGCTGCAAGATTTTGGGATTAAAGCACTTCAAATAAAATGTTTATTTATACTTTTGTTTAGAACATTTATGAAAAAGATGGAAAAGAAAACTTGAGCGAGTATACAATTCCTGAAGATATGCCATCAATTGTTCATCCTCAGAAGATAGATAAAATCATCAGCAAGGTACATTTCAACTTTAACTCTTAGATTAAAATAAGTTTTGAAATATTTTATCATACAATTGATCAATTACTGTAATTTTAGAATATATACAAGAAAGAAGGAATGAAGGATGCTAATCTAAAAGGATATTATACTTTGAATAGTCTCGAACATCCAGTAGTAAAACGTGACATGAAATCCACTGCTATTGTTGATCAAGTAAACAACTTAGTTTAGATTACAAGTAGTTGGACATCGATATTTTCTATTTATAGATTAAGTATAAAGAAGATTATAACAATCAGTTAGGCTTGGTTTATTTTCCATACAACTTTACACCAGAGTACATCGCTTTTACTGAAACTTATGATATTTGTAAAGATGTAAGTATACTTGATTATATAATTCAAAAAATATTTTTAAATATTTCTCTATATTTTCATACCTATCACAAAATAACATTTGTCTTAGGATGAATATCATAGATGGTATAACGAGAACCTAAAAGGACAGGGTAACTTTCCTTTGACTACAACTACAGGTTATCAACAACTGAAGGCTTTAGAACCCATTAAAAGTGCTGTAAGTGCTCATGTCTTAAGCCATTTAAGTTTGAAGTTCTAGTCAAATGTCATTTTTACTTTTACAGAAGCAATATCGGCAAGAGTATGAAAATGAAAAGTGCAGTGGAGAGTACACTAAGGTGCTCGATTACCGAGAAGCTCACAACATTGATCTTGTTCAACCTCTTTTCAGCTTAGTAAGATACTTTCAAATCCTTTTGATGTCAGTTTACCTATTTACATCAATTTCAGAACTCTTATAAGAAAAGAGCTCGTGATATACTTGGAAAATATAATCTGACAATCGACATGCCACAGATAACTACTGCTATACGAGCTACTAATATCGCTTCACTGGTATAACTTCGAAATTCTCTTATCAATTTTCTCAATAATTGAATACATTTTAGATTTTGTACCAGAAAAGTTATAAGGAAAACGAAGTTGGTAAGGGTGCTAAAAATTTCCAGAAATCTCAAGCAATCCAGCAACCAATCAAAGCAAATAAACTATCTAGCATGGTTGGCATTACAATTCTAACATAAACTCAGCTCGCTGTTGATTAAATAAACAAACTATTTAACGATATAATTAATAAAATAATAAGTATTTCAATTACTAATCAGTTTTTTGTTTAGATTCGTTATGTAAAAGAAGCCTTGGGCTCATTAAGCGATATCAACTACGACTTCAATGCACGAAATATCAAGCATGCAGTTGATGTCTATGATCTTTCTAGCCAGGTAATTTATACCAGCTATAGTCAAGACTTTCAACAAACATTTGTTGTTTGTATCTAGATCAAATATACTCTAGACGGAAAGAAGATCCAAACAGAGTGCAAAGGGTATAAAAGATGTGGCTTCCAAGATATACCTGAGTATATGAGAATGCAAAAACTCAATCATCAGTTCAGCAAGGTAATACTTGTAACATCAACTTAGTGTCATGGACCCAAAACAAAGTATTCTTTTCAAATTGTAATGCTAAACTTTTGTAGAAACATTACCGATCAGAATATGACGATACAAAAGACATGGTTTACTTCCCTTATAACTTCACTCAAGAATATGAAAGCAAAACTCCGTCAAAGACTGTTTTAAGCAAAGTAAGCTTACAAGAAACAAACTTACAAATATTTTTCACATTTTATATAACATAGTCAAACTATGAGCGGGAATATCAAAATAATAAGAACCTGGTAGAGTATCAATACAACCAAATAGAGGAGTATCTGATAAATAGGAAATTAGATGATCTTCTCAGTATTGTGAGTTACACTTTAAAGATGCTTTACACTAATATTCATCATGTTCAATTTAATAGTACAAACATAAGAAAGCTGCCCAGGAATGGAGAGCTACTGGCTTCACTGTACTGGCTGAAGACACTTTTAATGATCACATCAAGGATGTTCAGATTCGTATTAGTAGTGTATGTTTGTTGATAACGTATTTATAGAGAAAAAGATTTAACAGTTTTTAAAATGAGCAGAATGTATACAAAGAGGCTGCTTGGGATATTATGAATAAATACAATTTGACTATTGACATACCAGATATACAACGAGCGATTTATGCTGACTACATTGCAAGTGATGTAAGATCTATTTTCTTTTTGTGCATCATATTTCTATTCTCTAATGTTTATCGATCATTCATTTTTAGAATGTTTACAAAGTTGACTTTAAGAAATTTATTGTCGGTTTTGGTATGGATTATCATGAAAATATTCCAATATTTGTTCATCACAAGAAGATGAAGAAACTTGTAAACCAAGTGAGTTAATTAAATAGAAACATTATCTGCGGATCATTTCAAACTTAAAAATGTTTACCGGTCCCTTAGCTAACAAATGTACAAATGTTAAATTGATATTTTCACAAACTTTTCTAACATCTGTCTTATGTCATATAGAAAGCGTACAAGGCCAAAGCTGATAGTGAAATGCATGATTATCATGTCGTTCCTGATGCACCACCAATCATTCAGGCTAAGAAAGCAGTTGATCAAGCTAGTGATGTGAGTTTATTATATTTCACTTTATTTTTGTTTTACTGAAATCTTAAGCAAGAAAGTTTAATGAAGCTTGTAATTGTCAGATTACTTGTTAAACTTTTTAAATACACATTGCTAATAAGAGATTCCTTTATAGGTTAAGTACAAAGCTCCTGGGTTAGAAATTCGTACAAAAACTCGTGGATACCAACGACTAACAGCAGACGAGCGTAACGATGTGAAAAATTCAATTAAAGTAACTGACTTATGTTCCATAAACAAGTATAAGGAAGAGTACAATCGGCTCCGAGATATGGTTTACTTTCCCTTTGATTTAACCGACGAGTAAGTTTATTCACAGCCGCTTTTTGACTTCTTCATTAAAATTTTAATGTATTTGTTGCTTGTAGATATGATGCAGCTAGTAAAACAATGTGGAATCAATCAAAGAATAAATACAGCCATGAAGCTTTACAAGAACGCCATAAAATTGAATTTAAGCTGACAGATACTAATCAGTATCAGATTGCAAGTGAATTGCACCGAACAATTGGTGATGTAAGTACTTGTAATCCTATAGATTGAACTATAATTAATCTTAAATCTTCACATTTTGCTCTCAATATACACTCTTGGTAGATTGCGTACATTAAAGAGCACTTAGACGACTTGCGTCACAGTCCATACGTCACCGATACACCTCTACGAGCTCTTTATCGGTCAACCAAAGTCCTCTATAGTGACGTACGTGACTCATTACAATTTGTTGAGTTTATGAAAATCAGTTTTGTAATTTGAGCTTTTACATTTTACAGAGACGATACCGAAAAAAAGCTAAAGACGTAATGGACCAGTACGACTTAATCACTGATGAACCACGATTACAGCAAGCTATCTACGCAATGCATATCTTAAGTGATGTATGTTTCTCACAAATACCTATTACATTCAAATAAGCTTTGCATAGAATCTTGAGTATATAAAATTGCTTTTTAGAATATCTATAAAAACGAATATGAAAAGAAGAAAGGTTTTGGAGCTATCAATCTTCATCAATCGCCTTTCATGAAAACCCAAATCAAAGCAAACATTCTTGCAAGTAATGTAAGTGAAAGCGCTTTTCATGAAAATGTATATTTCATCATTTCATGTAAATTTCTTCCATATATAGATCTCTTACCAAAAGGAAGCAAAGTCACAACTAAAAGAAGTGATAATTCCGGAAGATACTATTGCTATAAAACATGCCCAAGATGTTGCTTTATTACCTAGTGATGTAAGTTGTATTCTACTCTTTATTGTCAACATGAATCTCATAAACTAATTGGTTTCAGAATGTTTATAAGCTTAAAGGAAAAGGAATAGTAGCACGTGGGTATAATACAATTCTATTGAAGGACAATTACTTGCTGAGACATTTTGAAAAAGTTCGAGAGTTGTCATCAGATGTAAGATAAAAAGAACATTGCAGTTGAAGAAGATTTATTTATTTGTTTGTTTCAGGTAAAATACAAAGCTGACTTATACTACCTACAAGGACATCTGATTCCTGTACCAGATACACCTTTTAATTTAAATGCAATCGCTCAATCAATCCGACAAAGTGATGTATGTGTAAAAACATGAAGAAATAGAATAAACAAAACTAAAAATTATCTTTTTATTTTTAATTTAATTAAAATTCAGAATGTCTATAAGCAAGATTTTAAAACGGAAATACAAGGAGTTGGTCTTACTGATTTAGAAGCTCGTGAATTTGAACATCAAAAAAATATGAAGATAATTCATGATGAGGTTTGATAATATCTTATTTACAAAACTTAATTTAAAGTCTATATTTAATGATGCAGACTGAATATAGAAGAGAGGTCCTACATGAATTACCATTCTGGCAAGAAGAGGAAGCTGCTAATACACCATTTGCAATCAAAGCTCATCAAGCTAACATCAACAGCAGTCAAGTATGATATTCACAATAATTTATTGTTCTTTTTAAATGAAAATATCAATAAAAACTCAAATTGATTGCTGGAGACAAGAAGTCTTTTACTTCTTAGTAATTTACTTTTTATTAATTAGATCAATTATAAAAAAGAATATGAATTGGAAAAAGGTAAAGGTTGTTATGAAATAACACCAATTATTTCGAAAGCTCAACAAGCCGACAAGGTAATCGATTAAGTCTAATCACATTACCACTTTTGTAAAACTTGGTTTTAATTTTAAGCTTGCAAGTTCCAATGTTTACATTAAAGAACATAAAGAGGATTCCAAAAACGCTCCCGAATTTAGTAGCTTGGAAACAACCCCTGCTCTTGAAAAAGCGTCAGAAGTCAACAAGTTTACGAGCGATGTTAGTCAATTTCAGTTTTTTTAAACAAATCGTAATCTAAAATATAACCGCTTAGCCCTATATGGGAGTTTAATTATCTGCTCAATTATAGGTGAAATATAAAGATTCAAGTAAGATTGAAAAAGCTCGTATGCACCCTCACAAAATTGATTCAAAGATCGAAGCTGTTAAAAAAGCAACTTCAATAAACAGTGAGGTTTGTACAGCTGTTGTACTTCTAACCTAAATATTTCGTGCTATTGAATAATAAATAATAATTTAAAGTTGAAATACCGAGCAAAGGACAAAGAAGTTATTCATCACCATAAGGCAAAGGAAACGGATACTTTTACTAAAAAAGCAATTGATGTAAGAAAGCTTATTTAGTATTAAAAGCAGAAGCAGGTTTATTTTTAACAACATTTTCTTTCTTCAGACACAAAATGTTGTGAGTAATAATAAATATGTCGAAGATTATAAAGAGAACCTGGGCGTTTGTTCATCTTTACCTGAAGAGAAAAAAAATGAGTATCTTTGGTTGGCTAATGAGCTTACAAGTGATGTAAATAAAGTTTTGTGATTCTTAATATTTTGCTTAAAATAGATTGTAACAAAAACCACTTTGTGGCATATACTGAGATTTACTAATTTCTTAAAGAATAAATATAAGGAAGAGTCTAAAAGAATGAAAGGTCAAACCATGGTTCCTCCAGATGCTCCAGAATATGAACATGTTCGTAAAGTAACTGATCATATAAGTCAGGTTTGTACATTTTCAAAAAACTCTTAAATTTTTCCACAATGATTCAGTTTAAACTTTCATGATGTAGATCAAGTATGAAGCTGAAGGTAAAGACAAATCAAACTTCACTGTATTAGCAAAAACCCCACAAACGAAACTTGCAGCTAAAGTCACAGCTTTTGTTAGTGATGTAAGTATCGCAACAACTCAATCCAAACTCTCAGAAAGATTATTTATCCTACCTTAATTGCAGATTAAATATAAAGCAAATCATAAAAAGACAAAATCACAGTACACTGTACTCGAAAAAGATCCGAAAATTGAACACGCTCAACAAGTGAATAAGCATCAAAGCAAAGTATGTTGTTTTATATTCTCCTATTTTTTTCATAAGCATTGGTCCATACGTTTCATTTTAAATAAATTTATAGAACTAAAATATTCAAATTTGTTAACAGAACAGTTATCAACAAAAAGATAAGAAACAACGTCATGAAACTGTCTACTCAAAAGTACTGCCAGAAACAATTGAAGTGCAACAAACATTAAAAGCACAGAAAAATATAAGTGATGTACGTAAGAGTCATACCAAAACATCATCTTCAATTTTCTGTGGATTTTCATCGCTTCATTTTACCATTAGTCATCTAGAAGCTTTATACCATGGTGATTCATATCAAGAACTCTCTAATTATTATCAAAATATATGATTTATGAACATTCCTTTTTGCTTTTTCATGCATCTTATTGAAAATAATTTTAAAATCATTTGACTTATTACTTAATACTCAGCATTCAAGTCTTCAAAGTTATTTATGAATCATTAAATTTCAACTTTTCTATCTTTTACGTTTGCTTCCTTATATGGTTTTTTCTTTTTACATTATACTTTGCATATCTTTCAACAGCATGAATCAACTTGTCATTTTCGAATTGATTGACTCAAGTAAATTTTTATACCATACAATTTCCGTTTTTTTAAGTCTGATTATTTCAGTTGATCATAAAGTATTGTTTGTGTTATGCTGATTTTTTTCTGAACCATTTTGAAAGTTTTTTGATATTCGTTTTTTCTCATTCTTATTGAATACAATCATTGATACCTCAAATTTAGGGTTGAAAGATAATCTTTATTTGTTTTATGTGATAATTAAGGTTGAATACAAGAAGAATAAATCAAAGAACTTTACTATACTTCAACAAACACCAGCTATCGCACATGCAATGAAGACGAATAAGATGCAAAGCGATGTAAGACTCATAATGTTGCTACTTGTAAGATGTACCTATTAATAATGTTCTAATCTCTATTACAGCTGATTTACAAACAAAAGGGAATGGGAAAAACCATTTCCAGCTTAGAAACTCCAGCGATGAAACATGCGTTAAAAGCTAACAAACTTCAAAGCCAGGTTACTTTGAAACCTTTTATGATATAGCTTTATTAGTTACAAATTCTATTACCAGATACTACTTTATTATTGAGCTAATGTGTTAAGAAATAGTTAATCTTTAAATATTACCTACTTTTTGTAGTTGGAATATCAGAAAAAGCATGTAATAGATCGTAAAAAAGGATGGCGATTTATCAAAGACATGCCATCTCAAAAACATGTTGAAGATATAAGTCAAGTTCAATCTCAGGTTTTTAAATATTTTTAGAAGAAAGTTGTTTAACAAATCTTCAATTGTGATATACAATCATTTACAGTTCAAATACACAAAAGATCATAGAGAAAATGATGTTGGTAGAGTCACTTCAGTTACAGAAAGGCCTGACATTCAACATGCTGTTTCCAGAAAAGATATTATCAGTGATGTAAGTTCATCACCATCATACGAAGCTCAAAAATTTCAATATTTTTTTAATAGTATGAGTACACACGCGAACATAGAGATAAGATATCAGAGGGTTACACTTTTACGCCAGATGCACCATCAATTCAGCACGCTGGTGAAGTAACAACATTACAAAGCGAGGTTAAATCCTTACTAAGCTGTCATCTTCACAAAATAAAATATTTAATAAATTTTGTAGCTTCAATATCGACGCAAATATGATAACATTGGTAAAGGTTGGCAAGTTGAAGCTTCACCTGCTATTGAACACTACAAAGAAGCCCAAAAGTTAACTGATAAGGTAACATGTTTATTTAACTGAATATTACAGACTATATATCTCCATCGTCAACTTTCCATCACTAATAATAGTTGAAAGTGGATTATTTTCTAAGTATAACATAAATTTCACTAACTTGAAAGCTTTTTTTGTATTCAGATCGATTACCAAAAGACAGCAAAAGAAATTAACTCTCGTGGTTCAATGGCAACGATGGATGAAGATCCGATCATGGTACAACAAGTCAAAGCTCAAAAGCTTCTTGATAAACAAGACTACAAGGCCGACTACACAAAAAATATGCAAGGAAAGGCTATGACTTACGATTTACATGGTACTTGTCAATTCGATCATGTTAAACGTGCAGAAGAAATTAAGAGTGATGTGAGTCAATCAGTTTATTCTGAATTTATTTATCTGAAAACTTTGTGATTTTAGTATCGATACCATGAAGATTATGAGAAAAAGGTGAAAGGTAAGGGAGCAGTAGTTTCTTCTGAACCATCGTTGGATGTTTCCCATGCAAAAGAAGCTACTAGACTTTCAAGTGATGTAAGTCAATTTTTTGTCTTAAATCAGTAATTGACTTGATTATAAAATGTAGAAAATATACAAAGCTGACTATGAAAGAACTATTAAAGGAAGAGGAGCCACTGTTACAAGTGAACCAACTATGTCACTTGCTTGTGCTCAAAAAGCTACTAAAATTGTGAATGAAGTAAGAATAAAAAGTTTTTAATTAAACACATTTACAATTTGTACAAATATTTGTTCCTCTTAGGCTAATTATCGACAAGATTTAAAAAGTATGACCGGAAAAGGTGCTTCTCAGATGCTAGATACTCCCGATCTAAGACGTGTAAAGAAAACACAAAAGATATACTCTCAAGTAAAATATGCAAAATTGTTGTTCATTTTTTTAAATATATTCATCATGTTCTCAAATAGCTTAAATTTTACTATAGATCAAAACCTAACCTTTAAAGTTATTGGCAATCATTCATCATTTGTTTAAAACGCTTATGTAAAATCAGACAGATCTAAACTAATATCTTTTGTATTAATTTGTTTGCTTAAATCTTGACTAGATTAACATTTTTCAATTTTATTAAATAGAATTCTTAAGAATGAAATTATAGATTTTAAAAATGGTTCAATTGTAGGTGGACTATAAAGCAGAAGCTGAAAAGTTGAAGGGCAAAGGAAGCCAGACAATGGTGACAACAGATACACCTGATATGAGACTCGTTCGTAAGAATCAACACAACTTTAGTGATGTAAGATTTTTATCACTTCACAATTTGTTCAGCATTCTCGTTTTAACGAATTCTTTTTCAGGTTTTATACAAAGATGTTAGAGAAAGAACCTCAATTGGATGTCTTGATACCCCAGCATATAGGACTGCTTTGAAAAATAGCAAAAATTTCAGTCAGGTTAATAAAAACTGCATGAAATTAAGAAATTAAAAAAGAACGATTTTTTTTCAAATAAATTGACGTTTTTATTGAAAAATTAGAACAAGTATAAACAACATATTGGAGTTCACAGTCAAGTTGAAGATATGAGAATGCAGCATGCTAGAAGTGTATCTCGAATTGCGGGTGACAACAACAACCGAAAAGCATCTTCAGCTTTGGGTGTGGCAAGTGATGCTTACTTGTCAAACAGTCGACTTCAAAACAGACCTCCAAGCGGTTTCACTAAAGGTAAAAGTGAAATAAAATGATCACTTTACTAAAATCGACCTCGTCTCTGTAGACTTTGCAACAAATGGGACAGCTGGTGGGTTCCTAAAACATAGCGAGCCGGCAAGGTCTCAGACAGCTTCAGGTTGGCGTCAAGCAGTTATTGGCCGACCGCAATCAGCTCAGGGAGTCAACGAGGCGATAAATGAAGCTCGATCAAGATCTAATCAAGGTTGGCGCAATTTACAGCGTCCACGGTCCGCATCTGGACAGCGTCGTCGCTATGGTTATGGATACGAGCCGGAAGTGAATAATTACAGCGATTGGTCTCGACCAGCTTCTGGTAATAGATGCAACAGCAAGTATACATGATTAGTTGATAAATCTACTTCAGCCTCAGGTCGTGAAAGCGTTGCAAGCAGCACTGGATCTCAACACAAAGTGATTGTTGAGTATGACTTGACACGTGGTGAGAATCGCGTGCTTACACCAGGACCAGCAGTGCGTGAGCCTCGTTCAAGAATACCTCCTGAAACTCTTCAATATTCTATTTTTACAGATAAAACATCGAGCAATGTACAATTACGAGGCTACAGCTCATGATGAAGTTAGTTTCAATGCAGGTGACGTCATCATAAACGCGATGAGTATTGATGATGGTAGCTGGATGCTGGGAACAGTTGTTAGATCAGGTTTGTCGGGGATGCTGCCTTCTAACTACGTCAGGCCAATTGCTGGTTGATTACGTGATTTTTATTATCTGTAAATAAAGATGTAAATAGATTTTGTACTCAGCTAACTTCATGAACTCTTTTATTAGATAATTGATCTTATTCATCTAAAAAATTGTTTTTCACATTCTGCTAATTTCATGTCACGTGACTTTGCCACTCAGTAATCTGTTTACTTGAGTTGATTTAATCTTTTAACTTTTACTTCTTTCATCCTTGTATTGCGAATTAAGATTTTTATATAAACAATTTTTGCAACTTTTCAGCATTATAGCAAATAAACTCAAATAATTGCCTGCACAAATAGTGGTTTTGTAGCTGCAAAAATTTTAAAGTTTTACAAAATATTGAAGTTTAAAAAGCAAAAAATCAAGCTACAAAAAATGCTGCATTCAGAAAAAAAGTTGTTTTTGAAATCAAAATTGCTGCCAGTTTTTAAGATTTGAATAACTTGAAAACAAAGAGTTGATGAAAAGTCTGTAGAAAAGTCAAGTTTCTGACAAGACTTAAAATAAACAGTACAATAATATTTACTGAATCTTAACAAGAACTTGAAAACTCATCAATCATGTCAATTTAACTTAGAAAAAGAAAATAGAGCTTCTAGCTTGTCTGCGCGGAAAATATTTATCATTTCTTTTTTAAGTCTACCAATTCAAATCTGTAGATAACTATAAAAACGTAACTTTTACTAATTGTTCAATTAAATATTAATAATTACTTATTCAAAATTGTTGTATATTAAACTTTTTAGCCAGATATTTAAACTATTTATCAAAACAAATAAAATCCTATTTTTTAATGTAGGTGAAGGTTTAGATGATCTATTTACCTCACACAGTTTATTCAATTTAATAAAAGGAAAGTTTTAATGTTTTTATGAAATATGTAAAAAGGTAAATTTGAAAAACAAATTTATCTATGTCTGTTTTTTTTAACAAATAGTTTAACCAAACAGAAAGCTTAAAAAATAGAATTTGAAAGAACAAATTTATCTAGACTATCTATCAACAGCTTAGATTGTTGAGATTTTGTATCAAAAAGTCGATAACGTCACAGTTCTCTCATGAGATAATATTCAAAATCTTTTGTAATAACAGCTTCAATTGACTAATGCTCTTTGTCATTTTTTACAACTCTATTTTTTTTAATTTTCAAGTGATGTAATCATTACTTAACCTTCATTAGTTCACCCCAAAAATTATGTGAAAAAGTTTTTTTTTAACTGGCGAAGTTATTTCAGCCAATCTCAATGATAAACATCAAATTGAAATCGCTGCAAAGTTTTTTATCAACCAAAGAAAGTGCAAATTCATTTATAAATTAAACATTTGAAAGAGATTGTTTGGCAGCAAAACTGTATTTCACATAAACACTTTATTGAAATAAATAAAGTTATTTTGAAATGAATAAAGATATAAATAACACAATAAATGTGTCTGTGTAGAAAAAAGAGGGTACTAACACATAATTAAAAGTAAGTACATAAGTTTGTAGCTTTATTTCTTCTCGTGAAAGTATTCACAATTAAAGTTTTGTTTCCAGCTATGTAAAAGTTGAAAATATTTTTGGAAATTCATCTAGTCAATGTAAAACTATAATGATTTGTTTAACAAGATAAATGTTTCATAAATCTACTTCTACATAACTTCAAATACTCAGTTACCTAAAATTAATAAATTTAATACTTGTTTGAAAATTAAACAATTAAACAAAGTTTAAAAATTTACAAATATATAGAGATGATAATAATTAAAGAATCTTATATTGGAACTAAAGTTTTAACTTGACTAGATTTGTGTAAAACTACAAAATAGACAATTAAGAAAGAGATCTTTAATTTTCATGTAATTAACTGTTTCTTCCCATGTTTGAGAAGTAACACAACTAATAATATCTACTGTTTTGAATTTCAAAATAATTCAGCAAATATTAGCCGAAGATTTTCAACTTAAAACTGTTTTAAAATAATATGCAAACACAATCCATAAAAGAAAACAAACAATAAAACTATTTGGTGATAAAAAACGTTATCATGTGATTAATTTTGCAATTTAGTAATTTTCTAGCAAACTGGATATTAAATTAATAATAATGATGATAATGATTTTGATTTGTTGGTATTTGAGTAAAGTTTAATAAAATCCTGATTTAATCAAGCCTAGTTTAAAAAATCTTAAAATGTCTAATTCATATAAACGTATTTTTTAGTGGCATAGAATTTTTCCCATTTTTAAACTAAAGAAGTTATGAAAAGACAAAATTGTTGTAATGAGGTTTATATTAATACCTGTTACAAAAACTTTACAAAAACACGAGATAAAGCAAACTGTCAATACAAAATCATATGCTGGATCGAAATATTTATCGCTTAGAAAAACAGAATCATTTTTACGCTTGAATAATACTTGTGTCAAACCAAGTACTTTTTAAAAGAAAATCTTTCTGTAAAAATTGTTTCTCACGCCTACATTCGTCGTTATGCCTGATTGCACATAGGTCAGGCCAAAACAGCTTGTGGGGTATACATTTGAAAAGAATGGAAATATAAGATCTACAGTTATTTACTTATGTGTTGTAACTATATAAGAGCCCTAAATACATTATTTCACGTAATTCAATTCCATTTTATATGAAATAACATTTTTTTAAGTATTTGTTCTACTAAATTTAACTTTTAAGTTAAGAAATTTTATGGAAAGCTCCATTTTACAAACTGCCTTATATAATCACAAGTAAAAAGTGAAAAAAAAGCTAAGAAATTGTTTTCTAGAATTGGTTGAAATATGTAAAATTTTAAATTAATTAGAATAATTAGTACAAAATTCAAATAATGAAAGTCAACTTCTTTATAAAACTAAACTCAATTTCATTAAAAAAATGTTATAAACTTCATCTGTAACTAACTTATTTACTTAAACAAACAATTTCATTTAAAATATTACGTCAAACCTTAATAGTTTAATCATTAAGTGCTTGATTCAAGTTTCAACTAAATTTATATTTTCTTTTATCAGAATAAATTTAAAAGAAAACAACTCATAAAAGCATATTTTAAATTAAATTTTAAAAACACAAAATATGTGTATATTGAACAAAAATGATTTGAATGAGTTTTGAATGTAATCATCAAAAAATCCTAAGATAATGATTTTTCAACGCTGAAATAATTGTAACTTAAATCCATAAACAAACGAAAAATGATTTTTTATATATTTTATGTTTGCTAAAATTTCGCTTAGTAAAGAAACTTTAATATTGTATTAGTTTTTCGGGTATATTATTAAAAAATATTGATATTTTAACCAAAACTTACCCATTTCCATAATTTTGAGATGATTTTTTTAATTATAGCAATGATAGATAATTAAACTGTCTTTATATAGTCATTAGCAAAGTACATAAATTGTTTAAAAATACTTATATTAATGAGTAAGACAAACAAAATTTTGTCAATTATTTGGTAGAAGTCTTAAGCAACAAATTAAAGCTCAAGATAATGCCATTAAAATTAATTAATTTTAAGTGTAGCTTCAAGTATTATACATCATACTTTTCTATAATATTAAATCAACTAATTTCGTACCTTCTTTTAAAAAATCAAGCTTCCATTCTTATACCGTGTACATTAGTTTTACAAAGTTTGATTTCTCTAGTTTATTATGTGTTTGTGATTCATACAACATAGGTAGTTGATTTTGGATTTCAATATTTTTGTACGTTTATCTACTTATTCAAGAGGTCGTTTTTAATAAATAAAAAGCCTCATCAAAATTCTGTATCTGTTGATTTAATCACTTTATTTCTAATGTCACTTTCCATTTAAACAGTCCTTTACATCTGCTGATTCATTGTTTTTGTTACTACAGCTTACTGAAGCGTATAAAGCTGCTATATTTTATTTCAAATAATTAAAGTGTAGTTTCTACATAGAAGTAGATTTGAAATAAGTTTAAATTTGGTAGAAAAAATACATGTCTCATAAAATTTCAAATGTTTCAATGGTTTCTAATTTGCATATGTTAGAATTAATTGCAAAACTGTTTTAATATTGATTTTTTACTTTGAGCTTCATGAGCAAGTAGTAAACTATTTATTAAGACTTTTATATCAAGAAAGAGAAATAACTTTATCATGATATTTTCAAGCTTGCAAACTTCAAATTTCTTTGGTTTAATATAAAGTGCTTAAGAATTAATTTGTTAATTAACTTTTACTTATTTTGAGTTTATCTACAAAAACTCTTGGTAACTTATTATATAAAAGTTTTAATTAGAAAAATCTTCACATATGTTCTTATGCATGCATTTGCACATTTTTTATTTAGTTCTGTTTTTTTATGTTAGTTTACATTCCATCGTCAGAACTAAATTTTCAAACAGGTAACACTCAAATAGTTTAATAGTTTCCTTAAGTTTGTCACAACCTTTAGAATAGCTGGCTAAGAAGTAAGCTCAAAAAAATTGCAAAGAAAAAAATTATTAAAATTCAATAAGAATGCCGCATTAACACCTTACAACTCGATAACTTAGATATGATGAAGTAAGTTAGAAGTAATTTTTGAGCTAGGCTACAATCGGATTAATCATTTTTCATTTATCTTAAAGTTTTTGTATTTTTTATATGTTTGAAAGAAAAGTGGGTTGTGTAGTATTTGAGTATAACTAAAAGAGATAGTTTGATATTTAAAATGAATTATCGCTTTTCTTACCTTTCTAAAATGTTTTTGTTAAAAATATAAGCTAACTAGAGTTTAGAATTTATAATTTAATCAGTTATTAATGATAGTTTAGCAACTATATTCTACAAAGTTTGTTTGTACTCTTTTAGGAAAAAAAGATTTTATTAATTTTCTTATTTTATCGTTAATTATTTCTTGACAAATATTTTCGCTATTAAATAATACAGCAAATAGAAAAATAAATAAAAAGAACAAGTTTCTTTAATTGGTATTTATTCATTGGAAAAACTTACTGAACTTTGTATTATTGAGTTACGAAATCAGAAAAATTCAGTAATTCAAATTACAATGTGTGAATAAGACTTCAATAAAACTGTATATTGACCTATTCGTCATTTAAGCAAACTTCATGTAAATTGCTACTTTCCTAGGTTTTCTGTAAATTGTAAAAATAAATTCTCTTTAATTTCATTAAGAGTTTATTACTAGAATTGCAGTTTTTATAACCTATTTCTACAAAGTATTCTTTTGTTTTCTTGACACAAATAACCATTTATAAATAATAAATATCTCTAGAGAAGTCTTAAGGAAACCATTAACCCATTAGTAAATATGTTTGAATTTCCTCTCTATATTTTTAAGACAATACTTCTTTGAAACGCTACTGAAAAATACAAGCAATAATTACACCACAATAACAACTTTTTTAAATCTCAAGCTCATTATAAAATAGAAAGAACCAAATGAAAAGGCAATATTTGATATTTACTGAACAAGTTTCTTGTGGTAAAAAGGAAGCCTTTGAAACAAATGTGTAAAATGACTTTTATAATTTTTCTTCTAGTAAATATGTTGAAATTTATTATTAAAGTCAATTCAGCAAAAATTGAGTTGAGTTGAATTTTGTAAACTGAGAGAACTTTAGATATTGAGTAATTGATAATGTTTTGTATTTTGTTAAAAACTTCTTAATGTCTTTAAGCTTTCTTTGGTCAGCTCTATTTCATTTGAAAATTATTTTTTACAATTCTTTCCTTAGCAAGCATTTTTAATTTAAAAATAAGAAAATTTCAAATTACGCTTATACCCTAACGACTTAAAGCTTCTTATTAAAAAATCCACAAGAATAATTTCAATGAATTCAAATCCTATTTTTTTAAAAAGATGTAGCAACAAAAAAATTGGCCTTTGAAATAGCAGAAGAGTAGTTAGAATTCGTAAGAGTCAATAAACTATTCAATTGCGCGGACAATAATCATTTTGAGCAGAAAATTTACTGGCAAAATTGGAAATATTTTAGCTTTCATTGTTATTAAGTAGAAGAGAGAACCTTTGAACAAACACCTTGGCTAAGTGAATGATGCAGTAAAGAGAAAGAGCTTTCCGTTTACCTCATGAAATTGTGGTACCGATAGGCCACATATATTTGCATTATCAGAATTACTATATTAATCTCGCGAAGCCAACCAATTCCAGTCACGTTTCAAATGGCGCCGTAGTGTAAAGCAAAATAAGATAAAGACTTCTTCATTTTTTCATTTTTCTCATCGTTAGAAAGCTATTTACCAGCTTTCCCTAAGTAAAGCAACTTAATTTTTTTCTCATTTTATAGAAATGTAAAATTTCTTTAAGCTTTTCTTTAGAATTTACTTTAAATATTTCTTTGTATGCTCTAAAGCTGCTGGTTTTGTGATGGTCTTTATCTTAATTGTCATCAACTTTGTTAGTTCAAAACATGAACTATTTTACAATCTTAAACCACATTGATATTAAAACAGACAAACATTTATAGTTTGACAATTGACTAATTGAAATTTCACACTTCAGTTTATGCTTTATTATATTTTAATCAAAGCTTTTAATAGTTTATTGAGTTATACTTATCGGTTTGCAACCATAAAAAATCAATTAAGTCTTCTCTATTTCACTTCTGTCAAATGGAATAATTGATTTTAACTCAAATTAACGGGAAAAATTTTGGCCTGACAAAAAGTTTTATTTTAGCTCAGTGAAGTTTCATTTGTGAAATTTTTAGAAAACATGAAATTTATAGTTACATCTTAATTACAGAGTGTTTAGTTGATGATTTTAATAATTTTGTCACTGAGCTAATATTTATTGAAAAGTACAACGTTTCCTAAAGTGAACTACAATTTAATTAAAATAATATTATCTACAATCAATTAAAGTAACAAACAGTTTGTTTGTTTTTCTATCTTAAAAAAACTTTGCAAGTAATTCAAACCTTCCAACTGAAGTTATCACAAACAACTTTAAGAACAAAATTGAAACAACACCATTGAAAAGTTTACTAAAAGGCGGAAGAATAAAAAAGAGAAAACACAAAGAACATTGAAGAGACATTGTTCACCAAATATTTTTGATCGATTAACATTTGCAAGATTAAAACTTATCAGTATTAAACCAGGGAGGGTAAAAACTTTTAAGGAACAGCAATCAATCATAAAGATTTCCTGCTTCAGAGTACGATCTTTTTGTTGGCTTAACATTCAATATAGAGCTCGAATAGGTACCTATGTGTAAAGTAGCTCTATTTTGCAATATTTTACAATCGATGTCAAAGTTTGGTGTTAGTTTTCTTCCTTGGATCCATTTCAACTGTCAGTATTTAATAAAAAGTATTGAAATTTTAATGTATAAAAATCTATTTGGTCATCAATCACAAAAGCAATATTTTCTTCAAATGCACAAAGATGACAATTATAAGTTTACGTGTGAATAAAAGATAAACTGGGTTAGATAAAGATGTAAAATTGATAGAAAATGCGTACTAAATGAAAGATGAGACATATAAAGACGTCATGTTGTCAATTGATACCGACTACTTATTGAAAAGAGGAATTCATAAAAGTTTAGCTAGTTGTTGTTACCTTAAATTTTGAAAGTATCCTAAATGTTTTAAAATCAACTGAAAGTTAAATGGCAATTTTCTACTGTTGCAAACCTCATTGATAGAAAAGTCATTAGTCTTCACATTAGAAATTTCCTCTTCATTTCTTTATCATTTACAGCTGAAGTACAATTGAGTTAGAAGGTGTATTGTCAGTGGCACTTCTCTCTTTCAGTCACTTAAGCGCTTTTTTACGTAACAACAATCGATGGTAAAACAATTTCCATTTTAGTCTATCAATCAAGATAAGAAAAATCTGTCAATATTTATTACAACTTCTTATATTGAATTCTGATTCCAGAAATCGCTTCGCCAGAAACTTCATGTAAAAAATTATTTAATTTGTAAAGTAGTTTAATTACTGTTTATAGTATCTATATTTGGGCTATACCTCAGCAATTTGCCTGAAAATTTTATTAAACGCATGTAAAGACAGAGAAGATTGAATTTTTATTTCCCAGTAATATGTAGCATACTTGTATTTACTTTGTTATCATATCAATAACACCAGCAGATATTTAATTAAATTAGAGACTCCTATTTCATTTACACTGTTTATCGATCTTTTTTAATTTAAAATGTTTTTATAATAGCAGAAAACACGAGATTTACTTTTATCTATTTCTTAGAAGAGTCAGAAAACGTTAGTTTACAATTATTAAACTAAATCACCATGACCTGTTTTTGAAAGGAAAATTATATTCTTCTATATGAACGAGTACATCAAAACACATTAAAGCTGCTGATCAAAGTCAAATATTTTTCTTGAAATGTAAACCACCCAGTAGTCAAATGTAAATACCGGAACAATACCATTTCTAATAATCTGGGATAATAATAAAAAACGACGAAAATTGGCTGAAATTATAAGAAACAAAAAATTAATTGTACTTTTACTGCTGAAACGTATTGGATATGTGATTTAAAAATCATATTGGCTCTATTTGTGACTTACATCAAGTCTAGTACCGTATTTTATGCCACTGTAGGAAGCAGTAACAACTTAATCCCCGATACAAACGAAAAGAACTTTTTAAATCTCGAAGATTATATCTAAAATTCAGCAGTCAAAATTGTTTTAAATAATAATAGTAATAGCAGTTGGTGATCTTCCGATTGTACTACTATTTATCTTAATTAGTCAAAATATTTTGCTAGTAAATGTCAACCACACAAGAAGAGAAGTAAAAGACAGTGATCAGTTTAAACTGCTTGGATGACGGTCAAGCAACGTTTACAAAGAGTTGAAAGTCGCAGTTACAATCGAATGGATGTAGACTCATCATGTTGATGTTGAGTCACTGATGACGTCATTGAGATATGTGCAACTAATTTGTGGGTGTAAGTCATTTCTATTAATGTAATCGTAGTCTAGTAACCATTTCAACTTTTGTACAGCCAAAAAGTAGACAATTTTTTTGTAGCAAATTTTGCTTTAGAATTTTGTTTTATTTAGAATTTATTTATTTATTTTTGATTTGAAAAATAGAATTTTATACAATAAACTTTATCATAATGATGACGATGAGTTTAGATAATTTTACTCAAATAAAGTACAATAGTTTACTTAGCAAAAAATATGATCAAAACTCAGCGTATATTTGAACATTTAAAGCTTTGTGCTAAATTTAGAATATTTTTTCAAAAGCAAGTATAGAAGATATTAATAAATTCTTTCTGAGTTATATATAAAAACTTATATGTGTATTCTGACATAATTTTCCAGCTCAGTATAATGTAGTGATAAAAAGAGTAGAAACTTCAAAAATTATTTATAAATGAAATTAAAGTTGCCTTTTTCTTTTGTGTTCTTTGCTGCAGCTTTTTAAAAAAACTGATTTAAAAAGAATTCAGCTTTTATAAAACTCTCAATTTTAAATAGTAGTTTGTTTCTATCATTATTATGAACGATACTTTTCTATTGTAACTTGAATCTAAATTAAAACAAAAAATAGATGAATAAATTATTTATTAATAAGATTTTTTCATATTTATACTTGATCAGAATTAAGCATCAGTAATTACAAGCAAGTTTGAAAATCTTTTATAAGACTGGCATCATAAATTGTAAATAATATAACTAAGACGTTTGATAAGTTTTATTAAATTACAAGAGTCTTATAATTTGTTCAATTTGTAATAATACAATAAAGTTAATTAAAGTTTACTTCTTACAAGAAGTAGAAATTTATTAAACATTTGCATTTATATGCAATAACAATGCTCCCAATTAAAACTTATTTAAAAAATAGATCTTATTATAACTTAAACTTAAACCTTTTACTTAAACGTTTGGTTAATCTCAACATTTTTGTGATCCAATTTTCCGCAACATTATCTTAGAATCAGTTTCTCTAATGTTTTCATATCACCAATAACAAGATTTTCAACATCTGATCTTGAAATTGAAGCAATTCTATTTGATATACAGTTAAAAGACATATGCCTGAAAACTATATGATTCACTAGTTTTTGCTTTCTCTAGTTTATGTATATAAACCTTTAAAACGTTGTCATTTTAATCACTACATGCACCCTTATTTGTTGTTGGAACTCTTTAGTTGTATCTCTTATTTACTGACGCATACTTTTATTTTTCTTTGCGATTACTCAAAAAAGTCTGTCAATCTTGAAATCTCTATTTTTTCTTCCATACAAGGTTGTCCTATGACATAAGCTCTAGACTAATCTGTTTGGGCACAAATATATTTTTCATTGTAAGTAATTTTAATTGAGCTCAGTCATTAATTTTAAACAAGGCTAGTCAAATTGATTTTATCTCAAACCTGAAAAAGTCATTCTAAGAATGGTTATTGAGAGAAGAACTTTTGTTTGACAAGTTTTAACAAAACCAAGTAATTACCTATAAATTCATGGTGAAAATTACTAATATTCCTGGTTGTGAGTTGATTTATTTTCTGTCTACTGCATTTCAGGCCGATAAGCTAATTTGTTGAGCATAGTACACTTTTGCTAGCCTATTTTCTTTGTGCTTGCCAAAAGTCTTAGATGCCAAAAAAATATATTTTAGTAGTTTGGTAAAATTAAAACAGCCAAGCTAAATTGCACCTAGAATTAAAACGGTCGCTAAGAAATATTTTTATTATCCTTATAAATAAGCACCTAAAGAAGAATTGCTAGTTTCATTTTATACTTCAATTCATTTTGAGCTGAGATAGTATTCAACAAGTAATTAAATGACATTTATATTGTTTTTGACTACAAAATACTTTTAATCTATATTTTTTTCTATTTTTTCAAGCGAATGGTAGTCTTTCAAGTAAGCTACTGATCTATGTAAAGCATTAAATTCGTTAATTTTTGTTTTTTACTCTGCTAAGTAGTACACTTATTGAAACTACATATACACATGTTTTATTATAGCATAGTTCTTATTTAGAATTTTACTAGCCGAAAATAAAGCAGCAAATGTCATATAAGAAAGGCAGCTGTAATCTAGAAGCTCTTACTTTCATTATTTTTCATATTCCATTTGTTTTCTATTCAAGCAACATATTTTATAAATGCACACTCCACTGTGTTAAGAATTTATTTAAATGAGTTTCAGACAAATACTTATGTGTAGTACAAAAGAAGTATTTACTTTAAAACATCAAAAAACAAATTCATAGTTGAAAATTTCTAAGGAAAAATAAATGAATATATTGTAATAAAACAATTGAACATTATCTAAATTGTATTTTTTTCTTTCGAGTTAATTAAAAATTAAAGTTAATCACTTTAACATTTGACAGATTAGTATGTACATGCTCTATCAAGCTTATTCATAAATCTTTTTTACAAAGGTAAGATTTGATTATTATTGATAATTTTTTGATTTAATAAGAAATGTATTGGTTAACTATAGAATAATAAAGTTCTGTATTGTTTACTACTAAATCATTCACTGCATTAATTGTACGGTTTAAAACAAAGATTCACTTACTCCTATATTGTTAGGAAACAAGTAAAAGAATTGAACAAACTTTTTAAATACATTTCTATTCATTCAAAAACGTAATATAAAATTAAAATTGATATAAATGGAAATATCTAATAAATGCTGTTTATACCATGTTAAACTTGGATAAAAAGGTAATTAATAATAAAGTAGATACTGTAATTGACATACTCATGGTAAAGTAAACTAAATTAGACATTGAAATTGAAAATCTTTTTTATTCAGATTTATGATTACTAAGGGTTAATAAGGCTTAAGTTTACGTAAAATCCTCAAGAGACACAAAGGACTGTTCTGTTACGTTTAATCAGAAAATAGAAATTACATAATTTATTCCGTAAATCATATTCGTCCAAGCTAAAGAGTAAAAGAAAACCAGACACAACTTTATTATTATTAAGTTGCTTTCCAAGTGATTTCATCAACTTTTTTCTTTGCTTTACATATAGGAATCCATTTCTATTCAGATTCTTTCAAAGATTTGATATTTTGGTGACACTTATTTGTACTCTTTCTTACTTGATTTGAATATGAATACATTTTTTAAGTTTGAGAAAATTTGAACCTTAAACCTAGCAGCCAGATAAGATTTTTGTTTAAGTACCAAAACGACTGTACAGATAAACACAATATAAATTAAAAGCTAGTTAAGTGTGCTCTTTTCTCCTAAGAGACTTTGCATACATTAAATACAGACAAATTAACTGTATTGTGGAAAATCGTTAACTTTTACCTTTTACTTTTTATTACATTTCTTTTAATGCTTTCAAACTTATTAATGTTTAACTGATATCTTAAGTTTATCACAGTTGTTTTCCTAAGTTAAAAGAAGTGGGATACAATTTATAGCTTCTATTGATTAGATTGTTTTTCTTTAAACTGTACAATCTCAAAAGCATCTTTAAGCCATCCCTAATTAAGCTTTGTTACAGTAATTAAATTAACTAAAATTACAATAAAACGTTATTTAATTTTCTTTCTATAAGCTTCTCAAAAACAAGACTCACAGACTAATTTAGTTTACTAGTAAAGCTTAGCAGACAAATTTGCAGCATTTAATCTTCTTTGTATTCAATATTACAAAACATATTTATTTTTACATTTAAAAGATCAACGATGATTTTCAATGAGCTAGGTGACATAGAGGCGGTAAAATCATGATAAGAACTTTTTCACTGATAGTCTTAATGATCTAAATCAGCACCAGATCATTTTTAAATAGAATCAATTTGTAATCGATGATGAATTGTCAACATTTAAACATTTCAAACAAAGCACCATAAGGAAATGTTGCCTCTTTTCATCAAATTAAATCTGTGAGTGATGCTGCATGAACTTTTACTTTAATTTGACTGGGCACTTCATCTCATGTCTATTTAAAAATGTTTAATCATGATTTTATACCACGTGATTGCGTCATAAGGACCGACACAAGCTTCGATTTTACGCTTCAGTGATTTTGAAACATTCAGCTATTACCTAATAACTGAAAATAATCCAGTAAATCTCATTAATTAACCGATATTTTCACTTCACCAGATCATAAAAAGATCACGTGAACTTAATAGGTTAATGGGGACTCTTGCTTTTAGCTAAAACTTTTTTATCTTATTTCAATTTTTGTGTCAACCAAGAACAGTTTCCCTATTTTCTTATTTTTATTTTTAGTTAAATTGAAAATGATAATTAACAATAACCGCTGAATGTCTATTGGAAGAGTCAGTAAACTGCAAGACAGGAGAGAACCTCAGACTTCTTCTTCTTCTTCGTTTCCCACGGTGTATTGACAAAGCTCTCAGTTTTCAGTTTATCGAGAAAAAATGCACAACCTTGTTAGGCTAAGCTAAAAAAAAGAAAAAAAAAACTTTTAGTGATTTGTTAGAGCCTGGCTGGTTGACTGTCTGTTAGAGGCAGCTTTAAATTTTGCAGTTGTTTTATTTTTGATTGTATCTTTCAAGATTATTTTGGTAGCAGCTTAACTTTGAATGATAATTTAACAAGTTAAGATCGGCTTTTGTGTAAATACAAACTTATCAAAGTATTTTGAGAATGTGTGTTCTTTTTTTCTAGTCATTCTATACTTGAAGCTGAGCTACATTAATAATTCATTGATTATTCCTAATGGAAAATAAAGTTACTGCTTAAATTTTGAATTTATCTAATAAAGTATCCAAAAGAAATGAGATAAAAGTTTCACATTATGTATTTTTATCACAAAGTATTTATACTTCAACTTAAGGCCATTACAAATCATTTATTTTGAAATTTGTCAGTTTCTTAACATTTAAATTATTAATTTTAAGGATTGTTTAAGTTAACAGAGTAGCTGTGAAAAATATATGTAACACTACCTACTATTCACACTGCAAACGTCATTAACTTCTGTTCATATTCTTTTCTATCAAAAGATTTTACATAAATGAAAGTTTTATGAATGAGATATAATACTGATGTCATTGAGTGCTTTTGTGGCTTGAAACCTTTTTTTCGAAGTTAGAACTTACAGGAAGTAATAAAGAATGAAACTTTAAAATACAAACTTAAGTTTCTTTTTTCCACACATTTTAATGAAAACAAATAAAAATGTCCTATCTCATCGTTAAAACTTGTTTAAGGATAATGAGTCTTCATGTTATTGTTCTTATATCGTGTCGAAATTTCTATACTTTTGTAATTTTATGCTTACTACACACAAAATTATAAATCAGTTAGTACAAAAAAGTCAAAATGTGAGAGTAAAAAGCAATTATTTTCTTATAAGTGATACTAAGCTTCGATATAATTACTAAAAAATTAGTTTATAAAGCCTTATATTATTTCAAATGATGATTTACTAATTAACAGCTTATGAGGTTTTTATATTAATTCATAATTGCATTTAAAATTTGAGTTAGTTTTAGATAATTCTTTTCTAACGCAAGAAGCTAAAAGTGATAATTACAAAATTATCTTTCAGACAATTTTGTTATGAGTTGACAGAGCTTGGTATAGTTCAATCAGTTTGCGTTTCTATAAGTCTTGCAGCAAACAACAATTATTTATTTTTCGACTTTTACATTGCATATTTAATTCTGTAGTTCAAATGCACTTGTAGTTTTTGAATTTCTAGCAGTATTCTTGTCAACAATTTACAATTAAACTAAGGTTATTTCAATGTAGATTATTTTCTTTAACGTGTACTTAGCTCACTGTTAAACTTCTAACAAGTAATATATATCAGTCGATTATAATTCATTATATTTAACACAATTCTCATCTTAAAGTAAACTAAAGATAAAACGAATCGAAATTTATTGATTAGGACATTGTTTTATGAAAAATGGTTATTCACTAAAGGACGATTTACTCGTTAAAAGCCAAGAGATTAACTTATAATAACTTATAATCAAGAGTTAAAGTTTTATCATTTTTTCTTTTGCAAATATCTTTAAAAGGATAATCTACAAATTATCTTTCTGAAAAATCCGCTATGATTTAGTTAACACTATCATTTTTAGTACTTTATGTTTTTTTTTTAATTCTGATAGCATTCCGTATTTATTTTTCTTTCGATTTTAGAATGCGACTTTAGTCTTTTAGATCAAACTTCTTGTATTTTTGAATTGCTTAGTTGTATTCTTATCAACGATTTACAGTTTACTTCATGTTATTTCATTGAAGGTTTTTCCTTTAAAGTGTACTTAACACTGATGATTAAGTTTTAACAAGTTGAACGACAAAAAGATAAAAACTAAAATTGTCCTAAAAGAATCTCTTAGTAATCTATGAACTGGTGGAGGTAAAAAGTAATGAGGATTAGTAGATTAGCAAAAAGCGTGATCATTGTACAGATCCTTCTTACTATATCTTTATTTGCTCTTGCACGGGGTTATGATAGCGGGTTCACTCGATCTCATATATCATGTGTTACAATTCCTGACGACTTAAAACTCTGTCACGATGTTGGCTACAAGCTCATGGTCTTACCCAACCTACTTCGCCATGAAACTCTTCATGAAGTCAAGCAACAAGCGTCTAGTTTTGTCCCACTGGTCAAGCAAGATTGTCATAAGCATGCCAAAATTTTCCTCTGTTCTCTCTTTGCACCAGTTTGTTTAATAGAAGACAACTCTGCTGTACAGGGAGCCATACCACCATGCCAATCCTTTTGTCGGTCTGTAAAAAACCAGTGTCTTCCTCTTATGCAAGATTATACCTTTGATTGGCCAGCAATGCTTAATTGCAGTCAATACACTGACGATGACCCATGTGTTAAAGTGAACGAAACAGAATCAATAACAGCAACACCGCAATCTTTACCATCCAAACGTGAGTTTTTTTTTAACTATTTATTCAAATGTAAGTTTAAAATTGTAATAATTATCATAAAAACTAATCAAAATACTCAGTTAAATATAATAATATATAAAGTGTAGTCCATAACTTCGAAAACTTGAGGTGGATTTTTGATATTAGTCTTATCAAACAAAAGTTTTTAAAAAATATAAATTTTAGCTAAATTGGTTTTGTGGGTTAAATTTGTAACTGTTTTTAGTGTTATTAGTTACGATGAGCTTGGCAAAACTTTCTCCGTTTCTCTGTTATTAGTTCTAAAACAACAAATATACATATATATATATAAATAGTTATTTTTAAGTTGCCAAAAAATGATTTTCAAAATATTTGAATCTTCTTAAAATAAACAAAATCATTTTTTCTCTTTTAGCTTCATCAAGATTTTTAGAATAATTCTATATGAAAAACTTACCTTGTTTCATAACTGATCTTTAAAAAGTGATTGTATAACATGCGAGTAAATAAACTTTTTTTCAAGGAATCGAAATCTTGAGAATGATGTAGTTGATTTAATGTGACAAGAATATTTTTATTTTTTACTGTTATCAAAATTCTGAAATATCTATAAATATATCAATCAAAATTTTATAAAATATATCTAAAAATTATATTTTATTTAAATTTAGTAACCTAGGTTAAATAATGCAAGCAGTATAATAAAACTATTTCAGTTGATACTCCAAAAAATTAGTCTTGTTTTGGATAAAAAAAATTGATTCATTTCTGTTTAAAGTATAAAAAGTTTATTTCAACTTATCCCAGATGGTTTTGTCATCGACTGAATCAAAATCATATGATCAGTAACTTTTACTTAAAATTAATTAATTAAGTTGATTCAAGTAACATAATCTAAATCACATTAGAAAATATAATTCATTGCTTTTTTTAACAAGTAAGCTTAAAAAGTAGAGAATATTTTTAAACAACAGTAGAAAGCTGAAAACTTGTTAAAATAAAGTAATACTTCAAAACCTTATTAGCTAAATTACATTTTAGTGTTTTACATGATACTTCAATAAAAAAACTAATCATATTAATTTAAAGGTAGTAGATTTATGGTTTCCTACTTTAATGAGATTGAATTGAAAATCGGTTTTCAACTTTCGTTAGCACTATTATTTTATCCAAAAAATAACCTAGACACAAATAAAAATAAGCTATCAATCAATGACTATATTTTAATAACGTTTACTTTTTTTGTTTGTGTTTAAATAACGTTTTACCAAGCTATATTGTTTTATTTGTTAAGGTAAATTTATTAACGGCTTAAAAAATTAAAGCACAATATTAAATACTTCTATTAAATATTTTTACTCATAGTTAAAAATCTCATGTAGTCTTTAATTCACAGCAAACCCGATATGTGCGCCTTGCAGAACTCAACTAGATAGCTCACTCTACGATAATTTCTGTGCAAGCGAATTTGGTAAGTTCCATTTTTGTTAACTTTTTCTTAAGAGTAAATTTTGTTTTATTATATTTATTAGATTACATTTTTATACGATTGTATTTTTTTGTGTAGAAGTTCTTTAGAAATTATTCTTCTTTTGTAAAACTTTTTATAGTAGATTAAAAATTAAATGTTAAATTTAAGAAATATAAACCAGAGTTGATTATAAAATTCAAAAAACTCTGTTTTCTAATTTTACTTTCGCCTGATAATCAGATATTACAAAAAAAATAAAATTGATCTGTAGAAGTCTTAAATTTTCTTTTCTTTCACGAAACTGTTCAGTTTTTTGTCTTTTAAACTCATTCAGATGACGTTTAACTGTTTGTTTGACTTTAGAAATTAAAGTTGATCTAGAAATGTTTTGTTAATACTTTATCCTTCAAAAATGATTGTCGATTTAAAAATAACTACGCATGTTCAAAAACAGATGTTTTATGAACGTTTCAATAATACCAGGTTCATACTTTGTCAATTAAATAATACTTTCTAACAAAAGATAATTATAACACAAAAACTTGGAAAAAATATTTACAAAGTAAACACTGTTCAAGCTGTTTTAAATACAAAATGACATCTACAAAATTGATTTACAAATCCTTGAAAGGTCTTCATAAAAATGTCTTTAAATCATTTTGTCAGCACATTAATCCCAGTTATTCTTTATTTGCATAACACACCTGCGCAATCCCATGCTCTCAAACTGGCTAATTTTACGTGCCGATCTACGCTATTTAAAATAAATAGGTTTTGTAATTTCTTAAAACACCGGAAGGGCAAGCTGTGAGAAAAGTATTTTCAGTCCTGTCAATTTTTACAAGACGATTCAGTCATAGTACGCCTAAGAGCATTTCTCTTTACGTCTTTCTTCTTCTGACTTTTAAGGCGACGTTATTACAAACTTCAAATTTACGCAGGACTGTGTAACAATATCACAGAAAAGTTCTCGTCACAATGACGTAAAGATTTTTGATGTGTATCTTGGTGATAGAAAGCTTTTAATTGACATCCGCTAGCAGTTGGCTTTTTGTTGATCTACATCTAAGACTGAATAATCAAATAAAACAGAGTTGATACCTACTCTGTTGATTTAAATAAAACAGGGTTGACACAGTAAATCTTATTCACAGTTTCTTAGACTTTTCACTGCCGACGTTGTGCAAATACCACGTTTAAATAGCTTCTAAATAAAACTTGTTATCAAGTAGCTAAAAATATTGAACTTTTTCGTTTTGCAGTTGTTAAGATACGAAGTAAAAGATATTCGGAGAATTTGAGCGGAGGTGAACGAGAGATCACTGCCGATCGGAAGAAGAGATCAATCTTTAAGAAAGGTCCTTTGGAAAAACAAGATCTCAAACGTATGCGTTTAATCATCGGGGGAATGAATTGCAAATGTCCACAGCTAAGTAATGAAGCATCCAACTCAAGATCTAGATCTTCTAGAAAAGCACCAAAAAGAAGCAAAGGTGAAAACAGGAAAACGAAAAAGAGAGTTAAGAGACGTAGAAAGCATTTTTACTTAGTCATGGGCCGTAAAGTTGACCAAAAGCTTTTGGTGACAGTTTTGTACAAGTGGCAGAAGAAAAATAAAGAGCTTAAAAAGGCGACAAAGACATATTTTATCAAAAACACGTGTCCAATGTTCGGAATACCTGGGGGAAAATAAAAACTTTAATTGTACATACAAGCACTGCTGTTACAGCAACATTTCGTTCTACACAACACACAATCATGAAACAAAACTTACTTTAAATATACGAATATATGTTAATACAAGCATACATTTATATTATACATATAAGCTTCCATACACATGCATGCAATTATAGATACATCGACACTTTATCTAAATATTAGTTTCATTATGCGGTGTTTTTAAACTACAAACATAAATAACTACAGCAGACTATGATGGATTGTAACTTAGTTTACAGCACTTATTCCATTTTCTTGGCTTTTGAAAGTGTATACAAACAAAATTTAGACAATATTTTTTCATTCATAATTTAACAATACCAGTTGTCTAAACTTTCTTTATTTTCACTTTAATTTTTTAATACTTTTTTATGCCATTAGCTTAATCAGGTATCTTTGTTAAGTTTTTGAACTTTTTGTCATTAAATATTAATGTAAATTTTCAGAAAATAATTTTCCTTTTTTTCAAGCATCTCTAAGAACAATTAAATATAAGTTTTCTTATTTTTTGCTGTTATAATGAATGTAATAAATTATGTGCTTTCGAAAATTATTGACTGAACAAGTTTATAAAATCTGCTTTTGTTGTTTGAATTTATGAATTGTAAACACTTCTTCTTATATTGAAGTTTCATATAATAACTTGATGAGCAAACTTTTTGTCATTCATCATGTTTTTTATCGTCTTTTTGATTTGTTTAAACCGGTCATGTTACTACTTCAAAATAAAAACGTATAGAAAGAAAATGTTTTTATTTTGCCTGGTTTTGTTTGAAAACTTAATAATCAAATGATTTTATAAGGTTTTTATTAGTTTAAAAAATTAAAATTATTATTAACAATAATTACTTTGAACGAATTTATATAAAATTGTATTGTAAACACTATTCTGTATTGCAAAAATTCGAGAAAAAATTATGAAACAGGCCTACTAAAGAATCAAAAGTTAAAAAAGGGTTACATTAAGCCACTTAAAATTTTAAAAGCATTATTTTTGGCAGGATTTTTAGCTATTTCCACAAATCGAATTAATAACGATATAATAATAATATAGTGGTTTTATCCGTTTATATATGTGGATTGAATAATAAATGTTCTTAAAAAGTTAGATCAAGTCTAAAAGCATCCAACAAGTCTTTAAATAATTTACTTTAAAAGTTTTTTTTTAAATTGATTCTTAATAATATATAAAGTTTAGAGCAATAGCTTCGATTTGTACAAATAATGTTTATTGAAATTTTGGTTCATTTTTATTTTATAATCATATTTTATTTAAACATTTATTAATTTTACGTTTAATAATTAAAAACTGACTAAGTTAAATGATTCTAAAAAGTGAAACTTGTATTATAAACTGTTTTTTAAATAGTTTAGTTTTTCTAGAATATTTTTATAGAACTTCTAAAAATGTATCAAAACTTATGTTTAAGAAATATATTTTTATTTCTTCCAAGTTATAACGAAATATATGAAAAATACTTTTAATGTAATAATAAATTAAAACTTTTCAATTACTCTCATTTTATACCCATTATCATTGTAAATTTAAATGAATAAAATACGCTTTATAGGATTTTTTTTTGGTTTTATTTCATTGATATTTCTTGAACTTTAGATCTTTTGGTAAGAGTAACTTTTCTTGGTACAAAAGAAGTATAATTGCTAAATCTACGCAACATTCAATTTTGCCCATAATGATTATTATAATTTGTGGTTGGATTTGAAAATAATAAATCTATTTAAGAAGTCATATTAGGTATTTTTATACTATCTTATAATCTATTTCAGGTTAATCTATATAAGTACAGCATTTTTCCTTCAACTTGAATTATATTTTGTAAGAAACTGAATGAAAATTATTTCAATTTTCAAATGTAAGTTATGTGAAACAAAATTTAAATTAAGTGTAAGTTTTCTTTGACAGTTAAAAATAATTTGTATTTTTAATGACAGCTGAATTCTTAAATGACTTATTTTTTGTATCAATGATGTAAGATTACAAAAAAAAACATATAAAAACTAGATTAGTGGTTAACCATAAGTTAATCATACTTAAGTTGAAAAGATTGTGACGTCTATAATATAAGAAGTTTTATCAGTCTTGACCACATTCTCATAAATGTAATTTATTATTTTAGTAATAATACAAAAAATAATATGTAACATGTAAATCATACAACCTTTTTGTTTAAAATTTGATTTTAGTAAACTTTAAATTTGTTGTATAACCCAAAGCCATAAATTTTTATATATTCAACAACTGCAAATTAATCTTCAAAAATTATTTCAAAAAAAATGTTAAATGTAATTTATAAACAAAAACATTTTTTCTTAAATATAGAATGAAGTTTCTTATGCTGAGTAAAGAAGTTTGTTATGATAGAGATAAAAAAGTTATAATTTATTTTTAATCCCAAGTTATTTCTAAGAAACGTTATTGCAAAACTTGTTGTAAGTTACTACATTTCATAATTTGATAAATAGCAAAGTACAAACTCCCAAATTAAATATATTTCATTTATATTACAATTATGATTAAATAAGGTAACGATTTTGAACTTTATTTGGAACAAAAATCGTGCTGTACGGTAAACAAGAAGCCGGTAACTGCGGTAAAAAGTCGCTCACAACCATTTCTCAACCACAATTCATGACCTTGTTATCTGAAGCTGTTTAAACACTACATCAAATAAAAATTCTTCTACAATAAAATTGTACTTCAATCTGACAACCTATCTTCGACAGCAAGGTAAATAGTTTCCACCAAATTGAAAAAAGTTTGCATGTATGTTTTCGAATGACGTTTTAGGTGAATATTTGACAAGTGAAGAAAGGGCGGTTTATGAAGGGCGTTTTGCTCAAATTTAGAGTATTTAGCTCGAGTCTCGTGGATGAGATGATTGGTTTAAATACTATTCATTGGGTTCTTCTTTCCATAGCTGAAGTAATTTAGTAAGAGGGGTGTCAATATTTAGACATATTGACGCATAAACTGAGGTACAACTACTCTGTATTGATAGAGTAGGACATTTTCTTGCTATAAAATGTATTACTATACTTAAAAAAGGTGTGATTGTAAGCATCGTCGCTTTGCTTTCCGCTCACGATGCATTTAATAACTTTTTTAAAACTTTACCCTTCTAGAGTTGTCGGATCATTGATCCTGAGTGATGCTTGTCGATTGCATCTGGCGGTAGAAATGATCATCTGATCTTTCTTACTATAGTTCGTCCAATTTATGAATAAAGGATGTTATATACAGCTATCAAGTTTACGCAATCTCAAAGTGCCAAGGGATGGTTGCTTACTTTAACTTATCATTAGTAATTTGGTGGAGTGTTTGGTACTCAAACATGGTTATTAATGGTTTGTGGTTTTTTAATCACAAGAATATCTCGGGAAATTTGACGGAAGTACTGTTTCAAATACCTAAGAAATCGCCAAGGCTTCACCCTCAGTGGCGACATATTATTTTTCTGTATCCGATAAGAATTTTTTCCCTACTATTATCTATCCCTATCTTTCTCTATCTTCGCAGCAATCTAAAAGCTAGTCATGGCAGTCACTATGCTTCTAAGACATACTTTTTATCTTGTTAAACGCTTAACTCTTTTAAATAAAAGTGGCTTTAAAGCAATAAAAGCTCTTTGTTAGGCGAAATTCTTTTTTTCTGTTTTCTTACTCTTTGTTGTCACCTTGAACAGTCATACAGCAATAAAAGTGGAAAATAATATTGACTATTCTGTATATAGCCATGAGGAAACGGCAGCAGCGCCAAGCAGCAAATAGTACTTTGTCGCTGTATGATTAAAATTAAACAAATTTTTAAGGTAATTTAAAAGTTTAATCCATTTGTGTTTGTATTTAAATAATCCTAAGATTATAAATATTAACATTTTAACTGTTTAACCTTTCCTTACTCATAGTTATTTTCTACCGAAAAAAACTGTTTCATAAACCACGACTTCACCTTTGACATCTTATAAAGAAAGATGCTTAATTTTATATTCATTTTTGACTAAATCACGATTAAGTTCTTAATTTGTAAGCTTGAAAATTAACGTTTTCCAACTTTACTTTACATTTTTATTGCATAAGATATTTTCGATTGAAACTTATTTATCTAAAAGTATTTTTTCCAGACAAGAAATTGTAATTTACTTTTTTGTAGTTTTTATGCAAAAATTATTTATTTGTAATATGTTTTTAACCCACACTTAACTTAGATATAAATGAAAAGTTTAGACATTTACATGGATTTTTAAGTTATCTATTTTATGTTCAGAATGAAAAAATTATAAAATTATTACCAAAAATATTAAATAATTAAATTGAATCATTTAATCTAAAAATAACAATATTTATACTTTTTTTTAAGTATTTTACATTTATAAAATTATAAAACGGTCAAATTAGGCCTTGATTTGTGGTCCATATCTGTTTGTACATACAAACTATTGACTCAGATTTGGAATAAGAAAATCGATTTTTGCGCTTTTATCTAATTGTTATTTTATTTTTCGACTTATAAACTGCTTGTCCAATTTCATTAATGTCTGCTCTTTGGTTATATTTTCGATCTTATATGATTTTTTTTCTTGTAACTTAGATCAATCCTTTTCTTATTTCAAGCTGGTATAAAATATTACTAATTTTTACTTTCCTTTTTAATTTATACATCTTATGATATGCTTAATTTTAATTATTTTAAAGTAAACCCTTGCATTATTAATTGAATTTTAAGTATTTCTTAACTAAATCTTTGAATTTATTTTTATTTTAATATATTAAATTATTTTTTAATGTATAGTTACTTACCATTTGAATATTTATGTTTTTCATATATCTTTGATCTTTTTATCACTTATGTACTTCATAATTATTATACTAAAAATATATTATTTTATTTAATTCTCAAACCAATCTACAAAACAATTGGAATTCAAAAAATAATAATTTCTATAATTCTTTTATTCCTTAATTTTCTAATTAAGTTTTATTTTTTAGTTATTTACTGTTACAATTTGAAACTTTAGTATCTTAATAATTGTTCATTAGTTATTTTAAATCATAATTAATTCTAATTATTCAATTAATGCTACTTTAGTAAAAAAAAGGGATTTATAATTTAATTTTATGAAAATAAATTTGATTATTTTTTTATATTTTAAATGATTCAACAACTTTTAGATTTTTTTAAAGCCTTAATAGAACTTTTACTATTTGTCGAATTTATGCTTTAATTTTACTTTTAGTAATTTAAAGATTAAATTAAGTTCAAAATATTTGCTTATATAAACTTCTACCAATTAATTTGTATAGAATTTCATTTAAGTATTTTTAATTCCTCATAATTGTTAAATTTAACTTTTTTGATTTCAAATATTTTTATATGGTTTCTTTGGCTTTATTAGTAATTTTAAAAATTATGAGTTATATTTTCTAATATTTATATATTTTTAGTAACATATTTTATACAAATCTAATGTTGATTAAATAAACTTTTTTATTTCTTCAAAAATTTATTCTATGTCTTTATGTTAAACTTATTTTTATAAAGTCTATTAAAATATTTATTTCAGATATCTAGATTTTTAACATGGCTTCTTATTGGAAATCAAACCCTAGAAAGCAATGTGAATATTGTAAATGTTGGATTGCTGACAACAAAGCCAGCATAGAGTTTCATGAACGTGGCAGAAGTCACCAAAAGAAAAAAGAGAAGTTTTTAAATGAAGTCAGAAAACGGAGTTATCGTAAGCAACGGGAAGAACAGAATCTTGATAAATATTTAAGTAATATGGAAAGAGCAGCTGCTAGACAGTATCAAACAGATCAATGTACTTTGGGATTAACTGCTGCTCCAAAGTTAGAGATTTCTCATCCAATGAAGAAAAAGCATAGACTAGCTCCTCCACCACCAATAGACAAACCAATTAAAAGAGAGAAAAGGAAATTCCAGGCTCCACCTACTAATAGTGGGCATGAATCTAGCAAAATCAATCATTTATCAACCAGAAGATTTGGTGAATGGGAGCCTGTTGAAGTAGAAGAACCTATAATAGAAGAGGAAGAAGAATTACAAAAGCCAGTGGTTCCTACTTCATTTGAACCTACAAAAGAAGAAGTAGTTGAAATTTTGGAGAAAAAACATGAAGTTAGTGTTGCTGGTTCTTCTGAAGAACCTGTTGCATTTAAAAAACGGAAAGTTATAAATAGAAGCTCAAGAAAAAGAATAATTGAACATTAGCTGTTGCCAATTTGAAAATGAAATATTTCTGGCTTCCAAAATCTCTTTTAGTTTTGGTCATCATTTTTGTACAATTTATCAAATTAACTCAATAAGCTGAGAGTTAATAAACTTCATCAATTTCAATTCAGCATTTGATTTTTAAATGATTTTTAACATTTGATAAACTCATAATAAAAAATATTTTCTTTTTTCAGATTTTTTTCATAAAATTTAGTTTTTGTTCTCGATACAAACGTGAAGTCATGGATGTAGCAGAAGATATTATAGAGGGAGAAGATGTAGCTACTCTTTCTAAAGATTCTCCACCGCAATGGGTTGTAGACATAGTTGTATGGATTGGAAAAGATCCTTATGGGTTTCTTATCAATTTTTTTCTAATTGTTTCTCCTTTTATGCTGATGTCAGCTTTCCTTTCTTGGAAACTTTCAAAAATGATTGAAAAGAAAGAATCAAAAGAGAAAAAAATGTTGAAGAAGAACAAGCTGCGTAAACAGCTGCGACGTTTGAAAGCAGATTAAACTATTTTTTATGATATTAAACTGAAAAGGACTCTCTTTCCAATAATATTCCAATTGACATGTTTCTAATCAAGCTTCGATTTTATAGAGAGAATGTTGATTGGTTTCCTTGAGTTTTATCAAATAATATTTATAATCTGGACACTGTGTGAGTTAGTAATTGGCATCTAAATTTGTTCTCCAATTTTAGGAATGTAGACTAATTCTTTTTTCTTTTTATTTGAAATCACATTTATTTAAATTTATTTAATTCCAGAAATATTTTCAACAAAATCCTGATTATATGAAACTTGAAATTTTAGCCTTCAGTTTTATATCATCGTTTTTTATTGTATCAACTATTAGTATCTTCTTTTAAGCTTCAGAGTAAATTATTGTAAATTAAAAAAATGATGTTAATTTGTTTGAATCAGTTGGTTGAGTTATTGATAGTTTTATAATTTCATGCTTTCTCATTCCAATTTATCAACTAAGTGTATTAGCTGTAAAGCTTACAGACTTTTATTTATTTTATCGATATTTTCAGATAAAATTTTCATTTTTAAGTAGCTGTTATACTAGTTTGAGAAAAGTTTTTTGTCGTTTTACTACAATTTAAAGACTAGATGTCAGTAGCCGTTACAAAGACTTTAAAAATAATAAATCGTTTTTTTTTTATTAGCATTACTATCATATAAATTCACAAACTTCTATAAGCCCAATAATCCTTAGGTTTTGTATAAACCAAGGGTCTGTATCATTTTTTGGTTTCGTATTGTCTCTACTACATAATTATTCAAATAAAGAATCTTTAAAAATAAGAATCAATTACTGAAATGAAGAAATCACAAACTTGCTGGTCACGAAATGAAAGATCAAAATTAAAGATAAAATTTATTTTAAATATTATAGCAGTAAAATAAGTAGATATTATACCTTGAGATTAATGAATGCTAAAGCCTCTGGGGGCCTTAGATCAGTAGTCTAAAATTATTTAAAAGCCAAAACTTTCTGACTATAATTTTTAAATGCTGGCAACCATTTGAAACATCAAAATAGTTTAATGTCTCATAAAATTTACAAAACTTTAGTGATATAAAAACTAGCAATATTTTACTATCTTGTTTTATAGGATCTTTTTAATACAAGGGTCTAAATTTTCACTAAGTTTGAAAGTTGTTGCTAGCACTAAGATTTAAGTATCCTTGATGATGGATAAGATAAAGAATTTTCTGTTTCCTGGCATTTAAATCAGCTGAATCTTTTGGTTTCTACTATAAACCTTTGAACTTCTTAAAAAATCTCTGGTACTCGTTGCGTACCAAGTTAGCTTGTAGCACCAAGTACAATAAATCTTCAGCCAAAATTATTAATTAAGTAAAATTTATTTTATTTATTTCAATAAATGCGAAGGAGGGTACCAGAAAAGAGCACCTCTCGCTAACACACATTCTCACAAATAACATCTATTTAGTCAAAAACATAGAAAGTAAAAGATGTAACACATGGTATTTCGATATCACTCAAAGCATATAACAGTGAACAATTGCATGGAATGTTAATATAAAAAAGAGAAAAAAAATCACAGTTTAGAAATGACAATGTTGGCAATATTATAACGGTTTAACTTCTGTTTGAACAACGCGAGTGACTTCGACATGGCAATGTCTGATGGCAGCTGATTCCATGTATTAATTGTACGGTATGAGAAACAATTTGCTCTGATCAATGTACTAGGTGATGTAGGCTTATTAAGGTGTAAATGTGTCGTCTGAGCTGATATAACTTGAGGGAAGGACTAATGGAAAAGAAATCATCAAACTGAATGTCAATTAAATTGTGGATAATTTTTTAAATAAGAATTAAGTCGTATTTAATCCGTCAAACTTCCAAAGTATCTAAATTGAAGAAGCTGAGACGATGTTTATAACTATCATATTTAATATTGAGTTTCCTGCATACTAAACTCGTAAATGTGGCCTGAACAGACTCGATTTTTTTTTATATCACTAACTTGATATGGCATCCATGCACTAACATTGTATTCAAGAATTGGACGTACGTACAATTTGAAAAGATTGATAAAAAAGCATGGATCCTTAGAATTATTAAAGGTCTTTATAATAAGAAAGACAAGGTTGATTGATTTTCCAAAGATTTTGGAAACATAATTGCGCCATTTAAAGTCAGATGATAGAGTGATGCCAAGGTCTAGGACCGAAGATACTCGTTGAATAATAAATCTATTGATGGAGTATTGGTTCAAGCAATTTACAGTTGGGTTACGAGAAAAAGTTGAAAGTTCAGACTGTGTGGGCTGGATTCTGAGCTGCCAATTCGTAGACCAGTCTTCTACAGTGTGCAGTGTAGTTAGAAATAAGCAGTAAACTTTTTTATCTTTTTGTTTTAATTTTTTATTTCAATGATCTCTATCATCTTAGGCTTTCCCTGGGACTAGTTGACAGATTAAGATCTGTTATTTTCAATTTTTTAAGCAAAATCTATAAGCGTTTGATTATAAATTTCTATTGTAACTATTTTCAAAGATAAAACCGATTCCTTGATAAAAATAAACTTTTAGAAAAAAAGTCTGAAAATTCTTTTGTAAAATGTATTGAATTATTTGAGAAATTAGAGAAGAAAACAGAACTAGCTTCTATTTCATATTCAGTTCTCATAGAACTAGACCGTGCGTATGAAAGTATAAAGTTTTAAAGATCTACTTGTTTGGAGTAGAACACTGTAAAACATCTACTTTGAGAAGACACATGCTTCCCTAAAATAATTTACGTCTATAAAAAATGTATGCAAAAACAAGCTGCAAGGTTTGTTTACTTTACAAATACAATATTTCCTGCATTTATAAAAAAAAAGAGTTTTAGTTAATTATTAATTTTAGTAAAAAATTTGCTCAAGTGTTAATTTATTTTATATCTTTTTCTATATGTGTGTTTATTTAAATTCAAAATAAGTAGAAAATTGTTTTTTAGTGACTCACTTAATTAAACTAACAATTAAAAATTGATTTTTTTATACAAGTATGTTAAAACGTCGTTATTAACCGTTCATTAGAACGTGATAAACTATTTTTTTAATACCTTTAGCTAATCAATCTTCCTATAAATCAACAATATCAAAGAAACTTGACTTAAGGCGTTTACTGTGACACCCTCTAAGGTTTATATATTCTTAAGATATTCTCTATTTGATCAAATAAATATTTAACACGTACAATCAATTGCTAACTTTTAAAATATGTAAGACTTTTGAGAATGGTAAATAGGGTTTTCCAGGTCAATAATGACTTTTTAAGTTTTTCAGCCAGAATTTTTTCTGCTCAATCAATTACAACAAACATTTCATAAAATTATTTTTTTTAAGTTGAGCTCTGTAGACGTGACAATAATAGTTTAAATTGATTGATCATTCATTTATATCATTTGGCTGTATGATAAAACTACTACTATCTTTAATTTGCTATTTTATCAAATAAAGCATTCAAAACCCAAGCTTTAAAAGGCTCAGATACAGTAAAACGAAAGTAGTTAAGAGCAAAGCAAAAACAGATCATTTAAGCTAGATTGATATTTTCCACAAAATACTTGTGGGTATCCTGGAAACTGTGTTTATACATTTATAAGAATTATCGAAATTTTATAAGTTGGATTATTAAATTTTGAAATATATTTCTCATCATGTAGATAATTGCTTTTTAAAGCTAAAAGTAAATCTTGCGTTTCTTGGAACAGCTTTTGTTTACAAAACTTTTTACAATAAGTTTTCCTTGATTTAACTATAAAATCCAAGTTCTAAAGTAGTTTGAATTGAACCTATCCCAGTTAGTAAACATTTTCCCCTATGAGCGTACGTCACTCCTTTTTTACTGCTTGAATATAATAGAGAAGAAAAATGTAAGTTATGAAAATCGAGAAAAAGATTTCAGTATAAAACAGAAACCAGTAAAAGCTGAACTGGACTTGTTAAACGTAACAATGAGATTGGCGGTTCTTTCATTGCTTTGTATTATAGCAGTAACATCTGCTTATAATTTGGTTGATAGCAACCAAGAAGAAGAACTCATTACAGTACGTTCATTATAAGGCTTACTGATTGAATTTTATTAAAACTTTTTATGTTTTGATAGGTTTTAAAAAAATGGAAATCAGTTTACGATGATGGTATTAAAGCTAAAGAAGAAGTAATTAAACGAGGTCAGTAGCTCTATAAAATCTATCCTGTAAAACTTTTATCAGTTTTTATCTATTTTAGATGGTCAAGCACAACAGCAAACTCAAAGCCAAACTGTCAGCAACTCTAACCAAGTTAACATTCATCTGAATCAACTTGGTACAACTGTACATCATGTAAGTTATTTATTATTTTTGTATTTTTATTATTTTTGTATTATTCTTATTTGTTTAGCAATCAGCAATTTATTAAATCTTGTGAAATATTTTTTTATAAGGCAGTTTGCTAAAAAGACAGATTTATCTCTAATTTAGTAATTTGTTTTTATAGTATCACTACTACGGGAGGGTAAGTCTGTTTTATCTACTTACTTTGACCAAATTATTTCAATAGTCTATTTAAATCTGCTTTTATTTAAGCTCACTTATTAAATTCTTATATTCATTTAAAGAGACCAATGCAAAAGCCTAAATACAAAAAGCCAAAGAATAAAAAACTGAAGAACAGAAAGCCTAAATTCCGCAAACAGCAATGGAGATCACCAAAGAAGAGTAAAAAACCTGGCAGGTCTTCAAGATCATAAAAATATTAAATTGCATTATCATTAAACAACTCTGCGTTTAATCAACAATCGATTTTCAAATCACAATAATTGAATAAACTGAATAAGTATCTGACTAGACGGAAATATGTTTTGGTCATTGAAACTATGTTACGTTTAAACTTTTAGAAAATCCAATTAATCTAAACTTTGTATTTTAACAACAATTTTAAAATACATAATCAGAAATGTTAATGAAATATTTAAAAAAAGTGATAAATAAAAAGTTAAAATTTGTTTAAGGAAAAGTTTTTATCAGTTTTATTTAATAAAGATGAATAAGAAAAAAAATTGAAGGTCAAATTAGGTTGATAAAAATGTTGGAAATTATGTCACTTAAAAAATATTCTGTGGTTGAGCAACACACTTTTCATATGACTCTTAGATTAAGAAACCCTGAACAACCTACCCAATTGATTAATTAAAAAATAGTTGTAGTGAGCCAACTTCATCTAACTTCTTTCAGTAAACGTTTCCTTTAGAAACTGAGTTATATTAAAAACGTATGTGGTTGACATCTTTTAACCTAATCATTGTTATAAAAAATAAAGATACAATTGATAAATGAATATTAGTATGTACAAGTAGAAAGATTACTTGTACTCGATTTATCAATAATATTTTATAATAAATGACTTTTTAATAATAGCCAATGAAGACTAAGAAGTTATGTGAGTCTATCTGAAAGCATCAAATATCATATAAAATCTTAGTAATAAATGCCAATAAATTGAGCTTTCTAATATTACTGCCCTAATAAGATTTTTGCTTATTCAAACCTATATGTTGCTAACAACAATGATAAGACTCTAATACTAAGCTTACATTAAGAATAATTGAAACATAATCTCTTTATTAAATTTGAAATAACTGTTGAAGGAATATTTTTAATAAGTGTTTGCTTCTAACTCTTTAACTACACTAAAAGAATTTGATATTATTTCTAAAATTTTGTTTCCTACTGAATCTTTGGAATTTGATTTTTTATTTAACTATTAAATGATTTTTTAATATTTCATTTAAATTTAATATGGACTTTTTATTATTTTATTGAAATATTTATACAAAGTATTTCTCCTAAAAGATTGATTACCAAATGAAAGGTTTGAAGAAAAGATCAGTCTTTTGGTTTTGCGGCAAAAAGTTGTTCACATCGTTGTATTTGCAACACTGTATAATCAATTGAACCATGTATTGAACGATTTTCATTAAAAGCATGATAAGAAAATTGGCAGTTGGAAAGATGAGTAGAGGTAGAAAAGAACCAGTAGAGATAAATAGAAACTGATTCCACTTTTCATCAAATGTTTGATTGAAATAATGATGATTGAAAATAAAAATAAATAAAACGCTGTGAGAGTGTCAACTATCAGCAGCTTCACGTCAGCTTGGTGATTTTGAAGTATTTTTTTGTTTTTCTTCCATTTCAGCTTTTCTTCGAATACTTATACTCTCTTGCCACAAACTGAATCTTTGTAACTCAAGCATTATTTGGTTATCAGCTTCTATCATCTCTAATCTTAACTGATGAGCCGTAGGCTCTTCAAATGTCTTTAGATCCCTAGTAGCAATTATGTCTTCGTACAACTCCATGACACGATCAGGAACTTGAAAGTCATCACCAATGTACTGGGGCTGATCAGGAGACCTTGTTCCATTTCGAGTTAGATCTAACGTAGGGTCTTCTTCTTTATCTTTTGCTGTGTACACTCCCATGTCTATCAGTCTTGGCTTAGATCTTGGTAGCTTGCTCTTCTTTTTTTGTTCTTTTGGTACTACTATATCAAATATTTGATTGCAGAAATATTTTTCATCTTGCACACTGCTATGATGAGCATTTTGATCAGTTGAATTCTTGTTTAATTCTTCATTCGACTAAAATAAAGAAAGTTAATGATTAAAAACTTCTAAATTTCAAGTTTTTTACAAATAAGTTTTGTAAATTAAATTTGTACAAGATGTAAAAAGTTATGAGAGAAAAAAAGAAAAATAAACTAAACACTACTTACTTCATCTTCAGCAACAGAATCATCATCAGATAAATATAGTCCCAATGAATCAATTAAAGAAGACCTTTCTGATTGATTCGTACACTGTTAAAATATGTTATGTATTTCAATCAACTATTTTATAATTGATTAGTTTTTATAAAACTGATAAATTTTAAACTGAATTCATTTAAGTAGAAAATGAATTTTTTTGTTTAGGTGAAAATGCATTTAGAAAGATTTTTTCAGATATTTGAAAATAAACATATGAGAGGTAGTAGAAGTGAGAAATTCAAATTGAATAAAAGCAAGTTACTCACCTTTTTATTACAAAACTGATTTTCTATTTCCGGTGATATATATTCATTAAAATTTGCACCTTCATTCTGGAAAACAAATTTATAAAAACAATTTAAAGAGTTTTATTAAATCTTTTTTTTAGAAATTCCAATATTAAAGTATTTCAAAATAAAAATCATCAAGCTAAAGTTTAACATTATAAGTAAAATAGTATTCACTTTGCTTGTTCTATAAAATTCAATAAAATTTTTAACGATGTAACATTTCAAATATAGTGATCACAAACTAAAAATTAAAAATACTTTAAGTAATAAAATAATGATAAAATATTATCAATTTTAATAAATACTATCTTGTATCTGTTATAACCGAAAAACTATTCATTAATAAGTTACCTCTTTTAAATCAAGCAGTCGATCAACATATGATGAACATTTGAGGTTATCATTTGCTGTATTTGAAGATTTACCTGAAGTGAAGTCTTCAACCTGAAGTTAGATAACAGTTAGATACATGCATTATTATACAAGATATATCATATAAGATGCATTTACAAAAATTCGTAGATATAAAAACTATTTACACTTTGTTGAAGGTACAAGGAAAGTAGAGACTTTCTTTTTGTTGGAACATTTTTAGAAATCTCTGTGTTTCCATTAGATGTTACCTAAAAAATATAATTTCAGCATAATAACAATATTTAGTATGATCAACTCACATTATTAGACTTTAACGAAGTTATGAAGTTTGCAGAATTGTTTTCAGAAGAACTTTTTGAAACCTAAAAAATCAAAGGAATGTTTAGTGAAAATTGCTAATTTAGGGGATATGGCATTTATTTATTACATACTCCAATAAACCTAAAAAAAACTTACCAACTGAACTGGTTTCCCGATTAACCAGCGAGATCTCAAAGAAGATCTAACAGGTTTGTTTAACACTTCTGAAACTCTTTCTTTAACCAACTATAAAAATATATTTTAAAATGTTATTAATTCTTAACTACTTGAAGAAGTAAACACAATTCTATAATTATAAAAGCATTAGCAAGTTTCTAAAGATTACATATTCTGATCATTTTATATGAATTGCATCAAATATGTTTGGCAAAATTGACAACAAATGACATGAAAAGGTAAAGTTTCAGCTCAATTTTAGGAAGACAAAGACCTGATTAGAGTGACATATTTCTTTTCTATTAGATAGGCCAGTTGTTGTTGTTGTTGCTGCTTTACGGATTATGGCAGTCTATTAATAAAAAATAAATTAGTAGAAGTTCTATCATAAAAATATACTATAAGAAAAATGAAGCAAAAATATTAATTTAACAAAATTCAACAAATTAATATTAGATTGAATACAATTACATAAAAAACTAACAAAAACACATTATTAAATTTTAATATAATAACTAAAATCTTTAAAAAATTTTATTAATTACCCAATCATTACTTTCATGTTCATCTCTTTCATTGCCATATCCATTATGTAAAGACTTGCAACAAGAACAGTCCAATAATTCAATGTCACAACAACTTTGCTTATCAACACTCTTATCAACATTATTAAGCCTTATAACAGAAGGATGATTTAATAAATCATATTTATCAATAAAATCATTCAGCCAAGAATCTTTTTTGAAAATAGAAGATCCAATACAGTAAACAAGCCTTTGTGCTTCTTCAACTATTATTTTTACTAAATCATCTTCAAGTATTTCATCTACTTTCAAGTAGGAGTCAATAGATTTCTTGAGATTTTGTTGAAAGAACACCACTTCATCTATAAAACAAAAAATAAAGACCTTAAAATACACTGTATAAATAACTTGTGTATGTTGGCTTTTAGAAACAACCCAATTAATATTTATAAGTATTTTTATATACATCATTTTGTATATTTTCACAATGTGATATTTTTATAAGCTTAAAATATGTTGTTATGGATAAAATTAAATAGTTTATATTTATACTTGGAATAAAATATTTAACAAAATCATAAGAGCATCTGATTAACTTGATTAAGATAAAGGACCAATAATTATCAATAGATTTTATATATCAAACGTTTGAACTACTTGGTAAAGATTTCGTTCAACTTCCATAATCATTATTCTATCAAATGATAGAATTACAACATAAATGTTTTTATAAAGATCAGGTTATCAAATACATGGTCAAAAATTATCATTATTAAAGTTATAACAAAAATTTAACATAAATATATTTAAATTTCAAAACAGAAATATACTTTAAACTTTATAATTCACATTGTTCATAATTCATAAAAATCATCTTTTTAATTATAATGGTAATTTATTATTCTTTTATTATTATTAAATAATATAAAGATAAAATTTTAAACTAATTTCTTTGGTGATGGATTAACTGATATCAAAACATTAATTGGTTGTTTCTTAAAGCCATACATAAATATAATTAATAAAAATTTTATAGATAAGCTTATAACTATATTTTCACCAAGCATTTGATGATAGTTATGCATAAGCATTTATCTTAATATAAAGTCATCAATATTTTTATATTTCAATGTACAGTCAGCAAAAAAGTTAACTGCCACAATATTATTTCTATATAAATACTTTTTATACATGTATATGTAAACCTCTATGTGTGCATAATTTGAATTAATAATTTTTTGTTATATGGACTTATGCAAAAAAATATTAGCAGTTACTAAAAATAAATCAAAATGAACAATAAATATGAATACAAATGGGAAACACAATTCTATATAACTTAAAGTTTTAGTAGCCAAAAGTATAAAATATATATAATTTATAATATCATTTTATAAAATAAATAATATAATTAAATCTTTTATGAGTAAATAAATGTTAATTAGTCAACAACTTCATTGATAAAAAAAATATCAAATAAAATATTACCAAAAAATTAAAAAAACAGTTAATATCTGAATAGTTATAACTATGTTATACAAAAATAAAGACACAAAATATGTACAAGGCAAAATAAATAACTAAATAATATGACAATTAATAAATAATAATTAGAACAATTTTATAAGTTACACCTATTTTAAAACCAACAAATATTCTGATGAATGTAATGCACTTAAAACTTAAGTGCTTTGCAATTGCTCAAATTTCATCAGATATTAAACCAATCAAAAAAATTATCAGCAGCTCAAAAAAAAGATTTTCTCAAAAATTGAAGGATCTAAAATAGAAAATTCTCAGCCACTATTCCTACCACAAAAAGTTCTTCTTTTGATTTTCCCTTTAGTGCGACACAAAATAGCTTTACGTTTCATGATTTTGTTTCAACTATCTTAATCAGCGTTATTAAAATAATTTACAACTGCAACTAGGAACTAAACTTCGAATAATAAATATTTTACCAAAAAAAATACCGCCAAATTATAAGCGTCTAGGCCCCGACTAGTATTATAAAAAAACTAATTTATACAAGGTTTCCAAATTAAAACTTAGATAATTAAAACTATTATTTAATTAAATTTTTATTATCAAAACAAACTTTCTATAAAATAGTGGGTAATTCTGTGCGAAAATAATAATTATGTTTTCAAAATTTATATCAAAGAAAATATTATATATTATAGAATAAATTTAATTAGAGATTGTAAGCTCAGTGTCAAAAATGATTATTAGCTTAAAAAGTTCATTTCTTTTAACAACATGTTATATTAAATTATATTTATACAACATGCTATATTAAATAGGAAAAATTTCTTAATTATATTCGATTTGAATAAGTAATTATATATATGTTATATATTGTGGTTAGTGACACTAAAAATCTTTCATGAAAGCTATAGTGAATCCAAATAAAACTACCAAGACCTTACGATCAAATATAATGAAAAATCCTGCTAAAAATCCGACACAATTTACTTCACAAACAATTTCATCAAAACAAGCTTACAAATGACAATTGCCAGAATTGCAATAAAATTTTCTCTCGTGAAGATCCGGCGATAGAATGCTTTAAATATCTTTCCTGCTTTCATCTCACCTGTAGTGATGTGAGTGAAAAAATGTACGATATATTTGATAACAACTAGATGAAGCAAATGGGATTTAAATGGTTCTGCATTAAATGTAGAGCCATGGACACAACAGCTCCCTCTTCTAACTCTAATCAAAACCTATTATCCGACATCAGCAAATCTATATCCGCTCTATTAGCCAAATTTAAATCGGAAATTGGCAACATCGTTGCCAAGATCAACGAGAAAAATTCTAGTTTGTCTAAATCAATGGACAAACTGGTTGTCTATATAAAAAAAACAGTCATATGGGCCTCGGTGGTCGGGGATCCTAGGTTTCCAACACCCCAGATCAGATCTCAGCTCTGTTTTTTAAGAAGAAGAAGTAATTCTTCTTTATCACTACCTTTATCGCTTTTTTTAATATGACTCTGAGGTGAGGAAGAGTTTCACAAATTTGAAAGAAAGCTATTATTACTCCAATTCATAAAAATGGTTCCAGAAACACCACACTTAACTACAGGCTAGTTTCGCTGACTTCAGTTATCTGCAGAACTCAAGAGCATATCTTTCACAAACGTATGATCCCGTCATTTGATAGAGCACCATCTAGTATCTGATGTCCAGCATGACTTTGTGAAACAGAAATCTTCCCTGACTCAACATTTCACTTTTCTTAATGAGCTTACAACCTATTATGAAAGTAATACTTCTTGTGACATTATATACCTCGATTTGCTAAAGTGTTTGATTCTGTTCTACACAATAAGCTCGTTACTGTATTAAAAAACTTAAAAATCAACAGCTTTATCTTACAGTGGATTGAAGAATACTTATCAGGTAGAACCCAACAAAGTCATGTAGAAAGATCTTTATCTACTTCTAATCAAATAACTAGTAGTGTTTCTCAGGGTTCTGTTCTGGGTCCCCTTCTCTTTTTAAATTTCTTTGAAGACCATAAAGAAGATTATTAGTAGTAGATGATGTCAGAGTATTTGTGTATGCAGATGATATCAAGCTATTATCTTGTAATCCTTCAAAACTGTAAACTGCACTACACACTGTAGAAAACTGGTCTACGAATTGGCAGCTCAGAATCCAGCCCACAACGTCTGAATTTATAACTTTTTCTCGTAAACCAGCTGTAAATTGCTTGAACCAATACTCCATCAATAGACTTATTATTCAACGAGTATCTTCGGTCCTAGACCTTGGCATCACTCTATCATCTGACTTTAAATGGCGCAGTTATGTTTCCAAAATCTTTGGAAAATCAACCAATCTTGTCTTCCTTATTATAAATACCTTTAATTCTAAGGATCCATGCATTTTATCAACCTTTTCAAATTGTACGTACGTCCAATTCTTGAATACAATGTTAGTGCATGGATGCCATATCAAGTTAGTGATATCAAAAAAATCGAGTCTGTTCAGGCCACATTTCGAGTTTAGTATGTAGGAAACTTAATATTAAATATGATAGTTATAGACATCGTTTCAGTTTCTTCAATTAAGATACTTTGAAAATCCGACGGATTAAATACGACTTAATTCTTATTTAAAAAATTATCCACAATTTAATTTAGCTGGCGTCGCAGGAACTGCCAGAGCGACACTGAGTGACAAAGTGAGTGAAGAAGTGAGTAACAAGCTGCCAGTGATGCTCCCCAGCTTTAAGCTCGGAGCTTAGCGTTTTCTTTAAGTTTATCTTTAACTAGACTCACAAGCCCTTTTACCCAGTTTTTTTTATGGAATTTCCTTGTCCAAAGTATGTATCTGCCCGTCCTTAAACCTGGGACCTTCTGTGTGTTTGGAGGACGTGATGACTGCTACACTAGGGCGACAGACGTTTAATAATAAAAAACCATGAAAACTACTAAAACACAAGAAACACGGGAAGCATAAAATTATTTTTAAATATAAATAATTTTCATAATTTTAAGGGAATATTTGACTAGCCACTGATAGAAAAATATAATAAAAATTAGTCATCAGGATATCTAAAATTTGAAGAAAAAATAAGCTTTTTAGCTAGTTTTGTAGATTTGCTAAAAGTTGGTACTTCTCTAGACTTGGTACTGAACCACGGGGTTTACTAATCATAAATCAATCCTGCACTCGGATTTGGTACCATGATCATACAAACTTCAAGTTTTCCAAAACTGCTTAGTTTGACACTGACTGATATTGTTTGATTAAAAAACTTTAAATTCAAAGAAAACGTTTACATACTCTTAGAATAAAGTAAATTTTTAAATATTTATTTTATTAAATACTCTTATAAATTGCTGTCTTTTGAAATTCAGATATTTTAAGAGACCAAATATTTTTCTTTTCATGCTAATTGACTTCCATAACACTGATTCATTTTACAGAATATAAAGTCTTTATAAATGTGACGCAGTGCGGAATATTCTCGGAAGAAGAAAGAAGGAATATAGAAATATATTTTTCCCATTTTTTCCAAGCTATACAAAAATTCTTGTTTATTTTCTCGACTATTCAGTCTAAAGTTAGCAAAATTTATAAATATGGTATGAACTTTCTTACATCAACCAATATACTTGCTTATGTGGTGGTTTAAGTTGCCATCATAATTCTAGGTTTAATTTAATGGCTGACTTGTTTTTAATATATGACTTACTTAAAAATTATCTAAATATATTGTATAAAAAATGTTGCCACAAAAATTAAAAAACACCCAAATTGGATCGTTTTAATTTCCCTCGTCAAAAATACAAAATCAATTCAAAATACCAATTCTAAATTACTCGCAAATCTGTTACCTGTGTATATGTTATTTGACATATTTTACTTTTAATGTAAGTTGTGTAAATTCTATTAACTGTAAAATTACATCTGGGCTAGTTTGTCAAATTTATGAACAAAAAATGTTTCAGCTTCTAACAACAATGTCGTCAATATTTTAGTTTATTTTTTTGTGTTTTATTTATTTTTGTTTTGTTGTTAATTAAGATCTTTTAATATTACAATTTTTTTTTAGTTTACATCATTTTTCACGTAATAAGTATACTTAAACAAAGTTTAAAAAGTTTGATATTAGCTTTTGATAAAGAATTTGATTAAATATTTTTTTTTGATTTACTTGACAGTAGTTTACTTATCATGGTTTATTATATTTTTTAAATCTTTTAGAGTTTAAAAGGTTTAATTCACAATACTTTGAGTCACATTTTTTATTATTATGAAGTTTTTACTTAAGAATTATACTATTATAATGTTTTTGGTTTATTGTTTAATGAAATTCTACTTGTAGAAATTCTACTCATACATTTCATATTTTCTAGTATGTTTAATTTATGCTGTTTTAAATGTATTATTTTTGTACTTTTATTATACTTGGAACTGACTTTTATTCAAGTAGTATATATTTGAGCAATAAAGTATCTAAAATAATTTATATAGGTAAAACTAATTAATTGTTATTGATAATATTTAATAAATAGTATTATTTGATTTTTCTATAAGTTTATATATAGATTATGTATATATTTTTAAGAACATTTGTATTTAAAAAAAATAACATCTTTTTTTTATTTTATAGAATGTATTGTACCTCATAAGCAATATGTATTGTTTTTATAATGATTTCCTTTTTTTGTTATCAAAAAAGTTATCCAGTTACTTTATTCACATTATATAAAATTTATACCTTGAAATTTATATTTATCATTTATTCTAGAGGATTTACTTTGTTATCAATATTAGTGAATAATTTCTATATTTATTTATGTTTTTTATTCTATTATTTTTTTAATTAAAATTTAAGAAAATTCATTATTTTTTTAAAACTTCTTGAAAATTCTATTAGATCTTGTTATTATTCAATGAATTTCTAGTAAAGGTAAAAAAATCTAATTAAATTTAAGCTTTAATAAAAATCTCAAAAGTGATTTTTGTTCATCTCTAGTTACTTATCTTTAGAATATTAAATTTGTTAAAATGCCATCAATTGCTAATGCTACACCACAGTCACGTGCAAAGGAATTACCAGATGAGTTTACGGTCAATGAAGGCCAACTCTTTTGTAAATGGTGTAACAAAGTCCTATATTCTCTAAGAAAAGATAACATCCATGAACATTTATATTCAAGAGTTCATCAAGACAACAGAAGAAGCCAAGGAGCATTAATGTCTTTTGATCCAGGTTTGAGATTAGATCAAGGTCTCAAGTTTAATAAAGAAATATTTCTATGATTATAAAATAGTTATATGTATATTATAATTATCTCTATAGATTGTCCAGAACGAATGAAAAGAAAAGCTGCAAGAAAGTTAGCTCAAAAAAAAAGAAAACAAGAAAAACAAATGCAAGAACAACTAGAAAAAAAACAAAAGAAGATACAGGAAGAGTTGAAAGACATAGATAGTTATCAACCACTCACTCTAGAACAAGGATTTGATAATATTTTTGCCAGTGATAGTGATACAAGTTCTTTTGAAGAAAGTTTTATTTGTATTTTATTAATTATGTTTATTTTAGTTGATTATTAATCTATTTTCAATTTACTATTATGTTTATTAATTTCTATTTAATTTAGAAAATTGTTTGAGTAACAAACTAATTTTTAACCTTTTTTCTTCACTGCTTTAGGGCTTTCCATATCTAGGAGACAGTTCTTCCGCTGCAGTAGATGTAAGATTTTTATTTGATATATTTTTATTGGTTTAATTGATTCAAATGATAGATTCCAACTCCTGTTATTGCTAAGATCTCTGAGCCTCCCAAAAAACAAAGAAACTCGTCAAGGTTTTTATTACTTGCATATATTTTCATTTTGTGGTTTATTTTTTGATAAATTTTGAAGTTAGTTTTATTTATTAAAAGTATATATTTTATATAAAATCTCTTCCTTATTTACAAATGAATAAATAAGTTTGTGCCTTTTTCAGGAAATCTAGATCCAATCAAAACAAGGTCAGTTGTTTTTTAATTAATTTTTATTTTTAAATTAAAATGACTTTTATACATTTTTCCAACTTTTGAACAATTATAATTGAATATATTTTTTCTCAACTTAATCTTAAATTTGATAAGATTTTTATGTAAGTTCTCTTTTTTAAAAGTTTCATGTTATTGATGTTTCAATTTTAATTCTTGGATTTATTATTTACAGATCAATTTGCATGAGTGTAAGTATTTGAAGTTTTACCAGAAATCAGTTGAAAATTTATATTAAAGTAAAATTTTAGCAGCTAATATAAAATACTAGAGCATGCAATTACTACATATTTAAGATATGGGTTGGTTGTAATTTAGGATGTGTCTCTACTCAGTTAATTTTTCTTCTCTTCAATAAACCTTCTCAATACTTGTGATCTTCTAACTTTACATCTCAACTTCTTAGAAATAAGATTAAAGTAGAAATTTATTACAAATTAAATTTTATTTGTTTAGTTTTTGATTATTTTTTTAAGTAACAACTAATCACATTACAGCTTGGGACGGACATTCATCTGATAATGAATATTATGTGAGTTAAAAAACTAACTTGTTCATCAAAGAAATTTATTTTTATCACATATATTTTAACTTTCAGATATCATATAAAAACAAGGCAAAAATAGCAGGTAAGTTTGGCAAAGTTTTTTTTGACATTTGACTTGAACCTCCATTTTCTGTTTCAGCTTCTTCTAGTTATGTGAATATTGAAGATATATCTAGTGATGAAGATAGCAAGACTCTGGTGAGTAATTCTTTTTGACTAAAAACCTCTTCAATAAAACTCATACTTGATTTCTGGCAGACTTATCACAATAGAGGGGGCTATGATAAGGTTACTTATTTGATACTTTATGATTATTAATATTGTGATTTCATCTATAAATCCTCATACTGCCAATCTTTCTTGTAACCTACATATTTCTACTACATCTATGTACTATCTTTGGGTCCTCAAAGCCTTACTTTTCTTATAATCATCTACGTGTGTAGACTGCTAGGAGTTCTGTTGCATATGATTTTGAAGATTCTGATATTCACATGAACAATACATCATGTGAAGTCGTTGAAACTGAGATTGTCACTGCTGATGAAGATAATGTAGTGACTTGGGACTCATATTTGGGGCAAAAAGGTACTTCTAGACAAGATAAAGATCTGGACATTGGAAGTATTGTTGATGAAAGCAGTAATCAAACAAGCGTTACTACTCGTAAGTTTATTCAATCTACAAGTTGTTGACTATTCCTCAAGATTAGTGTTAAGATGATTTTCTAGAAATTACTGAAGAGCAACACCTAGCGGAACGCGTTAGTCATGCAAGAGAAATGGCGAAGTCCGTTCATTCTACGGATTTCAAGAAGAAAATTAAAAAATCTACTTCTGATTTTGCAAAAGCGAGACCTTGGAAAACTTCTGTAAGATTGGCAATCACTTGAAGTAAACTGATCTGTTTTACCTGCTATATATAGCAGGTGAAAAAACAAAAACAGCCGACTGGTTACATGTTGTGGGCAAACAAAATGAGAAAGAGGGTTGCTGGTAAGTTTCCAGGCTTAGCGTTTGGTGAAGTTAGTAAGAAGTTGGGAGAATTGTGGAAGAAATGTCCGGAGAAAGATAAACAAGTCGGTGGCTTTAATCGCTTCTCAGTCATCTTATAATTGTTATATGTCTAGATGTGGAAATTTCGAAGTGAAAAAATGACTTCCGTCATTGATAAGAACTCGGATACAATCAAACGACGAACAGGGAGCAAAATGATTGAGACTGGACCCCCGAAGAAGAGAACTTGTTAGTTGATTAAACTTCATCAAAATGTAAATTTCATTTAAATACTTCTCTATTTTTAGCATCTATAGTAGCAGGTTCATCTGCTTCACTTATGTCCAATTCATCTCATCTTGTTACTTCTACATCTTTAAATCTTGTCGAATCTTTTGGTACTAATCCACCTCATAAAAATCCTGAACATCAAATGGAGCGTGAGTTAGCCAAACTTCCGAAACCATCGATACAACCGATCGATTCTGCTGCCCATCTTCATATAATGGGTGAACATCTTGTTAAACTTGGTAAGATTTTCAAGAGCCTGTCACAATTTTAACATTTACATTCAACTTTGGGTTCCTAGGTGATCATATACAATCCAAAGATTCTTGTAATACAAGTGAAGTAGTTCCCAAAGTACTTGATTCACTCTTGTGCACTATAGCGCCTTTATTGACCCTTGTAAAGCAAGTGAAAGGCCTTGAAGATGCAGTACCTGATTCAGTTTTTGTAAGTACCTCTATTTGTTTTCTATGTTTTACAATTTTTGTTTTTTAGTCCAACATGTATGCTAATATCGCCCATATGATGCCAGTTGATAATTAAGTCTTAAAGGAGAGAAATGTTGAACTAGTTGTTGCTGGTTTCGCTAAATTGGAGTTATTGTGACAGCTTCAGAAGTCGCAGGTTTTGGCCTTAATTGGTGTTTCTGTTTCAAATGAAATAGTTTTCGAATACATTTACAAGTTGTGTTTAGAGTTGTTGTTCTTACATCTTTTTGTAAAAAACTCTTAATAAAGTATTACTAAATGAAAGCTTAAAAAGTTCAATAAATTTTTAACTTTGAAATGCTTTTGTTTATAATAATAAACAAAAAGTATTCTTTGATGCTTTTGTTTATTAAATAAACAAAAGCATCAATTTCTAAAGTTTTTTAGAGTTTTAACTAACATTTCACAATTTAAACAGAAACTAACATTTCACAATTTAATCAAAACTGGTCACAATAGCCAATTGCTAATTACAAACACTCATCACAAATACAATTAAAATGATTACAAGTACAAAGACTGCTTCTTTAGAAATTTATTAATAAAAGAGAGAAGTTCTAGCCAGGCTACTATTGTAACTCAACCATCTCTATACTTTTATCCCATAGTTCTTTGCCTAATGTCTCATTTATTGCATTGCTCCATAAGCTCTGTAGTTTACAGTCACTAAAATATTGACCACTATAGTTGACCACATCATCATCTAACAACGTGTACATGGTTGTTTGAACTCCATAATAAGTATCCCTAAAAGCAGAAGATTATTTAAATAAATAAAAGGATTAAACAAGAAACTCATCGAACACCTATTAGACGAATTTAACAAGATGTAAGCTATTCAAAAATTACATTTGGTACTACAACTGATTTGCATAGAAACAAATCACTTATTTTATATTTAGGTAAAATGACTGAGTTTTTTGGAAAATAATTCAAGAGTAAGTTAATTTCAGTTTACCGTACAAATGGAAGAGCCAAAATTGCCGTAAAAAGTTTATATCTTAAAGGAATAGAATTTCCAAGCTCAGAATAGATGATTCCTGTAAGTAAATAAAAATACATTTTACATTCCTCTTATTATAGTGTAAAAAGAAAGAGAATTCTAAATTGCTTGGCAAAGTATAAAGTAGAAATAAATTTGTAAAATATTGATTAAATGTTATATAAAATTAAAAATTAAAAGAAAAATTTCCACTAGATAACTTGACAGCTTAAGTAAATCATATTAGTTTAGTGATAAAGATTAAGACTTTGACAGCTTTTGCTTATATAAAATTTAAAAAATCCTTTAAGAAAACTGATCAGTTAAAGTCATCAGTTAAAACGAAAAGTTTTTAAGTAAAGAGTTCAAAACAGAAGTAATTAAACGATTTTAAATGTGATCAAATCTGATCTAATTTATTTTCTACATACAACTAACAAACCTGGATGAACAGCAAATGTAGTGATATCAAAACCCTCAAGACGTTTATTTAACTCAGAAGTAAAATAAATATTAGCTAGCTTTGAGTCCGCATAAACCTTCAAATTCTGAACAAACCCATTTGGATTGTAATGCAAGTTTTCCCAATCAAGAGTACCAAGTCTTGAACGATGAAAAACTTTTAAATTTAGCAAAATAATTAAACTCAAACTACTTGTAAGCATCTGAAGATAAGTTTATTATCCGTACAGGTCGATCAGCAGATTGAGTCTTTAACTTATCAAGTAGAAGATTAGTTAAAAGAAAATGTCCAAGGTGGTTGATGGTGAAAGTCCTTCCTAAACCTTTATCAGTTAAGCCATCAAGAAACATTGCACCTAAAACAAAATAAAATTGAATCACAGTTTCTATATTATTCTATATAGTACCTGCATTGTTGACAACAAAATCAATATACTTTTCAGTTGCTATTAAATCAGCTGCAACACTTCTGATTGATTCATAACTTTCCAGGTCCAATTTCATAACTCTAATCTGTTAAAAACATTTTTCTAGCTGAAGATGATTAATTAACTCTAAATATTTACATTTTCATTTCCAGTCATCTTAATAATTTCATCTTTAACAGCTTCAGACTTTTCAATTTTTCTGGAAGCTATAATTAACCTTGCACCTCTTTTAGCAATTTCAATTGCTGTCACTTTCCCAATACCAGCATTTCCACCTACAAAAGTATAAATCTATTTCAAATCTAATGAGTAAGTATGATTCTTTGATTAATGAAGTTATGTCTTAAGAGCAAATTAGCTTAAAGTAGTTTAAATTCATTAATTTTTAAAACTTTACATATTACTTACAATTAAAAATATAAGTTATAAGTAAACAGCTGTTCAAGAATAATTTATATAAACCAATAACCAAAACACAATGTAATTAAAGCTCAATTCTATATAGTAAGAGCTAATAGCTAAACTTATAAAAACAAACATAACTATTTAAAATTTAAATAAATTATAAAACAACAAATAAACTTTACTAAATCAATTATAAAATAACATTTACTAATGGCAACTTGCAGCTTTATCACTAATCAATTTTCATTATTTATACAAACCCTTTATTGTTTCAATTTATATAAAATCATCAATAAAATAAATAATAGTCTAAAATTATATAATAAAAATGTATTGCATAAAAAGTTAACTGGTTATTACAAACAGCAACATAAATAAGAATAAGAACTTTATTATTACATAGGATATGTTTCTATAATTTAATCATCTATTTTAGAGATAAAAATTTCAGCATAATACAAAATAAAGTATTTAGATTTATTCTATATCCATAATTATTTGGAGCTTTCTAACATAATTGTTAGCAGAAATAATTTCATAAGATAATCAAATATAACAATATAAAGATAATTTTGCCCAGCAAAATTCCTATAAATAAATTTAAAAGTTATCATTAAATTAAAAACAATTACTTACCAGTAAGAAAAACAGTCTTTCCAACAAGTGATTTATCACTTTTGAATATAGGACCTTGTTTTACAAATGTTTGCCACAAGTAAGCTCCAGCAACGAAAAAAAGTATCAAACCTAATTTGTTAAACATACTTAAGCTTGTATTTAAAACTACTACTGATAATACCAATGCAGTTAGTATATAACAAGTTCAAGTACAAAGTTCAAATTTTACTTATATCTATTTTACAAAATATTTGCAAGTCATGAAAATAAACATACTAGGAAGTCATAAACCAATTGCATTCAAAATCGGTTTGAGCAATCTCAAATGCACGATTTACAACTTTAACGGATATCCGTCTTACATTTTAGTAAACAATTGGTTTTACTGATATGTTTACTATTTCTAATTTTTAATAAGTAAATATGCAATCGAATTAAAACTTATTTTAAAACTAAATAAAATTTCATTAATCTCTATATTTTTAGCAAAAACTTAATTCTAACAAACTATATAAGTTTTTATTTACAAATGGATTAGTCGATTTGTTGATTAATCCATTTGCTGAACGCAAGAGTTCAAGTCCTATCTTATCGTCGAAGATCCGGCCACGCTATAGTGCACCATGGCTAAAGAGTAAAGATAGTATCTTTCCCAACTATAGGTTAATAATAGTATCACTACCATGCAGTTGCTTCAGAGTTGGTTGGTTCGGAGGAAGCAAAGGCTATGGTAGTAAACCCAGACAGAAAATTCACATTCCATCTATCTCAGTGCCACTATCCCAGATCACTGGACCGTGTTACTGATTTAAAAGAGTGGTTGTAGTGTAGGACACGCTTCTCTCCATTATAACCAAATCTCCTTCGCAGACTAAGATACACTGTCAACTTCCTTTTGCCTGATGTTTCAACTTAAAAGTCTCAGCTAAAAAAAAATTAAAATATTTTCAGTTTTAAACTTTAACAATAACTAGAAATTGAAACAGTTTTAACTGTTAAGAAAACATTTAACTGATCAAATAAAATATAGACTTCTCTTTTACAAAAGTAGTCTCCTAAAGATTGAAAGTACACAGAGGGATTTTTTTAAATGCCTTGTTTTATACATAAGTCTTTAATTTTAATTTAGGCTCACTTTCATCGAATCATACTTTTTTAGTAATATACATTTCGTGAAAACCTCAAATTCTTAACTTCTTCATTTGTTTATTCGTTATTGTGGATTTTTTTGAATACCACGCATTTTAAAAAGTTAATTGCTCTGAGTTGAAATCTTGTAACAATGTTAACGATTACTCTGTAATTTCCTTGGTTTCATCTACTGCCATTATTCTTTCGATAACCTCCCCAAGAAATTTGGTGTGGATCGAACATAAACGTATCTGAACTTGTGTATGCCTTCTTGTATATTTTAAATTTACTTAAAGTAAAAATAATTAGTTAAAGGTCATTAAGCTTATCCATTAGAGTTCCTTGATTTTTGTGGGTAAATTTTAAACTGTTGCCTGACTTGGTCTAAGACGTACGTAGCGTGTTTAATGTAAGTGTACCAAAGTAGTGAAAGTTAGAAAGTAATATTGGTTTCAAGATGGCTTCAAAACTCGGGCAAACTGCTAGGAAGTTTTAAAAAAATTCAAATCTCAATTAAAGTATAATTAAAATGTAATGAAAAATTTGATAAAGATTCGATTTCTAAACAGAAATTTTACTTAGCTTATTAGATGTAAATGTTATGCTGCTGTTGTACTGTAGAAAAACTATTCAGTTGATTGAAAATAATATCATGGAAGTAAATTCTAAGCATGTACTATTAAGCTACAAGCTTTTTAAACAGAATATATTCATAAATGTTAGTATTTCACTGTAAAGCTACAAGTTAGATATACTGAAGAGTTGTATCATAAATACAAATATTCAAATATAATTGATACTTTCAGCATTTCAAATTTTCCTCTGAAAACTGTAAATTAAATTTTTATTTAACTTCACATATTAAAATATAGGATAGTCAAAAAAGATTTTACATCGTGAGTCTTACTTAAAGTTAAAGTCCACTTTGACAGTTGGCCTTTATTCAAAAATGCCTACCACTAACAAATGAAATTCTTGTATCGAGTGATGCCCAAATTAACATTTATTTAAATAATTGATGTTTCAAAGCAAAGATAATCTATCAGTTGAACTCAACAACCTTAACACTAATTTTTTTTCAAAGTAATTTAGTCTGATTCTAAAAAAGCAAGAAATGAGCAAAAAAGAAGAAGTTAATTAAGTTTTACTTGATTGTAGCAGCAGATGAAGCTGGGAAAACAAACAAAAGATTAAACAAACAATTGGGTGTAATATAGCATAACTTAAAAAAAAAGTTACAAATCTTTACGTTTTCAACTAAGTTTCCTAATGTAAAGTTGTTTAAAATAACTATACACATCAATCATTTACCAATAAAGCTATTTTATAAATCTACCTAATGTAAGTAACTTTTTAGTACAATATAAAAGTTTTATTTATCTATCTGGCTATTATTACACAAAGAGCAAAAAATAAACTTTAAATTCTTATATTGTTTGATTTAAAATAATTGAATAAAATATCATAAAGATTTATAACAGTTGAGTAAGGATTATAGTAAAGTAAATATTTTTAATGTTGAATTATGCAAACCAAAAATAAAGACTTTGTAAGTGATTTGTATTGTACAATATACAATAAGTTACTGAAATATTTACCTTTTTACAGTTTATTGTTTGACAAGTTACAAAAAGTTTTTACCAGCTGATATATGAGGAGTTAACATTATTTTTCAGATTACTAAACAATAAAGCATAGAGCTTTGTTCAACTGGCAAATAAATAGTTTAGTAAATATTTAATAAATTATAACTTTATCTTAATGTTTAATTTTTTAAATTAGAGTTTTATTTCGGCATTCAATCTATTAGGTTAGGATGATTGATATCATTAAGAAAAATATTTTTAGACAACACTGAAGATATTTTCAAATGATAAGCTGCCTGATACTTATAGTATCGAATAGAATTAAACAGAAAGCTCATTTTTAGTTATAATATTTGATTTAGTAACTCTACCGACTTTAATGAAAAGCAAAAATACAAAAACCTTTTATCAACAATAATATTTAAACAAATACAAATTTGATGAAGTAAGTATTTTAAAATATTTGACTTTAATATCTACAACAACAAAAATCATTCTTATAAACCTCCAAAACTAATCTTGGCAATTCACCATTAAAAACCATAAATTATAAAATCCTATAATACATATTTGCATAGTCTACTTACTTTTTTAAACGTAAAATAACCAATATATAAAATTGTTATAAGAAAAAAAAATTGTTTAATATTAAATGATATAACTTGTTATACAAAATATACATTCCTTGATAACCTGTTTTTCGATTTGGATTAATTTTAACTGCATCTTCAAAATTTTTTGAGTAGAATTTTTTTGCAAATGTAAACTTTAGGTTTCATGCTCATAATTACAAAAAATATCTTGAAATAATGTTTCATTATCAAGTGCTGAACATTAAATGCTAGTAATCATACTTTCAAAAACGGTAAACAAAAAATTAAACGATTTAAACTGATTAGAAAATTTGTGGCCATTAAAGAGATTTTTATGAGATTAAAAATAATTAGAAATATCATAAATATAAAAATAAAAACTAATCTCAAAGTAATTTACATACTTGTAATTTTTTACAGCTCTTATACTAAGCATTAAACAAACTTACTTTTGCAATTTTAACAAAAATAAAAAGTGATAAATATTTAACTGCTTGACATATACTCTATTTGATTTTATTTGAAGTTATTTGGTATTAAAATAAAATTTTTCTAGTTTGAAAGTCTTAATAGCTATAAGTATTATCATTATTAGTGCTTTGATTCCCAAGATTTCAATCAATAACTATATTATATTTAGTAACTAATAGAAACTCCTTGTTTTTGTTTGATGCCCTCAAATAGCTTGCTAGATTATTAGGTTAGTTTTTAGTATATTTAAAGATAATAACAACAATTAGTTATCAGTTTAGTACGGTAATTTAAAAGAAAAAAATATTCTTTTGTAGGTTATAAAAATATCAGCAAACATAACTTACAAAATATAGAATTATTTGTTTTTAGATATTTTTAGAATGAACTGTTCAACTATTTTATCATAACTTTGACAAACGAAAATTTGACAAATAAATTTAATCCAAGATATATGCTTGCTAAACTTGGAAGGCTTGAAATGTATTTGATGTCTGAAACTAAACTACTAATAGTTAAACATTAGTTAAAAAATGCTGAAATCATTCCACTAGTAATAGTTTATATGATTAAAATTTGAACAATATTCACCAGCCAAGTGGTAAAAAATGATTTTTTAATATGTTTACATAGTTGTAAATTTTAGCACACGTTTATTTAAGAATGATTTTATAAGTTTTACACTATCGTATTCAAAAATTCCTGTAAATAGAAAAAACTTTATCTTTCATTTATGTGTATATACATAAATCTTAAATTTAAATTGTAATTACTTTTTGATTTCTTTTTTCAAAACCTCTTTAAAGATATAAAAAAGCAAAGACCACAAATTCTCAGATAGCATATTATACAATAATTTAGAAGCATCGATGGTTATATTAATAAAAATGCTTTTGCTCAAATAAAATGATAAGCGTAACTTTGTGTTTTTAAACATTTTTTGTTTCAAAAAATATTTGCACCTAAAGTTTTCTTTAATCTAATTTTGAAAAGGTTAACATGATTAAAGATATATTTAGATGATAGAGAATATTTTTCTAATTTATTGATGGTCAACTATAATAAAATGCATTTTTGACATTAAAACTATCTGTTTATTTTTGCTGAACATCAATTTTTTTGAACTTTTTTGTAGAAACAGGTTATTGGTTTATAATGTAATTAAGTTTTATTGACATTGACAATAATAAAACAACAAATGAAAGATAAAAAAGCATTTTGATTATCAAAAAATAAAACTCTCTAAGTATTATATACCATGCCATTTTTTTACAAAATCTTCAAAAATTTGTTGAAATTTTTAATTAATTGCTTAGAACTGAAAACATTTTATGTAATAAAATAGTTTGGTTTATCAAAGTAAATTCATCCTGGAAGTAGTTTTGTGAGATAGTTCTTTGTAAACAATCATTTATCATCTTAAATTTATTATAATAGTGTAAATAATTCTTAGAAAAACGATAAAATTTAAGAAAAATATGTACAACTGCCCTCTTAAATATTTCACATTAAGATAAATTAATGTAAACTTTGTTGAAAAAGCTTCATAGTTGTTTGTTTTATTTTAATTTCAAAAATCGATGACCGGCTAAATAAATCATGAAGTTAAAGGAATATAAGATACAACATTTTTATCCATTACTTGTTCAACTACAACAATTAATGGAGTAGCTATTCGTAACATGAGCTTTTATTTTCTTTTTATTTAAAAGTAATGTTTACTGTTTTTGCATCATACATAAAAAAATCTTAAGCCGCTGTAATTCAGAAGGTACTATTTTGACTAAGTCTAAGCACTGTTTTTAGAAGCTTAAAAATTTATTAACATATTTTGTAACATCTGTTAATTTTACTTCAGTAATCTAACAATATAATAATAAAATAATTATTCACTTATTTTATAAGGCAAGTAAAGTAACTCATGAAAAATAAGAAAATGATATATTTATTTCAAAATTAAATAAAATCAGCTACAGAACAAAAATAAAATAAATAAATTTGAAAAATATAGAATTTTTTGCAGATAACTTTTTTATAAAAAGATGAAAAGCATTTATCTATTGACGGCGCCTAGTAATAGTTAAAATGTTGTTTATATTTATCATTTTTAAATGAATATTTCATTATGACCGTGAAACTAACCGATATATTATACTCAAACCATAAAGATTGATAACTAAATACTTAACATTTTACTGTCAACGACTTTAACCGTATGTTTAAAGCAATTTATTCTTTCCAACTTATAATCTTGTTATTTTTCTCGGAAAATTGGAGAATGAACTTTAATTTAGCTTCAAATAGTTTTATGAAACTGGCTAAGGTGCTCTCAATCAAAAGCTTTTGGGATTCTATAAAAACTTGTTGAGTAACAGCTTGCTTTGTGATAATGATTTCAAATAATTTACAGATAAATATGTAATGTTAAAAATAATTTTCCAAATTTCAACGCCTTAGTCAATTTTTTACTTTGATTTGACTTTAGCGTTCATACTTTTAACTATATCATATTGAATCAAACAACACGAGAGACTTTATATGAAAATTGTTTTAAAACATGGATGAAGCCAATAATCTTAATGAAAAGTTATCTTTAGACTTAACACACTTTCAGAATTAAAACCTTTTCCGTCAAATGTTTTTTCTACAGACTTTTGCACAATTGAAACATTTTGGCGTTTGGCGTAACTTTTCTATTACTTAAATGGATTTCTTTTTTAAACGCATGAAGTAACATTTCTTATTAAATAATTTTTGTGATTCATTTTTATAAAACTCTGAGAAGCTCTTATTGCGAGAAGATATTAAATATCTCACCATCTATCTTTTCTAATAACTTTTGTTTTTTAACATTTTCCGGTTTTTCAAGCATTTAAACTATATAATAATTAATTGTTATCTTTCTACACATACTTTGGATTCTAAAATCTACCTTCAAAAATAACATTCATGAAATAATTTCAGGCAAACTTTAGAACGATAAAAAATTTGAATTTATTTTTATCGATTAGTTATGAGAATTTCCTTTTTACAGTAAAATGTTTTATTTGGTTTTAGGCGTACGGAGGATCATAAAGTTAAAATGATTAAAATTTCTAGACGAAATCTGAAGTATCGTACTTATAAGAAACAACAGCTTGAATTAAATTTTTAACGAGCTCAACAAGAATTAGACTTTCTAAATCATTCTTGTTTCAACATTTTCTTTTTTTAATAGTTTATCATTCTCATGATTAAGATTTAAAACTGGAAACATTTTACTTATAATATAAGTAGAAATTATTTAATCTTATTTACTGTATTAATTAAAAGTCATGAATATTTGTACAAGATTTTTATAAAGAGTTTTTACAAAATAACTCATATTCAATCTAATTTAGTTCTCTGTATCCTTTGAAATCTTCTATAATAGATATTTTTTAGATTAAGTTTTTAGGACGAATTTTGAAATTGAACAAAACAATTAACAAAACTACTATTTTTGAGTAATAAACGTTGATGACATTTTTAATAATAGAAAGTATAGATAAAGTATAAACAAGATTTTAATGCAAAGTAATAAAAAGTATAAATTAAATTTAAGTTTTAAATAACAAATAGAATTGCAGAGGAGGTTTTTAGTGAAGTTTCTAAGTTTTAATTTTTTAATAAATTCTGTTGAATAGTTTGTTAAATTTTTGTTGTTAAAAGTAGGAAACTTGATGTAGTCATAAAACCTTTTTTAATATAATTTCATAATGAGGTTGCTTAATTTGTTTAAAATTATTTAGCGTATCACATTTACAAGTCTTTAATTTGCTTTTTGTTTCATACTTTATAATCAGTTTAGTTTGTTGCAATTTAAAAATACAAAATGAATAAAAAGATAGGCTTAAAAGCTCCAACTAGCCACAAGTTTGCAATTAAGTGAGGAAGATGATACTTAGAGAGCTCTTTATTATAATTACATACTAAACGAACAAGTACTTTTCAGAGATATCTGAAAAAACAGAAAATTCAGAAATCTATTTGACCTTCACATCTAGGTATTTGATTCAGTTATTTGATACTTTATATATCAAGTTTTGAATAACTTTTTGAATACTTATAAACTATTAAGAAAAATTATTCAAGCATTTTTTATTTGTAATTTCAAACTAGTTAGTAGTAATGATGGTAATTAAATGTTGAAATAATTTTTCTAATCAAATTCATCGTTGTACGTTCTAATCCCTTCTGTAAACTTTCATTTATAATTAAAGTATACTTTTTATGTATTATTAAAACTTAACATTTTTATAATGCTCAAAAAATCGTTCCTAAAACTTTTTACTGAAAAGAATTAAATCTATAAGAGTTGTTTCGTATATTTAATAAAAACCTTTAATAAAAAGTTTATAGAATGACTAATTTTTTTTCAGAAAATGATTACATATAAACTTTACAATTTTTTTGACCTGTTTAATTAAATTAAATAATTTTAAGCCAAATTTTCGTAACAATTGTAACTCATTAAAAAAATTATAACATCAAAGTATAATTTAAACAGATGGTGCATCTAATAGCTTACCAAACTGTTTTAAATTCTGTTTGCTCAACAAAGCTCAGTATCAAGTTGTTATCTTCAATTTAATTAGATTTGTAGTAATCACTAAACCACATCACACCTTGCCCAGTTTAACAATGAGCTGCTTATAAAATTCTTTCTGAAATCTTTACAAATTAATTAAAGTATTATAGTTTAACAGGTTCAGTACTGACTTATGTGAAGAAACCCAATTTCAAATTTTAATCATGAGACTGCAGCTTTATTCATCAAGTATTAATAATATTTTAGTTTTAAAACATATATCGTTTGGCTAATAAAAAATATTTGTAGTTTTATTGCAAGAGCTTGAATGTCTTAAGCATGTTTGTATTACTTGTTTACTTGTAATTTTTCTTTAGTAGATTTAATGGTTTTCAATTCTTATTTTTATCGCCTCAAGTAATTGATCGTAATCTAATAAAAGTAATCCAATAGTATGTCAAGTCAGGGAAGACGAAACAGAAGAGTATCAGATTGACGAAAAACTTTTTAAACATTTTTACTTAAAATATCAATTTAAAATCAAATATATAAATTAAACTTTTGAAGCTAAACTGAAATATCTGCCGCTTAAAAGATATTTAAATAAGTATAAAGACAAAAATAATAGAGGAAACTTAATCTTAAGTACCACAAGTTTTAGTCTATCACTGAAAGTAATTGAGTTTTCTAGCTTAAATGCAACCTTAGTAAACATTTTATGTAAGTTTACAAATTCGATATGATTAAAAAGGTGTGCCAGAACGAGGATTTCTAATTAAGGTCTAACTTGTATGATTGAAATATTGGCGTTTGCTGGTAACTTAAACTGTACAGCTTCAAAATTATAATTAGCTAAGAAAGTATTAAATAAATTATCAATTTTCAAGTAATTATCAGCCACTAAAATAATTTTAACTAAATTATTTAATTTGTAATTAATGTATTTTCAATGGTTTGTAATCAGCTATAGCTGTATCAACTTTACAACCTTATTTTTTACAAACTATCTTTTTGTAGTGATACAGAAACATTTTATCTCAGATGAATTTTCTATAAATGTTTGCTCTACAAAACTTACATAAAAAAAGATTTTGAAAAATAGCTTAGATAAATAATTACATAAGGACTAAAAAAAAGACATATTTTTGGTCCAAAAAACAAGTTAGCAATGTGAAAAACCACATTTAACATATTTCAACGAAAGAAACATCCACAAAATCTGGTAATCTTTTTTTTTTGCGTACGAGGTATGGTAAGTTGCCCTTTCATCTCAAAACAACATAGTTTGGATAATACTAGATCACTACAATGCTTATCGAATATTTAATTAATACAAGTTTTACTTTTATTCAGTTCGGTTTGCTTGAAATAAGATTATCTGGATCTTTGTGATTATTACAGATTAGTACTGTTCACTAAAAAGTTTTTCTTATGAGCTTTTAAATTTTATTTTTACAAACTTACTCTTAGTCACATAATATAAAACATAATTTCTAAAAGCTGCATCAATTCATCATACACAAGATTATGATTAGTAGTGGAACTGCTCAAATGAAACTATCTTTGCTTACTTTATTATATCTTTAAAATAAAATATAGATGAGAAATAATATTGAGATTTAGTTTTGAGCAAAGACGAACTAACTGTAATTTGATAAGAATTATTTGGTTGTATCAAAACATAAACCGTCGAAATTGATTTAAATACATTTTTATCAGAGTATTTATGTCAAAATTCAAGCAAATGGAATTTAATGACAAAAGAAAACATTAAAAAGATTACCACAAAAGTATTTTAAAAGCTTTAAAAGAAAGTCACTGGTTTAATGTTCAAGCAATTATCACCAAAAGCTGATGGATTTTCATGTAGAAACCTTATGAAGCTACTTTAGATATCAAATACTTTAAAACTTACAACTTTTACATAAACATCTTAAATCTGTCTAAATCAAAATATTTGAAAAAATATCTGAACAACTTGAAGTTGCCTCATCACCAATTATTTGTGTTTCTCAAATAATTTTCATTGTATAAAGAAATCTCAATTTTTGATTTAATTTTATTTTTACTGAAAAAGCAACAATCACAAAAGACATCAACTAAAAAAGTTGTTAATCTTTTAAGCTGATCACCGAAAAAAAACTAAAACAAGTTTTGAATATAATTTAATAAATTCAATTTTAGCTAAAGTTACAAAATTAGCTTTCAAATGACTTCAAAGAGTAAAACTCAGACATTTACAGTAATAATTGTGCAAAAAATAAGAAAATTGGCTTAGATATCGCATACACACTAACCCAACTTAATAATAGTCCACAAACACACAAATAGTAAAGAAAAAGACCCTGATTTAGATATAGAGTTTTGTTTGGTCTGGTTTATAATGACATTGGCAACATAGCAAAGCACTGGGCTGGTCTTTGCAAGTGAGTAAGATAGATGAGTAAGCGTAAAGCTGGCACAAGCAAAATGTAGCTGGAAAAAGCAATAAGGTGATAGATAGCGTTGACAATTGGGATATAAGAAATCGCTTTTGTATAAGATAAATGAATAACAGTTAAACAGTTTTTTCACGTCGGTGGTTTTTGTTGAACTTTCTAAACATAACAGAAGCTAAAACAACAAGCGCATAAAAAAGTCGATTGATAGAAAAAACAAGAAAAAAGTAAAGTTGATGTTAAATCAGTTGAAATTTGTTTATCGTATGATAGCAAAAAAAGAAATTTGATTGATTGAGCTATTCAAACACGATTAAATACAAAAAGTAACCCGACATACAATAAAAAGTTTTTACAAACAAAGAAAATACAAGATTCAATTGGTGATAGTTAGGAGAAGTAGAAGAGACTGTCTGTGATTGGCCGATTGAACTTCAAGTATCCTCCAATCAGCTGTTGAAGATGTGATTAGGTAAAACAGATTGTGGTAATCAAATTTAGATATCATTGCAATATGGAAGTTGAGACACTTGTACACTTTCAGACATGGTCACAGCAGACGAGAAGTTACCACCGACCACTGTGGCTTGCAATACCACGCGAATAATGCAACAGACGACTGTTAGGACCAGACTCAGTGGACACATGTGGCAGGGTAGATATTGGGGTGGTCTCGAATTGTTGAAGCAGCTTATCATTATCGTCATGAAAGAATCCATCCAATATGGTCGGTGTCCGGCCCCTAGGTAACAAATTGTTGCCACATCCTGCCCCATGTGTTCTATTTCGATGTTTTTTCAGCTCTGTTGATAAGAAATTAGCTGATGACGTCATCACAGTACATAATGACGTCATCATACCTTCAATAGCGAGCAGAATCTTCTTACGAGGTCCAAAAGCAGTGATTCCAATCTCAGTGAGATCCGCATCATTAAGAGTGAGAAAGGTCTGTAAATCGACCTGTGAGACATCTTAGGTTAGTAAGTAGCGGACCAGGGACAGTGGACCGACTTCTTGATTGGTGAAAACCAGCATGTACTTTTCCAGATGCAAATAAGTTAAAACGTCCCTTAACTCAATGCTACGAGCCTGTCCACCGTAGGACTGGTCCTCGTCCACACTTGGCTGCCTGGACGTTTCCCGAAGGTCATTTTGAAGATGTAAGACTCTTGATTGTGATGATCCCAACATCGAGGGCTCATCATTTGGATGAGGAGGGGATGGAAGAGGTGGATGTTTGTTGAAGACTCCTGTGTGAGCTTCTACTACAACAAGCTCTTATGACGTCATCAGTGACGTCATCAGATGATTAGAACTTACGAAGTTGGTGGTAGCGACGTTTAGTGAATGAATTTGGGTTGTAGCTGTGTGAAAAGTTTCGTTCGCGCCATGACAGGAGGGCAGAAGATGACTTGAGACCTGACATGCTAGCCATGGTACTAGGGGCAGTACTCATTGAGGTCGGGAACTGTGTGGTTGATGTTGATGTGTCCACTTCACTAACATTTACATAATATGAAGACACATCGTCAACTTCAAATGTGGTCTCAAGCCCGTTAGTGAATTTATGGTTCTTAAATTTAGGGTTTGGCATTGATTGAGAGAAGCCGAGTCCCGACCACTGGTCAGTAGGGGTCCTGATTTTATCAGCAACTGGTGGTTGCTTCATCAGTTCAAATGCTCGTTGTTTCACCCACTCGTAGTCGTGATCATTCTGTGGAAGAAGATCAGGTGAAGAGCGGCACCATGTGTTCAAATATTTGCTGCCAGATTTTGTGGGACTACTTAGTGGATGAAAGATGCTGATTGTAACCAAAACTATTTGATGAAATTAATAAAAAAGTTGACAAAGATCAGGTGACAAGAATTTGCTCTCTAGAGATCTCAATGAAACAAATTGACAAACCATCAGAGGATGATCATGTGATTCCTTGATGACTCTTTCAAATCCAGGAGGTATTGTAAGAGGGTTGTCATGGCGTTCTCTCAGATCTTGACTATTTGCTAGTAGATTGTTGTTGTTGTTTCTGCTATTTGTTGAAACAATATCTGTTAACTATTTTACATCAAAATTTACAACTTACAGTAAAATAATCAGATATTTGCTGTTTAATGTTTACTTTGCATAAAAACCATTCACCTAGACTACTAAATAACAGGTGCAGAGAGAAAACCAAAATATAGACCGCTTGGTAGGGTTGGGTTTGCCTTATAGTAGAAGACTTCAAAGACGAATGAATAAATTGAGGCGTGCTATTTACATTTAACTGAATTTAGTTGCTTTATTTGAAAGAAGCTGTTTATTTCTGAGAAGAATAATTGTATAAACTAAATTAAACAGTTTTAATACTAACATCAGTCATTTTCTTTTTGTTTATTTTACCATCTTCAAACTCTTTGTTAAATTTTGATAAAAGAAACTTAAACAAACTTTATTTCTTTAAATAAAACAGTTAATTAATTAAAGTAAAGAAATAATCTCAGCATTTAGTCAGCTATTTTGCTTGTAAACTGTTCATTGTTTAAATGTAACCTAGAAGTGAATATCATTTCAAATGACTAAAATAACAGAATGCAGTAAGTGCTACTCGAAGCAAATCTACGAAACTTGCTGCTGTGATTAGGATAACAATACTGTTATAGATGAACACATCTTAAGTACATCGTATTCAACCAATTGATATTATCAACAACATATTGTCAAGCTCTGCTGTTGTTTGTCGGGATTTTTTTACAAATATTTTAGAAGCCTTAAAACTTTTAAACAATTAGGTGACTTAGCAAAAGCTTAAAAATAAATTTCGAATTCTTAAAACCGTTTTAATGCTAATCATAGAAAAATGTGCTGTAAAAATAACTCGAAGTAATGTTAAAAGGGTTTAAAACAAATTAAGAAAAATACTTTTGCATTAAATTATTATTTTTTAAAAGCATTCTCCTGACCAATTAACAAATATTTGAAAAAATAGAAAACTATTCTTACTGAATTCTATTTTCGTGGTGGGTAGGTTTCTTGTTTATATGTTCATGAAAAGAATTGTTTCTAGCGTGAAAATTCATCATAGATGTTTGTAGATCTATAGATGATGCAGAAGATGAAGGACTCTTTGGATGGTGATTAGATGAAGATGATGAAATTGTAGTCAGATGATCACTTGATTGTTGCAATCGTTTGTTGCTGTTTACTGCAATGAATAGAAGCTAGTTAAATTTGGTTTAGTGAAGATTCAATTTAAAGAAGTTTGTTTCATCAGATGACTCGTCAAGTTGCCGTAGGCTGTAAAAGAACGTTCTAAAGAACTTTGTTGCTTTTATTTATTCATTCAGATGAAAATTGGCGGAATTTGAAACTAAGCTTTAATTAGAGATAAAATCGGAATTGTTAAATGTTTTATAATCGACTGTTTCAATTGAAAGTCGATAGAGAAAAAATATTTTAACAATTTTGATAAAATCATAAAAAAAGCCGAAATTTTAAGTAGCAGGAATTTGAAAAATTGCTTGTTTTATTTTTGATGATATATAAACAGATAGTATCAAATATTAAATAGATAAAGTGGTTTATAACTCATGTAAAAAACGATTAGAAAAAGAATATGAGATGACATATAGAAGGCAAATTAAAAGATGTCATCATGTAATCCGTTGTTTGAATTACCAACTGAAACTAGGGTTTGTTCAAAAAACTTTTTTACTGAGATCGTGTTTTGCTCATCAAGTATTGAAACTTCAATGTTGAAGTAGTCTAAAAATAAACAAGTTTCTGAAATCAACCTGCCATTGCTGCGTTCCGCGGTCCGTACATCGTTGTCATTTGCGAGTGAGTGATTGGTTCACGTTGCTATAAGATAAAAGAGAAAATCAAATCCAAACCAATTAGCAAATCGACTAAATCAAAGATCTCACCAATAAGGAACGAAGTTCTTCTGAGCTGATCTTAGGAATTGATTTCTGATTCTCACAAATCTTCCTGTTTTGGATTGGTAATTGAGAATTGAGAGTGTTATTGAAAGAAGTATTTGGTGATGGAGGATTTGGAAGCTGGTTAGTGAATTCAAGTAATTGGTGACTTGTGGTGGAGGCTAAGGACTGATCTACTTTATTTTGAGACACTTGTTGCTGGTTACACCATCGATTAAGTACTCCGTTGTCATGTTGATGACGTAGTTGTGACGTGGATACGAGGCTACTTGAATCAGATAAGTCTATTAAAGGTGACGGCGTTTTCTGTACGACTGGATTAGGACTTAAGCGAGAAACCTGTAAAGATAAGGAGTTGATACGTGATTAGAGGTGGTCGAGTGACCTACTTGGACAAGAGGTGGATCTGGGACAGGTTTGTGATTGTCTTTGCAAGAAGATGGAGTTGCTATTATAACACCAGCTGCCGTGTTGTACTGTTGCTGTTGTTGAGCTTTTAGCTGGGCACGAAGTGCGAGTTTGTGTTGCTGGTGAGCATGAAAAGTCGCTTGCTACAGATGAAGGTAATAAATTGAAGTGTAAAAGCCTCAAATGGTCAAATTGTTACATTTGTGGACCAGTTTTGTGGTAATAAAGCTGAAGCTGCTGCTACGTTTGCGGTTCTTTGAAGAGCTCCGTTTAATAGAGCAACTCCTCCAGGTTGAAGGATACCTTCGCAGAAAAATAAGATTTGAAAGTAAATAAACGTGAGTAGGTTGCTTACCGATATAGTGAGGGTTGACACGAGCAGCAGCTACTGTGGGTGATGTTTGTGAAAGTTGTATGAGTGGGGGAGTTGCTGTTGGAACAGACATCAGGTTGATAGAAGATGAAGTAATTGAAGAGGTCTTTAAACCGGAAGATTCTAAACCGAGCATACGACGCCTGGCTTCAAACATTGAATGAACGTTTCGTTCAACGCTCTTCACAATCACCGACTGAAAGTAAGATGATGAATGAGATGTAGATCATAAATCTTGCTGAGAGAGCAAGTCTGGGGTGCCTCGTAAGCTAGTGGTGAATATGGGGAGCTTGAGGGATAAGATTGTTTATTAATTAAAAGCATCAGAAGCAGAAAATGATGTTTTATAAAAACTTATTTGGAAAGTTCGGAAAATACTTGCTCAATAAACTTTCCATATAATAACAAATAATCAAGATTTTGGGGTTAACTTCAACTTCATTTCAAACTTGATGATAGAAGCAAATTATCTAACAGATTTTTCAAAAACAGAATAATAACATCATGTGATCATGAACTGATTCTTTGGAACTATCAGCATTTTAAGTTTTTTTTTCTAAAAAACATAAGTTAGATTATAATTTAAAAAAATTGTAGGTTTATTTTCACTTTTTAATCTAAATTTGTAGAGAAAACCCGACCACTAAGCCCTTAAACTACCGACTTAGCGGTTAAACCATAAATTGATGAACAAATATCACATAAAAACCTTACAGTACATTCATCAAATCCAATTGACAGAATAATTAAAATCAAATTAGAGATCGTATGTTACAACAAATTGAAACCTTGCTAGGTTGCCTTGGCTTTAGTTTGACGCTGATAAAGACGTCCAATTCTTCCATTAAACGGTTGTTGCGTTCCGTTTCTGCCGAGATATCTTCAGTGTCTTTTACATCAAACATAAGTACAAGAGGCAAGCAACCCTGAAGCGACATTTGAGTGTATGGTTGGTCGGCGGTTTACATGAAAAGTCGATTTTATATAAAAACAATTGTTGAGCGATTTGAGGATAACATCTTTGTGAGCAGCTTGTCACAAGCTTTAATTGAATAGAAATTAAATCGATTTCTCTTTTTTTAAGTGAAGAGATAAATAAAGAAAATCAGTCAACTTAAAACAGAGGTTTGTGAGATTTAGAGCAAGTATTTAGCTGATCATATATTGGGCGGTAAAAATAAGACAGAGATAAATAAGAGATTGATAAAAAGCATCAAGATACCATCAGCTGCTGCCGGGCTACGACCACGGATTCAATTGGTCCAGTGACCACAATCGATTTACGGGGTAAGCTGTTATGATCAGGAAAACGTATCTGGAAATATAAATAGTTGATGAAAAGTTAAGATGAACCACAAAACCCACTTGTGCTCCTGTGTGCTTTACTATCTGGTTCACATTGCTTACATTCCGTCCTACCATATAAGCATGTTGCTGGGGCGCAACTTCAATATGTGATGTGACGTGAACCTAGTGGATATAAATAGATGATTGTGATTGGTTGAATATGGACAGCTTACCATTGTAGGACCGATTAAATGCTGCATCAATTTTCTTGTTCCTTCCTGTGCAATAAAATGATCAACATTTGAACGATTTAATTTGATTTGAAAGAAGAACTAATCAACTCTTTTACTATCTTCTCTTGTTTTTAATCAAACAAATCAATAAGCCCTACAGTAGTTGGCAAGTAACAAAAGCAGTTATTATGAGGTGGCAGCAAGTGGTTCCGATAAGAAACAAACTGTCTTTGAGGATTTTAAGTGGAGCTAACGAAAAGTTTATTTCATAACAACAACAGAAGTAACTAAAAAGCCGCAACGGAAGTTTATCTGATTATTTGGACGATTTGCTAAATATTTCTTTGAACTTTGTAATGAAGCAGTTTATGGAAATAGTTCCAGCTGTAAAAGTTAGAAGCAAATTACTTAGCCGATAGCACTTTGTAGTTAAAATACGAAAAATGAATAATGAAAGTTTTATGTCAATGTTGAAGGGTGTGTTATCATCAGTGCTTTTATGATAACAAGTGACATTTGACTAAAAGTCATTAAGAAGATTCATTACAACTAGTCGTAAGCCTTTCTTAGTTTATAATCAGCGGCAAATAAACTTGAAAGGTGTCACTGAAAATATTCCTGGATATCAGATTTACAAACCTACATGCTAAAGACTAATTAACTATTGGACAAAAAGAAATGATGCCCACAAAAATGTCCGCGTGAAATATAAAGAGGTATCTTCTAACTCAGGAAAAATATATTGGAGATAAATATTTCATCTTCATCTAATTTAAAGACATCGATTCGTAGTTTTATAAAAACAATTACCATCAATCCTGTTAGGTTATCACTAGAACCACGGACAGTACAAGTTGTTGTGCAATAAGTCTTGGCCCGCTGCTTAAATTGAACACCAATGCCATAAACCTGAACTATTCGTTGGATAGATGAAGAGTTAGGGTCCGGTAGAACAGTTGAGATGGTTAGATCGAAAGATATCACCACAGGTAACAGTGCCTGAAATCAAATGAAGTTTTAAAATACGAAAAAAGATATTTGTGAAGTATATCAGTAGCAGGAGTTAGATGAATGTTTAAAAGTAGTTTTCGAAAGAGCGAGAAAAATACTGACCCGAATACGATCTCTGGCACATTCAACTCCAGCAGGCTGACCAGCAATTGAGACCTAGACAATGACAAAGGTGACAGACAGCTAGAAAGTTTTCATTTCACCTTTAAAGTGGAGTTCTTATAAAAGCATTCGAATTTTTACTTGATAGTTAAAAACTAGAACTTTGACTTTGGGTGAAAATTACAAAACCATTGAAGCTGAAACATTTTTTACATGCAACATCCCCTTTGATTTCAACTTTTATTTATATTTCAGAGTTTCATCGATCAAACTGAAAGTATCTTATACCTGGTTGCTTTTTTCAGATGTGTTAGTCCGGTTAGAATCAGGGAAGTGGATGTGGCATCCGGTATCTTCCATCACTCTCCGGACATTATTGCCTCCTGAAGAAGATCAAAGTTTTTTTTAACGGAGTCAAAAATACTTGAAGTCCTTCAACAACTTTAATGATTCACTACTAACCCTTTCCAATGACATGTGAGTGCTCAGTATGGGCCACGTCCATCTTTAAAGTGACCCGTGTTGATTTGGTGTCCAAAACTTGCATTACAAGAACCTTGGCCAGTTCTACAGCCTCATGTTTGCCGGACACTTTTACATGAGGATCTAAGAAATAAGATTTGGAATCACACTTTCGTAAAACTTTATTCAAATCAATAAAAGAGTTTTCAAGCTTTCAAAAAAAGTGGTAGAAAAATACTCGATTATCTTCACGCAAAAAACTACTTTGAAATTCAACTATTCACAAATTCCTTTTTGGATAAATATCGATCTTTTGGGGTGACATTTAATTTACTAATTTACTGGCAAGTTGACGACATTATGACGCACATGTAACCAAAGCTATCAATTTATCAATTATGTACTAGCAAATATTCTTCTGTAAAGATAACAAAAAGGAATAGAATATAAGAAGATCAAAATTCAATTATCACTCACAATTTGCGATCTACTAACAAAATAAATTCAGCAAAAGCTATTATGTTGATGTAAAATGTCACGTTATCAAATTTAATTTATTTGCTCTTTAAAAACCATATTTTAGCCTAAAGGATAAAATAAGTTTTTACTTTTGTAACAATTACATAAATACCTAATTAAGCTGTAATCAATATATGCTAATTGAAAGTTTATTACTGAAAGTAAAACAAGATCATAGTTATCAATAATAATTTGCTAATTTGAGATAATTACGACATATATTAGATTTTGATTAAATAATTTCAAAGCCTTTGTCTGTATTGATAAAAGATCTAACAATTGACAAGAAATACTTAAATGGCGATGTCAAGGCTTTGGCTTTAAACAACAACTTGATCATTTGATTAGAACAAAGAATTGAGATGAAAAAGAAGAAATTTCTATGTCAGCATGTGTGTTTAACAAGTTGGCAATGAAGGGTGAATACTATTTGCTGTTTTTAAAAGTTTTGTTGGATTTATTCCGTGAAAACTAAAAGCTTCAAGAAGAACTTCCAGTTTTGCTTTCATCTCAATATAATTTAGGGAGTTTAAAGCGAGAAATTTATTAAAATTGTGAAAAATAAATGGATGATATAAAAACACTAACAACTATAATATAGGTGGCGAAAATAGATTTGAAGCAAGCTAACTATTAGCTACACGTGAAACGTGCCTTGATTAGAGTATAATGAAGTACGTTTAGTAGTTGAGAACACTTTCAATTACCGTTTTAATTATATGAAACCAAGAGGGTCAGTTAATGCTAAACTTCTATGAAAATCTGTATACTAATACAGAATAGGTTTATGTGATGAAAAGAGAATGTCAGTTTGGTATTTAATTTGAATGAAATCATGAGTAATAAACAAATAGATAGATTTAGTGTCATAAACCTACCAAAAAAAAAACGTTTATGCAATTGAAAATAAAATTGGACTTGTCTGTTTTCGGGCTATGTATGTCGATTTTTTGATATAGCCAGTCAAGTATTTTACGTAGATCAAGTGATGATATAGACGGAACTTAATATGAAGACGTGAAAAAATATCAAAAGTTTCACCGCACGGGAAGAATGTAAATTAAAGTTATTTAGTAGATGAAAGATAGAAGAAAGAAATTGTTATCTAATATTTCAATTTCGTCAACAATTGAAATGATAAAAAACATTTCAGAAAATCTTAAAAAAAACTGGTGGTAAGGACTTGAGTGCAATCTAAAAGATGGTGATGCTACTGTAAGTAAAAGAAGGGTCCTAAACATCTTTTAGGGGAGGATCGTGAATCAAGTGAAGAGGTATAGTTTTGAAAAGACGAACAGAGAAGAGTGGTGCTCACCTGTTTTGTTTAAATATGTAGTACAAGGTCGTGTTTAAGTGTTATCACAGAACAATGAAAAAGAACTTGATGGCTTTTCACTGTTCACTTGAGTCTCAAAATTTCCTCACAAACTAACTTTTTGGCTAATAAAAAACTTGTTATACCAACAAATGACTTAATTTCTTAAAAGACCTTGAAGGAGAAAGCTTTTTCTGCTTTCAAATTATTTCACGACAAATAGTTTGTATTGTATGTTCTACAACAAACACTAAACAAGATTTATTGTGTGACTACCAAGTAAAGGTTATAATGAAAACACAATTGCATTTTCCACCTAAGAACTTTCAAAACAAACCATTTATTTGTAGTAAGAAAAAAATAACAAAATTGTTCTCTTTCAAAAGTCGACAAATTTCTCACAAGATATTTTATAAGATCATCAACAAAATGAGATTGTTTTGTTAGAAGATAACTCCAAGTATTTATCGCGGGTTTCTTCAAATCATCTAGCTGATCTTTTGTTTTCATTGACTGGTGAATGAGTGATTTCAGCATTTCAAAAGGAGTGTCTAGTACCTTTCATCAAACTTCTAACAAATCTTTAAACAAGATATCTGCTAAGGCGAGGCCAAAAGGGTTTTTAGTAACTTGGTAAATATTTATGAGACAATGAAAACAAAAGCAAAAGGGTTTGCAATAATCGACAGACAGTACTTGAGTTAACAATTTATTGATGATAAGTAAAAGCTGATAGAAAGTCTGGAAGACATTAAAGAAAAATTCAAATCAATCATATTTATTTTCTTGTAGTCAAATAGTATGAAATTAAAATGAATTATTTTTACAAAACAACATTTACCGCAACAAGCAGTGGTTGAAAATTGTTATAATTGATTTTCAAGAATCAGTGATGAGTTGATTTCAATTTTCGATTGACGACAATTATGTTTTAAATACATCTTGATAATCTGTCTGCTTATTTTTTTATATTCCATTTCAAAATATCACAAACATAATTGCTGTAAATTATAATTTGATTTTCTTTTTTTGATAACTTTCAAAAAACCTTTACAGCCACAACAGTTTCTGAATTCCAATATAATTTCAGTTTAAATTTCAAATAAACTTTCAAGGACTTCAAATTGTAATTTTAACTTACTGATAACAATAAGAACAAATTGTTTAACATCAAATTCATAGAGATGATTTGATCACCTGATTTTCAAAAGGTTTCTATATTTCTATTGTAAAACGATTTACAATGTTTTCTATAAGAACTCCTCACTGGAATTCTTGTGAAGCCTTTCTAGCTCATTGTATTGATTTAAACCATCAAATTGTTTGCCAGTGGACCAATTATTGTCAAAGTTGAAAATTACAAGCACAATAGTAAACTGGAGTTAGACAGCAAAGTAAAAGTCTAACTTAGTTGTAGTCATGCCCTATGAGTTTGAATAAACTATAAAGTCGATGGTAAAGCACAGAAGCACATGGAAAGGTTTAACAAAAGCCGAAAACGCCCCTGAAAACAGTGATGCTGCTTCACGCTATAGATATTTCTTATTGTTTAGGATATAAACTTGGAGTAAGCAGCAAAGTAGACAAATAAATCAAAGCCATTGAGAGGTTCTATTGAGTACATTTATTAACTGGAGATTTACTATTTATTTTTAGTCAGAGTTTAACACTTATGTAAGCGTTTAGTACAAAGAACATATTGAAATTGAACTTAATAAGCGACATTGCTAAAGTGTTTTCTCTATCTAAAGAATGTTAAAACTTTATAATGATTCACAATACTGACAATACTTTTTTGACAAATGGTTGTAACCTGATTGATAGTACTTAAGTTAAATTGACAAACAAACCTTAATATTGGAATAGGAAAAATAGTTTTACCTTTTTTAGACCTGGCACCAATTTTTATCTTTGAAGGCCAAGCTATCTTTACACCAGTTTTTTCCATGATCTAAAAACATAAAATTTTAAAATATGAAAATATAATAATTTTAAAAATAAAGAAATTTTATGAAGTTTGATTTGATTAAACAATTAGAGAAAGACTTAAAAAGTTCACAATAATTGTTAAAAAAAACTATTTGTTTGTAAACTTTTAAAAAATAGGTTATTTTACTCACCCCACCAAAAAATTCATCTCCTGTCATACCCTTACCATCAGCAGCAGCTGAAAATTATTTATAAAATATTTAAATGACTGAAAACTCAAAAATAAGCATTTAACTTTGTTTATATCAATGTAAACAGAAAATTATTCCAGAAATAAAATAACAATCAACAAAATGTATATTAGTGTTTCTTATAAGACATTTAAATATCTAATTTGTCATTTAAACAGTTATAGTTCAAACATTATTAATCTTGGTGATTTCTTTTTGCAATTAAAAAATTATAGGGAAAATAAAATTTAGATTGTGGAATTATTAATTTGATGAAACATAAATAATCAATTTAGATAAAAATTTTATCTATAACCTCTTGGTTAAAAAATTATACAACATAAGACAATTAGAAATTAATTAAAATATCATTTAAATACAACAACACTTAAAAAGATTGTTTGAAAGTATCATTTTTTGGATATTTGTAAATTAAACATAACTATTGATTCAAAATGATAGCAAAATAAGAAACACATTTTATAAATATTATTATAAAATTTATATAAATATAAAATTATCAAACACCTTGTAGCATCTGTTCAAGATTTTTTCGATCAACTCGAAATCTTTCTTCAACCCAGTCAGGATCATGTTCAGTGGATTCTAGCACATCAGGAAGAGGCTCCTTTTCATCAAGATCATCTGAAATCTTATTAGAAACTTCTGGGATATTCTTTTGGATGGATTCTGAATCTTTAGTTTCTACATCTTCCTTTTCACTGACTTTTTTATCATCAGAAATCTTTAACTCATTAAATATAGTTAAAGTCTGCTCCTCAACTAATACACATGACTTTTCATCCTCGTCTTTATCCATAACATCTAAAACTAATTTTTCAGCACAATCTTCATCATTCTTTTCTTCAGACTCCATCTTATTTTTATCATCAACAAGATTTATATTATTTTCTTGGGAAACAGACTCCACTGAAATGTTTTCAGCTTCTGTCTTTTTTTCAACAATCTCATCAAGTTTTTTATCTTTGCTACAACTGCTAAATGCAGCTTCTTGGTCTTTGAATTGATTGCAAGAATTCATCGCCATTTCATATAGCTGAGTCTGTTAAGTACCAATTGGTGCAAATATCTTCTAAAAGCTTTTAAACATTTCTTTAATGGTGCATATCATCTGAACTAAGTGAATTCAAAACAACAATGGTTAATAACAAAAATAAATTTAAAGCTAAAAGTAAACTAAAGTGGGAAGGTTTTGCTAAGATCGCAGAACCCAACTGAAACAAGAGCAATGAAATCTAGCAAACAATTTGTCCTTTTTTGCACTTTTTCGTTTCAATTGCATGGTGTAAACAAACAAAACTCACTTTATTTTAAATAAAAAAAAGTGTTTAAAACAGTCTCTTATACAAAAATTAAAAGGTATAATTTTTTTTTGAAGTTAGATTTAATTTGCTTAAATATAGAAAACTATTTAAAGATGTTGATATAATGGTAACTTAAAGCATTAGTTGAGTTTTATTTAAACAATTATGAATGATATAATAGGTAAAAGAAAAAAATCAAAATTTAAAATTAGTTTAAAAATATTTTTAAAAGTATTAGACAAGTAAAAGCATTTATAATTAAAATAACATTGTTAGTGTAAGACGTAATATTTTAACTGTAATTAAGGTATAATTAATGGCTTATTAAACTCTTATTCAGACAAGATAATCAAAATCTACCTTTATTAGTTTTATATTTTTGATTAAGATTTAACTATAAAATTTGGGGATAGGAACTAAAATTAGTTCTTGTCAACAATTTTAAGCCTAAAAATAATGTAAGTATTAAAAGCAAAACTTGCTTAATGTCTAATAATCTGTAAACTTTAAATTGTCAACTTTAATTAACTATTAGCTCTTTTATTTTCACGTAGGTATCTGTAGATTATAATACTTCTGTTATCTAAATAAAGTGTCTTACATATATTACAAACAAAATAGTCAGTTAAATTTGCCTAGTTGTATTTAAGAAAAATTGAAAGTTTATGGAATTGAATAATATGCCTTGTCGGTTATCATACCTGAATTTTTATTCAAAATATTTGTTTCTACCTTTTTTAAGCTTCGTCCAGCTTAACATCCATAATATTCGTAGTTATTCAAAAATTTTTGAAATCAACCCAGAGAATGTTTTTACTTATTAAAAATCATTAGATATTTATTTTTCCCTTGGTATACTTAATGTTGGTACCAAACTTCTGAGACAAATACTTGATCTCCTAAAAACTGTTTACATGAAAAACTTTAGGAATTTAGTTTTTCAAAAAATACTTTGATAGTTTAAAGAACAGCCTAAAAGCTTTAAAGGTTTTAAAAGTTTTTTTTTAATTGTGCAATAAAAATGATACCATAGATAATTTGTTTATAAATATTTACCAGCAAATTCAATTCCTTTTTATCTGTTTTAAAAGCATCTCAAAAATATAATACAAAATAAAACTTGTAACAAAATGTTTACAGTTTTATGGTTAATATTAATCTATAATTCTATAAACAATTTTAAAAATGTTCTTTTACTTCCTAAAACGCTAAAAAAATGTGAAATAAATTAAAATTAAGTATTTGTTTTCTTCTGTCGAGCAAATAGCTTAGAGAGTTTTTTCTTGTTTACCAATAAACATTACTAAAGCTTGTATTTACTTTTAACACGATACGTTTATATATCAATATTGTCAAAATTTACATAAATAAAGTTTGATTATAAGCACTTAAAAGTTGTAAATCTTTAACATACTCAACTAATTATTCTGCCTCGTGACTATTTGTAGGTATTTCTTAGTTTCAATGATTATTATAAAATAATAGGACTTTTATAGCTATCAAATGCTTTAACACATTGTACTTTTATTATTTTTAAATATAATATAACTGATACAATTTAGTCTTAAGTTTCAGGGCATATTCAGTCTAAAAGTTTTCATGTATACAGATCTTGATATTATTTTGAAGTTAATGAAATGACACATTATCAGAATTAAGTATTTACTTATTTAATGATTAAGTAAAAAGTATTTATGCTTGTAGTAACAGCTAATTTGAAAAGTATTACAAATTAAAAATGTTCCTTATGATCAAATATAAAACCTAAGGACTAAAAAACGTTATAGTTACAAAAACGCATTTCTAATGTTTTGGTGATTTTTTTAACGTTACATTGTAGTTAGATTTTTGTGCAGCACATTTAGTGGAATAGTTTTATTACTTTATTTTTTATTATAGTTTTATGTTTTTGGGTAAACATTTGTTATAAAAAGAGTACAAACTAACATAATGGTTTGTTTCTCATTACTAGAAGCAAGCGAAGAATTGTTGGTCTCTAGATTTTGTTGACCTAGTTTTTACTAATCAAAGTTTTTTCACACTGTTTTTTTGGTTAAGCTTTGTAGCTTGAAGCTATAGATGGATGGAAGCTGATAGATGTACTTCCTTTCTGCGCATGATATTTGACTATAGTGTGCGCGGAACTACTCTCAGCTCGTTAAATACAATCAAAGCCTGGTGAGCTAAGGAAGCTACATCGACTTCATCTGATAGAAATCTTTCTGTTTGAATTTATCCCAAAACCTTTGCTTATCTCAAAGCAACCACAAGGCAGTGAGAATATTTACTCATAGCTGGAAAAGATACTTTTCATGATCGATGGTTAGCGCTATATAGCGCAGTATATCAAACCCACACATACAAAGCACGATGTATTTGAAGCTAATCCGTCTATCACCACTCGCCTGTCTCAAATTTCTGGGCAAGTAGAGCAAAAATATGAATTTGTCATCAAAATTTATTTGAAAATAAACCAATCATTGCAATTAAAGCAACATTCATAGAAAATCTTTCTCCTGTTATCTTTATATCATATAGCCTTGAGCTAACATTGCATCGGCAACTTTTTTAAACCCAGCAGCGTTAGCTCCTAACTGTAGATTGCCTGTAAACAATTCTAAAGGTTAAAGTAGAAATTTACAAAAACAAAAAATTTACCCGGTTGATTCAGCTCTGCAGCAGTGTCTCGACATGTTACATAGATATCTTTCATGATCGCTTGTAACTTATTATCAACTTCTTCTTTTTTCCAGGAAATTCTACCAGAGTTTTGAGACATCTCAAGTCCTGAAACAGCTACCCCACCAGCATTTGCTGCCTATTGTATGCAAATTTGAATTATCAACAAGTCAATTTGACTATTGCAAATTAAAACATAAAGCTTCTGTTTTCTATAATTAGAAATTACAAGTAGCTGCAGTTCTACCTTAGCTGGAAAGTAGAAAATCTTGTTCTTCTTGTAAATCTCAATAGCTTTATTAGTGGATGGCATGTTGGCTCCTTCAAAAACCCATTTACATCCGTTTGCAGCAAGTAACTCGGCATCATGTTCTTCAATTTCATTTTGAGTTGCACATGGCAAAGCAACATCACAAGCAATTTTCCAAGGTCGCTCATAGGCAAAGTACCTGATTTCAATAATAATTGAATAAATAATAATATTTGATAAATAATATTTGGTGGTGAACTTTCACACATATTTATTTGTATTAGTGATTTAACTAAACAACATTAAATATGAATAACAAAAGTAAAGTTTTCAAAAGAATCATTTTAAACAATTAACTAACTTAGCAGTGAGGGATAGTTTTGCAAAGTCCGAACATCTTCCTCTATCTTGTTTTATTTTTACTAGTTTCCCTAACATTTCCTTTGTGAAGCCCTCTTCCTATGAAATGCAAAGTATATTTAGTTTTGCAAGCCACAATAAATAGTTTAAACTTTTTATTTAAGTAGAAGTTAATCAAATATTTATCTTCATTTAATTAAACTTCAGCAATTATCTATAAAGTTTTATTGAAAACATTAAAAACTATTTCTATGAAGTAACTCAGCAATCGTGATAAACTAATAAATATTTTTTAGGCGACCTCATAGATGAATCCATTGGAGTCACTAAATGTGAGGACCTTTGCACCAAGTTCAAGACACTTCTCAGCAGCAAAAAGAGCAACGTTTCCAGATCCAGAAATTGCCACCTTTTTACATGAGACGCAATCTTCTGAATCTTCCATTGCGTACATCAGAGTATAAACAAGACCGTAACCTATCAATTGATGATATTTATTACAAATTGGATTCTTAAATTATATTAAGGGTAAAAACCTGTAGCCTCCGGTCTAATAAGGGAACCACCCCAGCCCCATCCTTTGCCCGTCAACACACCAACGTGTTCGTTTTTGATCCGTTTGTATTGACCAAACATGAAACCAATCTCTCTACCACCTACTCCAATATCACCGGCTGGTACATCAACATCCTTTAAAATAATCATAATCAGACATCAAAATCTCTTAAAAAAACATAGTAGCTCACAGCTCCAATATGACGAGACAACTCTGTCATAAAGCTCTGACAAAAACGCAGGACTTCGGAATCGCTTTTTCCTTTGGGATCAAAATCTGATCCACCCTTTCCACCTCCCATCGGAAGAGTAGTCAGGGAGTTCTTAAAGACTTGCTCAAAGCCGAGGAACTTGATCACAGAGAGGTTGACGCTGGGATGGAATCTCTACAAAAATGTGTTTAGATATTTTAGCAACAAATTTTTCTGTTTATTAAAATTTAGTTTGATAATTTTATTATAAAAAAGTAGATTAAAATAAACTGTTAAGAATTTTTGATGAATCCAAATACATTATAGAAATAAGAAATTATTTTTTTGAAATGTGTAACACTTTTAATCTAAAACTTATGAAACAAAATCTTTCTAAAATTACATCATTTAATTTGAATCATTTAATTATGAAATGACAAAATAATTAAACTTGATAACATCTTATTCATTATATTATTTGAACACTCACCAATCCACCTTTATAAGGCCCAATAGCTTGATTAAATTGAACACGAAAACCTCTGTTCAAAACCATTTCGCCCTAGAAAAGCTACAGTAAATTTTTTGAAGGCTTATGTCTCAGATTCTAAAGTTTTTGTTATCAAATTAGCTTTATTTTTGAATGAGAAAAACTAAAAGTTTCTCATTTGCTAAATTGGAATATTAATAAAAATCAGACCGAACAATTGATTGTTCTTTTACAAGTTAAAGTTCATGAAATATTCTTACCGTGTCGTTTTGCCAGGGTACCCGGAAGTGAATAACACGTTCCGGCTCACAACATGCTTCAAAAACTTTCAGATACTTAGGCGACTTTTCAAAAAGTGGCTTTAAAGAGAACAAAACCTCTTCTACCGCCTGTAAATATAATTAGAGTAATTTTTAGAACTATATAATTATTCTATATCAACTTTCAAGATTTCGTTTATTTTGCAAAGAGCTTAGCCTCTAGTTTACTTAAGACTTGTTGACAGTATAGAACCGTAAAAACAGAAACACAAAATTTGCACCTGAAGAAATTCAACTTGATGTGGGTCTCTACTTTTCACTTTCTCTAATAAAGCTTCCATCGACATTTTCAGTTTTAATGAGCTGACAAAATTAACAAGTCTAAAAAAATTGTTCAAAATTTCAATTAAAAGTTAAATAAAAGTTTTACATTTTCACTATACTAAAGAAAATAATAAAATAATATAATCTAAAAAGGTCTCTCAAAAAGCAATATATTGCTTTCTTAAGATATGCTCAGTAAACAGTTTCAAAAAAATAGTGAAGTGAAAGTGGAAGGAGAAAAATATAAAAAATAGATGGTTCCTGATTTTTTGGTGAGATTTGTCACCAATTTGTAAAGTTTAGCAAGTTCCTGTTTGAACCACATAATTTCACTGAAGAGAAAAACAATGCGACCTATTAAACTATAAAACTCATATACAAGAAAGTTACAAATCAAGAAAATCAATATTTAATGTTTCTGCATAATCATTACACTGTATTTATGTACTACTAAGAAATCAATTGTTGCAAATTATATATTTACTAAAGCAAATATTTACAGCTACTTTTTTACTAAAATTAAATAAAACCGATAAAACCAAATACTGAAAGCTGAATGCTATAAACTTGTTTTTAATACTTTTTAGAACATATATTGATTTTTTTTCAAAACAAAATTTTACTTTTTCACTTAAAATAGCTAACTACTTGCTAATATAAAACGATCATTCTTTTTATAATAAAACTTACTGAAAATAGATTTTAAAAACTGATATTCATATTTAAATGTAATACTTCATTTAAAATTTATATTTAGTTTTTAAGGAGCTCACTAAAACTGCGAAACATTTTTAAAAGTTTTCTTTTATTTTTATAAGCTTATAAATTATTCAAGTCTTCTGCTGATAAGAGAATTTGTATTTTACTTTTATCTTGTTTTCACGCAATTATTGTTTTCAGTATAAGACTTAAAATACAAAATATTATTCTAGAAAAAATAAGTTTACTTTTTAATCAGCTAATTTTTAGTAACTCAGTAAAATTGTTTGCTTTAGACAAACTTGATATTAAAACTTTAATGATAACAATAATAGAAACTTATAACTTTGTCAATAGTTTAATTATTCTTTTGAAAACTGTTTATAAAAGTAAACTAAACTTTCTCACGTTTTTTAAAGAGTACATATTGGAAAGGTCACAGACATTTACAATTGTACTTTGATCTGTTGAAAACACGAAATCTTGTAAAAAACAAAATCTACGAACATTTTGTATACCATAATTTTCATTTAATTATAAAAAGTTATAGAAACATTTATGACGTCATATATGTCATGATAATCGTAGATCGAATATAAAAATACTTTAACCATAATTTTCTATTTATGCAAATAAATAATAAAATAAACTTGTAAAAAGCAATACTATTTGATGTTTTTTTTTATCTAAAACAATGCGGTGAGATCACCAAGTATAATCAAAAATTGTTTTTTGAAAAGTTTAACTCTTTAAATAAAATGTTTTTTAGCATAAAACTTACAAAAACATCTAATTGACAAATAAAGCGAGTGAGATATAAACATATTTTTTGCAGGTTGTTAATATTTCAACAAAGCTCTTTTAATGAAGGACAATTTCATGAGTGATTAGTAATATGTCACTTCTTTTATAACTGATTTCACAACTATGCTTAGGTAATATGAAAATTTTATTTATTTGACAATTTAGTGATTTGCTAATAATAATATTTATTTAAAAAAACACCTTAATCACTTGTCCAAATAAAAAAATATGAACTAATTGTTTAAACAATGCTTAACCTTTGCCTCAAATTTCAAATATAAACATTTTGAGCAAATCAAGTCTTTAGAAACAACTAGTTAAATTTTTTTAATCTTTGCAGCAGTTCATCAAGTTTAATGAAACAGGAAACATTTTTGTTTTCTTGCACAATAAAAGAATACTCACTCAACTTAACTGAATACATACCACCAAAACTCGCAAGATAGCCCTTATTAGACAATATACTGCCAAATAACACCACACTACAGTAGGTTTCGATTTGCTCCACTGAGTAACCTACTGGACAAATTCGCATCAGTAGACAGTTTTATTTTAGTTTCATACAATTTTCTAGATAAAAATCGTAATTTTTTTCTGAAATCTGTTTTTCACCGTAATGCAATAGTTTGATTTAAATGTATCTGACCAATAAAAGATGTAAATTTTGGGAGAATTATATTTAATCTCTTTAAGTTTCATCTTATGCCACTAATTGTGTGTCGATATTAATATATATTAAATTAAACAAGATACAGTTCCTCCTGAAAACCGAAAACAAATAGCTATTTATAACTTTCAAAACTTTTTAAAACATTTTTTACAGATTTTCCGTCTAAAGCTTAATTAAATCTTTAGACAATAAATATTACTAAGAAATGAAGTTTCACTTAACTTGCTGTGCCAGAAACCTTGGAAATCTACCGTTAATTATACTTCACTCAAGACACGTTAAAAAACGATCAAATTTCATTTAAATAGTTTGCAATAAAGAATTTTATATGTTCTTTTGTCCCTACATAAGTTACAGTGCTGTATAAGGAAGTAATTTTTTGAAGAATACGAAAAGTTATAAATTAAGGTAAATTTATCTTTTCGTAGTTAATCAGTAATTTATCATTCATTTTTATGCTTTTATCTTAATTCCAGATTGTGAATAATCTTCTTTATAAGTAAAATTGAAACATGAAGAAGTTTATATTATATCTCTGTTGCATTTTTAATCTACAGTTTTTAGCTACGACAAGCTGTAAGTCTTTTAATTTACTGTGAAAATATTTATTTGATATTTGAGTGTCTTTAATCAAAATTAAAGAAAATTCGATGTTTGAAAAAACATTACGAAAAATAAAAATAATAGTGAAGTAAAAAAGATAACTTACTAAAAAGATGGTCGACGTTGGTTTAAATCCCACAAAGATCTGTAAGACGAATAAAAAGTCAATTAATTGAATTTATATTATTTAATCTATCAGACGTTTCAAACTAAGAAAGAAATAAAAGTTAACTTACAATAGTTAGTTAAGAATTAATTAAAATAAGTAAATTTAAACTATGTTAGATAAAAAACTAGTTTTTAAATATAAAGAGAACACTATTATTGGGACTTACCTGATATAAGCTTTGTTTATACAGATAAAACAAAATACTCTACATTTGGAAACAAGGTATATATATTTTTTAAAAATAAGGCCAACTTTACCGAAGCTAACTCTAACTGTATGCGTCTCAATGGGACCTTGGCTCTCATTAAATCACAAGAAACTCAGGACTTTATCAACTTGCAACTAGAAGATTATAACTCAACAGTTGGGTTGACTTTTTCTTCCATGTATTGGATTGGATTGCATCAGGATAATAATAACGCAACATGGAAATGGTTAGATGGAAGCAGACTGGATTATAATAATTGGTTTTATTTAGAGCCAAATCATATTTTAGAAGAAAAATGTGTTTTAATTGGAACAATATTGAAAAATACTCAAAGACGTCATGAAACGTTTGGCTTTTGGTTTAATACCAAATGTGAAAGAAAATTTAATTATATTTGTGAAAATCGTGAGTTTGGTTTGAACAATGAAATAGAATCGATAAGTTATATTATTAACAATATCATTGTTTAAGTTATATAAACAAATCTTTATGTAAATTCCATTTATGTAATTTAATCATATTTATACAATTTAAAAACATCATACAATTTTCTAAAACAGTACAGTCACCAAAAAAATAATCAAATAATTATGTTTCAATAAAATCGATGAGCTTAAAACCTGAATTTATAGTTTATTTTAAATTTTGATAATGGAAAACTATTCAAAATAAAATCTAACTGAAATAATCTGTAGCATTTGGAAACGGATTTCTTTCTACAACTTACCTAAACATTTCAAACTTTTACGAATCAGTCAATTGCGCAATTTTTGGAGGTTTGAATTACTCAGCAACTTGGATGAGGTACAAAATATTTCGATGATTCAGTTAAAAAATTGCTTAATTTTGATTTCATTAAATAGAAAGAGTAGCATTGTTAGTAAAGATTCATCCAAAAAGATTTACCAAACTTACGAAAGCCAAGAAAGTTATCAAATGGCAAGCATACATTTTGTCGGTTCGCACGTGACAGACGTTTTTGTTTGCGTGTTGAAATATAAAAATCAGATTCTACAAACTTTACAACTTACAGTAGAAAGTAAACTCTTTAATTTCATTTGGCAAATTCTATAATCCAAAATTATTTAGCCATTTATTTTTTCATGATTAAGGTTTTGTGTTGTAGAGTGACTAAAGATTTTGATCATAATTTTAAGACCAGAATTGTCAAATATATAACTCTAGAAATATTTGTTGCAATTACTGATGTTTATAAGAGTTATTATTAACTAAATTGATGTTGTTAGATAAATCTATTTGTTGTTTTATATCAATACACAATTAAAGGCAAATTTTGTTTGTTACATTTTGTTCTATTTAATATTCTTAGTTTACTTGTTGTTACTAACAGATAACTTTAATGGAAAACTGGTGAGACTTGTTGAAAAAGAAGTTGACACATTAAAATCAGGCAATATATCATGCTCTATGCTCTACCAGCAATCTTTTGGATTAGAGCCTTCCATGTTTTAGAAAAAGATGATGATATTTTCAAAATTACTAACATATATGACAGAAATACATGGACAACAACTTCAACAATTTCAATTAAAAATCCTGTATCATTCGAGAAAAATTCTACTTTATATTGTACTGCTATTGGAGCAAAGTTTAACATCTTAAAGAAAATGTTCTACTTAAATTCAGGTTTGAACTTATATCAAAGTAAATGATAAATTAAGAATAAAATATCAACAACAATTATGTAAATTACCGAACTGTAGAATTCTAATTAAATACTTAAAAAAGATGCTGAAATGGTAAATCAACAAGATTTTAAAGTCATGCTGCCTTCTAACAACACTCGATTATGCAAGCGATTTAATGGTGCCCCTGAAGCAAGTAAGAAAATGCTTTACTTTTCATCACAGATATTCTCTACAAAGTTGTAAAGCTTACACAAAATAGTCCTGATTAAATAGATCTATTTAAACTCAATTTTCTATAAAGTACAATAGATTAAATAAAATTTAGTTGAATTGGAGCTTGCTAAAAAACAAAGTAGAGTTATGATATCTAAAATTTAATTTCTAGTTAAAAATAACTTAATATTTAACGATCATTTTCAGTCAGCAATTCCAGCAATCATTACTGCTTTTTTACTGGTATGACGTTCAAACATTTCAATGCTTTCGCTAATAAATACAATTTTCTACAGCTGCTTCTTTATCAAAGTCTCAAGCCAAAGAAAATTTTTGCAAAGAAAGAAAAACCTTGCTTGTTCTCTCCGACTTTACACTTTCCAAGCAACAGTTTGCTTTTAACTCTTCACATAATGAGAATATTTCAATAGAATCCGTGCAATCTAAGAATATATTTGTCAAAGTAAAAGGTATTCTGACTCAAACTGATTTCAACATCGAGGTTATATATTTAACTGAGATAAAAAAGAATTAATTTTTAATATTCAAGCTTATTCATCATAGCTATCTTATAAGCCGAAGTACTGGAGCAAGCTTATTGATCTTAAATATACTATTCGGGCGAGAAAAAAAAGAATTGAGATTAAAAAGGTTTATCAAAACAATGACGAAGAGTGCATAGTACAACACAACTCCCTAAAAAACTCATCTGAGCGCGAACAAGAGTGTACTAAAATGAGTTTCGGTTTTTGATGCATGGTATCGTTTTAATAAAGTTTTTTTTTGTAGACAATAAGATGAAATATACTTAAATATAAAATTTCAAAACCGTTACAGGTAAACATAAAATCATTCTCCAAATCCAATGTTACGATGGAAAGCAGAATTGAGAATATAAATGCAAGTGTTGTTGGAATGAATAATGTGTTCAAATTTAAATTAAATTCAACATATGAGAATAAATTTATAATTAAATTATGTAAATGTGCAAACGTACTTGGTGAGGAAAGCCAGGAGTACACATGTGATAAACGTGAGTTTAAAAACTATTTGTAACTTATAATTTTATGCTCATCTTGGCAACATAATAAAACTTTGATTTGCAAAACCATCATTGCTGGTTCAATCCACAAACATTTTATAAAATACATTTTGGAATAGTTAATCACCACGTTTTGTGAAACTCTTGGACCAACATCATTTCTGTGTTTGCTATCTTATATGTATTGTAGTTTATTTTTTGTAATTATGCCTTTAAAGTTATAAAATGATTAAATCAAGTTTGTTTTGTTTTCGTTTAGAAAAACAAACTTTTCGTTTTTCTTTGATATCATTAGCAGCGTACCTAGTCCCTATTTTAGTTGCAAGTCTGCTGATTATTGGAGTTTTGATTTTCAAAAATTTTTCAGCCAGCAAAAGTAAGTTTTTAAAATAAAAATTTATTAAACTTTATTAGCTAATCATAAAAGAATTTGTCAGGAAATAAAAGATTGTCAGGATAACAAAAAGATTGGAGAATTATATATTTAGAAGTTCAATTTTTGTTTGCTCACCCAAAATCACGTACTAGTTTTATAAAGATAAGTGTATATGTACGTGTTAATATGAACTTTAAATTAGTTACTAATGTTAATAAACATCAAACTATATTGTACAAACTACAGAGCCTGGAAAGCTTTTATTTTGTATTATTTGAAACTTTTTAACTTTTATTGCATGATTAACGTGATGACATTTAAGGCTTTAAATGATTTTAAATTTTTAGATTTGTTTCGCAGTAATAAAGTTGGAAAATGATTTACAAAGCCATAATCGTTTTTTTAAAACTAAATCTATCGTTTTTGAGATTTTTATTATTGTTGATTTTTTACTTTATTAACAAAATATAAATTTGTGAGTTAATTATTGTCCCTTCCCAAAATATTGTAATTTTGATTTTTTGAGCTGAACGTTTCTTAACAAAACAAATAAAATAAAAATAACCCGAAAGACTGCTTTTTATATAAAGGTCAAGCTCGTTTAGCATTTCAAATAGCTTCTGTAAATTTAAACTTAAAGACTAATTTATTCTTAAGTTTTGTCTTCTTGTAAGATTCCTCTCAATTCTTTTTAAACACGATTGATGGTAATCAATCACAGCGATTTTTAACTTAAAGGATGAGTTTAATGATGACAGTAAGATTTGAAGAGGTTATCATTCGAGAGTTTGTATCGAAAGCTTAGCTTTAGAAATTACTTTAATGATTTAATCTGTGTTCAATAGTTCTTAAAACATGTTTGTACAGTTTCCTAAAGTTTAATCTATTTTTTTAATATTATTTAAGTTAATTAACTATCAGTAGTTAAAAAAAGTAATTAGTAAAATTTTTACAATTTTTAGTTACAACAATTTTTAAAATTATCAACTAAATTTGGTTTTACCTTTTTGATAAATACAAACATTTTCAAAAACTTAGGACAAAATCATTTTAAAACACTTCAAGAAAAACATATTAAAGTAATTTCAAGACGGTTTATGTTTAACGACTGCTGAGTGATGCCATAGATTTCTAAAATTTTTGCCTAAATAAATTTAATGATTTGCACATATCTGATTCTAAAACTTGGTATAGTTTATTTACCCTTGTTTTATTTCTTAAAGCTTATTATTTATGGTGTATAATAAAAACAGAATGTTATATACTACTGCAAAAATAAACTTTATAATAATCATACTAATCTAAGTATGGTTGAAGACATAGAAAGACTAATTTGCCAGAGTCCTCTTAGACTCTGAAAAATAGATTTTGTAATACTAGCTTCATTTCAATAGGGTAATATAAAAAAAAGAATTTTACCTTACATAGTAATGATGAAGATAACTAATTCTACCACATTAGTAGTAGTACAATTTACATTAACTTATGACCCAATAGTTATGGCACAAAGTAAATTATAGGTAAAAACTATTCAAACTTTAAAACTTATATAAGTTAAAAGAACACTTTTTCATGACATTAATTTAGGTATATCGTTAGTCTACCCAGCTTCTGAGCGCTAGATATGTCTGCAAATTACCTTTTTATTTCATGTGATGTAGTTAGTGACGAGTTTTGCAAACTTAATCTTCAAACCAATCAAGCTAGAATTTTATTAAGGTTTCATGCTTCACATAAGATTTAAAAGGTATCATCAGTACCATAAGCTTGTTTAGTCATACTACCACATGCCATAAATCTTTTGCTAAACCTTTTTACAATAAATGATAATTAACTAAATATAAAATGAACTTTTCAAATTTTAAGGAAACTAGTTTAAGTTTAGAATAAGATTTTTCAAGTACTAGTCTATCCGTTTAGAATTTATCGGTAAACATGCTGTGGAGTTAATTTAAATTAATATATATGCCTAAAGTAAAATAATATAAATAATGACAAAATAGTTTAAATCCAACTTTTCCATTTTAGTAAACATTGACTCTTTTCAATTTCTAAACTTTGTTTTATGCAGATTTGAAATTTTATTGAAATTATTTGTGCAAACGATTTACTGGTGTTAAATGCTCATAAAAAGTGTCCATTAATTAAATTTTAAATATATTTTGAAAATTGCATCAATCAGTTTTAAGTTTTTCTTATATTAAAGGTATTTATTTACTTTGGCTATATTGACGGATATAAATATTTTAAGTTGAATTGTTGATTTTAAAATAACTAACTTTTTTATGGTTTATTTTGCTATAAAATTGCTGACCAAGTTATTATAGTATTTGTTTGTACTTATTAAAGGTGTGTTGTTAAGCAAACTAATTTTTATGAAAATTTGAAAAGATAAGTTTTGGAACTTATTACATTGTTAAGTTTAGTTAGTAATTTGTATCGTTATTTCTTAAAGGTTTATTGATTAATTTATTGTTATTTATGTTTCATTTTGTTTTGAAAATAACATAGATTTTTAAAATAATAAATTTATAACAAGTATTGCATTTTGATATTATATCTTGCTTCTTATGATTATAAATCATTTTTGAATATAATAAATAACTAATTAAATAGTAGTGTTAGTGTTTAAGAAATAATTATTTGAATTTATAAAAGAATTTTTTTAGTTTAAAATTTTTTATGAAAATTAATTCTTTAGGAATTTATATAAGTTCCTAAGATTTGACATATTTTTTTATCTATTCAATTTGTAGATATTGACTGAAAGTGATATAAAAAATGGATAATTGTAGTTTTAAATTAAAGCATGTGGCTGCCTGTAGTAATAGATCTCCAAACTGCTATGATATTGGACCTAATAATGTTGTAGCATTTGGATGTTCAAATTCTGTGAATATCTATAACATTGGTTTAAATTCAAATTCCAGTAATCATTCGATATACACATATAACCTTCATAAGAATGAAGTTGATTCTATTCAATGGTTAAGATCCTTTGTTGTTGGTAAGCAAGGTTTTAATAAAAGTACCTACCTGTTGTCAGGGGACAGTAGTGGAAGTCTTATTTGTTGGTCTTTAGAAGACTGTGTTGGTCATTCAACAATTTTGAGGTCAGATTCTCTAAAATCTATGTTTGTAGTTGATTCCCATAAAGGCTCTATCAGATGTTTGGATGGAGTCCATGTATCAGATTCAAATAATGCTTTATCTTTGTATTTAATTGCATCTAGTGGTTCTGATTCTAAGGTTAAACTTTGGTACTCTTATGATAGCTTATTGGATGTTACTAATAAGATGCAATTAATTGATTTTGGTAACAAGTTTGTACTTGGTTTAAAATTTCATATTTTACCATTTTCTTCAGTTCCATTTCTGGCTTGTGCCTGTGATGATTTTAAGATTAGATTTTATCTTCCTGAAAAACCTTTTAAGAATTGTTCAAAAGAGAATCTGAACTTCATTGAAACTGTAGTATTAAGTGGTCATAGTGACTGGGTTCGTTCAATAAACTTTGTAGATTGTACTGATGGCTCTGTTTTATTTGCTAGCACTTCACAAGATTGTACCGTGAGAATTTGGAAGTTATTTGAAGAAAAAATAGAAAAACAAGATAAACATTTTCTTGAAGTCAAAAAAGAAAAGTTTTCAGTTTTTACTGACTCAAGTAAAAAAGATTATTCTATTTGTATTGATAGTATTTTGGAAAGCCATGAACAATGGGTTTATAGTGCAGAGTGGAACTATGACTCTTCTGATATCTCTAACCTCCAGCTTCTAACTGCTTCTCTTGATAAAGTCATTATTCTTTGGGAGTATAATATCAATGAAAAGATATGGATGGACACAATAAAAGTTGGTGAAGTTGGTGGAAACACTTTAGGTTTTTATAAAGCTTCTTTTTGTCACAACAACAAATCAATTTTTGCTCTAAGTTATAGTGGTGCATTTTATGAATGGAATTGCGATGAGAATGGAAGATGGCAAGCTGGTGTAGTAGTTGGGGGACATATGTCAGCTGTCCGTGATCTTGATTGGCACCCAAAGGGCCATTTCATAATTTCCACCAGTGAAGATCAAACTACCAGAATATTTGCAAAGTGTTGTTATAATGAACGATTTTCTTGGCATGAAGTGGCTAGAACTCAAATCCATGGTTATAATATGCACTGTGTAGCCCTCCTTAGTGATGGTTGTCATTTTGTATCTGGTGGGGATGAAAAAGTTGTTCGTGTTTTCAGAGCACCTCAAAACTTCCTAAAAAACTTCTCTCAACTCACAGATTTTGATCTTAGTGATCAGCTTGCAGATGCACCCCAAGGAGCTTCTGTTCCTGCTTTAGGCTTATCAAACAAAGCTGTCTTCACACAAAATGAAAGTATTCCTCAATCCACCAACCCATCGAGCAGAAATGATCAATATATTGATAATTTGTTTCAATCTTTATCACTTCAGCAACCTCCATCAGAAACTGATCTTCTTCAAAACACTTTATGGCCTGAAGTAAGCAAGTTGTATGGACATGTATATGAAATTTTTGGAATTGCTGCTAATAAATCAGGAAGTTTATTTGCTTCATCTTCTAAATCTTTTAATGCAAAACCTTCTGGAGTTTTTGTATGGAAATCCGGTACATGGGAAAATGTTGGTCTTTTGCAAGCTCACAATTTAACAGTTACTCAAATTGAGTTTTCACCAGATGGTAAATTTATCTTGTCAGTGTCACGTGACCGCACATGGGCGTTGTATTCTATTAATGAAGTTGATGGTAAATTCGTGTTTGATTTAGTATCAAAAAGTGAAAAGAAAACATGTCATAGTCGAATTATTTGGTCATGTTCTTGGTCTAAAAATAGTAAGCATTTCATCACTGGTTCTAGAGATAGCAAGTTAATGTTGTGGAAGCTTGATGTAAAAAGTGAAAATGAAGTTGTTGTGGATAGAGATTTAGTTGAAAAATACAACGAGGCAGTTACTGCTGTTGCCTTTAATCAATATTTGAAATCAGAAGTTTATGATGATGTGTTTGCCATCGGGTTTGAAAGTGGTCAGATAAGGATTTGTGGTTTGGTGTTTACTGAATCAACCTCTCTTCATCAAATCATGACATTTGATGTAAATGCTTCTCATTGTTTAGCTGTTCAGCGATTAAAGTGGAAACCTGAGATTAATAATGAAGAAGAGCAGTGCTCAATGAGTTTAGCATCATGTGGACTTGATAACCAGCTAAAAATTTTTGAACTTATAATTTAATGATTTAGTATTTATTAGGTTAAGTTTACTGTTTCCAGTTTTTCAGAACTATATCAAGTTTTCAATTATTTATTTTTTATTTTTGGGAACTTTTTCATGATCAAGTATGATTTAAATTAACAAAGTTTATGCTTGGTATATTTTAATATAGAATTTTTTGAATTTGTCACAGAATTAAAAACTAAATAATAAGAAACTTATTGAAACTTTGTTAAATCAAAACTAAAAAAAGAATGAAAGTAAGTGAATTTTGAAGATATCATTAAATATAAACAATAATTATTCAATATTAAATTATAAATACTATTGATAAATAAGAATTAGATAATTAAAATATAAAATCTAAGCTTGATTTTTATTGATATGTACATAGTCAATGTCAATATAAAAGATTTGAACTAACTCTGACTAAACTATATTTTTTAGCAATTTTTTAATGACGATTTACCTTTCAAATTTTTATTTGAATCATGGAATATTAACTCTACTTCAACTCTAATCTTTACTTGTATCGGTAAGTCTTATTTTTTATGATATTTTTTCCTGAAAGTAAATCTAGTTTTTATGTTGTTTCTAAATATCCACTTTTAATTCTCATCAAGTTGAATTTCAACAAAGATTTCAAGGAAATTAAAACTTTGGAAAGCTTTAAAATATTTCCATCATATTTTTCAGGTGTTGTAGGAATTGGGTTGGTAGTTGAAGCAAGCAAAGCTCTGCAGGTGTTTTTCTCTCATCACTTTTTTAGTTTGCCTCTAAAAAAGTTGAAAACTGAATTCCCAGAAAGCAAACCTGATACAAGCACAGCGAGCTTAGATTTATGTATATCAGACAGTCTTCAGTACGTCAGATGTAGAAGGTAAAAGCTCTTCAAATTTCCTGCTTCATTTACAAAAGATAGGTTTTGTATAAAGTTTCAATATTTCTAAAAACAAAGTTATTTGTAACATTTTATTTTCGAATAGATAATTTTCTTTTTATTAAAACGGATATTATTTTATAGAATTGATATTTAAACGTTTTCTTAAAACTTGATATCAGAATTACAAAGTCACAAACACTTTTTGATATTTTTCAGAATAAAAAACCATCTAATCCAAACAGCTTTATTTGCTATTAAGCTTTTTCTCGGATATGTTTTGATGCTTGCTGCTATGTTGTATAACTCTTATGTGATGGGTGCAGTTATTGGGGGTTCTGTTTTGGGATATTTTTTCTTTAATACGGACAGTCAGCAAACCTTATCTTCTGCTAATGATAATAGATCTTCTACAGATCCTGTCTCTACCCTTACAACTGTTAATACATCAACCGAATCACTTTTAACTCATGCTGTTTAATGATCTTAAAGCCTTACTCAAATAATTTGTCAGTTTTGATATTTTGATTTATAATATTGTGAATCCTTCCGCTGTTGTTTAACTAAATAAAGCCATAATAATCCGTAACTGCTGATATATATCGGCTTGTTTTCAAACTTGCCAATGTAATCCTTTTTTTCATGCTTCCCTTTCTCTTTTAATTGTACTTTTTTCAATTTGTTTGATACTTTACAAATTTCAATGATTAAATGTTGATGCCTAAAACGTAAGTCTTCGCCAATTTGCTTTTAATGTGATTGGTTGTACTTCTGAATTCCAACGTGATTATCATATGTATATTTTCATTTTAATTAAACTCGTCGGTTATGTTTTTATTCTTTGTGTTCAAACTTGAGTTAAATATTTGTTGTTTGTTCATATTATTTTTTTAAAAGTTTTTTCATTTTGTTTAAGCTTCAATTTATAAATATTGCATTTTTTCGACATTAAAATTTGTGTTTAATCAGAGTATTAATGGATAATTTTTAACTAACTTCATTGAAATACAAAGAAAATCATTTAGAATAAAACTAACTATTATCAGTTGTGGAAACTTTACTGCATAAAATAAACATAAAATTGTTTATAAAAAAATGAAATATTATTAGTTACATCTTGCAAAAAAATCCGTTGTGGTAGTTTTTTAGCAGATCACATTTCTAGAGAAGAAATTTTCTGTAAAGTTATTAGAAAATGCCTGATAGTTGTTCTTGCTGACTGCAGTTAAATGTTTTGTATTTTCTTACTTTATAGATTTAAAACTATAAGAACTTGAACAAGTTTCATCATGTACTTTATAACTTAAGCACATAAAATCCAAAGTTTTAAACATACTTTTGGGTGATCCACCTGGTACTGTGGTTACAATTTTGATACTAGTGACGCTAGTTTGAAGTAAAAACTTTTTTTTATTCCATTAAGTCCAAATATTGGGGTTCACGAGTTCCTGTACATTTGATTATTGTAGAAACCACATTAGTTACTTTATACGCTTCGGTCTAAGTTAAAATGAATAACTTTTGGTTAGTAGTATATTGCTAGTTAGTAATATATTGCAAGGTTTAAAATACTCAAATTACTTAGTTTTATTTTTTTCAAAGTTTTTTTTTAAATCAAGTATATGGTATACGTTCAAAATATTTTAAGTTAGTGAATATTTAATTTTTAAAGTATTTGAAGCAATTAAGAGCAAATAACTGCAACCTAAAATATGTTAAATTGTTAAGTCAAAATCTAAAATAGTTTTTTGAGTTATAAAATGTTTTCAGTGCTGACAAGGTACAAATTAGCTGTAGAATTAACTATATTTTTAGGTATTTTAATCACTAAACGTGTATAGAAAATAATTGTACATGAGAATGTGTTCTAGTTAGTAAATCATACAGCAAAGAATTTTAATTAATAAATAAAATCTAAACTATTTACAGAGTATTCAAATTGATTATAACAGAAAGTTTCTTGCAAGAAATGAAAGATTTGTGAAAAATGTATAAGATATACTAGAAGCATAAACGTAAAAGAAAAAGATTAAATTATTAAATTAAAAGTTATCAAGTCATTATATTAATTCCTAATGAAACATTATTATAAAAAAAATTGTAAAAATGTTTAAAAATGTATAAAAATTCTTAAGATTTTCTTATACCTAAGAAATAGTTTTAATTATATATATTAAGTGATTGACTTAAATAATGAAATGGTAAATGCTATTGAAAGATAGTTTCACATTTATAACAGACATATCATTTATAAATTAAAAATAGACAGCTCTGCGCAAGAAGTTTGCCAAGCTTACACCATTGTAAAACAGTAAGCAGTTAACAACCTTAATCTTTTCAAGCTTTAACTATTTAAAAGAATTTTTCAATCTACTAACTTCTAAAAACTAGCAGCTGTTTGGACTGTTAGTCATTTTAATAATTTAACAAAAAGTGAATGCTATTACTAATCTTTACAAAAAAAGCTTATAAACGATTTAAAAGAAATAAGTTAGAAATAAGCTTAGGAAGTAAAGGTGATTATGTTGAAATTTAAACTTAAAGCTGAACAAAAAATGGTTTTATTAGTCAAAAATTTGTATTAATAAAAATAAGAATAGGAAATATTGCTGATTAGATAACAAACGTATAGAAATATAGATATATTAAGGTAAGTTTATACATCATAAGCATAAACATTTTTTATGAGATAGCTAGAAAGACTGTAGAGAGTCTTACTCTTGTTTTACATAGTGAATTTTACTTGATTGTTGTATTTACAAATAATTGTTTGTATAATAATATTTATAATTTCGTATTGCAAAAGTACTTCAAATATATTTGATGTTTTTAAAATATGAAGCATTTCAATTTGTCTAAATTCGTTACAAATAGTTTGCATTAATTCATAATCTTATAATTAATGTATTAGTTGTGATAAGATGTCTTTGAAATAAAAGTACTTTTCAGTTATTATTTTGTTTTTAGACTATCATGTCGTTAAAAAGACTTTTATTATTTGAAGCAAAGTGTTATTTACTTACTTTTACCAACATCATAATGAAAAGTTTAAACTAAATACTAAAATAATTGCAACATTCCAGTTTTGTTCCTTTAATTCAAATTTTCTTTTTCAAATGAAATTTGAATATTTACATTGTGAGATTGAATAGTTTAAATGTATTTGTTTGACAAATATAAAAGTTTTCGAGTAATATCTCGATTTATCAACTTTTTATTTTTAACTGGTACTACTTACAATTTTCTAAATGCCTACACTTGTAGCGGATAATGACTAAGATAAGATAGAGCAAATTGTGGTAAGGAAATACTGAAGGTTTGTTTTCACTTTGAGCATTATTTTTCATCTGTAGCTTAGATTTATTTAGTATCAATTTATATTTGTTGGTATCAGTCAGAAAACAAATTAATTTTGAAATAAGTTGTTGTCGAAAACCTGGTAGCAGTTGCATTATATAGTTCTCTGGTTTTCTGTTTGTTTTTGGGACTGATATTCCTTGTTAGAGACTTTTATGTCGAAGTTAAAACAACTATGCTACAAGTTTGCTAGGTAATAATAATAAAGGTAAATATTAATGTTAACAGTTCATAATAAAAAAAAACTTGTTTTGCACAAATTTAAACTGCTAAATTTACCACAAATTAATCAATAAATATAAGCCTGCTTCATTGCTAGAAAAATGTTTATTAATAATTTTAGTCTTTGTTTAAAAGATTTGTAGGGTGCTAAATGCATATTTACAAGCTAATAAAGTGCTTTTTTAAACTAAGCTAACAATAATTTTCAGCAGGCAATTCTTTAGCAGTATTTGAGTTTGAATCAATTTGTTAGAAAGCTATGAATGCTATAAACACATTTCGAGCTAAAAATGCTACAAAAGAAGCTGATTGAATGATAGTGTATAAATTTGAAGTAAATTGTATAAAAAAGTTTATCACATTTTCTAAGCTCAGTTAAACTCTAAAATTATCTTTTGATTTGGTTGAAAAATGCAGTTTCAAAGCAAAAATTGAAGAAAACAAATATTTTTAAAGTTTAACCTCAATGCTGAGTCTATTAACTTTTATTTAGATTTATCTGACTAGAAAGTCGTTAAATGACAACAATTGTAAGGTTGCGTTGTATATTTGGATAAAGAAATATTCATATAATAGTAGCCTTAGTTTAATATTTTTTTATGAAATGCGTCAAAAGACTTTTTATATATTTTAGAATAAAGGATGAGAAATGAATAAGTTCATTTACTTTTGGCTTTAGATAAATTAAATTAGTATTGAAAAGGTTAAATACACTCTTAAAAAACTTTTTATAACCTGGATTTAATAACCGAAGTTTTCTTAAAATTATTTCCGTTTATTTTAAAATTATTGAATAAAGTTTGACGTCATAAAAGTGTTTTTATTATCTTAAAGTTGTTAAAACCTTTTAAGAATTAAATATCGTCTTCAATTATTTAAAATTAAATCAAATACGTCATTTCCTGTCAAAACTAAAAAAATATTTTTTGTAGATCGAAATTTCTTTTTACTAATTGTGCTATAAGATAAAATACTTTTAGCTAAGATAAAAGTCTTGCTGGTAATTTGATAAAAGTAATTTTATATACTAAAAAATCGACATAAGTTGCCTTTAAACTATTTTAAAGTCGTATCTACTATATTTTTTCGTAAAAGAATTTGTTTAATCGTAAAAGCGTTTTGTCAATTCAAAGTTTTTGGATTATCATCACCATATTTTTGTGCGTTCACTTCAATTATTAATATTCTATCTAAGTAATTTTACAAATTTTAGTGATTTTTTCAAATTTTTGGTTATAGAACTGTTATAGCTTAACTTGTTGTTAACAAGTTTTTGACGGTGTCATTAACAATATCATTAATAACCAACAAAGTTTAAAGTTATATATTTTTTTGCTTAAGTATTAATTTGAATAAATGTTTGTCAATAGCTTGCATATAAGTAAACTTTACTTAAAAGTATTTGAAAATTACTTTAGAATTTTGGAAGAAAAGGTTTCTATTTGTAAAACCCGGACAGTCTAATTTGTTAATAAGTTATCTTCTGTATCTAGTATAACCACAAGAAACCTCTCAAGATTTTTGGCTTCTGATTGAAAAACAAAATTAATGAAACCTTTTCAATGAGTCTCAGAATTAGAGTTTGCTGTAGTATTAATAAAGATTCTTTGTTCTTTAATGAAAGATTCAAAGCTCATATTCATCTTAATTTAATAGATTTTCTTCATAATACTTGTGTGTTATCTCAGTTCATAATAGAAACACTGAATTTCTGATGTGATTTTTTGTGAATATTTACTTTAACAAAGTAACCTAAGTGAAAATTTGACTTAACTTGATTTAATAATTTTAATTTTTTGTTAATGTAAGGATTTATGCTCTTAAGAAAATCATCTGTAGACGTATCTAATTTAATGATTCTATTATTGCTTGAAATTTTAGTTAAAAACTTTGGTTTCAAACAAATTGGAAAAAATGTAATTTTTTTTTATCAAGTATATTATTAGTGTTCAACAATTTTTCACAAAAATGTTACTACAAAATGATCAAATTAAAAAACGAATTGTTATCTTAATGTTAACATAAATCAGTAAAAGGTACAAGACAACTTACTTATTGTTATGTTTATACTGTAAACTAATATTTCCTGAATGTGTGTACCGTGGTTGTAATTCATCAAAAATAAAGTTTATCTTATTAAACATAAGATTTGACTTTAATTAATTAGCAAAAGCTGAATTTTTACCAATAAATCATTTATATATATCTTGTTAATGAAATATCTCTGCAAGATAAACTCGTGAGAAAATGTTACTTGGACTCTTAGTCTAGATAATTAAGGGGTTTTAAAGAAGAACTTATTAAGCAAACATACTAAAATCCTCATTAAACCAATAGATAATTACGCCTATAATTATTCTACAAAATTATATCTCATAATTAACTTGATTAAAACAGATAATAGTAATGAAAAAGTTTAATAAATTGATTAACTGATAGTCGTTGAAGCATTTGATCAAATTATGTCGAATGTTTCTTATGCTGATAACAGTTGATGCTATTGTTTGGATAACTCAAAAACCCTTTTTCCTAAGTTCATTTTACTTAACTATTTTGTCATTTTAATGATTAAGATTAACTTTTACAATCAATATAGCTAGTGTGTTAGTTTTGTTATTAACTAAATATAAATCGCGCCTTTTTAGCTATTAAAAATATATCTTGTGCTATAACCATGTTTGTTTTAGAGTTATGAAAATCTCATTAAATAAAATAAACTGTTTCATAAAACTTTGTATTAAGCTTTTATTTAATAAAACATCAAAAGAGATTGAAAATTGTTCTGGTGGTCAAGCAATTTTTGTTTTATTTATTTTTATGATGTCATTCATATTTATTTTTACTTTCATTATAATTGTTTTAAAATAAACAAAAATTTTCACTTTTTGATTACTTAATAGTTGAAATACGACGCCATCATTTTAATTTGTAATTGCCTTGAACTGTAGTTAAACAATTTTTGGTTTTGCTTTAAAAAATTTAATGTTCACTTGGAAGATAAATGCTGAAATAAATTTTTGTAGAGTTTCACAATAAATACAGAATTTTAACAACGACAACAAAGCATAAATGATGCTGTAATAAAATAAAATTGTGTTAAAAAATCGTTGTTTAATATGGTGCAGTTTGAAATTATTTCTATATTTAATAGATTCTAAACATACTAACCCTTTCTTGAATGAAGCTATTGAGATTGTAACAGAATAATTGACCACAAAATTAATATTTGACAATAAAATTTGATTATGCAAACAATTTTCGTAATTTTAATTTTTAACTAGCTTAGTAGATACTTTACATATAAATAATATACCTGTAACAAATCTTATATTTAAATAAAGGATCTTAACTTTTTTGAAAAGGGAAACAAAAGCTACATTGAAAACTGAAATAACTTAAATAAATGCAACACTCAGGAAGCAAAATTACCTGAAAACCCTGTAAATACAAAACAAATAATCTTTCAGTTGTCTAAATTGTAACAAAAAATCTTTTGAAAAGTATCAAAGCTGTTATTTGCTATTGTCAAGTCAACTTTTGTGAAATAGTACAGTTTAAATGAAAATTATTATTTGTATAAGTAATGCACTGATGTTTATAAAATTAAAAAATCTTTTTTATATTATGTAGTTTTTACCAGTAAACCTAAGTGAGTAGTGTAATGATAGAAACAATAAGTTGAAAGAACATTATTTAGTATCATAATTTCATCACTTTTCATTACACTATAAGCTCGATATAAATTTACTTGGTTCTTATTAGATTTAAATTCCTTTAGCTGAGTATATTTGGACTAACGATTTTACTTAAGCTAAAGAATAGTATGAACTTATAGAAAGTATACATTAAAGATTATAGAAAATTAAGCTGACAGATTTAAGAACCGATTTATATAATTATATATGGATAATCTAATTGATTAAATGATTTTTACAACACAAACTTTAGTAATTATTTGAAACTGAAGCAATATAAAGAGCGTATTCAAACAATGCATAATAAACATACAATGTAAAAAGCAAGCGAGAAATTGGAATTAAGTAAAAAACTTGATTATAAGCGTTTTATTTTTTTAGAGTTTTTGTCAATTCATATTTTTTGTTGTTTATACAAAATAAAAAGATACTTACAAAGTTTGTTCAGTTTTTAAAAAACAATTATTATCAATTGATAAGATTGCTAAAACAGATACTGAATTACTTATAACAACTATTTTATTTATGATTACTACCTGAGAATTTTAGTTATAAATATTGTTAAAAAAATATACACAAAAAAAGAATATAAAAAGTTTTCAAAAGTTTTATAGCTAAATTATAAAATTCATAATAATTTGATTTAAAAATGTCAGGTTTTTGAGTTTTATGATAGTTATGATGGTTAATTTTTTCACCATCAAAATTCGATTTATAAGAGGTAAGCTTTCTTTAAATATTTATTCACTCAATTTTTATTTAGTTTAAGTTTGATAATTTAAGCTAGCAATTAATCAATTAAGCAATCTAATTTATAAAGTTTATAAATTTCAATAATTTACTTGAATAGTTGAACTCTAATACTTTAAAACTCGTGTTCGGGTTATGTTTTTATCTCACGAAGATATTTATTCAATCAATTTCACATACAATACATTGATCACGATTTAGTATGAAAAATACTCTGTTTTGCTAAAGGTAAGCCAGCTTTGATATTGGCTTAAACATTATTTATTGACAAGGGAGCCATTCATACAGAGATTTTGAAAAGTACATGAAAAAATAATTATCTAAAAAAATTTTTAATTTGAGATATTTTGAAATAGACAAAATGAAACAACATTTTATAGACTTCTTCATTCTTATTGTACTGAAAACTTTTAAAAAGTACAGTTTGACAAGACAGACTAGTGAAATTTTATGAGAATCATTTGTTAAACAATTTCAGAGAGATTACTTTTAAAACCTAAAAAAAATGTTGGTACATCAAAATTTTGCTTTAAAAAATTCACTTAATCAAATTTTATTTAATTAATGTCATGTATAGTTATAAAAAAGTTTAAAGTTATCTAAAACTTGAATAGAGTTTTAAGAATGATAAAATCCATCAAAAACTAAAATTAAGATTGGTTGGAGGTAATGAGTGTTTTGAATGACACATGAAAAACATGATCTAAAATAATTTGAAGTTGACAGCTGCACAGAGATTGAAATTTAATTAATTTTGGCTATCAGTTTAACTTCTAAAAAAGATTCTTTTGAAAAACAAAAAGATGATTTTACTTAAAATTGATTTAAATGACTCTGCTGAAATTTATTATTGATATAGATGGTTTAAAAACTCACTTTTACTCTTTCAATCTTGTTTAAATAAAAACTGTTTATGACTTGGCTACAGTTGTTTTTGTTGTATAGTTTTAAAGTTTACAATTCAAATAAATCGATAACCTTTAGAAATTATTTCTTTTTAAAATTATGATTAATTTTTTGCTGATAAGAGAATAGAATCGAAATTTAAGAAAAGTAATACTACAAATGCTACTTAGTTGTCAGAGTCACAAAGATTTAAACTACTGATTTGTTTATGAATAAACAAAACAGCCCTAATTAAACTTTGTTTGATGATTTCAGAAATAAGACTTTGAGATCTTCAACTTGAAAGTCTTAACCGGCCTCTTCAATTATAACCATTGTTTAAACAAGAATAAGAATGAAATTCTTTTTTGTTTGTCTATTTATTAATCTTAAGCAAACATGATAAGCAAAAAAAAATTTAAAAAGTTTGGTTTAAAGATGATTTCAACACAAACATCGCATATTTGAAGTCGATATGATGACAAAATCATTTTATAATTGATTATTGCTATGGATGATGATAAATGTTTACTAAAAAAACAGCTAAAAATGAGTTTCCTTTAAAGGTTTTTCATGTTTTTATTTGATGTTTAATTGCTACAAACTAAAAACTTTTATTTGAAATTGAAAACTTGTTACAAAAGTGTTTTTAAATATGAAAAAAATATTAAATAATGTATGATTCAAGTTAAAAAATTGCCGATTCAATTAATTGATGGTAAATTAAATCATTTTGTGCATATGAAGAGAAATTAAACTGAAGTTTTTTTTCAGCTGCTTTTAAATTTATCTTTTATTAAATGAATCATCACATCAATATTTGTTGATAGCAGAAATTATCATCAATAAAAATTTCAAGTAAAATATTAAAGATATTTTAAAAATTATAATTATACTTTTTCTCCCTTTAGATGAGATATTCTATTATACTTAAGATGTTGAATTATTTCTAATTTTATTTAAATAATATAAATAAACATATATTTAAATAAAATTTAGCAATGAATTTTGTACAAACTGAATTGACATAATTGTCTAATAATTTGATTAAATAAGTTACTTAATGTAAACATTTATTAATGACAAAGTCCTTTTTTTATTATAAATACTATTTCATTATTTGACTTAAGTTAACACAAATCCTACTACAATCCTGAACCTTTTTGCAAATGCTTCTAGAGAATGTAGTGGTAGAGGATGTCGATTTGAGCAAGAGACAATGTCTGTGTTAGACAAATATTAATAGTTAGCAAATATCTGTTAGGCGTCATAAAGTCTGTATAACCCTGTTGTAAGTCAGCAGGTGAAAGTCTGAAGAAAATTTTGTTTGTGTCCTCCGAAATGGTATTACAAAGCTAAAGGCTTTATTTCATTAGCTATGATTTGTTAGAGAAGTAATCCTGTTTATCAGTAAAGTAAACTACGTCTGAGTTTTCTGTTATTATTGATCAACCATTCGAGTAAGAGATAATCTAATTGTGAACATTTAAAGTTGCTTATGTTTTTGAGGATCACAATATGACCTTGGTAAAATTTTCAATGTTAATTTGTTTTAGTACAAGTTAAAAAAATAATATTTATTGTAACTTTTTAACTTTTACATGTTTTTTTTTACAAATATTGACACTATTATATTGCTAAAAAACATAAAAGATCTAGAATAATTTCAAGAAAATATTTTAATATTTAGACAGCTTTTAAATTCATTTATTAGGAATATATTTTTAATTCTTTTAAAAATATCTCAGTATTAACTTTGTTTTAAATTTGGTTATATTTAAAGAAAAGTTATCCTGCAAGAAGTTTTGATTCAAGTAATTAGCTTAAATTTAAACATCTTTTAGCATTAAATAAATTATATGCCGTCAGTTTGTAGGTACAAACATTTGTAAGTTTTCTTTAGATTAATTAATACATAATATGGCTTCATATAAATTGAAGTAAATTAATTGACAGGAGAAAGTTCTGTTTTCTAGATGAATAGTTTTTTTTTTCAATTTACTGTGACGATGATAATTTTTATTTTAATGATATTAATGTCCTATACTCAAGATATACTGCAATAGTTTTAGAAATCTTAAGTTTTTGAATATTTAAAAAGAATATATCTTTTTAGATATCGTCACCTGTAAAGAGTTGTGTTTATCAATCTTCAATGCTTCATGTATTTCTATTGATTTTATTTAATTTAATAAATTATTTTTAAACTGCATGTTTTTGTTTATTTCTTGTAGAGTAAGTTTCAATTATCGAAAAACAATATTATTAGATGATGATATTTATCACTAAAACTTTAATAATCATCAAATATTTTAGTTTCAACATAGAATTTATACATCGTTTCAAATTACTTTATTTGGCACGTTAAACGATAAGCTTATCTTAAACTGTTTACAGATGTTAAAGTGTCAAAACAAAATTCAATTTTACTTAAAACCTCAGCAATCAGTTTCTTTTGATTACTTTGAAATTTTAAAGCAAGTAAGTTTAGTATATAAAAATATATTGAATATATTTTACTCTAATTCCTATTATGTTTACATCTCAAAAACTCACTAAGGTGTTCTGAAGATTGTTTATAAAGAGACTTTAAGTAGGTTTTGAAAAATAAAATTTGATGATTTGATTTCGTTTTAACATTTCACTAAGTATTATTATGCAATTTTTAAAACAAAGTTTATCAAAATATCATATATATATCATGTTAAGCAAAAGTATATCAAGATTTTATTCAAGTTATATGAAAATTGTCAAAGTATAAAACTGTATTAGTAACATTAAAGTGCTTGTAAAATACAAGTTTGGTAAGATAGGAACATTTTGAAAATTTAGTTTTTATGAATTTTCATCACTGGTCGTGATATATTCCGAGAAAACAAATTCTTATAAATACAAAGTTTTTAGAACTTATTTTTACTAAACAAAACTAAATAACAATCGCAAAATGATAAAGTTTTAAAACACAATAAGAAGTAAATTCTTTGATTTGATTGACAATAAAATTTGTTTATTTTATCTATTATTTTTAATACTTCTATTTAATTAGGCTTTAATAACACAAAAAAAGCTCTTTGATGAAACAAACAATATAAAGGAAACACACATATAAGACATATGTGATAAAGAGGTTTCTGTAGAGTAAAGCATGATTATAAGCGGAAAAGTTTGAAGAATCAAAGTACGAAGTTCACTCAGTTACTCTTTTTCAGGTTGTATCGCAAGAAATTCAGCTAACCTTGTTGAAATTTCAGTTCAGACTAATTATTGCGAGGCTAAAAGGAACTTAATTAAGCCTATACTAAGCCGAGCTTCTTGGAATCTATGATTAATCTGTTTTAGTTTGACATTTAAACAAAACTATCATTAAATTTTGTTCTCTTTGATATAAACTCGTAAAAGTGATGCGTTTTTATTAAAGTTGATTTTCACGGTGAAAATTACTAATTTTTACCTTAAGCACTTGAGATAGATTTTAGTTTTTATTAGTAGTTGATGGTTGCTTATCCTTATTTGAGTTTGTTTTAAAATGAATCAGTTTCAAAAAAGTTTAAGTACTTAATTAAAGCAAAGATATATATAGCATGGTTGATAAATATTCTTTTAAATTATTAGAAGTTAGAACTATATTAAAAACAATATTCATTGTCAGTTGAGCTAAATGTTTCAGAATTCAGTTCAACGTTTGTTTCAACCTTTTAAAAGTACTTCTTGCCTTGATTTTATTTTAATAAGAGTTTAGTAAGAGTATGAATTAATTTTAGTTGGATGTATGATTCAAATTGATAGAAAATCCTTGAATGTAAGGGACTATATATAATTCAAATAGAAACTTTCAAGGTGCATTATCTGCAGCAAGTTTATGATACAGTTTTATCTATCTGAATAAAACGATCATTCATATTTTAGTCAATCAAATAATCTGATTATTTGTTTTTTTTTGAAGATTGGTGTTTCACGCCAGACGTCTATAACTTTTCAAATTATTTTTTATTTTGTTGTAAAAGGCAAAATTATTTTGCAAATTTTCGGTATGATGGTGTTTTAGAGTTTTAAGAAGAAAATATAAATTGTTGAAAAGGGTAATAATAAGTTTTATTAAAGCATTTAAAATAAAAGAAAAACTTTGAACGATTCAAGCAGTCATACATTTACTGTTCTTATGTTAGATTTTAACAATAAAATTAAATAGGAATAAAAACTTTCTTAAATAAAAAGCTCAGATAAAAAATGCTTTATTAATTGGCATTCACTACCCACAAACAATTACTTTTGTGCCTTTTATTATATAATTTCATTTACAGAAACAATTATGCTTTCATTTTAAGCGATATGTAAAACTTATTCTAACTACTAAAATAAATACCCATAGCAAAGTATTACTCTCAATTAGGCTTTCATCTATATTCTACGAATGAATAATCTCAGTATTTGCTTTATTTTATACAATTTTAAAATACTGAAAATAGTCATTTCGAACTCTGTTGACTTGAATGATGGCTTTTTAAAGCAAAGAAACATGAGAAGTTAATAGTGAATAAAAACTAGATATTTTTACTTAAGTATACCTACTTTAGCTTAAGCACGTTACAATTTTTAAATTTTATATGAATAAGTAAAGTGTTGTTGTTATGTTGGTAAGTATGTTTGAAGCATTTTCATTTCAGAAAATTAAAACATTCTGATCTTGAAGTTGTTACGTTTCATTTATATGTTTGTAGGATTACATATAAGCTACTTTTTCATTTAAAATATCTGAGCTTTCATATCTAGTTGCAAAAAGTATCATTTTAATACCTTTTTTAAAATATCTTTTTCATTTTTCATTAATTTACTAAAAAAACTATCATCAAATCATCAATTAAATTTGCATTACTCTAAATAATATTAATAAAGCTATAAAGCTTGAAAATAAAGCATTACAATTGGTTGGTAAAAATCTAAAAGTTCATTATTTAGTCACACAGAGTAAAACTTTTTATTGGTTGCAAATCTATTTAAAGTTATAGTAAATATTTTCAAACTTTCATTTTTAACTTAAATTTTTCACCTGCACAGATCAATCTTGCTTATTTCAAAGTATGACTAGGGAATGTAAAGACTTACAATTTCATTGAAATATATTTATTTTTATTAGATATCCATCTCAAAACAAAATACTGCTTATTTAGTTGAACATTTGTACTATTTATTAAATTTTCCAATATTGTTCTTCGAATTCATTAAAAAATCTAAAACTTTGCAATTTAGCTATTTTCTATTTGATTTATTAGTTTTAATTTTGAAACTATACACCTCAAGTCTGAACAATACAGTTAATGCTAAATACCTAAGAAATAACTTATTTTTTGTAACCCTTCTATCTAAAATAAAAAACTGTTTTTAAAAATCTAAATTTTAAACTTTTGAGATAAAATGTCAGAAAAAATTAATCAAATATTTAGGTGTCGTAAGATTACTAAAGTTAGAGTTTTGAAATTTTATAAACTTTATTTAAATTGTTCTAATGAACAAATAAAATAGACTACACATCTTTAAATCCTTTTTATTCTTGAATTAAAAGTTATTTATAAAAAATAAATCTTATCAAAAAGTGTTCTCAAAAATAATAAGAATAGTGATATAGTTTTGACCTTTATTTTCAATATAAATTATAAATATTGACAATAAATTAATTTTTTTTTTGGTTTCACTGATTTTAATTTAGAACTTTTTAATTTTATACTTTATACTTATAAACGGTTTTAAAAACTATTTTTGAATTTAAGATATATTAATTTAAACTGGTTGACTATTCAGTTTTATCTATATTAATAGTTTAAGCGTATTCAACCGACAATAAACAAATAAAAAAGATGCTAAGACTTGATAAGAATAAGTTGACCTATAAGTTGATAAATTCATATAAGCTACATCTATCTACTTTGTTTTCAACTCAACTCATTTCAATTCAAAATAAATATTTTTTATTCAGATGAAAGCTGCAGGAATTTAAAAAATCAAATTTTATAATACTGATCGATTAGTTTAAGCCACAAAGCTTACACTACGCATTTATTTGATTATAAATTGCAGTAAATCTCTAAATTAGTCAAATACATGTCGCAGGTTAGTAAAGTATCACCAAAAGAAACCAGCGTGACATAGAAACTCTCATAAGAATCTTCCAAAATAAATATTGTAAACTTTCTACAGTGAAGTAATTGTTGATGTTTCTTCTCAATTATGAAGTTTAATATTTAAATTTATTTGAAAACTTGAGAAATCTCTTTAACTTGCTTCAGGGTCGAACAAGGTCTTAATAAAGTTGAATTTGTTTTGTTGAAATTTGTTTTTCATTATTTTCTTTATTTCTGTACCTATAAACTATAAAAGTTAATAAACCCAGTTCAAATTTTCTCATTAAGACATAATAAAAACATAAAATTCGAAACAAATACTAAAAATGAAATACATTTCTTCTGTAATTTGTTGTTGTAAAATATTTTAAAAAGATTTATTTTTTGTATTAAACTAAATTAATGAATTTGGTAAAGATTTAAAATGACATATATCAATTTATTAAGCAAACTATAAATTCTAATGAATGATATTGAATGCATCTAGTAAGCCATAAAATTCGGGCGTTTTCAAATATTAATTTCTAAATACCAGAACAAATTTGTTTCAGTTTACTACTGGAAATATCTTAGAGCTTGAAAATATTTTGCAAATGCAAATAAATTGTTATTTTGTAGTTTACCAGACAATTAATTTTTAACATTAAGATGCCTGAAACAAAAAGTGTTAAAATATTTTTCGAAATAACTTAACATGACACATTATTGTGATATTTCTTAAATTTTATACAAAAAGGCGCATTTTATGGAAATCAATTTAGAAAATTTTAGTTTTAAACCATCTTGAAGTATAACTTTAAACAAATTATTTAATTGATAGTTTCATATCTTCAAAGCAAAGTTTCTGAAAACTGTACAAACATTTACTTTAGTCCTTCATTGAGTTTGATGTAAATATTTATTTTAAAGTAAAATTAAACTATTGTATATATAATATGAAAGTATTAAAGTCTAAATAGTTTTCAAGCTTTTATCTTGTTAAATTCTTGTTTGAATTTAGGTGAATGAAATGTTAAACACTTTTAGGAGATCATTAAAAAGATTTCTAATTACAGTTTGAGCACCTAAAACCAGGACTAAATTTGTTTTATTATCTTTGTTTATTAGCTTTTAAGACATTTATTATTTAATTTTCATGTTCAATTAGCTCAGGTAAATGAACAAGTATTTTCATTTCTTTTATGACATCGTAAAACAAACAGGGAAATTTTTGCAAGTTTTCTTCTCTTTTATTTGCTTCTGTTTTTAAGATTGAAAAATGATTTTGTAATTAATTAAATTAAAAGTCAAACAGAATAAAATTTCGCTTTTAAAGAACTGTAATCTAACAAAAATTTAGATAAGCTTTAAAGTGTAAAATACTCTTTGATAGCAAAAGGTACAAGTGCTTTAAAAGAACAAGTTTAATTTGTTATTAAAGTAAAATATAGAATTTATTCTATTTTATCAACTTTGAATAAAACTGTAGTAATAATTTTATCCAAAAATAAACCAAACAGTAAATGTAAAAACTAGTTACAAGAACGAAATTAAATATGTATCACATAGCCTCAGCAAGGTTAGACTTAAAACAGATATAAAAAGGCTTTCAACAACCTTTTTAAAAAGAATTTTACAAAAGAACAGATTCATACTAGACCACTTGTCCTTAGCTACCTGTGAACACAAGTATCACTTCAACATGGCCTCAACACCCTCTTTACCTCAATCTGTCTTCATCTTTCTCTATTTGAAGCTGTTTGCTCAGTCAACCTGACAAAAAAACCTTTTTGTGTTGACGTGAGTGTTTCCGGTGAATATTTCTAAATATCAAATCTGTATGACGTTAATTTTTTGCTATCTTTATAGAAACGACGTAGAAATTACTTCCAAATCTGGTATGACGTAAAGATTAAGCTTCGGTATACAAACAAACTTTTTATACAATTCTAAGTTAGGTAATTCTTTTTGCTATTTAGAAATAATTTTAATTTTAAAAAGCAGCAAACATTTAAGCTCTAAATTCAGACATTTTTATTAATTGCTTAAAGATTTGTTTATTAAATTTTTCTAGTTATACAATAGGAATGTTTTTATCAAATTTTGATTAATTAATGATGAAATTTAAGTTTGAAAATTTTCTAGAAATTACCTCAAAGTTATTATTCATCAAGCAACAACTTCTCAGCTCAATTATATTTTTGTGTTTTTGATAAAACTGTTCAATCAATCAAAGTTTGTTCCATCAAAAAACTTGCTAAAATATATTCATTTTTCCAATTAATTTCTATCAGAACTTACAGTCAAAGAGATACTTTGTATATCCAAAATCTTAAAAACATAATTTTAGCTCTAGTTTCATTCTTAACTCTAAAATACATCAATGAATTTGGTTTTTAGACACCTTAAATAGGTCATTTAAGATTAAATATATGATTTATATATTTCAGCTTGTTAAACGACAAGTGAGTTTTCACAAATATCTCAACTTAAAACAAAAGCTATTTGATTAAAAGTCTTGGAATGCTTGATAAAGTATTTTATTAGTTGATTTATAATTATCATTAGAAAACTCTAAATAATTTAATTTAACATTTTATGTTGGTTTCGTATCTTTAAATCATCTTTATCAAATTGAAAAAAGCGAACTTAAGTACAAAAAATCTAAAGGCAACATATAAAATTCAATAAAAGATATATGTCAGTGTTTCCGGGTAAATATTAATAAAGTTTCTCAGGAGCGTTGTTAAAATAACATTTTGAATTTGGTTGAAATACATTCTTGACTGTTTACATTTGCATAATTGACACAAAATTATAAGGCTGTGTTTTTTTCATTTGTATGTAAATCAAACCGTTTGCTTAAAATTACAAACGACATTTTAAATAAGAATATTTTGTCTTTAATTTAAGCTATATAAAAACAAAAGTAATTTTATCAAGACTTGGTTATACAATTTATTGATTGAAGTGTTTTTAACAGCTAACTTTTAATAAATAAATAGTAATGAATCAACAGTTTTTTTGTTGACGACGTTTTACAATTTATAAATATTTTGTTGCTAAGAAAGTTTGTTTGATTATAGTTTTAATCGTGACTTGTTGTTCAGTTAGTATTTGCTATAAATGAAAAAAAGTCCATTTAATCTTAAAATTCTCTCTTTTATTATTAAAACCTTATTTATTATTAAAAGATATTTTCTTATTATCATGCATGTTGAAACAAAGACAATTGTTTTTGAAGATATTTTTTAACTTTTTGACCAATTAATTTTATCTGCTAATTAAAGGTCTCTTTTCTATTTTGATAATTTCACTTTAGGAAAACATTTGACATAAACTCTATTTAAACAATGTGTTTGAATAAGCTAAGTGAAATAATTGTAATTTTTTTTTAGTTCACTGTGTAATCAGTTTTAAATGTTTACAAAATAGTATTATAAAAGGGCTTTTGAATAAACAATTTTTGATATGAGATCTAATTGTTTATACTCTTACAGAATTTTACAAAAACATAGAAAGTAATTATTTGATTTAGACTCAATTGTCGGTTTCAATTTTACATTTAACTCAGCTTATTCAATACTAGTTCTTTTTACTTCTAAATAAATTAGGTCAAACTGAAAAAGAGTCTTTTGGAAATGAACTGTTAAATAAGTTTCAATAAAAGTTGATTGGTAAAACTATACCATCAACAATTTCTATAGATGAATACTTTTATTTAGTTTTATTTTTTTGTATGTAGGAAAATGTTAAGCAATCAGTCATAAGGTGACAGAAAAAGAAGTTTATCAAATTTTATTTGAAATTTATTTTCTACAAAAAACAAACTTTAAAAAATTTCAATTTATAATTATTAAATTTTAGATAAACACTACTTTAACGTCATTCCAAACAAGAAAACATTTTATTTCTTTTATTTTTGAGCGACAGTTTTTAAGTTAAGCTTAAATTAAATTTTGATTATGAAACTGTGGTCATTATACGAGATAAACAATTTTGATAACAACATTTTTTATTTTTCACGAGTCTTCAGTAAATAAAATATATTAAAATGAAAAAAAACTCTAAAGTATTTTAGTTTCACTTAACTAGATATCTAAGCATTAAAAATATATTTAACGTTGTCTGACTGAAAACAAAAAGAAATCTTAGAAAAAGAATTAAGAATAATTAGAAATATTTTATCTACGTCATTTAGAAAAAGCAAATAAAGAAAAGTTTGACTTTTGATAAACTTCTCAATATTTTCAGATTAATAAGCAAATAAATTGTTTTCTTTATCTGAGTTTAGCATTGAAAATTACTGATATTTGAAAACTTTTAGGTTGATATCAATTAATTGAGTTTTAAAAAGGAATAATAATGAAACTTTCCAGATAGAGATCAGAGTTGTTTTGTGTTTTGATTTAGAACTTGAAATTTATTTATTATTATAATTTTTTTATATTCAAAACTGGCTGATGAAGTTGAAAAGTTGATGTTATTCGATTAATAAATTTATTTTAAAAGATGTTCAACGGAAATTGTAAATATATTTTAGCAGATGGATCTTTCTATAAACTGTTTAATATTTCAGAAATAGTCTTCTATAAGCTTTTTGAAATCAGCAACGAAATCAATTTCATGGCTATAAACAAGCAAATATTTATGTGTAAAGTTAGATTCATGAAAAGTATGCAGTTAACAAAAGTTTACATGAAAATTTGAGTTTAAAAAATGATTAAAAAACATTAAGATAAGAAATCTAGAAAATATGTTTGTGAAAAGGTTGTTCAACAATTTTTAGAATGTTCTGTAGTATTTTGTTTTGAACAAGTTTAAAAAAGTTATTTTCAAGACAAAACTATACTTGTGTGTATTCGTTTCTATGAAATGATTTACAATTTTTATAAAGAAAAACAATAAGTGAATAAAGTCCATTATGCTAGCTAGGTAGTTGTTTCTGATTTAGCTTTATCAGGACCTCTAAAATTATTTTGTTACTTAAATAAAAGCATCGCTACTAAACATTTATCAAATCTTTCTATCTGTTATCAATTGTAGCATCCTCAAGGCATCATTTAATATAAAATATTCAAAAATTGTGTTTCTAGTTAGAACTTTAATATTCTATTCATTAGATAGAACCTGCTTAAATTGAACCTCTTAGAAAGTTAAGATTAATATAATTAAAGATAATTAACGCTGATATGTTTGAACTTGGTAAGCTGAAAAAGTATTTACTTGAATTAAAAACTATTTCATAGTAAATACTTGAGTTCTATAAAAGTTGTTTTGTAGAGACAGAAACATTTCTATCCAGTAGTTGTATCTTCTTTTTTATCATATAATCTTTTGAAATAAACTTTTTGAAATTTTTTATATAAATATAATTAGAAGTCATCACAAAATTTTAGGTTTTGATGCGACAAATACTCAGACAAAAATAACCTGATGCTATTGAAATAAGATCTGAAAATTCACAAGAGCTTAAATCATCAATTTATCCACTTTATATTTAGCAATAAAAGTCACTGCGTTATTAAGTATTAACTTTTGTAGTTTCCAAGTTTTTTAAAAGATAGTTTAAATGAAAAATTGCCGATTTGATTAAGGATTATTAAATTTTGAAACAAGCTTAGGATGCCAAGATAAAAAAATACTGTTTAATCAGAAATGATTTGTGAAACTTCATTAGTTTAACAATTTGTTGAATTGTATTACTTTATAATTAAAAGCTTCTGTAACAAGTAGATTACTAATTTATGAATCACTGATTCCGATAAGAGATGAACTTAACAGTCGACTTGTTGCATATGATCCTTACAAAAAATTAGTCAAATTGTTTTATTAGTTAATCTTGATTAGTTTCTACTGTCAATAAAAATCTACTTCCCATATTCTTAAGAGACACATGAAGATATAACAGTTTTAGTTTGAAGTTTGAAATATTATAAGTATATTTTCTTTCTACATAAAATACGATTTAAAATATGAAATTTACAATAATATAAGGTTTAAAGTTAAAATGTAATAATCAATTTGTTGAACTTAAAAAATAAAATATATTTTTTGAAACCTTTAATAACTTTTTTATTTTTTTTAATTAGGAATCTAAAATTTGAGTCATGGTATCATCATCTCAGTTACTAAAAATTAAATTAACAAAAATTAACATCTTATTATTAGTAATAATTTCTTGATTATAAGATCTTATGAAGTTTAATAAAACTTTGTTATGTATCTAACGTTTAAAGATTTTATTTTCTTAAAGTTGTTATCTAGCTACTAGCAGAATGATATAAATCAATGAAAAAGTTATTGATAGCTTTTGCTTCAAGAGTTCAAAAGTATTTTACATGACTAAAAAATGTTTCATTCATGAGTGACGAAGTGATTGATAACAATCGGTTTGTTTTACATTTAACACTAACTTAATTGATCAACAAACAGATATTACTTCTCTAATCTTTTTGTAGACTTTGGTTTTTACTATTAGTATTTTGACCTATTCTTAAGAGTTATTCAAACCCTATCTAAAATTGTCTAATAACAAGTATTCATTCATATAGCCATCCAACAGTTTTGCAGTTCTTATAATTCTAAACTCGCAAATAGTCTAAGACAATGCTTCAAAAATTGTGCGGAGTTTTTGCACGCAGTAAAATTACGAAAACAAACAATGTAAAAAAATTGGGTAGCTTCTAGTGAAAAATTTTAACTTGTTATTTAAGAATTAGATGATTTTCTGTGCTACATTTAAATTTCTAATTTCAACTTATTTATTCCATAAACTTTTTTAAGCTGTTTTCATTAAATTAAGTTGTTTACTTTAAATGACAAAACGCATATTTTCATCTTACAGAACTTTTTAAATAAAGTAATTTCTGGATTTCAAAAAAATGTTTAGTCTAATAACTTTGAAGTAATAACTCAAATCATGATATTAAATGACATATACTCTATATGTCCAGTTTTTTTTTATTTTTATGGTAATTTTTATATAAGGAATTATTTTTTTAAGAATGCTGTGTATCTAAGTCTGACCAAAATTCGACTTTGTACAAAGTAATTTGTTTCAATTTTTAAAAAGTAAAAAATACAAAGTGTTCATAGTTATTAATCGGAAATAATTATTTGATTTTAAGCCAAATTAGTAAAAATTTGATGTAAGAACACAAGATTATCGATTTTGGGAATCTACCTTAATAGACCTGAGAATAAAAGTTTTTAAAGTAGTTTTCTATCTAAAGACAACATTTTTTACAAGTTTAAACTGCTTTAGTGTAATAAATACATTTTGACATTTTTTATTCTGTCAAATACCTATACTGAAGCAATTATAACTTATGGGTTAAGATTAAAGTTGATTGCAATTTACGATCTTACAAACATACAACTGAGTAGTAAAACTAATTTTATTTTAGAGCTCATCAAACTTGAAAATTGGTTTTCTTTTTCAAAAAAGTTTCAATGAATAGTAAGCTAAATAATTGAAATAGTCGAGAAAAAAACCTCGTTGAAGATAAAGAAAGTTTAAAATCACAAAAAATTTCAAGCTGAAAACAAATTTGTCTAAACTTATCTTCTAACATTTTATCGCTAATTTTAAAAACAGTTCAGGTAACAAAATTGTTCTTTTACCCTTAAAAAGATTGAATTAAATTCTATATAAGAGTAAGTCTACTACTTAATAACTTGTAAGCGTAATTTGTTAAAATGTAATCTTGCAAATGAGGAAATATACAATCGTTTGAAGTTATATTAAAAGTAATTAAATGTAATTATAAAAACATATGTAACAGAACAGACTACATTTTAAAGAACACATTTATCTTTCATAAATGATTTAAAAGTAATGTTTTAAAATTCAATTGAGTTATCTGTAGTTAATCTCAAAATTGATTTATAGTTCATTTTTGATTCTCTATTCTGATAAACATAAATTCATTGATAGCAAAAAGTAAAGTAAACACTTCAGCATCCTAACAAGTTTTTATTGTTTAATTTTTAATTGCTTTCTTTTAATGATAATTACACTTTTGTAATAGTAGTCAATTGCTAGCATTTGGAAGTTTCCAAAATGTCTCTAGAGACTTATAGTTCTTAAAGCCTTTTAACATTTCAATATTAGCATTACTTAAAAGCTAAAAAAATCTTAAATTACTTAGTAAACCCCAAAACCTAGCTTATTTTTCATGCCGTAAAACTAATTGTAAAATAAATTTTTCAGGCAGACTGCTTTTAATTTAATACTTTGAAACAATTATTTGTTGACTAGAGAAATAGAAAGTATTAACTCATTGTTCATTTTCAAGTTTTAGATACTATATTTTCTAATTTCTGAGATAGAAATCATCCATGAATATTTGATCTAGGCTTACAAGTTTAAAAGCTAGTGATAAATAAATATAATAGTTAAAATAATTTTGGTTTTGTAGCTTTCATACTCTAATTGAAGATTTTATGTATTTCTTATCAACTGTAAAAATGAAATAAGCAAACTTACCAATATGCAAACCCTAGCTTTAAGTTATGACTGTTAATAGTTATCAGTTCAAAAATTTGAGATATCTTATGCTGATTGAATGACAAAAGGTTAGAGAATAGCTTAAAAAAACTATAGTTAAAAAAATATTTGGCTAAAATGTGAATATCTACACTTTACCACGTTTTAAAAAAGTCTAATGAAATTTAATATCAATCAAATTTATTGCTGAGACTTGTACAAATCAACATCAGAAAAATTGATGTAAAAATCACTTAAAATTTCTTACTAGTGAGCACAAGTCGAATTCATAAAAAAAGATAAAAACATTCCTGGTAATATACACATTTAAAAATAAAACTTGTATTTGTTCAAAAAAGGTGAATAAAATTAGTAAATAATGCTATTAATAGATAAAACTGTTTGGATTTCAATCTACTAACTGTTAATGTTTGCTTTTTACGATGACGGAATACCAATACGTTCTTAAGCAAACCGTACAATTAAAAAGCCAAAATGTATATAGTAAGAAAAATGTGAAACCGATAATTTAAAAAGATTCCTAAAAATTGACTCATATTTTTCTAATACTCATCATTTTCATTTTTTCAATACATTTAATAAGTTTTTATTTACTTTACTCACAAATGTTACTGCATATGAGTATACTAAAATGTAACATTTTTCACTTATATATATATATTTGTAATTCAAAGTTTTTTTTTAATTATAAATGACAACGTTTCTGAAATAATTTATCTACCTTTGATTAAAAGCCTTTTCATGTTATTTTGAATAAAAGAATTTCCAAAATCAACAAAGCATTTGTTTGTATTACAGAAAGCTTTTTCGTTCCTTAATATCTGGTATGAAACTCTTAAATTCATTACAATTACTAAAAAAGCAAAATAACAACAAATTTTGTTAGGCAATTTATTTAAACAACAAATTACAATCAGAAAATTTTATCTCACTTTAAAAAATATTGCATCATTTTATTGATAGTAGAGTAGTCACTGTGAGATATTGTTCTGTCACAAAACTGGAAAAAATGCTAAGTAAAATACAGGAAGATGAAAAAAAAAGATCTTCTATGCTTTGATTTAACTGTTTATGAACCAAATCAATATTAGAAAAAACATCTGATCATACGAATGAGGCTAGTATTGATATGCTGTCTGTGTATTATTAATTCTCTTAAATTCATAGTAGAAGAGACTTATTAAAATAGATTTGTAAAAATTATATTTAGTACTGTGTTTGACCACATTTTTCTTGTTCATATTTATTTTATATCGCGTACAGATTTAATCTCTCCAAAAATTTTTCACTGTTTATTATGAAAAGTCAGTTAGTGATCAGCTGAGGTTATTTTAGTTCTATGTTTACTTATATTACGTTACACAAATGAACGTATGTAAGTGATTTTGGTATATAAACAGGTGTAAGCGTACATTATGGTATTTTAGCTCAAAGAAGAGCAAGTCGTTAATTAAGTTTTTCGATGACATTTTGGTAATTCATTTTCTTTGAAGATAATTTTTATGTCTAAGGAAGATTTTTGAGTTACTTTGAAATGTTGCTGTGAAAGTTTTATTAAAAGGCTGCAGCTTGAATGTACAAGTGTGAGATTATCATGATTTTTTATGCAGATAATCCTATATCATTGACTTGTCATCCATGCAAGCTTACTTCAAAATAAAAACCAATTAATTTATTTGAGGTGAAATTTAATCAGATTAAAATGTAAAATCATTTTTCTTATAAATTTCAGATTTATTTTTGAGATTTTCAAACTTAATAAGACCGCATTGAAGTTTAAGCTAAATTTCAAAAAAAACTTAGATTACAGAAAGTTAATTTTACTTTAAAACGTTACAAATAATTTAATCAACTTTCAAATTACTTCACAATACTTTGTCATTTGGTTTGGATCTTAACTTTAAAATCGAACCTTTTTCATGATTTTTCTCATTAATCTTACTCAGTTTTGACAACTGTATTTTTTACGAAGAGCAATAGTAAGCAGTTTTGTGCTTACGAGCTGAAGCAAAAACATTTTTTGTTCAAGTTGTTTTTTAATTTAAATTTCTTTTAAGTTTGAAGAAAATCTTTTACAAATTTTGTTTTGAAATTACTTTCTGCTCTTTAGGATAAGTTTATTAAAGCCTAAGTTAGTTTTCACTAAATGTACAACCAATAACTAAATCATAGCTTAAAATAATTAACATTTTTAACAAAACACTACAACTATAAAGTCAAATTGTTAATAATAAGTTAAAGAGCTGGAAAATGTTGACTCGAAAATTATTAAAATGGCACAGCCTTATACTTAGGACAGCATTGCTCGTATAATTGGATGGTGAACGACAGAAAAAAAGCTTGAACAAACCAAGTGCGGTGAAGCATATAAAACCTCACATGTCTACGCCAAAAAAAGCAGCCCGCCCACAACTTAGCCAGTGATGACTGGACACGCATTTGCCGACCGAGTCTAAGGTGTGTAGCATGTGGTCCTTATCCTTAAGAGGCGACAAAGTAACAAAAACTTTTATTCCTTGCTCTGTGCTTGAATGAGAGAAGAGAGAAAGAAAAGGAAGAATAAAAAGAGAAAAGTGAAAGAGAAAGCAAAGAGAAAAAAAGAAGCTAGTAATATTTGCCTGCACACAAAACTGATGTAGTCTTTTAGCAGCTGCGACTTGCTACCACGAACATCAGTTTCTTGAGCACAATTGAGAAAAAGTGCTCAAGTCTTCATTTATATCCAGTCCGTGGACTCAGTCACATAGAGTTGATACTAGAAATAGATTTTTTTATACATTTAAGTTAAAAGTCAGTAAAACTAGTTACATGCTAATGAAAGTATCAGGTGACTCACTCTAGTTGTACGGCAATCCTTTTAAAGTTCCGGATATAACTTTGATAAAAGAATTTTAGGCAGAAGGTAGCATAATATGAGGTTCTGTCTAAAACAAGTCTTTCATCAACTTTGGTTGACGTTGTTCAATAAATAAGTTCAGCCAACATCGTTAAGCTCTTGAGTACTGGTGCGATTAAGTTACAACTTAAAGATTATTATTCACGAAGAACCAGAGAAAACAATTTTTCAAGCCAGTTTACCGAGTCCAGTGTAAAGTTAATAAAGGAGAAAATAAGGTTTAATTAAACTTAACTTGAGAGAGTTGTAAACAACACAATTTTTTACATTAAGCTTGACCTTTAGTAGAATTTCAACCGCTTGAAACAAAAAGTTGATTATTTCTTTTGGTTGAATTTCTGCCATCTTATTTTTTGCAGCAGTTGAAGATAGTTAATTTAACTACTGCAACCTCACAAGACTTAGTTTCTTAATTACAAGAACCAAACTGGAGAAATTTGCTCTGTAGTTCAAGAAACGTTTTCAACTGTGCGGTTTTATGAGTCTAGCATATCAAAACTTTGAAAATAAAGCAAAACACAGGAAGATATAACAAGTTTTTGATATCACCAGTCAGTCGAATTAGATTATAAAGTTTAAAATATTATTTCAAGATTCCATCAAACAATTTGAATAAATTGATCAGCAAAGTAAGCAGCTAAAAACGAAAAAAATACTTGTTACAGAAAAGTACCTTTTTATAGCAACAACTGTGGTAAAATACTAAGTTTTCTGCTTCAGTGTTTTTACAAACATATAATTGAATTTTGTAATAAGTATGAACAAAGTATCTACTACACAGCAAAGAAATAGTATTTGCTATCTCGTTTTTGTTGCCTAGAAGTTGCATGTAGCGAAAGAATATTTTACTTATAGCCGACAGGTCTTTTATTTTTGTGAAAAATTCACACATTTTTTATAAAGATTGTTTTCTGTTTTTGCAATATATGGTAAAATTGGACGTCAAAAAAGAAACAAAATTTTGTTGGCTATCAGGCGTTAAGAAGCAAGCAAGCATGCAAAAGGTAAAATCAAAAAATTTGTCTGATGGAACTGAAAGAATGTTTGCTATTATTTGTGGTTACTCATAGCAACCCCAAGATTGATGAAACCTTTTTTGCGTGATTCAAAAAAGAGAACGAAAACGAAAAACTTTAGTTTTGTGAAGAAAAATCACATTTGTTAGAACATTTCTATTTAAAGTTTAAACCTTTATAGCTAAGAAGATCTTTCAATCAAACTATACTTAAATTTAATTACATTAAACTATAATCTCCATAAAAAAGCTTTAATGATAAACTAAGATATATTTGGAGCTTTATGCTAGCATTCTATCACTAAATGACAGAGCGACTGAAGTTAGTGCGTCATACAACATGTGTTCAAACTAAAATAAATCAGCCAATTAAATAATTTTTGTCCTTTGATATGTTATTAGTCAAACCATCAACTGTTTATTTTGTGTTTTAATGTTATAATGGTTGATATGAAAAAAAGTTTGATGTCAAAAAACACTATTGAATCTAGATGCTGATCTGCAATTAATTACTTTGCTGGTGACTTCTGCAGCAACATTCTTCAATTGGTAAACCATATCATCTACTCTCGTTTTAGTATTAAAGCTTTTTTGAAAGATTATTGTGAAATGAACAATGTGCTACACGAATCGCGTATTGTATTATGTTGGCAAAGTAACAATAGATGATCACAATCTTAGCTTAAGCTAGTAAATGTAAGACTGAACCTAACTCTGGTAGACTTAGTTACACCAAAGATAGATACTAAATAGTTATTTTTGTGTGTTTTTAAACAAATTGAAACAGTTATGTTGGTTAACATACAACAACTTTATTTACTACTTTTTGAATGATTGTGTGGAACTTTTTTCAATAAATTTGCTTTTAGTTCTCGTCAACTTATTTTGAAATAAGTTTTGTACAATTAAGAAAACTTCTCATAAAGTTTTTATAAGTCTCTTAGAGTTTATACTGGAATTTTTATAATTTTTGTTGGACTTATGTTATAGAGTTTACTCTTAATAGTAAAGTATTTTGATTTAATTTTCTTCCCATACCTACAAGCTTTCTTAAAGAATATTTTTGTTTATGATTTTAATTTTTATAATTAAGTTAATTAAAAATGATGGATTTTAATGGCGATTAACGGTTTTGTCTAATTAAAAGATTAATTTTCAAAATTTTAAATTCAAGAAAAAGATAAACAAATTTGTTGAAAGATTTTCTTTTGAAAAAGAATCAGTTTTGGTTTAAACTTTATTAGGTGTAAATTCATTTATCGAATCAGATTTAAAATAATTCTACAAACAAACAGGATTTTCCGTTCAAATTATTGTAAGACTTATTGGCGTTGTGCTTAAAGTTATCTCATTTAAGATTTACATTTTACTTTTAATGAGCCTTGTTTAGATAATCAAATTAACTTGATTAGTTAAGATTTTCTCAGTCATAATTACTGATGTGATAATCTTAAACAATTAAGTCTTGTTTTTCATTTGCAGGCTTTGAGTTGAATAAAGCTTTCAACTTTTTAAAATTTCCGTAGACAGTGGGTTTTTATTGAAAAACACTTTTTAGAAGCTGCTTCTATCCTTTCTTTATTCATTACGACAATTCTCTGGAGTAAAGTTCAAGAGAATAGAGCAGTTAGACAGTAGCACATTTAACAATTTTCACAATGACCAAAAAGACCATTACGAAATTAAATGGAAACACAATTGGTTTTATAATCATTTTATTTGTTGTTACTTCTGTTGGGTCTTTGTCAACTGAAGACAACTTGTCTACTGAAGAAGGCTTTCTTACAACAATCAGTGAAGATATAAGTATAGCAGAAGAAACAGAAGGATATACAGCCACTTCAGGTAAACTATTTCCACATTTTAATTTAAATAACTTACTGTATTAGTTTTAAGAAATTCAGTTGTTATTAAGTTTCAAAGATGACTAAAATTAGCGTTTATTTACCACTATTTATAATAAATAGGCTTACAATTGATTAATAAATATGGTCAATTTTACTACAGAAGAAATATAAATATACAAATTGAGAATTGATTTTGATAAAAAGGTTAATTTATAGCGAGATATTCTGTTTACAGAAAAGTTTATTTCTCAAAATATTTACAAATAAAGTAAAAGGTAAATGTCACAGTTAACATTTCATTATGAAATATTATGAAATATAGCTACTAGATTTTTCTTTTATTTTTTGTTAAATTCTGAATATAGTTTTGACTATTTTTAGGAATTTGTGTTTCTTTGTCGGTATTGTTCCTATTTTAAAAAGCAAAATCGAATTCAGTAATAGATAATATGAGAAATAAATAGAGATATTTTGGTGATGGTTGCTAAAAGAAAAACCTACAATAAAGTAAATATAGGTCTTAAGTTAGACAAAAAATACCTCTCATCTGTAAAAGCTTTTGTATCGTAGTTGTATTGTTAATATGCAGGCAGATATTTTAGACGTTTGATTTGATCTATGCTCAAAATTATCATTTTTAAGCTGGGAGATTTCAAGTAAAACAAAAAAGTAAAACCTTATTAAATTACTACTTGACCTTATTTAAGATATTAACCTCTAATTTCGATTGTCTTTCATAAGCTTCTTTGTGAACATTCAATTAATAGAATGGTGGTATTCCTCGATTTTAAGTTGTGCTCTTTCTTAGTTTTCTTTTATTTACAAAACTGTTGTCGATAGCTTTTAAATAAAGCCAGTACAAAGTTCAAATCAATCTTACTTGACACTAAATTGTTTTTCTAAAAATACTTTTAATAAAATTTTCAGTTGCTTCACCCCTCTCAAGAGTTTCAGAAGAAGTAAAAGACTCAGTGGTTACAGCAAGCAGACCCCGAAAAGACAGTCTTCCTGCATTTGTGGCAAAACCTTCAATTCTGCAAGCTTTCTCATCAAGACTAGGAGAGCCTGAACAAATTCCTGACACAGATGCACAAGAACGATCTGGTGGATTTAGAAGAAGTAAAGGATGTCAGCAGTACCTGTTACAAGTACGAAAGGAGCTACACTGTACAGCGACACCACATTTTGAACAACTCGCATCTTTTGATGAACGTCTTCGAGCACAAGATGCAAGTACTCAGGCACAGCATGAAAGATTAGAATCGATTGAAAAAACAATGAGGAACTTTCAAACCTCTATTGATGCCTTAGGTCAAAGATTTTCTCATCTTAATGTCCAGAGAGACGATGAGACATATGATGCTGGGTTTAATACTGCTAGTAGAGAAGCATCGACAATTTTGATTAGTATGACGCAACAACTTCAACAGCGGTTGATTGTAATGGGAAAACAAATAGAAGAGTCAGAAAGACAAAGATCTGTTTTGGTTGAAAGCAGCAAAAACTTATCTGCCTTATTGCAGCAATCTCAAAAGCTAGTTGAAACATTAACGGAAGAAAAAAACCAACATGAAGCTAATAGTAGCAAGTTGCAAGTTGAACTAATTCAGTCCAAACACAACATTAGTATGCTCACTACCGTAAAGAATAAGATGTTGAAAAAAATTGTGTCACTGAGAAACTGTCAAATCTGTAAAAATACAAATCGTCGCTGTTTCAAGCAATGCAAAAATGAGATGAAAAAGCAAATATCTGCTCGAAGACAATGCCAAGTAAGTTGTTGTTTTTAGTTAAATTAACATTTTATTTTAATAACTTTAATAAAAGTTGATAAAAACTATAATTATTTATTTTGATTGCAGCTTCGTTTACAAAACATTACTGTTACCCTGTCGCTTCTAACTTCAGAACTAACTAGGTTAAAAGAGATCAAATCTTCGCAAGAAAAGACTTCATCTACAGATGACGGTAAGAAGATTAAAGCAAAATAATTTTTATCTCGATAAGACATTGTTGATTGAAAGTGTTAGAATTATTAGCTAAGGTTGAAATTGAAAGAAATTTAAGGCTATTTTTATTTGTCATGAAAACTTGTAACAAATATAATAACGTCGAAAACCTTGTGACTTACGTTTGGTACCAAGTTAAGCTGGTATTCAGTTGTACAATAATATTGCTATTTTATACTACACCAAGAACTTAAATCATTCGTCTATCTCAAAAGTCTACTCCTGTCACTACTTATTTTACAGCTGTGTGTTATTCATCTCTTTCGCTCATCTAATTAAACAAACAATTAGATTAGGCTTTAAACGTCAGCTTAGTAAGTAATATGCGAATTGAACATATTTGTGTTCTCTTTAATTCTCTTACATTCATCAATATGTCATCAATATTATTTCTGAGTTTCCACAAAAATTCTTTATGGTTAGATGAATATTGCTTATCAAGAGGTGCACAGTTTTTCACTGTTCTTATTATTAAATAAACGATTAAACAGATATTATGGCATAATCTAATATCACTAAGAGCTTTAAAGCAGACCTTTTAGTTTAAGAAATCAATCTGATCCTTTGTGAAAATAGAAATCAATAAACAAGATGACTAACATACAGAGCAAATAATTATACTAACAACGTACCATATAATATGTGGTTCAACAGACAAGAACTTAAAAATAATCAAGTATGTGCATATGCTATATTCCCACTATATTAAAATCATAATCTTACATCCCTGATCATAATCTGTATCACAGTTCTATAAGATGAAGTTATTTACTGAAGCTAAACATATATATCAACATCTTTTACCATTTGAAGTTAAAGCTTGCAAAAAGAAATGAAATGTTTTAAATATGAAACTGATCATTTATTCTATTGTTTGTAGAATTGCGTATTCTATGTAGCAATAAAAATAAATCAAAATAATTTATTTTAGATATCTCAAAATTAATTTTTTTTATCATCATCACATTGTTATTAAAATTTTGGATTGTAATAAGCTAATTTATAAAAATAAATTGTCACAAATAATTAATTGAATAAAAATCAACTGAAAAGCATTTTTTATAGAATTTAAGCGCAAGTCTGATACTTTATTTGTTGTTTGTTAATTAAATAAATGAGAATATGTATAAGTAACCACAGCTTGTCTAATATAATCACCAAGAAAGTAGCATCATTGCAAACGTAACTTAATCTGAGAAATGTAGTGAATTTTAAGCATATCATTTATGGGAAGCTGCCAAGAAAAAATAAAGAGTTCGAAAAAGTATCAAAAAATAGACAATTGTGTCTACTCAAGTATCTAGTATCTACTCAAGTATCTAGTGTTGCTAGTGATAGTAAAAATTTTGTTGTATTATTTTGACATGTGAATTTTATTGTTTATACTACTTTGTTTATGAAACAAGTTTTGCTTCTAAAACTGCCATACAGTTTAGAGTTAATTTAGTTTAAAAGTGTAAGTAAGCAGATCTGTTGATAACTTGTTGTTTCTAGAGTTAAATGACCGATAATTTAATTTCACTAATGAGCCTACGAAAATAATCAAATTAAAAGTTTTCTGATAAGAATGTTTTTGAAAATTTGTTCGATTTTATGACAGATTTTTCTTCAACTTCTTTATGTGAATCTCTAACTTTTTGTACTTCTACTTTTTCATTTACTAAAAAGTTATTTACAAGTTATTACTGAGTGTACGCTATAAGTTAGAAGACACCGAAATATTTCTTTATTAGAGTTTTCACAAAACTTGGTTCTAACTTCATTTAAACTGATAATTTTTTTAAACTTGTGTTCAGTGAATATTTTTTAATTTTGTATTATACTTGTAGATACGATAAACCAAAGACGCATATTTTGGTGTCACTATATTTCAACTCAGATAATTTCAACAGCTCTTAATATACCTCTTTGTTTTTGTAGTTAGTTTGATTTTAACTATTTTTGTTTGACTTTTGTTGGTTGTACATAATAAAAATTTAAATATGAATTCAAAAGTTGTGTTGTCACCTTTTTAGTTTTTGCATATTCAAAAAATTATATAAAGTAATTAGAAATAACTCATCTAAAAATACATTAAAGTTAAAATAAGCTTCATCATATATTTACATAAACTCGTTTTTTTCCTGATTAAACTTAAATAATCTTAGAAATAGAATTTTTAAACATAAATTTAGATGGCCAAGAAATTTTACGTGCTATGGTTATGATTCCATCAAACGCTTCAACGAGTATTTTATACTATTATGAACTTTGTAAATAAAAATCTTGGAAATAAATGGGGATTGATTATACAACTTTAGGCTTTCAGAAGCTATCTATAAATCTTTAATATTTGTTTCTAATTGAAAATACTACCACAAAAATTCTGTTTGCTCGGTTTTGCTCTTTGGTATGCATAAATCCATCATCACTTCTTGTTGATTAACCTAACCATGTCGAATGTAAATTTACGATAAAGATTTTTTACATTGAGATTATTGTTAGTTCTATTTGTAATAAGTTTAAGGAAAACCCTATATCTTAATTCTATCTTACCCTACATCAGAAAATAGATGCTTAAATGGATTATTAAGCACACACCTTTTTGTAAAAGTTAGTTAAATTAGATTATTTGTTATAAACCTCTTTTAACTTAAGCTTTTCATGGTCTCTGCTAATGATGATTGTCAAACTAAGAAACCTATAGCATGTAAGGTAAGAAATACTTTACAAAAGCTAAGGTTTACTTGTGAAAAATGATAATGATACATAAAAGATCAAGTATTAAAAGACAGAGTTATACGATTAATCTATACATTAAGAGCATGAAGGACCCAAACAACATTGTTGTTTAGTTTAAGCCATATAGTTAGAGATGTTATGTGTACAGAATGTTAATTTTTAATTCATATCTAACTCTTGTAGAGTTTAACATGAATATTTTGTTAAATAGTTAAAAAGTTATTTATTTTGCTAAGACTTAAATCAATAATAATCATACAAATATTTTAATCCTAGCTTTCACTTATAGTTGTCATTTAAAGTAATTTTTTGGCTAGAATTCAACGACATTATCTAGTAAAGTTTTTGTCATTCGATAATAGTGTCTACTTTGACTTACAGAAAATCTTACAAAATATCTTTTACAAGCAAACATATTAAGGTTTTTGGTTTTTAATTGTAAAACTTCAAATATTTAAGCTAGTAGGCAAGGTTCTTGTTCTGAGTAAATTTATGTCCTAAGAACAATAAAGCTTTTGTGCAAATACATATATTGTTCAATCGGATAATTTTATGATATAGAAGTAAAACGTAGTCAACTTTTAGAATAAAATTATTAAGTGTAAGAAATTTTTAATCAAAGATTGTATTGAAATCAAATACAGTTCAGTAATATTTTTCTTTTTGATATAAATGTACTAAAAGTTAGAAATTATTAAATAATGATTTATAAATTTTAAAGCAAATAAAAGTAGGTTTGATCATTGTGACACTGAGTTATTGAAGCTATCTCTAAACCTTGTGGAAAGCAATTTTGTCAAATAATTTTATATGAAGCAAGAGCCTTGCAAAGATACTATTTTTTTTTATAATAATTGTAATAATATAAGTCCAAGGTAGCAGATAATAGCTCACAAAAATTGCAGTTTGAAAAGATGATTTTCTGCTATTGTTTATAAAATTTTTCTTTTTAATGAAATTATAATGCTCTAATTTTTTGTAGATTTCAAATCTATCGAATTATTTATCATTTTTGCCAAATATATATTTGATAATTAAAAGATAAAACGCAAAATAATAAGTTGCTTCTTAAAAACGTAAAAGAAAAATGTTTTTTAAATTACTAGTTATAAATTTAAATGCATAAAACTTATTTTCAAATGAGAGTTTACTTTTAACTTTAAAAGTTTTTATCTAAGAAACGATGAAATGTCTACAACTATCGCAAAATATTAAAATATTTTTCTAAATTATAGTTTATAAGATTTCTGTGTAACGTTGACACCAAGCTAAGGGGTTGAGAACTCTTTTTTAACTGAAATCAATATAAAAAGTACACAATAAGTAATCACAGGAAACCATAACCTCTATGTATGGGATACAGGTGAATGAAAGATTCAAACATCAACACTCTGCCGTGTTTTCTTTTCTTTGAAAAGTCTCTGAGCTTAGTAAATTTGCTGAGACGTATAAAAATACAAAGGTATGATCTCTGTTAAAAAAATATTTATAAAAATCCATCCAATAACTTCAGTCAATCAAAATGACATTATTTGTTTGTTTTTCTCTTCATTAGATATTGTTTTAGCAAGTACAAATTTAAACCTCTTAATAATCGGATATTGTGTGTTTTACTATGAACAAATCATTTTAAGCCATATTAAAGCAATATAAACTGATAATACAGCATTCTTATACAATGATCAGAGTTCTTTTATAGTTCCCTTTCTGATAATTTAGTTTCATGAAAGTTATTTGATGTTGAAGTTATTAGCTTATGAAATTAACTGGTAATCGTTCATCAATCTATAAGATTATTATTTCTTATATTTATTTATTAAACAAAATTAATTAGTCCGGCTTAAACATAATCAACGTAATTTTCATTGACGTTCATTGCCAATAAATTCTTAATAGAAGAAACAAAATAAAAAATAATTACAAATTGCCTTTGGCTCACTATCAAAAGTAGTATTAAATAACTCTGTTGACAAAGATTGGTGAATTCACTTGATCAGATTAATGGCATGTTCAAACATTCTCTTACTTGCATTCAACCATTCAAAGCAAACTTACTTTACATGCTGAACTTTTTATAAGCTCACTCAACATTGGCAAGTCGTTTAGTCAATCAAAGCACCTGGACAAGCCAGTATGAATTGAAAAATGAGTTAAACTGAAGCTAAGTCAGTCGTCAAAATCATGACTTCTAAAAATCTACAGAAGATGATTAAGTAATTTTAAGATTATTAGTTGCAGTTGCAGATATTTTCTTTCGCTTTTAAGTTGAATATTTGCTGCTGCAGTGGTAACATAAAAAATATAACATAGACACTAAACCTTCAATTAGCTGCTATTTTATGCACTAGACTTTTGAGACGCTAAAGTTAAGTACCTTAAATTCAAAAAGAAAATTTCCCAGAACCGTATTATCTAGAAATAGATATATATTTATCATATAAGAAGTTGATGTTTATAACGTTTTATTGAAAATCTTGGCGGTATTGAAAATGGTATTAAAGATTTCAACATTCGTAAATCTTTTAATACACTCTCAATCTTTTAACGATTTACTTTATATGAATCTAAATAAAGCCAAGAGCATTTTAAAACTATCAAAAGCTTTTAACAAATCATAAAAATTTCTTAAAAGCTGAAATGATCTAAACATTTTTGGTTGAGTTTAAAATTTCAATTTTTACATAGTATTAAAATTGGCTATCAACAACTGTTTCTATTTGAGATTATTTAAAAGTCTACGACTTTATTTTCAAATGTAATTTTAGATTTAACAAATTTGTTTATTTAAAAGTTGTGGATTTGAAATTATGAGACATTGAACAAACAAGAAAAAAGTAAAGCTTTTTTCATAAGTCAAAATTAATATACAGTGATTTTTAGATTATCTGCAGTGTTTGTCTTATACTATAAGAGAAAAGTATATAAAAATGATATGAAAAGGCCAAGAAAGATGCAGAATTAATAACAAAATTGCTGCAAACTACTTAAATTTTAGTTTATATGGTTTCCCTTACGATAGCAGACATTCCCATTTATAAACTATTATCAATTAAATGTTTAACGTAGTCCGACCAAAATAAACTTATTTACTAGCTTACAAGAGATAAAGATGCCAATGAATTAAGAACTGTTCAATTTCTATTATGTTTCTTGTAGTTTTCATTATCAAGTGAAAGTCCATAGTGCTCCAGTAATCTGAGCTTATATTAAGGAAATTAGATAAAATCTACCCAACGAAAAAATGTTGGTTGTTATGGCAACTATTTTGAACATCTTATCCAAATTGAGAAAATAACTTTGAAAGAATCATTCAACCTGCTAATACGATCAGAGATAATAATTTTGGGTAATAAGATGCTATTGGTGATAAACATATGAAAGCAGAAAAACAAACTTTAATTAAAAAGTCATTTCACTTTTATAGAAAAATCATTAAATGAAAGTTTTTATTTGAATAAATTTTCAAAAATGAAGTCAAATTAAAAATGTAAATTTCTCGCTAGCTTAAATATTAATAAAATATTTAATAACAAAAAAGATACTTTTTTATTATTCCATTTAACCTAACGTAAAAGTATTAGCAAATAAAATATTGAAGTTTAAATTGTTTAAATAGTTTATCAGCATGTTTTATTATTTAACAAAGTCAAAATATGTGATTTTTAATTGTTTTGCAATAAGTAAGAAGTGTTTTTAATTAGTGAAAAATTAGTAAAATTTTTTCAGAGATTGTATAAAATTCCGATAAAAGTTTTAATCTATTGTAGCAGAAAGATAGGTTTACATAATTTTGTTTAAACATAAGAAATACGAAGAGCTTGCATGAATCCTTTCTTAGTTTATCATTGTAAATTTGAAAAATTATAAAATAATGAAAATATTTAGAATTTTTAATGCTGTTAAACTTATCTGCAAGTACACAAAAATTAAAAAGTTTTATTCAGTTGAAAAGAAATTTCTTTCTCATTTGCATTCTTTATGCTTAATATTAAAAGCAGCTAAAAACTATTTGAAAACAAAATTTTGTTCCAATTTTTTGTGAGTTTTAATTTGTATTTGTTTTCATGATTAGTTTACAAATGTAATTAATAAAAAGTCAAATAACAATGTTTAGGGTCTTAAGTTCATCTTTATAAAACTAAATAATTTTAGCATAAAAATTTTATGCTCTCAAAATATATATTTTCAAAATTGTGCAGATTAGTTTAAAATATGTTTACTCTGTTTAATAATTACAGTTATGTCTAATTGTACAAAAACTTGTCTACTACTGCAAAGGAAGTGTAGAAATAGTTGTTACTTTTTAATAAGTCTGACTGAAGATAAATTTAATTTTCAAATATAGAAGTACAATATAAAGCAAAAGTTTATTTTATTTACAAATAAGACAAAGATAAATTTATTTGGTAACACACCCAATATAGTGACAAAAAATTTGCTTATCTGAAAAGTTGTTCATATATTTGTTCTATGAGTTTTTTACTGATACTTCTCCGCATAAACTTGTTTAAGGAGCTTAGTTTGTCATCAAAAGTATCAAATATAATTTTTACATTGTGTTAAAGTCAGTATTTCAGTTTGAGATGGTATTTGTTATTTGTAGGTAAAAAAAATTCAAGACTCAGAAATTAAAAACTAGGTATCTTTAAGTTTATTTAACTGATTTGCTCATATATATTAACTATTGAGTAGTTGTTTATTAAATTTTCAAAATTGATAAAGTATTTCAATTAACAATAACAAAAAGTCTAATCTTGTTGAATCTATTAAGTGCATTAAAAATATCGAGTTAGTAGTTTATGAATCATATAATATACTGAGCGGTTATGCTTGATTTAAAGAACTTATCTAAGGATTAAATACAATGTCTATAAGCTGTGGCACTTTTGCTTTGTTGCAGCTGTACAAGATTAAAACTGAGCAGCAAGTAAAATTAGTCAGCTTAAAAGTAAAATTTAGTTTCACTAATATAACTGGTTTTAAGAGCTTCAATTTTTATTTATATATTTTGATACGTTTCAATTTTGTTTCAAATCTTCTTCCAAATATTTACGACTGAGCCTACGGCTAAGATTAAGCTACATCTTATCTTAGGGAATTAGATACCAAAGTTGCTTCAATCTTGCAGCTCAGAGTGTGGTTGACCTTAATAATAGCTTCGACTAATATCATTCTTTTCTATATTAAAGAAAAGTTTGATTTTGAGGTCACAACGATTGTTTGAGATATTAACTTTTTAATTTATATCAGTAATACCTTAAAAGGTTCTTAAATATTTTCTTATTGTAAAGTTTCTGCAAAAGTAACATTTTTTACTTTATGTTACAAGAAACACAGGCTTGAAAGCTTTTTTCGTAAAAGGAATCCTAACAAATAGTACTACAAGACTTTTATTTATTTTTGCTCAAAGTTTCATGTTAGTACTTGCTTCTTAGTTAAATAACTTAGCGAACAGGTGTTGAATTTCTGTAAAAAAAGTCTTTTAAATACAGCAAATAAACTGTATGCGCAGATCAAATGGATTCGAACTGAATCATGAACTCAAAAAAGGTTGATTTACCTTAGAAGGTTCAACAAGTATTATTTGTTGTTAACAAACAAACCCATTAATAGCAAAAATGCTTGACCAAACATAAAATAGAGTGAAATTCATGAGTCTTATTCAGTTGGTTAGCTTGAAGCAATTATTTGTGTTGAGAAATAATAATAAAATTTCAAGTGAAAAGCAAACTGAGCGAAAACGAAAATGAGAAAAACAGCTGATAAGGTTATTAGCTATAGTTATAGCGTTACAATGACATTTGATGAATACTCTTTGTTTGCAGAAACTATAGAAGTGCGGCCACCATGTGTAGACGACTCAGGCAATTCGACAAACACTTCTATTAACCGCTTGCAAAATCGTGAGTTACAAATGAAAATTTATTTGTTCATTGTCTTTTCAAACACATATAATCACCACAAGATAAAACTATAACTCAACACATTTGCGAGTTACTTTATATTCTAAATCAATCATAGAACCATCACAAAGTATGAATCATTGGTATAAGCCATGAGTATTTTAGTTGATATTACTTTAGAGAAGTAGCAAGAATTTTAAGGCAAACTCAGTGCCTATGAATCACACATACAGTGTTGCACACAACTTAAAGATTCAGAATCTTTTATCTGCAATTATTATAAATATTTTAAGTCAAGTTGAGATAGATAATTTCAACAACGTTTAAACTCAACAATGTGTAAAAGTTCCCGAAAAGTACCTTAAATTGTTAACTGACTACACATATACTATCGCTTTGAAACTTACTAGAAATTTTTATGGTCTTTCATAACTATATAGTTAATCACTATTTCTAAAACACACTAGCTACAGGTTGCATTCAATTTTTAGCTAATCTGTGATATTCTTAATTATCTCTGCATTTGGTGTCAAAATAATATTTTCGAAACTATTTTTATTAGCTTCATATAGAATTTGATTGTGTATATATCAGCAGACAAGTTTAAACAGTGAGATACTTTAATCACTTTATATATTTATTGCTATACCTGTACTAAAAACATTAAAACTTCGCCTGCTTGTATTTTATATAACCAAAATGAATTATATATAAATGAGAAAAGTTATCAGAAAAAGTTAAGAGGAGTAATTTGAAAATCATTTAATTAAATATACATTTTATAATTGAGTCTGAATTTCATGAAACTTCAGGAATGTAATGTAATGAGGCCTCTAAATTGCTAAAACATCTTTCAACTCTCATCTAAAGCTTATTTTGTTGCTAAAAACGGATAAAAATCATAATTCAAACCTTTTATCAGGTTTTAGAATCAATTAATCGTTTGACGTTCAGCCACAGATGAAAAAAAGTTTACTAACTGTCTAATAGCTCATTTTACTTACAGACAAAATGTCTATTTTATAAAGATATATTAGCTAGAAAGCCTTAATTTTAGTAAATATTTTGAAATATTACCAAGACGTATATTACTTTAGCTTAGCGGAACAACCGTTCTAGGTGCTTGATAATTTAAAAAATGATTTGGTAGATTAACAAAAACAGCAACACAAGAGTTGCTCACAGCTTTAAGTTCTCTTTGACTTTCAACATTACCTTATTTGGCAGTATTCTGCATTTGATATGTTAATCTTTGTAGCTAGGTTTTGAAACTAAATGACTAACATTTTTTCTTAGTTTGTCATGCTGTCAAATCAAATTGTGATCTTATTTTAAAAACAACTAAATTACTTTAAAAGACAATTTAAAGTTTCTGTTAAATAAAAATGATACTGATGATTTTGTTAGTATAGTAAACTATTTGGTGATTTTTACCGAGCAATTTTGGTTAAAGATAATTCAAATGTTTCAAACTATATCTACGAAATTTGTCGTCAAAGTTTTCTTGAGCAACTATTTTTGAACGCCTTTTAACGATGAAAGCGTTAAAATTTTATAGTTTAATTCACTCCCAGAAATTAGAAATTAGAGAATTGTTCAGATTCTATCGGGAAATAATTCTATCAATAAAAGATTTTCAAATCTTTCATTACTATTTGTTACACGAGTATATGCATCAATTTATTTCAATACAATGTAAAAAACGCTTTTTTTTGTTTATAAAACTTATGCCTGATACTAGCCACTAAGTTTCATTCTAAATTTATTTTTTATTTTAAGATTACAAAGTCTTTAAGTGTTTTAAAACTGTTTTACGGTTTCCCTTCTTAAAAAAGTTAAATATGTTAATGCTATGAATTAAAATTTCAGCGCTATCAACATGAAAATTTAGACAATTTTCTAGACATTAAATGATTATTTTTTTCAAGTTGTTAAAATAAAAGTTTTTAAGGAATTAAATTCTAATAGATTTTTAAAAGCCTATTTTCAGTAAGATTATCTTCATCTTTATAATTTACACTATAAGAGGCAATATAATTTTTGTAATTTAACAACCAAAACAATAACTGTCATTAATTATTCACTTTTTGTACTCAAAAACTACCAATTTGTACCCAATTTGTGCCTACTTTTTTTGATTAAGTACAGTTTTAAATCAGATTCTTTAGTCGTGGATATATTTCTTGCAATTATTTTTAGCATGAAAGATGAGTTTTAAGTAGTTAGACTACGATTTTATATCCAACATTATTTTATTCAGTAGACAATATTTACTTGACTAAAAGCTGGATTTAATTTGTTTTAAAAGACAAGATAAATAAGAAAAAAATTGTATAAAATATAAACTTTTCAATTTAGTAGAATGTTCTTTTTTAGTTATATAGTTTTGGTAACCATATTTTCATAAATAAGTTTATTATATGTTTGATATTTGTAATTCCAGACTTAAAAATAGTTCTATCTTTTTACAAAAAGGTTCTATAAAATTAAAAAAGATACTTGCTGTTGCAACTGTATGCAATTTAGCTTCTAAGTTAGAACATTAAAAATGAAAACAGACAAAATACATTACAGATTTCGTTATTTGCCTGAGTTTACCACATATATGCATATTCTAAGTCAGAATCTGCATATTTTGAATTAAGGAAAATTACTTTCAAGAAAGTTGATAAGTCATAATTATAATAATAAAATATGCATTTACTATATATTAAATTACTATACATTTTTATACAATTTTAAAGTGATCTAAGTAAGGCGTTATTATTTACAGAACAAAACTTCTTATCAATTCTAAAGTGAAGCACGATCATCTAGTGAATTCTTATCGTTGTAAAATATCTAGGAAATTAATTAAAAACAAAACGTTATAAACAAAGTTATTGTATAAACACTTCTAAAATAGTTTCTTAAAATCTAAAAACATCCAAATTTTAACTGTTTTAAAGAAGCAAAAGTAATGAAGTAACTTAACCAATAAGTAACTTTGAAATGGTAGGACTTGCAATTTGATCTTCAATCTACCATGGCTTTTTATACACGTAAAAATTGTTCAAGAAAACCATTAGTGGTCTATAAATACTTATTGATAAGTTAGTACAAAATTCTAAGTTGACTATGTGCAAAATTTGGTTAGTGTTTACCTACAAGAATAAGACTGGTCAACAATTTTTTAGAAAAGTTAAACTAAGTATTTTAGACTAAGTAAACATTTAAAGAATTTCTATTTTCTATATTTTGGTCATCATTACGTTTTTCGAAGTTTGTATGTAGAATAGCTAACCAAAGCCTTAAAAAGCAAAAATTATTTTAACTTATATAAATGTTACATCTAACACTTGATTTTCACTCAAAATAAAATACAGTTTGACATTTTCTTTTAATTTATGAATTTTTAATTTTGTTCTTTTATGAATCGTAATTATTGAGTTTCAAGAAGCAGTATTGAACGCATTTTTGGAATTTGAAAACAAGACATTATCTGACAGAAGTAAAAAATAAAGATGATGTTCTGCTCTGTTAAAGTTAACATAATTAAGTGATAACACAATTTAATGAAAAATATAAAACTATTTTTCTACATGCCTTTAATTAGTTTGAATTTTGTGTCATTTCATAACATAGATCTATATTATATATCAGACTTTCAGTTGTATATTGTGTTCTTATCACTATTTTATAAATTCATTAATGGAATAAGCCACCTAAATATAAAGATCGCTTAATTCTTAATATAAAGTAAAGCTCATGTAAATGAGATCAGAATTTGTAAGAAACTATTCTATCATTAAAGCATCATTATTTATTTCATTTCTTTTCAAGTATAATAAAAATCATGACTATTTCATGTAAAAATAAATTTATGTTAAAAGACAACAAAATAACTTTTTGAAAAATATTTCTTAAAAGTTGCGATAAGATAAGCAGATGGAATATTTTCCAATAACTACAATTTACTTTGTTTTTTTTTTCATTAAATTTTTTAAAGTATAAATTTATTTTGCTTTTAAAAATTGAATTAGTAAGCTCAGAAAATTTTAGAATAATATCTTAATAAAATTTTTCAACAATTTCAAAACTTTACTGCCGTCTCTGGTGGTCCCAATGCTGGCTGCAAATAATGATTTTGTAATTAGATAAATTTGCTGTGACGGTTTCAAGTATTTTATAAACAAAGTTACCCGGCATTGTTATGTGTAGTACTCACACAAAATATTACCTACATAATTTGATGTTTCAAAAGATGTGCGTTTGTTAATTTACTAATGTGATTTTAAATGGTTTTATCTGCGATATAGATAACAAGTTCAACGTCAAGATATATCTATGAAGATATTTTCAAATGAAAATACTTGATGAATAAATGAAAAAATCATGATTTGTAATTTTAAAATATGTAAAAATAGAAGTTTGCATTATTAAAAAATATAAAACGCCTTGGAAGTAATACCAAAAGTTAATTGCTTATGGTTATCACCACTATTTATTAAACTGACAACATATTACAGAAAATTTTACTATCTGTCAAATTAACTTTAAATAATGATAACACAGATTTGTATTTTTAGTATTCTTATACTTACAAGTCTATAAAAATAATATGGAACGACTATTTATTACAAGAAGTTTTAATCTATAAAAAAAAAACTCACAAAAGTATTTATCAGATAAGTCATTTCTCACGATATCATCTTATAAAAAGGTATTAAGTGCGACCTCAATAACTTAATTAAATATAAGATGAAAATAATCCTTTTACGTTTAATACCAAACATGAAACAATTTGTGCAGAAAATTTTGTAAATGTTTGCGTTTAAGTTTCTCGTTACTGTAAATTCTGGGATACGTTTTATAAATCTCTAATGTAAATAACTAGTTCAAAAAATTATTCTTAACTAAGATTTCATAAAGATTGAAAGCTTTAAAATCCCGAGTTTAAATGATAGGTACATCTTAGAGCTTATTATATATTTAAAAGGTTCTGAAAGAGATAATTTGTGTTGTAAATCTGTAAAAAAATCTGATACCGATCAGTTAAACATTCAACCGTGGGAAAGATCTTTCTGTTTTGCTATTTGAATTTTTATCTATAAAGAAAACGACTTGAAAACTTTTTAAACTATTTCTAAATAAAAAAAATTTATTTTAAACAATTATTCAATTAATGATTGTAACTTACAACAACATTTAATCTAATTTAGATTTGGAAATTCAGGCAAATGAAATTATAATTAAAATTCTTTTTAGTTGAATGTGGGAGGCTAATATCAATTGGAAACCCCGTTCTTATAAGTGAGATGGAACTTCCTGGAAAAAAGTGTGGAGTCTGGATGCGAGACGCTATGCCGACGGAGGAAAATCGAGAGAAAATCTGGTCTTTAAGCATACCAGGAAGACAGGTAATAAAAGAAGGTAATAAAAGTAAAAGCTCAATATGAGAAGATAAGTTTTGCAAAACAAATTTTGTTTAACTTAAACAGGTCTACAAGTAAAAAGTTGTTCGAAGCTAGAAGTAACTAATGTTGTGTTGCTTGAAAATAATTTTTCATTTGCATAAGCTCCAAAAATGTCTCACCACATTCTTATATAAGTTCATCAAAATTGCATAACTTGTTTTTCTTAATCATCTTTAATTCTATACAATATTTAAGCTTTTGTTATTGGCAACAGTTTCATGTTAAAATTAAAAGTTAAAAGAATTAATCATTAGATGTATGAACACCAAGAGAAAATATGACAAGTTATTGAATGTAAAAATGTTACCAATCAAACATACTTTACTCTCTTATATGCTCAAATGTAGTTTTATAAAATCTCTATAATTTAGTAACAAAAAACGATTAAAGTATAAAACTCTAAATTGTTTTATTAGTTATTGTTTGAATACTTTGATCTTGCAAACAAAATTCATGATAATAGAACAAAAGTTTTAATTACTTTATTATGTTTGCAAATCGATCATCTTTTGTGTTGGATTAACCTTCAAACCTTTTGCTGTTGTTAAGTTAATTTTAAATTTTTTCAAAACAGAAATGCCTTCATGTAAGCACAAAAGTTCATTTAATAAAATCTGTCTTAATTATAAAAAATTAAAATTCTAGAAAGTTCTTGTGGTTGTAATAATCTGACTTGTCTCATAGTTCCATAGTTTCAAAATATAAAAAATGCATTAAAAGTTAAAATTTGATTTAAAATTAATCAAGAATATTTCCTTTGCTTATTTTTCATTAATATTTTAAAACACATCCACAAATAGTTTCAAATGTCAAGTAGAGATAAATAAAAATGATAATGTAGATTTATAATTTAAACTATACGATGAACACTAAAAAATATATTTGAAACTATTAATAGATACAATACTTTGGTCTATACACCAAGAACCTAAATTAGTTATTCTATTGTCTTGTACAATTTACTATCAGTTTTTTGGAACATTTATATAAAAAAATATCTCCAATGTTAAAGTATTTGAACCTACTCTTGAAAATCAACTTTTTATACTAATATGAAATTTATTATATTATTAACTACACCTAAAATACTTAAAAATATATAGTTTATAATGATACTTTAACTGATAAATATCAGTTACACAAGCTTAAATAGCTGATTTTTTCTAATTCATAGAAGAACTCTTTTTTTATTTCATATAATAAGTATTTAAAATATTTTATAAACTGGTTCAAAACAAATACTACATACTAGTTCTCATCTACAACTAGCCATTTAAAAGTTATTTTCAAAGAATCTATTCAAGAGATGAATTACAGTTAAATGAAAATAAAGACTAATATAAGAACAGTTTTTACTTTTTATAAAATAGTGCGCCGAATTAAATGTGTTATGGTAAAAATATCATCCTGTTAACGTTGCTACTAGTTTCAAAAAATATATAATTTAATTTATTTGGATTCTAGTTTATAATTGCTTATAAGAACTTAAAATTATCAGAAAAACTCTTTAACTGTAATACAAAATTTGATTAAAGTTTATTTTTCACAGAATTCTTTAAACGATTTTTATTAATAGATGTAGCTGTGTTTTATAGATCATTGCATCGATTGCCACCAACTCTAGTATACCAATAGCAATTATAGACATATTGTACAACTTTAAATTTTGTTCGATTATCTTTTTTTATAAAGAGTGTCAATATTTGTTTAGCTATTAACTACATTCTTTAAAAATCAATCAGCAATTTAGTCAGCTGTAGTATAAAAATAGGAAGGGACAAACATAGTTATATAATTTAAGCTAACTTTCTATTGGAAAACATTAATTAATCTATAAAAAATGTTTGCTAAACGAGTTGTTTACTATTGTAGTAGTGATAGGTTTGTTTAAACTCATTTAAACTTAATAGCTTTTTTAAGCATTTTTCTAAGATACAATTATGCTGAAATATAGAAAAAACGTAAGCTTAATTATTAAGAAAACAAATTTAAAATTATTACACTAAACAAACAATAAATTTGAGTCTGCTTTCGTTTTTACAGGCATGCGGTAGTACGTACAACCAAAGACGGACGATAAGTGCAAAACGTAGAAAAGAACCAACTTTATCAGTAAGTGACATAAAATAATATTTGAAAATTATTAAAATGGTAAATAAGCACCAAATTGTTAACAAACTATTTTGTTTCAAACTACTCATTTGGCCAGCATGCAACCAACTTCAAGTTTATTTAAAATCCAAAAACATTTAAAATATTTCTAAGAAGATAAGAAAGGTTTTGGAATGTTACAGAAAGATAATAAATATAAAACGAGTATTTACCCGCTAATTTATAACTTATTTATGTCCTTAAAGTCCATGTCCTAAATTAATAATAAATTCCATGAAACAGAGAGTTTACAAGCTTTAAATGCGATCCCGTTAGGTTTATAGGATAAAGCTAGCTCTTGAAATGCGTATAGCTGCATTGAAGTATTTAGACTTCATCTCATTTTTGATCAGAAGTTTTTGACCATAAACTATCTAAAAGAAAAGTCAAGTTATTTTTTATCCTTTTCTAATCTTTTTCGTCATTCAACTGTAAAATACAAGAAAACATTTTCTTTTTGACTAAGCCCTCATAATAAGAATTGTCTGTAAACCTTATATAATATCTTTGAATGCTCTTTTAAATCTTAAAATTTATCCACCAACTTTCTATGAATTGAAAACTTAATTGTATTGATAAAATGTTAACTCTCGTGACCTTCAAACAGCTCTCATTCAGTATAAAGCCGCAGATTATTAGGTAACATAATTAAATGCTATAGAAATTAAGATACAAATTCCAGAAAATACATTCAAACATTTAATCTTGAAACTATTTTAATGAATAAAAAACCTCATTAAAACTATCAATAAAAAATATGGCATATTGAAGTTGAAGATAGATATGATATTTAAACAAGCAAAAAAATAAACAACTTAATTAAAACTATATATGGCAACAAATCTGTCTTTTATCAAATAAGTCGTCTGTTCTATAAATGAATATTTTATTATTGGTACTTAATAGCAAAATAAAAAACATTTTTTGATGAATAGATTACAAGAACGGATTTGCTAGCAATATTGACAAACTTTTTAATGTTCAACTTGTTTTCTATTGCAAGTTTAACGAAACCTTTAATTTTATTCAAGAAATAAACTTAAATTTTAACATTTTAGTAAAAATATCGTTTGTACTTAATTAGAATTTACAAACATTAGACTAGATGAGATACACAAGATATTTTTTCATACATCTTCAAAATATGAAGAATACAACAGAGGAAGCGAAACAAAATTTTCAAGAACTTAAATAGATAAAAGCTCTTTAATTGTCATGTAATTGAATACTTAGTTAAGGATTTTGTAGACATCTGAGATCTATTCAAGGGTGAAAACAATGTAAAACCTGATATTTAGAATTAAACTGCTTAAATAAATTAGCCAAACTAATAAAGGTTTTTTTTAGCTTTTTCAGTATGCAAACGAGAATGAATTCTGTCTTCATAGACCTGAATTAGAAATACATCTGCCTAAACACAAACAAATGGAAAGCACTGGGGCCGTTATATACAACGGAAGTTTGTACTATCAACGAAGAAACTCTAGAAGAATCGTAAAGTAAAAAGAATTGAAATGAAATAGACGTTTTCTTAAGTTTTAAACATTAAATATTCTTAAACAAATTTCATCATATCGGTAGCTTTTTTCATAAAATTAATAGTTTTCAAAAGATGTCAATTAAGTATTTAGCGAATATTTTCTAAACTATTGCTTTAAAAATTATTTTAATTGGTTCTGATTGAAGTAATTCAACAAATAATTATATTTGCATCATAAAACTGAAATAAAAATTCAAAATTTTTTTTATCATTTATATTATTAATTAATTTTATTTAGAGTATTTTATAATAGTTCAATTGTTGTTTGCTTGCATATGTAACATTATAGAAGCCACAAATAAATGATTTTAATGAGAAATACAGTTTATATGTTAAACAAACAATGTTTCAGGTTTCACATACAAACCCGAAAGTTATTAGCTGAGTTTGCAATTAAATCTGCTGGCTTTCATGGAATGTTTGCTTATCAATGGGGAGGATATAGTGATATTGATTTAGCAGCTGATGAACTTGGCTTATGGGCAGTGTACAGGTAAATCAGCCGATTTTAGCTTAAATGTTTCTTGTGATTTGATATGTAATTGGGTTTTGAGCAGAAATAGTTTCTAATTTACTAAAATAATGGTTTTTACTGTAATCCAAAAACTTGGTGATTTAGTCTGTTGTTTTTGTTCATATAAAACTGCAGATAAGAAACTTTATTGTGTTTATGAATTTACGGATATATTGTAAGGTAGTCTTGGTAAGTTTTAAACAAATTTTGATTCAATAACCATAGAAATAAAGCTAAAAATTTTTGAAAACAAAAAGGTTTAGTTTTAAGAGATTAGAATAATTTTACATAAAAATATCTAATAATAATATTAACATCACAGAAAGTAAACTATTATTACAAGGGTCTAAATAGGTGGAAACTTCTTTAGAAGTGTAACTCCTTGCTATGAAAATAACAAATTATTCAGACTTTTTTTCAAAGTAATGAAAGCGTTAGTGATTTTACAAAAATAAATGAAAATTCTCTTTTAATCATATTTGTTTATCAACGTTGTGGTTAGAACTTTCTAGCTAAAAATTATAACTGTCTTAATAAAATGTTCTAAACATATCAATCTGATAGAGCTTTTTAAAAGAAATACTCTTAGTCATTATAAAAAGTTTTTCTTCAGAAAACTACTACTTTACCATATATTAGAACTATTTTTATTGCAATTGCAAAAGTGAAAAACTTCTGTAGGATTATAAGCTGAAAAATTACACCAAATCGAGTTTACACTGGTCTATTAAAGTACTTTTAATCTAGTAATTGCTCTGTGAGGTTTCTTTCCTAGCAAATCTACTATATGACTCTCTTTAAAAGTATGGTAAATGCTATTTGTAAGAAAGTAATTAGCTTTCTTTTGAATTGTTCTAGCTCTACCGCACAAGAAGGGAATATAATCGTTGCTCAAATTGATTCTGAAAGTTTGAAACCTATTCGGGTTGTCCATACAACTATGAAGGTAATTTTTCCTTAATTACTTTCTTACTACTCTTTCTTAAGTACCCTAAAATCGTTTTTTTATGTTAGCATCATTGTGTACGCAATTACATATTTTTGAAGGTTTTGTTAAAATAACTATTACACTAATTAAGTAAATAGTAGCCAGTAATTTAAAAATAGCCTTATTAGAGAAAGACAAACTTACGAGGGTGCACTATTAAAACTGATTGAAGTACGCCTTTCTGTTTTATTAACTCTTTACACATTCATTTTAAACACTTATAATGCAATTTATGGTTATTTCTCAAGTATTAAAATGTATTGGTAAGTTATAATTTAGTTGCCAATGAAATGAGAATAGATGTAAAGGTTACATGTTATTGAGAAAACATATCCAACTATATTTAGCTTCAGTTGTTTAATTATGACAGAGTAGTTTTTAGAAATACTTAATTTGTGGTTAAATGAAATCGTCTACAATAAAAAAAAACTTTAACGAATGTTTATGTTCTACTTTCTTATTTTGTTCTTAGAAATCAGATGTTGCTAACTCATTTATCATATGTGGAATCCTATACACTGTCAGTTCATATACTCGATCTAATTCTACCATCAACTACGCTTTCAATCTCCTTACTGAGACACCTCTACAAATCAACCTACACTTTAGAAATGCTTACAGGTAAAGTATGTTGATAACTTTATCACACTTATTCACCTTAATTACTATCTAAAAAATTACACCTTATTTCACTTTTATTACTGCAACGTCAATAATACTATAAACTATCTATAGTATTATTTTACCACATATTGTTTCAAATCAAAGATTTTTCAGCGTAAAGCCTGCTGTTGAGATAATTCAACTCATTCTCCAATTTGTTAAAATCCTGCTGAATCATTCATTTATCTAAAACTTTAACAATGTTTTAAACTCTTTTTATTCCAATAAAATTCTGAATTCTAAAAAATCTGCAACAGAATAAAGTTGTTGATAAATCTAATGCTATTAAAACTATTTGCCAGGTAAAATAATATTGGACAATTTAAAGCAAAGCTTTTAAATTATTGTCTTATTTTAATTAGACATCAACAAACTTTTAGTTTGATTTAATTATCATGCTTATCAGTTGTTCATTATGTTACTTATTCTGTCATTAGTATTTAGTAATGAATTATTTATTCAAAATTTTAATTTCAATCAGAGTCTAAAATTACTAATCTAGTAAACTAACCTAATAAATATTTTAGTATCAATAAAAGTAACGCAATCATAAACAGACAATCTTATTGCGTTTGCTGTGTCTCACGATAAACTAACTTTAAATTTATAGAAAAAATTGACATCAAATTTCCTTATAGTAGCTCTATCTTCAAGTTGTAAATAATGATTCTGCCTTTTAAGTGAATAAAGCAACAATTGAAATCTATTTTTCATAAATTTAGAACCAAACTATTAAAATCTCTATTAAAATAACTCTTTCAATCATACGCAATGTTTGACAGAGTTAGTAAACATATCAAGGCTTAGCAATACTAATAATAATAAATAATGGCTTTGTTAAACCATGCATTACTCAGCTCTTTTGAAAACATCAAACCAAGTATCTACAGTACATTGGATTTAAGTATTTGTCAGTCTATACTATTGGTTTTAAACAGAAGTAAAAAGTTAACGAAAACATCAGAGATTACTTCAACAGATTATGTTTATAAATATTCATTCTGTTTGTATTTATAAAAAACGTTATGGCTTTGTTTTTCAAACTTGTTGTGTGATTGATTGTTTTTTGTTTTAAATTTAACCTTTTACATTTTTGTCTACTTTTATTGAGTTTATGGGTTGAGCAGACGTCTAAGAGTGATAAAGGCGCCATGAAAGAACTTCTACTTGAGTGATTGGCGTTACAAGTAGCTGGTTTGTTTTATAAATGTAAATTGATCTCATTTAGCTCACCAACCATTTAACATTTTACTTTTCAAACTCGGATTGTTTAAGGTGCTATATCATTTCGTCATTCAAGTAGTTTACCAAGTAAAGCTGTAAAGAATTTTCTTAGACTCAAAAAATTATTTAACGAAAGCAAAATTATTTAATTAAATATTTTCTAAATCGTTTTTGTTGTGAAGCTTAGTTTTTATTAAAGAGTCTATTACCCAGTATGGTATAAAAATAAAAGTTAACTTCAACATAAAACTGTTGATTAAATGTTAAACTAATCACTTAGTTTTTTAGTTTAGTTTTAGTTAGGTTTATAAAACTTTATAAAATTTTATGATTTTTAGACAAAGAAAATATTTGCAAAATATATAAATGATGGTTTAAGAGACAGTCGAGTCTCAAAGAAAACTTTGCACTTTGTATACATAATATGATCAATCTTATTGTTGGTGTTAGCCTCTATGTACTTACATACAGTTTTTAAATATTAAACAAACATTGTTTAAGATTTAGTTTTGTTTAGATGAATGGTTAAGATGAATGTTTTTCACCATAAAACTAATCAGTTATTACTGGCAGCAAGAACTTATCTTCACAAAATAAAAAAAAAAAGATTGTTGTTTTACTAATTCATTTTTTAATGTTTTTTTAGATACAATACAATGATAGACTACAACCCAGTTGACCAGCAAATTTATTCTTGGGATAACGGAAGACGAGTAGTTTATCCAATAGTCTTAGGAGAATTTAGACAAAACACAGATATATTCGACAATTTCACATCTAAAGTGGAAAATACAACGAGTCAGTAGATGAGTCATCTCCACAATGTGGACACAACAAAAACGAGTTAGTCCAAAGATTAATTGGAAATACGGATTCACGTCTTTTTAGTCATGTGAACAAAACCTCACGTTCGTTATCTACAGTAATGCTAACAGTTACATGTGCGGTTTAGTCATTGAATTCTTATGACACATGCAGAATGCTTTTACAATATCGTTGCTTGAGAAGCCTTTATGGCTAAATTTAACGAAGAAAAAACTTAGCTCTTAGTAAATTAGCAAAGTTTTTTGATTTTGTCATTATTTTTATCGCGATTGACTCAGTGATCTTTTACGGCACCTAACAACCGATTTTCTTTCTAGTTAAATGCAGCTCTTAATTGTAGTATGAAAATTGTTTTAACTTCTTTTCTTATTTTGATCATGGTTTTAGTGCAAATCTTGTATTACATCAGAGCTGCTAATATTTGTTTTTGTCTTTTTTGTTACCACAATCTTTATTTTTGATTTAAAAAGGTTAAAATCAAATTATTATAAAGAAAACAAACAAAAATATTACCACTGTTTTTATTTAAAATCAAGATAGAATAGTATAGAATGAAGAGTAAAAACTATTTTAGTTGAAGCAGGTAGAATGTTGTATGGGTAAAAAATAAACAATACTCAACATCACAACTTCAATTAAAATGCAAATTCAAAATTGTAGCCTTTGAGGTTTTCAATGTGTATTTTCAAATGTGGTTTTTACCCTTGCTTAGTAACCCTTGGTACGATAAATAGTCTGAGAAAAAGCAGTTTTCAAGAAATAACAGCCGAAAATCTAAGATAATGGAATTATATGTGAAATATATTAATGTTATACTATTTACAGAAGCTAAAAATTGCTAATTTCTTACTATAGTTTTAAAATATAAAACTCAATATCAAGGTCTTTTTTATGTCTCGTTTATTCTTAAAAAAGCTTTTTTGTGTTAATCAAGAAGTGAATAATCTATTCACTATCTATTAAACTTATGAGATATTCTAAACATCTACCCTTTCAAATGAACTCATTCAATCATTTAGATTTGCTTTTATTTAAGTTCAGATAAAGTATTAGAAGAATGTTTCGATTTATTTTATAAAAAAATAGATGTTAAGCTACCTAATACACATCTTCCATTTAACATCTTCTTGAAAAAATTTGAGTTCATTCACCAAATGTACAAACAAAAGCATCGATCAAAAAACTTTTGTATAACCACCACAAGAAATACTTCAAAAGATTACCGACTATTCAACATTTTAAGCTATTCGAAAAACGTTGTAAATAAAATGAAATTAGACATTTGGTTAAATAAAAAAGATTTAAATTTTCTTATCCTTAATCAAAAACTGATTCTACCAGTAAATTTAAGAAGTCATTTAAAATGCAGATTTCGAAATTTTTCAAACGATATCATAAAAAAAATCATTTTGAAACTATTTTAATCAGAATATTTGTATCACATAATCAGTAAAAGTTCTGTTTTTATTTATTGGTAATTAAAAAAAAGATAATTTAAATGGTTATAATAGAACAAAATCATTACCACAAACAAATAAAGAATAATGTTTATAGTATAAATTATACGATTAAATATTTAAATTAGAATTGTTTATAAACTTTTACAAATAGTTTAATTATGTGAGCCTGAGTTATTTGAGATGTCAATAAAATATTTTGCGATAAAAACTTTTTACTGCATAACTCAAAACCACTTAGCTTTATTAACTTTTCATACAAAATAGAAATTTAAAATCTATAGACATGAAATTTAATTTATTTCTTTTACTTTCCATAAACTGAACGCAAATATGATTCAAAAAAGACAACAGATGATATGAATATATAAATTCTGATTAATGAAATACTACTAACCTTTTAAAACTAACCAGGGAAAGATCTTATTGATGAGTTACTAAACCAACATTTTAAACATATTCTTAAATTTTGAAGCTATAAGCATTATGGCTGTTAACTTAAAAACGTTTACTTAAAATAGACATAAAAAAAGGTGTTTGCGAGGAATAAACTCTGTAAAGTAAATTGTTTCTCGTATTTCATCACGAAAAAATGTCAGAAAATTTCCAGGAATACATTTTCAAGTACATTTTAAAGAACTTTTACTGAGATAAATCAAGTTATGTTGTTATTTCAACATTATGAGTTAAATTACTTCAACTAAGAGAATGAAAGATTAAAATACTAAAAGTTTGTTCAATTTATTAAATTATTAGTTTCAAATTTTTCATTTAATTTACTTCTATTATTACATGCGATTTCAAATAAGTAGCTTTAGAGAAAGTCTTTTTATATGAACTTGTAAAGATTTTAGAATCAAAAAAGATTTGTTTCATTTGCAATCGAAAAAAAACAAAATAAACTAGTTTAAGAGTCATTTCAGACTAATTTAGATTTTCAAATTTATACCTGCATAAGAAAATTATAAAAAAGAAGAGTTGATAATACAATATGGTTCAAGAATTTTGTATTTGATAAAAGATAAACATTTATAATAAATGAAATTTAATTTTTTATTTATAAAAGACTCCTTAAATACTTTATTCCATTTTTTTACTGTATATCAATTTATATGCTTGCCTACCAGGTTAGTTACAACTTTGATTTCGAACAAAAGTGAGATTGGTTTGAATTTGATTTAGAGAGTAAAATTAAAAATAAACCAACATCAGATAGTTTAGCACCTTGACCTATACAGCTAGCTGCCAAGAAAATTTTGCCAAAAACTTGTCTCTGGGGCAAAGTTCTTAGCAGACACTTTCCAAAAAAGCATAGAATTGTATGAATTATCAACAATGAATTATTCTTTAAAACTAACAAAAATAATTAAAAAACGACTCAAATATGATATTTATTGTTATAATATGTAAGAAACCGTTGGAATTTTGATAAATTGATTTAGTTTGTTGAAATAGCTTACTCAGCTCAAAATAATGTATTGTATGACAAAGCATGTGAGAATATAAGATTGCTGACCACTAAACTCAAATCTTGTATTACGCTTTAGAATGTTTTTGCAAAAGTGGCGAAAAGCGTACTATCTTGTATGACCTTAAATTCAAATTTACTTGGGTTGAATCATAGCCAAAGGTCTTCTGACGTTAGATTGACCTAATTTACATTAGTTAAAATTATCTTTATCACACTAGCATCTAAGGAAAGATTATAATCTCTAGTAGTTTTTGGTTGATGAACCTTCTTAATATTGCTTTTTCAACTGTTCAAAATTTCGTAGTAATATATAATTTGTGAGTTTTATTATATTGCTTGTTTTAAATAAAGTGCTGTAACTGCAAGCAAAGCCTTCAAGCTTTTGAAACGGCCACAGTAATTTTGATTAATTGATTTTTTTGCGTAGCAGGCAAAATCACAGATTATTTTACCAAATAAGGTTATAGCACTGGACGAGAAAAGTTTGATGATAAAAGTCTTGAATCAAACAAAATTCTACATTAAATGTATTATGTTATTAAGTTTGACAAACTAATAAAGCTGAAAATACAAATTTCTAAGATTTAAGTTTGATTTGTATTAAATGTAAGTCTAAGAAATATTTAGTATGTCAACTGATAACAGTCTGCTCGAAAACAGTTTTGTGTCAAGAGTTTCGAAATTGATCTTATCTATCTTATTTTACAGTAACTTGAAAAATTTATTCTATTTTAACATAAGTATAAATTGCCCTGTGACAAATTACATTCACATCATTAGTTTTAACTATTTGCTTCGTTTGACTATCTAATAAAAAGATTTGGCTTTTTCTAGAATCGTAAATACACTGATTTACATAAATCACTTTCTTTAAATCTTTACTTTCTGAAATCAACAATCTTTGAAATAATTCCTGGTCAATCACTTTGAATTTCAACGAAGTACGTAAGATTTAGTACGTTTTAAATTGAAAAGTATTTTACACCAATCTATAATTTTTTATATGAGAATTCATTAAATGTTTCACAAATTGAACAAAAATTTTATCAAATTGCTACAAAAATTCTTAATAGTTACATATTATCATTACTGTATGATATATGAATAAACTTTATTTAAATAAAATTTCCATCAACTAAAATTTATAGAAATTTTCAACATAAATTTAAAAAATGTTGTTTAAAGCTCAAAACACAAACTTCATTTTCAATGTTAATAACAAAAATACTATAAAATATAAAAGTTAATTAAGGCTTTTAGTTACCTGTCTCTTTAAATAAATTCCACTGTAAGACGCTAAATATAAATATTTTGAAGTTCTTAGAAAGAAACTGTTAAATTATGAGTAATTACTTAAAAAAGATTATATTCAATTTTTGCATTTTCATATAAATTACTTATAGGTTTTCGTGTGAAAAATGTAAAACAAAGTCTGCAGAAAAGAATTCTGTGTCCAAAGTCTGCAATTGCTAGTTGACATTATTAACAATTTTGTACAATTTTCTCAGCTTTTGTTCATCATCATTAATTTGGTTTAATTTTAACTCAAAATTGTTTTAAAGGTTTTAATGTCAAATTATATAGATACATCAGTTGTGATTGTTTTCTAGATCTAATCAACATGTTGTTAATCATAATCATAATGTTGTTGTAGTTATTAAAAGAAAACAAAAAAAACTTTATCTTAACTTTTTTAAAATGAATTAACATTTTATATTGAAAGGTAAAAACAATATGTTTACAGCATGAAAATGTTAATAAATTTAATCTTGTAAATTGTAATTACTAACTTTATTTAAATATTTAGTTCATTTTCAACAGACTTTAAATAATTATAAGCTTCAGTTTTCAGAAGTGAATTTTGACTTTAATGAAAATGAACAAAATTTGCGGATTTTCGGAAATTAGTTATTCTGCAATAATTCTATTAAGACAACTACCACCAACATTTATACTCAACAGAAAGGTAAGAACTATTAATAACAAAAGAAACAAAAACAACCTTCAACCTCAAGACTACGTTTAATAATGTGACTGTTGCTAAAAATGTTTTCAAAAAATATCGAAGAAGATTGAATTCACAATCGTTAAGTTTATTTAACAATCTTAGCTAAAATCAGAAAATTTTAAAGAAAGTTTTTTAATATCATTTTTTTTCTTTAGTCAAATATCTATGGCTTGATTTACTGCTTTGGAATCTTATAATTCGGATAAAGCAAACGGTCCTTTAGATAATCAATAATTTTGAGCTGTTGAAATGTCTGGATTCCATTGTTTGATTATACAAGAATGTACAACTGTTGCTATAAAAAAAACAAAAATTTTGCAAAAAGAATACCACAAAAAACTTTACTTATGTCTGTAATTAAAGTTATGCTAGTTATTAAATCCTACATTTGCATAAAAAATATTTTTATGACTATAGTCATTAGCAACAATGAAAGATATGGTTCTTGTATTGCTTTTTAATCAATAACATTAGTTATAACATTCAAACTATGCATTTATCGTAGCTGCTAATGTTGAAATAATAATCAAATTATAATTTTTTATTTAAATAAACAGCTTAGTAAACGAAACAAATTAAAGATTGTTTTTCAGCTTGAGTATTTTCCAGAAAAAACAATTATTGTTTTTCTTCTGCAAACTAATTGTAATCTAAAACTCAACTACTTTAAGAATTATTTGTGAAATTAGGTAATCTCAAACATGTTAAAATAAAAGCAAAGCTAAGAAATGAAAGCACATATCGGATTTTTAATTAGTTGGAAATGTTACAGGACAATATATTTTCTAGCTTTCTAATCTAATATTCTTGATAATATAATTTAATCTTGTTCTAATGCCTTTTAGTAGTAACAGTGGGTTTTTTGTAGAATAGTCTAGTTACATTTTTTAATTTCTGTTGAAAAATTCTTTTAAGAAATCTGAGGTAAGGTTTAAATCTTACTGCCTTATAAGTTTTTTTCAACAATGAAAATTATTAGTAAGGTGATAAGGAATGGTACTGTTACAGCTAATAAAACCAAACAATATTGTATTACTAAATATTGTTTTAAAAAATTCAAAAAACTATTCTATGAAATTATCATTTTTTAAATATTAGCAACAATTTAAATCAGCTTAAAAGCATTATTATAATGAAATCAACTAATCTGAAGAACAAGAAGATTTGGTTTCCAGACTAGTAAAAATTTATGCAAATTTTAAAGTTGTATTGTTTTTTCTGATAATCTACAAGCAATACACGATGTTAGTTATAATCTAAGTTCGTTTAAATTCCAATAACATGAATAGATTAAATTTTAGTACCAGAACACATTTATGTGTACCCTTTAGTTACCATCACTGAAAAACTTCAAATAAGAGTCTTGTGTTTGTATAATGTTAAATTTACTATTTGTCATAAATAATTTATAAGCCTTAGACTGGTTTCTAAAAGTAATAAACTATAATTTTATCACTATGTAGTTGACCTAAATATAAAACAGAGTCTTTTGCAGCTCGTGATGTTGAACAATGTCAACTGTTCATCACCTGATTTTATGGTTCACGTAAAATGTCAGCTACTGTTTGGTTAGTCAATTAGTCAAATAGTTTGTTTCAAATAATTTATTCATTTTCTTATCATTTGGGAAACTTTTTAAGTTGTTTTCTCAAAGTTTTAAAAAATGATAAATTTCTTTTTAGTGTTAAAGTTTAAGTTTTCACTATCTTTTTGATCAATTATTTTGTAAATTATAATAAGCTATTTTATCTTTACATTTTAGGTGCTGTTTGATAGAACAAAGCCATGAATTCAAAAACTATCAAATACAATTCATCATTTACAAAAGCATCGTCGATTTTACTAAAAACTAATCGATAACTAAAATGAGAAATGGTTTTGGTTTTGTTGCATTGCAAATGATTTTAAGTAATAAGTACAGAATTTACGCCATCTAGCGATTGCATTTAATATTTATTATTTGATTTTTATTCATTTCATATATTATTGTAACTGTAGACTTTCATGTGAAAAATATAAAAAAATCTGCAAATTATTTTATTTTTACTAATTTATAAGTAAGAGAGTTCTTATCTTTTGCTATCACGAAATAGTGATATGAAATTTGTCTTTGTTTACAATGATTTATTTTTTAAATATTTAAAGAAAATTATTGGCTCCTATCAAGTTAATTTTTTCTTTTAAATGTACAAAATAGTTTGTCTAGTCTATCTTGAGTTTATTTGTTTGAGTTTAAAAACTATTTCGAGTATTTTACAAGTAAGTTTTTGTAAATATTATTAGTTGATTAGCCAAAAAAACTTTTAGGATTTCATCAAAACTCAAGATGAATTAAATTATTTTTTAATAACTCTATAAGTTTGGTGCACGTTATGTGTTGAAACTAAAAGCCTCATTGAGCTATAACTTAAATCCAATAATTTTTAATTTTATTTTTAACTTATTATTTCTCAAAAGCTTAATTTATGGCTCGATTAAGTTATTAAATCTTTCTTTAATCTGTACATAGATTTAAGTCTTTAAATATTTTAATTTTTTAAGTAAATCTAAGGATAATCATATATATTTGATAAACATTTAATTTTTTTTTATAGTTTTTCGTGAACGGTAACTTAGATTATCTATGAATAAACTATCTAAATTTTAAATAACATTTTTTTCTTCGAAACATTTCCATTATAAGATCATGACCTTTAACACTCTTCTGTTTGCCTGGTATGTTTCTTCAACAGATGAATCCACTCTTTTTCTGATCGAAAGTATCTTAACAGATAAATGTTTTCAATTATTTTCTGACAAATCCAGTCTTTTTTCATTGGTGACATATACATTGAATAAAAAACTGATAAAATATAAAATCAAAACTAAAAAAATACGTAAGAGTGATTTATTAACTAGGGTAAGAGGACGAATTTATCATAGAAATTATGTTAAGCGCTCTCATAAAAACATTTATTAATGATCTTAATAATTTATGTTTATTATGTAAAGATTGTTGTACAATTTTGTAAAATTATATATTTGTTTAGAACAAATTTATATGGTTGCTATTTGAATGAATCAAAAGTTAAACAAAAAATTCTGATGGAAAATTTGCTTGATGACTTAAAATGGTTTAGTCAGCAATTGTATTATGCAAAGTGTGAAAGTTTTCTAAGTATAAGAGGAGAAAAAACCGATAAATAGATGAACTCCATATGCTCTCCACCTGCCACTTGCTTCTTTTAAAAACTCTTTGCTCTGAATTGTTCACTTCTTAATCGTTTTACTTCATATAGCCTTCTGCTTAAGTTGAAATCAATCTATCATTTGATTTTATTGATTTTATCTGCAGAAGATAAAAACTCTGCAATTTAGGCAGCTGACTTAACATTAGTATTTTACAATTTAGCTTCTTCTTTATTTGATAATCTTAGCTTGAACATTTGTTTGCAGAAAATATTATTAACATTTACAGCTAAAATCATTAAGTTTTTGTTTCATTCGTTTAACTTGTCACAGTAAGAACGATAAAACTTTATCTCTTCCTGTAATGACTTATTCTTTAGCTAGATAAAATCCGTGTACAAAATTAATTGATGATTCATATAATAAACAAAAAAGTTGTATTTTTAGATAAAATTTGATAATATTATTTTATTATACTTTAAAAATCAGTGTTTAAACTAACTGCAGAAACCATAAAAACATTGAAAAAACGTTTTCTAATCGATGAATAGATGATGAAATAAAAACTTACTTTTCAAAAAAGTAAATTTTTAGCATTTTTGGATAATCAATTAAATTTGTTTATTGCTGATAACATTAGAAAATTATAGCTTATCAACCAATCGTAATTTATATAAAAATAAAGCTTAACATTCTTACACTCCAGTAAAAGTACATTAATAGCCTGTCGAAATTTACTTGTCATATCAAAAAAGTTCGCTTAGAATTTATTCTTATTCGTTTTTGCTCATAAAACATGTTCTTTGTTGGTTATTTTATCTCATTTAAATGTATTTTAACATTCTTTTCAAACGTAAAAGCAAAAATTTGTAGTTTATCAGACCATCCTAAAACTTATGATCATACAAAATTATTATAATGATATAAATCTAGACTAGAATAGAATTTTAAAATATAAAGTCAATTATTTACCTTAAGTAGCTAATAGTAATAGTATGAAGAAAGAAAACTTTTTAGCTCATCTTAATCAAAAATAATAATTTCATATAAAATATTTAAAAATATTTGTGATTTATTAATAATTCATAGTAGAACCTGGATAAATTTATATATTCATTAAACATCAAATATTAAAGATTAACTTTTAAATTTTGCTATTGAGTTTTGTAGAATCATACAATAATTATGATAATAATCATAAAAATAGTGTTTACAATTTGAAAAATTGAAAATAATAAAACCAAAGAATCCTATTGCGAACTTTAAATAATAAAGTCATATTTAAAGTTCAATGATACTAACAGTGAAAGTTACTTAAGAAATCAATATAAAACTGACAAATTATAGAAACAAAAGGCAAAAAATCAAAAAATGTGCATGTTATACTTTGATAAAAACAAATGAAATTATCTGGAACTATATATTCTAATAACGTCCTCAGGATTTTATTACATGCTTGTCAAAGAAATCAAAAGCTAAAACTTATAATTTGGACATTCGCGTTGTAACGACAAAGATTTTAGATGGATTATTTTGATGAAGATTATGAACCACATCAAAATTTGCTGAAGCCCTACTTTTGACCAAAAATTTAACTTTCAATTCTTATTAAATTATTATTAGAATAGTGACTGCAAAAATCTTTCCAAAATTCTTGGTACCTTATTAACTAAAATTCGAATTTTTAATGATACTTGCAAATAAAATATCTTATACTTTACATTTATACTTGGGACAGGGTTTAAATATTGTTAAAAATATTGTTTAATCTACAAAGTTTTGGTTTAAATGATATTCAAACTGTAAAATCTTAATTTCTTATGGTATAAATAAAAAGGCTTTGATATAATAAGTAAGTTTGTAGTAGTTATTTAGCAATAAACTTTAAATATATAAATAATACGAAAGCTTTTATCGTTAGAATAAGTTAAGACAACTTTTGAAAGTAAAAATTGTTTCAGTGTTTACCTCCTTAGTGTTTATGATGATGTGTAAAAGAGTTTTTTAAATTGTGATTTTTTAGCTTTTTATCCAATGTTCAGACAAATGAAAACATAACAAAAGAATTCAGCTTTGATGTGGGTGACAAACTATATTGCCTATCATATCTTTTATGAAAATACTTCCAGGCTACTTCAAAAAATTGTTTAATCTTCCAATCGCATAAGCTTTTATAAACTTTTTGATTGATCCTTGACAAAATATCGACTTGCTAGTTTGTTTCAAAACATCAAGAATCACAAACCATATTTCTAAATCTCAACACTTCTGCTGACTTTATTTATTGAGTCAATTCATATTTCAAACAATCACATTCCAATGTTAGTTGATGATAAGAACAGATTCAGGTTTTTAAGAAACAAGTTTTCAAGGAATGTTACTTAATCCATGGCGCCGTTGATGTTGGCTGTTTTTTAATAAAAGAAAATATGTCAAATGAAGATACAACATGTTGAGATATTATTTGTGTAATGGGTTGCGTGACACAAAAGTACTTGTTTCAAAAAGCACTTCACAATAATTTGTTGTTTTTACTTTTTTCATCAACATCATTGATACATATCAAAGATAGTGGAATAATATCAGTTAGTTTATTCAACTGTTAATAAAGTGAGTCATTTACTTCAGCTCTTTTAGTTGAATGAAATCGGATAAGTTATCCGATTATCGATTGAATTCAGTTATTAGTTGAAAAGAAACTTGATTTTAGCCACAGTTATTTCGAAGCTAGATTCTAACTTTTTATAAAATCATTAAATAATTCTGATTTTATCAATACCAACAATATTTTAAGTATTTGTAATTTCGAAATATGTTTCCGGTACAATAACTCAATTATTTTCAATTTTGAGGGTAATTTAAAACTACGATTCTCTTATATTTCGTTCAATATACAAACATTACAAATGCATTGGTAATATAATTAACTTATTTACAGTTCTTGTAATAAATTTAAATTGCTTAAATGAACTTAACCTCTAGTTACAACAAATCTATCTAGATAAATGAGTTAAATGAAACTTTTTTCAGCTTTAAAAACAATAATCTTACCAAAATATACCATCAATAAATTTACAACGAGAGTTTTACCAAACAGTTTATTTTTCATGTGAAGCAAAATTATATTATCAATAAATCAGAAAGAAACTCAACAAATACTTTTTAACTGTAAGAGATAGAGTTTAAAGGAAAAGTGAATTAATTATTTTAAATAAAGTGAAATTTAAAATTAGTGTAGCATTTAAAAAGGTTTCAGTCACAATTTTTTCTTCACTATACTGATTTGCTTTTATAAACTGCAAAGTTTACTTTACTTCCAGCTAATTGATTACTCAAATTTTATTTTTACAGTTTTAAGTGTTTTTGTCTCACCGCAATTCTGGGTTGTAATTGTTAATTTTTCTAAGTCAAATTGTTATCAGAATTTTCAACAATTTTGAAGTTTTCAATGATGAGTAATGACAATGACCCAGTTTTGACACAATACTACCTTCAAAAAATTTTGAAATAAAATTAAAATGATAATAATCAAGGTGTAAAGCTCCATCTAAAATTTCTTATTTGATTTCTTCCTTTCACCGACTTTGAACTGGAAACAAGATAAATAAAAAGAAACTTTTTACTAAAACAATTTGATTTTGAAATGTACTAAACTGACTAAAAATGGTCAAAAAAGAGAACAATAAGTATCTTGAAAGTGTAAAGTATCTGTTTCACTATTTTAAATCTAAACACATCTCTATAAAGTTCTTGATAATTATTCCACAATTTTATTTAAGCTTTAAAATCCAAATATTACGAGCAGTGAAAGTTGAACAAGCATCTTATCTTCATTTCACTGAAATTAAATCCAGCCTAATCTTTAAATTATGCGTTGCAAGCTAAGAGAGACTTGTGAGTTGACGTTTGAGTACTTTGACATCAGCTTAAAGATGAATATCATCTTTTGTTTTCGTTTCAACATATCAGAATTCAATGTACTATCAGTAAAATTCGAGTCGTTTCTATATCACCAACTTGGTCAACAAACTCAGACACGATGTTAAACTAGTCAGCAAACAGAATATATTTACAGTAAAAGAAGAGAATTAAAGATAAATGAGCGACACAAAACTAACTCCTAGCTTTATTTGCCACTATGTATTGTCCTACCCTATTTCAAATTTGCATCTATAATTTAATGACTTACAACTCACATATAAATCTTTTAACTTTTTTCTAGTTAGGAAATAATTATTCAACTAAAGAGGATTTAAAAAGAATCATTTTGAGTTATTTCTTTGTTCAGAGTTTTTTTTTGTTTTTTTTCTTCTGAATTTCTGGCTTCAACTAAGATTTCTTTTTTTGTCATTTCTACTGAAAGTATTTTACATCACAAGTTTTCAAATATGAAGTTTTTTCAGGAGCCGAAAAGAATCGTTTAATTTTTTCTGCGTTTAAAATAATCTTTTTAATTAGTTGTTCATGGTTAAGCAGTTATACTCATTATACTACAGATTATTAATCCATCATCAATTTTTCTCAATTTTTTTTAGTTTTTGTGAGAAAAGTTTGTTAAAAGCTAATAAAAAGCGCAAAGAGGACTACAGGTTGTAAATAGTTAACATATTTTACAGCATTTTTGAGCTACTAAGGTTTTATTATGATTAACTGAAATGTTGACAGATATATTGAGCAGCAAATTTAGAAAGACAAATGGCCGTATTCAATTATCTAATTAGACTTTCACATAGCGCTGTTTATTTTACTACGAGGCTTCAAAAATGTTCAATTTAGAAAAAAACTCTGCCGTTGAATGTAAGAACACTGCTAGGTACTCTACCTAGCTTGCCATGGACCTTTTTTCAAGATTTTTAATTCTATGCAGCTGAAAATATCTTTCAAAACTATATTTAAAAAGCTTTTTAATGATAAAATTAGTTTAATATGCTAATAAGGCTTTTAAATGCGGTTAATTGATAAATGGAAAAGTATTTTTAAGATAAGTTTATTTAGTAATTATCATTTAGAAAGTCTTAAAGTGTAAATATTGCAGATTCTCACTAACTGTCAAGAGCACTACGGGTCTAAGGGAATGATTGAATTATAATTTCTGTTTCTTAATTTATGGCTGGCCTATCTCAAACTAAAGCTTGGAAACTTACAAGTTTCTGAAAATAAATGAAGATAAGCAGCAGATATTTCAAAGATATTATTTTTGTTAAAAACTTAAAACTTCTGAAATTTTCATTTTTCTAAATTAGCGAATGCAAAAGAGATTGTTTAAAATGTAACCAACGTAATACATTCAACAATCGAAAAACAAAGCACAAGAAGTAAATACACCGATAGTTCAAAAAGTATGAGAATCTTCAACTGAAAAATCTTTTATTTTGTTCAAAAAAAGACACGTTCTCCTAGTTTGTAATGATACCCTCTTCAATATAATAACGTCATAGCAGAAAATATAAGTTGCTGAATATTGGAAAACTATCACGAATACTTGTAGATCTTACGTGAGGTCTACTTCTCTGTAAAATGTTTGTAGAATTACGTGCATAAATCATGAATATAAAAGGAAGCAATTTTGTTTAGTCACTATTGTTACTTTGACATGGTAACTTTTTGACATGCGTATCCAATTCTTCACACCCCTGTGACTTTACTCAGTCAGAAATTAGTGATTAGTTTAAAACATCGAATCTGTTTAAAGTTTAAAACGTTATTGATTGTCAAAATATCTTTAAAACGTTTTAAAATGATGAATGATAAAGAAATATTACTCTGGGTTAATTTATAGTAAAGAAAAAATCTTTTTGTTAAAGCAGTTTGAAATCATTTTTATAATTCTTAAATTGTCAGAGAAATTTTGCAGACTACATTAAAATTCTTTCATAAAGTTTCTGGTATAATTCTTTCTAAAACGAAAATTTGCTCGAATTATTTCAGCACGTTGGTGAGTTAATAAATTTGAACTTCCAGTCTAGCAGAATTGATCGATAATTTTAATATTTGATTTGACCTTTATAAAAAAAGAGTCTGTCTTTTTGCTGATAAAATCAATATAAGAAAACGTCTGAAATAATTTAAACTTCAACATGCAAAGAATGTGAAGTAATAAAAGATTTTAAGCAAGAAATCTTAGGTGATTATATTTCTTTTTCTTTTCTTATAATTTTCGATTTCATCTCGTTCTATACTGTAATGAAACAAACTTACAATAAAGTCTAAGAATGAGTAGTTATAGAATCTAATGAGCGGAAAATTAAAGTCTACACCTCTGCTACAATATTTTGTGTTTCTATTTGTATTGAATCTTAAAAGATTGAAAAAAATTTCTCGCTTCTTTTAAGAACATTCGGTAACGATCGCACAGCAAAAAATTGATTCAATTTATCAACGTTTAATCTTCGGCAAAAGAAAACACGATAATGAAGCAGTAGATGGTTAAAGACGTTTGCAAATACACCATCGTTTCAGTTTACAAAAATATAGACTTGCAACTTGAAATCAAAGCTAGCTTGAGTGGTTCACCTATATTTAAGTCACTGCAGCATAAAGTTGCAGCGTTTAAAATCTAGATTAAACTGAATCTGGTTTTAATATCAACCAGTTGATCTTTTTGCGCAGTAAGGATTATGTTTTAACTGGAGAATCTGTATAACACTTTGATCTAATACCAATTTTCACAACAATTGGCGGTTATTGACCAATTAAATGTAAACAGAGAAAGTTATCCTGTATTGGATATCAAACAGATTAAACAATTCTACTTTGTGTTCATTGTCACCTTTGGTTTTTACTTTTCTTTGATTGATAGTCTTACAAACTTTATTACAGAATCTTCTTTAACTTCCGCTGAAATCGTTCAACTGAAAGTGATTTGGACAATTGCAAGTCGAACAATAGTAGTTCACAATCACTTTATATTTACTCTTTACACTTTTTACAGTCCTCCTTCCTATTCATGCAATCTTTTTCCTGATATAGTAATCAGTACACCTACTACAAGATCATCTTCTTTTATTCAGCCTCAAACACTTTCTTTTGGTACAAAATTCATTTTTACTTTCTGCAAATATTTCTTCATTGACTCTGCCAACCGCAAATAAGCTGGTCAGGGTTGAGTGATCACAAAGCCTAGAGTTGATCACTATCTCTATGACTTAAAACTGACCTGGTAAACAGTTTGTTGGTTCATTGTTTGTACAAACTACATCATATAATCCATTTGCAGCGTTCTACCATCCATGTTGTCAAAAAAATAAGTTAAATGGTCTAATAATTCGTCCTAATTATAAGTTATTTGCTGTAAAGCTGTAAATTTTTGAGAACTTTTAGAAATATTAGCAAAAATTAAAGTTAGTTTGAAAATAAATAAAAAGTTCGATAAAATGTTCAACATTTTGAGCTAAGTAAAGAAAATCAATCGAATTTTTGTTTGTAATATAATATTAAATGTTTATTTTGCAAGCATGACTTTTTACAAATGCTGGTTACAGAATGTTTAATTTGTATTTCTTATTGAGCTTAAGATAATTAATATTATGTATTCTGTGGTTGATAATAATCGAAAGTTTGATTTTAATTAAAAACAAACACAGACAAGCTCTGTAAAAAGATTAATTTAAGTAGTATTAGCTATGATTGCTTTGAAGCGGTTATTTGTTAAAAAATACCCTTAGTTTTATAAATGTTGATTGGATTTTACAAGAAGTTGATTCAAACTAATTCTCTGGCTAGAGTAATTTAATTATTGCAAATTTTGTTTAACCAAAGATGTACTTCAATAAAAAAATTGAGTAAAGTTTACAAAAGTGCAGCTATATTGGATTTAGCAATTAAACTTTAACGTTGTTGGAGTTCTTTAACAAAATTATATTCGATAGATAAATGTAAATTGAGAGTGTAAAAATTTGTTTATTTGTTTGAAAAGATTCTATCTAGCTTTTTATATACTTGCTAATTTTTTAACAAATTTTAATACTTACTATTTAACATCATTACACAAAAGCTTTAATATAGTGAACTCTATCTTCTTCTAGTTTTAACAAAAATTATTATTGATGATCGTTTGAGCTTGATCAAGTAAAACTGTATTGAAGATGAAGACTAATAAAACTATATGTTGTTATCGAATTTATTTGACAAAAAATAAATTATATTCAATAAGCAAAGGTGATTCTAAGGATGAAACTTTATCTTGTAGTTTTCACTTGTAACTAGAAAAAGAAATACTGTCCAAGAAATATTTTATTTTTAACTTAAGTATTATCTTTAAAGTTAAAATCCTATTTTAAATAAAGTTCTTGAAGCATTTTTTTTGGAATTTTAATTTACTTATAACTATCCAGTTACAAATATTCTCTAATAAAAGGTTTTTTTAGACTCTAACAATTTAAAAGATTTTGAAATTTACATTTTTATCATTTTACAACTTTATTTTATATTTAAGTCTGTAATTGTAAAAATTTGTTGAATTATCTTAATAATTATTTTTCACCTATCTCAAGTATAAATTCTAAAATCTCAGTTTTTTAAGGTAAATTTTGTTTAGTTATCTTACGATAACACATGAAAAATAATGTATACCTTACAGTATTATGATAAAACCACCAACAATTATTAGTATTTATTTTGGATTGCCTATATATTCATTTGATTTACATTTGAGCCAATAAAAAGTTTAAATTTGTAAAAAATGAAACTCTACAATCTGAAAGTTTGATTTTAAAAGATTTGATTTATATCTTATACTTATGCTCATATGCGAGCTTGTAATTTATATACTGGTTTCCTTACCCAGTGTTTCGTAGATAAAATAAATGACCGATTAAATTCAAATTCATTTTCACTTATTAATCAATAGAAGTTTTGTGAACAGTTTAACACTGTTATCTCTAAAGAGCAAAATCGATGTTTAAGCGAGGTTTGAGATTAGAAAATGACTGATTAGTGAATGATAAATGAAATGAGATGATTACACCGGCAATGTAGTTGATTGTTAAACGCAAACATATACTATCAAGTATCATTCTCAGCACTTACCATGATATCAAGATATATGATACTGATTGAAAAGAACAATTTGCTAGGGATTGAAATTTCTTGTTCATCACACTGCAAACTTAACTGTTGCATGCCTGTAAAGTTTGAACCATCCAACAAAACCTCATTCTATCACGTTTTATCTAAACTTATTTTGTCAGTGTTATATCCACTTTTGTCTACTTTGTTTAGTTCAAAACAACTACAAACTTTGATTATGTTAGTAAATCTTTGCTGAAAAAGTTATGCTTATATAATTCTATACATAAATTTATAGATTATTTTCTTCTATAAGTTTTTCTTTATACTTGTCTACCGCTTGTCGAACTTTTAATGAACTCAATGCTTGAGTTCTTTCATCAAAACATTGCATCAAACCTTTGGTAACGTCATAAAAATTTTGCCATTGTTTTTTACTTTCGTTGTTTTATTTCAGTAGCTATTTCTGTTTACAAAACTAAAACATCTAAAGTGTATTTAAGCGGGATTAGTTTGTCAATATTTTATAACAGTACAAAGTTTTAATACAAATACTTTTGATAAATTATTAAAAAAGCTTTATTTGTACTTACAATTGACATGTTTCAATGTTACCAATCAAAAGTTGAAAAAGTACTTGTATGATAAAAGAGCTTACTGATTTAAAAATATTTGATTCAAAAATCTTTTTCAAGATAAAAAATAATCCATATATGATGTTTGGAATAGCGTTCGGTTGTTTAATTCTCACGTGATTTTTCTTACAATTAATATTCACAGTGGTGTCTTTTGTAGGCTTTTAATAAAATTTTACAATTTCACATTGGAGAAGTGATTCTTTTTACTAGCATAGTGACTCTACTTGTATCTTATTCAAGCAAAATCAAGTTGAATTGATTGAAGTTTGTAAATTTAGATAATCAAAATCTTGATTATCTATGTGAAACTAATAGATTTATGTTAATTTGTTATATTTCTTATATTTTGTTGAGCGAGATGATGAAATAATTTGGTTTGAAACTGATAGGTTTTAGCTATAAGCAAAATTATTTTCACATTTAATAGTAGCTCCAAGCTTTTACAAGCAAAATTCAAGTTTTATAACTACCTCAAACATACTTTTTCATATGAAATTATAAAAACGTATTAAGTTGAAAGCAGTTATTAGAATTTAATTTTAGAGAACTTCTTATTATTTTGAAATTTTAAAGAACTCATTAATTGATGCTTACGTTAATTTATTTCATTTGAAATTTAAGTTAATTAATAACCATCTACAGCAGGGTATACTTGATGAATGTAGAACTTTCATAAGCTGGGAATTTTAGTCTGAACACAATTTTAATAATTCATAGAATTTTAGTTTTGGTTTTACAAAAACCTTAGTTTTTGCTTAAAGCTTTGAAAGCGAAATTTGTGAAGTTATGTTGAATGTCCAAATAGATATCACAAAATAATTACTTAATTAAATCAAGAGTTTATGAATTAGGATTTCTTCGTTATAAAAGTTGATTTCTTGTAAAGAAGAAGGAATTCTAAGAGGATAAATATTTCTAATAGAAACTCGGATAGTTTTTGGAATAACGGTTTCACACTTTCTCAAATATGTTGTAGGATTAAAACTATCAATGAAGGTAATAGCAGAATGAAGAGAGGTTTACTTCTGGATAAAAGTTAAACAAATTCTTGCAAACAGACAAGAAATCCACTGAAATCCTTTGAAGCATTTGACGGGTAGAAAGATTAAGAAAGCCTCAACAAAGTACTTAAGAAGTAAAATGTAAAAAATATATTCATAATTTTATTTATAAAACACAACAACAATGAAATACTTATCATTGTTTATCTTACAAAGTTATTCAGGCTTGAAAACTATATCAATTGTACAAAATCAGCGAACAAATAATGATTAAATAGCTTTTTATAGATATCTGCCTATATTAACCACTATTATGAAAATAGTTCTTCTATAACTTAAACAGGTTTAATTGAAAAAAAAGAGGAAAATAGTTCATTGAACAAATCAAATACAAGTAAAAATGTTTCCCAAAAAACGAAAGCTTGTTTTCTTTTAACCATCAGCTGTATCTTATATGCATACACACAAATATTTTCTTTTCTATTGCGCGTGACACAGCCTTTAGGGCAGAGATTTAGTAAGTAGTTTTAGTCTACCTGGGATTCTCGCCTATACTTAAAAAAACAAACTTTTTGCAAAAGTACAGCGTAGTGGTGAAAAGCTTTCTTTACTTTTTATCCTTAGACTGATCACCAAAGATAAATCGCTGTCATAGCATGCTCCGTTCAGTTGCAATGGCTCAAAACATTCGGGTTTTGTTCATCTTTTAGTTTTACTATAAAGATTAGAGTTTATTTCCAGTCCAGTTTTTATCAACCTAGCAAGTTCAAATTTGCAAGTCTAAATTTGTTCCAAAGTTTTCTTAAATCAATGAGACTGTAATATCTGTTTTAATTTCAATCAAATAAACTTTTATATACTTTAATTGAAAAAGAGTTCAGTATTTCATATATTGAAAGAGTGTAGATAACCCTTTGCATCATCAAGCTAGCCAAAAATAGTATCAAATTCTTTTCTGAATTTGGGGTTACCTTCTTTTGATTTTATATTATATAAATTTTTGTATTGCTTTTTTCGTTAAACTATCACTAACTTCAATTTTATCGATTATTATATAATATTACTTCAACTATAAAATATAATTATTCTATTTTGTGGAATATAAGTACTACAAATATTCTAGATAACTATAAAAAAAGCTCAGAGAATATTAAAAAAGTTTAATTGGTTCTGGCTTAAGCGATTTTAAGTATAATGATAAGTAATCAGAATATTTTTGGGAAAAAATTGTACAATTAAAATTATTTACTGCACTTTTTTCTTAATGTAGTGTCATAAGAATAAATCAAAAAAGTAAGTTGGTTTTTGATGCAGTTATTTATAACTTGATCGTGTATATTAAAACTAATGAAGTTTTCAAGTTTGTAAAATATAACAATTAAAAGAAAAATTAAGTTTTTGATTATGAACGCTTGGTTTGTATTTGATAAGAGCTGTAATTGGTTTCAAAACGTTAATAAGTCAAAAAAAATTTTATTGATTTGTTCAAACATTTTCTAAAAGCTATTGTATCAAAAATATAATTGGTATTTGATGTATTTTTGACAGATTCAAATAATTTGATCAGATTATATTTAATAAAACTATTTGATTGATTAAGTTATGAACTTTTAAGGTTTAAATCTTTTATTGAAATCAATCCAACAGTTCATGAATCAATTTTAATTCTGTATCATGCTTTGAGAAGAAACGCATACAAACTTCTGATTGCTATAACATGCTGGTTTTCTCCATAATTGGTAAAGCTATCAGCTGTAAAGGTTTAAGATTTATGATGCAAAGTTGTTGATATAAAATGCTGAGTCAAAAATGTTAATATCAATTTCTTTTATTCAAGCAAAAATAACCCCTAGAACGTCAAAACAACCCATTCTTGTGTGTGAAAACTGTTTGATACTAATGAATTAACAAACTAAATAGAAAAAAGCAAAATGACTTTAAATTATTCATGAATAAATCGTTTTTTAGTCAAACGATCATAAAATCAGGTAAAGAATTTGATATCGAGATCACAATGAATATCTTAGTGTGAAAACTTCTTTCTTTACTCTAAACCTTATGGTCTAGACAACGAGAAGTACTTCACAATTTTGAGCAGTTGGTACTAGTAGGTTCTTGGTTGCTGTACGAAAGCGACAAGAAATGTTTTTTTTTGTTTAATTTGTTTTAAAAGCTTCATATACAGTTTATGTTTAGAATTATTCAATCTAAAGATAAATTAATTTTTAAATAAAAAAAAAACTTAAAGCAAATAAAAAGAAAAAGCTTTTTAGTGTTTCCAGAAGTTGAATGAGAAATTTGTAAAACTCAAAACTGCTGCTTAAGTGAAACTTGTTGCATTGGAAGAATATTGTTGCATCACTGTAGATTGAAAGAAAAAATAGTTGAACGTATTTCATTTAAGCTAAGGAGTTAATTTTTTAGCTGTAAAAGCTTATGATCAAAATTTATAGCGAGACAAGTTTTAATACCAGAAAAATTAATGGATTATTTTCGAAAGTTATTTTATTTTTTATGAAAAAATATTTGAGGTTTTTTTTCTCAATATACTTTCAGCCGAAAAAAACTATTCAGTAAACTTTCCATGCAGCAAAATATTAAATCCATACAAGTAGTTATAGAAAATCATTTGAAACTAAATCTTATAATTTAACAATTCTTATAACATTTAAGAAAATTTCCCTTATAATTCTTGATATTAAAATATGAAAAAAATATTCAAAGACTATTATCACGAACTATACAAATAAATTTTACAATATTTTAGTAATAGCTTCATTGATTTTAATTTATTATTAAACATTCAGTTGAAATAAATTAATACTTAGTTGGGAAATCCATGAAATTTATTTTATTAAATTATGTGTATGTTGCTGAAACTGAAGTATATTTCCTAAATATGAATTCTCAAGTTTAAAAAAGTAAAATTTGAAGATTGATCAGTTTTACTTTTGGAACAAGATATTGTTAAAAGTAATTTTTATTTAGACACAAACACCTTAGCTGAAGTAAAAATATTTTACTTTTTTTAAATCAATTATCTATCAAACTTCGAAACTGTCACTAAAAACAACTTTAATAAATGTGAAGGATATCACCAGGGCAAAATTATTGAAGTGATTAGAAGATTGTTTTCAAACTTTGCTAAGTAGTATTAATTCTGAAAAAAAAGCATTTTTCTAAATATTTCAAATTATTTACCACTAAAATTATTCAGTTTGTCCTTTGTTAGTCTTTTCGAACACAAATTTCTTAAGGTTATTAAAATTGCTGCCAAACTTTTCTAAATTTGCATGCAACATAAACATAGTTTCACTATATATGTATTTTTTAATATCATAAAAAATATTAAATAATGATAAAGTTAATAGCTATAAATATCAAAGCTTAAATCTGCATTTTACACAAAAGCATAAAGTTTGTTGATTACAACTTTTAAAAGTGATGGTGAACAACTCTGCACCTATGTATGACTGACGTTCGTTAATTTCATGAAAATCTGTTATGTAAACAAGTTATCGAAACGTAGCTAGGCATTTGCAGATTGAAGTACAGCTAATGCAGCATATGATGCTTATTATCGGCTTTTTACATAATCTATCTACCTGAATGTACTCACATAGTGGAAGCAGATTTTTAAACAATCAAATTCTGTACATCAATATCACCTTTGGCTGCCATAACTCGCACTATACCATAGGTATTATTTTTATCATACTAATTAGTAGTAGACTATTATTAAAATGTTTTTAACTTTCACAGAAATTTATCTCAAGTGAAAAAGTTGCATTGGTTTTTATGTAGACAATCCCATTTCTAATTTTCAACATATTAAACTCTTTAGTAAAAAAATAATGATTTGTTTGTTATGATGATTTAACTAAATTTAAATATAATTAGTGTAATGATTATAACTCTGTAAGGGAGCTTTATTTTATTGTAAAAAGCGACTTGTAAAAACCGTACACAAGATGAACAACATCACAGTCAGCTACAGAATGTACTATTGATATGTAGGGCAGTAACAGAACCTCGATGACACATTTACGCAAGCGGTTGAATATTCTACTGTTACACAATTCAAATATAGCACAATTAGCATAATTATTTTAACATTACGTACTTAAATATTTCTAAATATAACAAGATATAAGTAATTATATTCAAATCATGCATAGTTCTGAAGTGGCTAACATATTGAAATTATGTAAGTTCGATATTTGTAACTTTCATCAACGAGGTTAATAAAGAATTAATAAACGTTTTAACTTTCTTTTTCCAATTCTTCTTTTTATATTATACTTTTTCAACAAAATTATCAAATAGTGTTTTTTCAGGATAACAATTTTAGTTAGATTCTCAAAGTTATAAGATTTGCTTTGCTTTTTTAACAATTTTTTTGTAAATGATATCAGTTTGCACATTAATAGTGTTTCAATGCTAAAAATAATTTTATTAGATTAAACACTACAATTTAGATTCGATGCAAAGTTTCGAGTCGAATCGTTTATAAAAATATTTTATTTTAATGTACATACAATTGAATGAATCCTTTTAAGCTTTTATATAATTGAATAGTTGATGTAGCGAATAATCCAATTAAATGAATCAATAATTTTAATAATGATTAGGTTTAAATCATTATTAAAATAATGATGCATGAACCAAATACTAAATCATTCATAAAAATTTGAGTTGTACATATTATATATTTCCGTTATTTCTCTATGAAGGTTTATTCAAGCAAATAAAATGTTTAATCAAAAATTGAATAAAAAGCATATGAATAATTTAAACTTTTAAAAGGTAAACATCATTTTTAAATAAGCTTTATAGAATAATCAAACTGACTATGAGCTTTTTAGTTGACGACCTAGCCATGATATTTTCGGTAATTCAATTTGTTAGCTTTCAAAAAAGTGAATCATTTTTACTTACCGTATATGGCACTAAATTAAGTTTGAAATTCTCTATTAAACTCTTGTAATATAAATCAAATCGTCGTGTTTGAAGTGTTTTTGAGTGATTTCAAAGAAAAAACGAAGTAATTCAAATTTCTAGTGGAATCTGAAGCTTAAATGAATAATATTTGATGAATGCAATCACATACCACTACTTCATACTTATGGGTTTTGTAATAACAGAAATTTGATTGTTTAAATAAAGTTGTCGAGCAAAGTAGTTGTAGTCCATTCCTTGTATTCTAAAATAATACAATAAGAATCACTGGCCAGCAGCTGGTTATTATGCGTATTTGGTAACTGAAGCTTTCAACTGAAGAGAAATGTATTTGAGAGCTTTTCAAAGTATATGAAAACAAGTGAGATAAAATTTGCACTAAGATGAAAAACTAAACGTTTTTATTACAATTCTGTTTCAATAAAGCATCAATTTATTTTCTATAGGCCATTTAAGAGATTATTTTTATATAAATTGTAGTTTCTTTTGTTTTACAGCTTAAGATACAAGTTTTTCAGTATTAAGTGCTTATCAATTTTTAGATTTTCTTCTATCCAATCATTTTTGTTTGATAATTGAAGGTTTAAATCGTGTTTAACAATTCAGTGTATAAGCTATTACATATATTTAATATTTTAGCTAACAATTTGGGGGTTATTAGAATTTTTTTTCAATTATTTATTTATTATGGAAATAGCAATACTTCAAAATTGATTCGTTTTTGCTCTAGCCGCTTAAGCTTTTTGAAAACTGTTAAATTTATTTTAAAAATAAAAGGTGAAAGGTTATAAGCTACAAACCCTAAAAGATTTATCGTCAAATCACTTCATATATTTTCCATAAAATGACCATTAGGCCGACGCGTCACTGTGTCTGGTTTTTACATTCTATCTGACCTTTGCTACTTACTAGACTTTCGTCAAGAAGCGGAAAGAACATTATATGCTGGAAAGAAAGTTTTGATGATGAGTCAATCATATATTGATTTCTACAAAAATTCCTATAAATTTCATTATGCTGGTGTTGCTTTATATATCAACTCAGATTAATTTAAAGAAACTAATGTTTTTTTCAGCTTTGAAAATACTGTAAAACTTTCATCATCAATTTCAAAAAACCAAACGTTACAAACATACAATTTTTGTTTTCTTAACATTCTTCATAAGTTATTTAAGTTGTTTCAAAGAATGAAGGTTTAAAAGAGATATCAGTTACTATCTTGTGTAGTACTTTAGCAGGTATAGAAGTGTTTTATAAACTTCTATAAAATGTGTAGAAGCATGTAACATTGAAAATGCACTTCAATCATCTGTTTATTTTGCAAACAAATAAGTTTTAGAGCAAAATCAAGTGCCTTGAGAGTTTACAGCCGAATGTATTGAAATAAGATTTAAGTTTAACTTACTTCAAATCGCATTTGTCAATACTGTAGAAAGCATGGGCTTATCACTCAAATCTTCGTCATTTTTTAACTATATAGAAGGTTGCCACTGAAAGTAAAACTTAATCTTTACTTTAGAGCTACTAGTGAACGTAAATTAATAGTTTAAGCTAATAATTCACTTAAATTTTATCTTTGCTATTTTTAAAAGATTAGAAAATTATTTGCTAATAATTCTAAATCTGGTATTTGGCAACCAATCATTTCTCATCATTAAGCAGTCGATACATTGTTAGCTGATACTATTCAGCTTCATAGTTTAAGTTTAAGTTAAAATTAAAAACAAAAAGTTAGGATTTGTAGAAACTGGCATTTTTGAGATAAGTTACACAATCACTGCAAATTACTTTGACAAGAAGATTAAATCTTCCATACAACGCCTGTCAGCCAGTTGTCTTGTTTCAACGAGCTCCTATCAAACTTTATAGATGTACTTTTAAATCAATCGCTGAAACATTTGAATTTTTTTAAGTTTCGAAATATTTACATAACAAGTTAATCTCTTCATCACATTAAAATTTTTTTCGAAGATTAATTTTAGATTTATTTATGGGTGAGTGGTATAAAAACAAAAGTGTTTTTACTGTAAACATCACATATTTTAGTTGCTGTACCTTTCTTACCTTCTTAAAAGAATGAAAGATTTTTGACTTTGATTCAAAACTCGATGTTTTCACACAGGTATCAGTTTTCAACTGTTTCGTTTTTGTATAACTGAAATACATTTCTTGGTTGAAAAGAGAAAAAAACTGTAAACTTATGTAGTTGGATAGAGTTTACGGTTTCTAAAAGGTTTATCTCAATAATTTTTTGTATAAACTTGTGAGAAACTCAATAATGAATAGTTTTTTGGTAATTACTTTTTCTATTTTTTATTAACCTAAAATGTGTCTACATAAACCACATCTACTGTTAGCTGTATGTTATCGGTTTGGAAATATTTAAAGCATATATACCTGTGATAAATCTTTGAAATATTAAAAAATTTTTGAGGAGTTTTGTAGAAGTAAAATAACAGTTGAGTCAACAGATTTGAATCATAAAAAATCACTTACAAGATAAATGTTGATGTAAATAGATTTATTTTTTATGACGTGTACTTTATTTTTTTAAACTGTTTTTAAAATTGATTCAAGAAGCATATTGCCAACGGCTAGACCACACAAACAGAAGAAGAAACTTTGTAAACCTCAACAATTTCTGATTTCCTTATACAGATTTGGTAAAAGTAAAAGAGTTGCTAAGGATTACATGGAACCATAACAAATGCTTTCGCCATAAACTTCAATTTAAAATAAGTCATAAGCTGTGGCAAGTTTTGATGGAAGGTTTCATAAGATATCTGTTGTTAAAGGTTTATCTTTTTATAAAAACTTATTTGAGTTCATACCTTACAAACTTTGGCAATTTATTTCATGTTAATAAATACCATGAACCTACTGAAGATAAGTCCATACATGAAGAGGCAAATTACAATTTTTCTACTGAATAGCTTAAACATTTTTTAAACGTTGAGTAACATCTGTGAAGAGCACTCGACAAAGATATTTCAGCAGAAGTTTAGGTTAGTTTTAAGATTAATCATTACAATAAGAGTTGGCTAAAATTGCTTTTTATCCTACTATAGAAATAGTCTTTTGATTTGTATTTTGGTCGCTTGTTGGCAGAAGATGCTCAAACTTTCGACCTGACTTTTGTTAATTTATTTTTCTTTATTATTTCAAACTTTAGCGTAATTTGTAAATCGCATATGTTGCTAAGAGCAATTGGGAATTCAATAAAGTTTTTTGTCCAGACGAATGTTAGGTTGCAGAAATTAATAAATAATAATTTTCAAAAAAAAAGGTCCAGGAAACAATTGTTTAGTGATTATAGAGACAAACTGCTGGCAGCATTTGATTTGAAATATTTTAGTTTGAATAGTTTCATAGATTCGAGGAGATTCTGCATATATATTTTACAGCTTCAATAATTTTAGATCTAAATCAGTAATTTTTGTTTTTTAATGTTTTTACTGATGTGATCAATTTTCTAAATCAATTATCAACTTTTCTTAAGTCAGCAAAATAATCATAAATCAGATACTTGTACAAATGACATTTTCATGTTATTTTTCGTAAATAACTCAGTTTTAAATTATATTTTTATTTATCTAAACTACTTTTAGCTTTTTTATCTTCATCTCAACGTAGCTTTCAAGTTATTGTAAAGTCAAAATCTTTGTTGTTCAATAAACTTTCCGTTAAAGCGGTTGATATTCATTTAGTTTTCTGATAACACGCAATCATTAACCTTGATCTTATCACTTACGATAATTTACCACGTGGCTAGAAACTGATGAAGCTTTAATATTTATCTAATCTCAATACATCGATCACATCTTTAAGGAAAGAAAATCATAAACAAGATTTTATTTCGTCATCAGAGAAAAACTATATAAGTTTTTTTTTTTATCTTATTAAGAGTCAAATTGATAGGAATTAGATTTATTAAAGATTTGATAACTTTTGAAATGGATGGTTCTGGAGGTCACCGGCATCCTTCACAAGAACGAGAGCTTGATAAATTACGAAAAACGATCGAAGAATACCGAATAAAATCTGAACGTTGCGCCTCTAATGGAGGTGTGTTTCTTTCATCTTCTCATGAACCTTTGCGAGTGACGTCACCACTTTGCGAGGCTTCGCTATCTCCTGAAGTAAGCCCACGGGTACCTTGTAGTAATTACTCAGCGAGCATTATTGCAGCAAGAAGACAATCTGCAGGTAATCTTGATTTGATCACGTGATAAATGCTTTCAGCAATTTTTAAAAGATTTCATTGATTGTAGTTGGAGCAGCAGATAGAGACAAAAGAGTATCTTCAGGAAGTTTATCTTCCATGAGTTCTCATGCAAGTCATTCTAGCGTGTCTTCATCAAGCTCTGCGACTAGTATGGAAGGAGATATGAAGAATAATAAAAGAAAGAGATGGGTAAATATATGAAGAGGGTAGTCGTAAATTTAACGAGTTATAGATGACTCTGACAAACTAAAGAGCTTGTTGATGTTTGTTCGTTTTATTGGGGATTATCTTCTGACAACATTCTTAATTTGGGACTTCCTTAAAAATTTTCCATATTTTTCTATCGATGATTTTTTTAAACTTGATGCTGTAAGGCCGGTTGAAATCTATCTAAAATGTTTGTTCAAAGATTTTTGTACAATTAGGCAAAAAAAAAGGAATTTTAATGCGTTTGTTTTTATTTAGTAAAATAAGTGAATGTTTGTTTAAAGCAGCTGCCAATTAAATCAGCTTTTTCACGGAGTACAAAATCTTCACAATCAAGTGGTATTCATGAATGTGATAACACAGATGATGTTTACTATATATCACCGACTCAATCTACTCACACGAACTTTTGTACTACACAGTAAGCTTTTTTTGTGTTTGCTTTAAATTACAATTTTAAAACTAAAATGAAACAAATAAAATTTCGGTTCTATAATTGACGTGAAAAATCAAACAAACAACGGAGATATAAGCAAACAGCTGAAAACGACATTAGTGTGGCGCGTAAATACTTTGAATTCTTATAGCTTGCATTACATACTTAACCCGAAAACTTTGCAACTATCTAAGTGAACTATACTTAAAGCTTTCTCGTTACATCAAATGGGTTTACTAAGCTTCAGCAGGCACTAGTGACACGTTTAAAGCAGTTTGAGTTGAAATTATTGTGAACAAAAGGATAAATCAATACTAAGAGATAGACAGAGCTTTGAAACTCAGCTTCTACCGACATCTTTTCACAAACTTTTCTCAGTTTTTTTCACATCAGTAAACCAAACCGCTTTTAATTATTTATGATATTCTTTTTCAGATCACTTGAGCAAGCAACATCTGTAGATGTTCAAGCATACAACGAGATGCTGCAACTAGTACAGGAGAAAGAAAGAAAACTCACTGATGTTAAGTTAGATGCACTTATGTCGCAACATCAATTGCATCAGTTGCAAGATCAAGTCGAACAGATGCAGGTTTGATACTAAAGATATTCAACCTTAGCAGTGTTATTTTAAACTTATTTTCTGCTTCCAGCATGAGATGCATCTACTTCGGATGGAGAATGAAAGATTACAAGCTTGTTCAGAAACCAAAGAGATTTCTATGACACGAAAATTCTCTGATCGCGACCATTCTCCCATTTTTACCTCTGCAGCGTCTTCAGTTTCAAGTTTTGGACTTCATCTTTCTCCAATGACCACTCCTAATGAAGGATCACCAATACCTAGGATATCATCAATGAATGAATCTAACTTAATTCCAAATAATGTAATTAAACACATGCACCTAGGTACTTTGAATTTTAAAATAATTATTTAGATTTATCACTTTTAAAATAAAATTATTTTAAATCATAGAGTAGTACTATAAATAGAATTAATAAAATATACTTTAGATGAAGAGTTAACGTAATAAACCTTAATTAGCTATCAGCATTATTTGACTGAGTTATAAAGAAGGTTACCAAATTCTGTATCTTTTGGTATTTTGTTAATGTAAATTATAGATGGGTTTATTTTTTAAATAGACAGCAACAAGTTCAGAAGTTTAGTTTCATTCGATAGCAACGGCTCGTCAATTCGGTTTGTTATCTCATCACCAAATAGTAAAAAGACACAAAAGTCTTCTGCTCCTATAACTCTCAATTCACTTGGGGGATATCAACAACGTCGTGAAAACTCAACTGTGATTGGCTCTTTACCTGTTGCACGAAATATAACCTGGGATGAACTAGATAGAATGACGTGTAATATTTTCACGGTTAGAAACTGCGCTTATTTCATTTCTCAAATAGATCGTTCACTAAAAACGATAATTTCTCACCATAAATGTAATTCATATCATAAATATTTTCTCGTTGCACAACTTGCTAATGGAATTTTTTTGACAAATACTGAAAGCTTAAAAGTATATCCCTGGATTGTATGATTGATCTTTTCTTTCATTGACGTCTAGTAAAAAAATTTAATTATTTCTCTTTGAAAGCCATCATTTTGAGCTTTAAATAACTTTTGAAATTTGCTTTTTATAGGAATATTGTCTCTGTGTGGACGGCGAGTCACGCCTAGGTCTGTCTAGTTCTAGCATCGCTTTTTATCAAGTTGGAGAACAAACTCGCATGCCTGGAACTCAGCCTCCTCAGTTACTGCCTTGTGCATTTATTGTTGGAAATGTGGACAGCATCAATATTTCACTAAAAGGTTTATTATTTTAACTGATAATTTTACTGTATCTTTTATCATAAAAATTTTTAACGTTAGTTGAGTAACTGTCTTCATACTTTCAATTAATAAATTCAAATAATGTTTTTAGACCACCAAGAGAAAAACAAATTGTAAAAATTTGATAATCGATTAAGTAATAAACTGTTAATTGATTCAATCAGATGGAGCAAGTGCTGCTTTGGATTTACTATCGTTTAAAACTCTCATTCCAAAAAATGTGGTTCAACGATACGTTCTAAACTTACTTCAAAAGAAACAGATTATGTTATATGGTCCTACTGGTTCGGGAAAAACCTTTCTTGCTAAAAGGTGAGAAAATTATAGAATCTATTTCAAAAAAATCTTTGCTTGTTAAATTTTATTTGGGACATCAATATCACATTTCATGCTTTTTTAATGTTTTTAGTATTAAAATATATTTTATCATAAATTTTTATCTCTTAAAGTTGCACTATAACCACACTACCTCAAATTATTTACGTAAGCTTTACATTTATAATTTTATCAACTTTAAGTTTCAGATGACTTTTATACTACTGTTAGAAGAACTTTAAATAACTGCCAGTATTGAACTTAATTTGCAAGTTGCTATTAAAGGTTCAAATTTAGTTATTAAACATACTTGCAGATTATTATCGTTATTAATTAACAAATATTTTGCCTCAAAAAGTTGGTTCTATTATGATTACCTCGCTAAAAGTCACTTAATCTCTCAAAAAATCAGTACAGCAATTTATAGCACGAGAGAAGGAACAATTTTTCGTATTAGATGAACTTTGTTTAAATAAAAAATTATTTGTCTACATAGTTTTCATGATTTATATTTTCATTTTAAAAATTTGACTGATTCTACACTAGATTCAGCACCAATCTAATCTAAACTGTTTGATTGTAAGCAAACCAGCAGGACTCTGATATATTTAGAATTTTATCTCTCATAACTATAAGCTCAGTCATTTAAGGAGTCTCATGAAAGGATTCCACGGAAAATTAATCAAACTTTTGTTTTCCATAAATTGCAGCAAATAATTTATTCTAAAAGCACACTAAAGTATCGATTAGTCTTTTTCTCTAAATTTGATGCAACCTTTACTGAAAGGAGTTTATACACGTCTTGAAACTGATAGAAAGGTCAGATTATCTGTCAAGAGGATTTAAATCCAAAATGAAAACCTTTTAGGACTCATTATTCGATTCTTACGATTTTTCTAAAATACAAAGCTAGTATTGATGATTATGTTTTACTATTTAAGTCACTACCAAATAATTATAAAATAATTTTATCAACTAAAGAATGAGCACACAGATAATCTTAAAATATTAATTGAAAAACTAAACAGTAAACTTCTGGTTTTTGCAGTTTCGCCCAATTCTTATTAAATCGTGCACGAAAATCATTGACTTTCGATGATGCCGTTTTTATCTATGATGTTAAAGCTAGTGGAGAAAAGGTTTGATTTATAAATAGACTTTAATTTTGTAAATAACAAGCTTTGATAACTTCAAACAAATTACTAGCTTGATTATTTGATAAGAGAATTAACGAGAGCTTGTTTACAGGGCTTATGCGACTACATTAAAGACTTGGCTGAACGTTATCGCCAAATTGCAAATTCCTCACATAGCAAGCTCGACTCCATTCCACCAACTGTATTAATAGTTGAAAATTGCCCGACAAAATCTAGAATGTTGAACGATATTTTTCTACCATTAACTGAACTCGGAGATACTGGTCCTAAGCCTTTTGTAATATGTAAGTGAAAGTTTTGAGTGTGAGGCTATGGTTGAAAGTTTACTTTTCATGATTGATAAGCTTAGAATGCCAGCCAAACAAAATAAATCTCTATTTTTAATTAAACCTGAATTGAAGTTTTTTAATTAAGTATTGAACATTCTCGTGCTTTTATGATTTGATTAATGTTTGAAAAATTCACATCAAATATTTTCTTCGATCAACATATTTCATTTTTCTCATACTTTCTTTATTCAGGCACAAGTTTGCAAAGTAAGATTGAGAACACAAATAACTTGTCCAACAATTTCTCCTGGATTTCCTGTTTAAATACCAGTCCTCATGCTAAAGATTTTCTTGCTCGTTTTTTAAGGTTTGTTATTTACTTTTGAAGATGAAAAAGAAGTTTTGTTTAAAGTACTATGGAAAATTTTAACAATTTTTTTAAAATAAAATTGATTTTATTTATTTTATGAATACCACTCACGGTTAAATGACTTTTAAAAAATCTTGCTTATAGCAGTTCTCATAATTTACCAGGATTGTTGCGTTATATGGCTAAACTAATCTCAGGTATAAATTATTAATTGAGCATAAAAACGTTTAAATCAACTTTTTAGATTTACGTTTTTACCAAACCTCACTAAACAGAAATTAGGTTAGTTTAACAGGAAACCTTTTTTAAGTAAGCACTTTTGTGTAATATTGTAACTAAAATAAAGAAATGTAATCCGAAAAGCCGACAAATCTTGCCGTGATACTAGCATGAGTTGATGGCTTGAGAGTAAACATTAATAAAACACTTTCGCACTTTAACAACATTATAAGACGATTTTTTTTGCTCTATTGAACATGACAAACATCTTCAAGTTATTACCAAATACAAAGTTAATGAAACAAACGTTGATGAAAGTAAATGATGCTTGTTTAAATCTTGCATCAAACCAGAATTTATATTTTGAGTTTTTAAATAATTTTAAACTAACTGTGATTTTAATTAAATTTATCCAAAAAATGTGCGTTATCCTTTTATAGTGTAATAAAAACTATGTTTGTATGTTCTAACCAAACATTGTAAATCAGTACCTTCCACTATCGTTTTGCAAAAAACCTTTCTTTTTTGTGATGTGTATAGTTTGCGTATAAGCAAATTTTAATTGGATAAAATATACGTTAAAAGTGTCATTGAAATTTACTTTTAATTGCCAACTTGTTTGGATAATTCAATAAAACAATATTTGACTAGTATATCATCAGTCTTTTTATCAGTCAAGGAACTATGTTGTAAATTCAAGCAAGTAAAACTGTTGAACTGAAACCTCCCAAAGAAAATTAACTAAATCATAATTTGTGTGATTAATCGTAAGCAAATGATTTATTGTTTACAATCAACAAAGTTTGCTTCTTCAAATTTTGTTTTAACCTTATCATTTTTATAATCAACAGAAGAAGTGCTATAGAAAATGAAATCTTCAGCAGATCATGTGCTGAAGAAGCTGATTTTCAAAATATTCTGCGCATCGTCACATGGCTCCCACTTTGTTGGCATCATATTAACCGTAGTCTTGAGAATTATCAAATGCAAGATGCTACAATCGGTGAGTTTTTGAAAGCTTTTTTTAGTTTTCATGTTTGTGTCGTTGGTGAAAGCTTTCGAAGCAGCTCATACTTATGTTTTGAAGTAATATATCAAATTTTAGCGACCACAAGAGAAACTAGTAGAAAAATTTAAATATAATTTCATACAAACTGATTTTCCGATGTAGTTAAAGTAGCAATATTAGTTTATCGATTTATGTAATAGATGTAGTTACGATGATAGCTTCAACCCTCTTCTAATCATATTAGATTTTTTTCTCTTAGACATGCGTTGTTAGAAATCCTAAAACTCAGACATTAGAACTGAAATTTTATATTTTAACTAATCCAATTTTACAAGTAATCCATAATGAATCATCTATCTAACTCAAAGTTTTACTTCTTTCAGTTGATTGTTAATAAAAATTGGATTAAAAAAGAATATACATTTAATATTCAGAAATTTGAATAAATGATTTAATATTTTTTGAAATTTCTTCAGCTCCTCATGTTTTTACTTCTTGTCCTCTGCAATTCACCTCATCATGTCATTGGTTCATCAAAACGTGGAATTCAATTATTGTGCCGTTTGTATCTGCTGCTTTGAGGCGTTTTATGTCTTCAAATAAAGAGAAATATGAAGAAAATATAACAAAATGGGTAGATCCAACAAGCTGGGTGATAAAAAAGTAAGTTTCTGTAAAAATTAAAGTTTCTTATAATTGATTAATTTGTTTCTTGTTAATGGAAATTTAATAATCTGATATTAGTTTAGTTAAAAGACATCTTAGGGTAAGTAAAGTAAAATATCTAAACTTTATTAAGAGTTGAACTAGTTTACAGAAACAGTTTGTTAACAATTTGGCAAATAGTTTTTGCATATTTGAAATTGCTTTTTCATTAGTTTCAATTTGTAGTGATTACTATACAAATAGTTCGAACAAAATTGGTAGATAGATACATCCTTTGAATTGCTTTACAATTGAATTCGTTCTCATCAATCTAAATTTTACTTCGTTTTATTGTTAATAAAATTCTCGATCTAAATTAGATTTTAAATTATTCTTGAGTAATTAGGTTTGAATTAGAGCCAAAATTGAAGCTAGATATTTAATTTTTAGCAGATAGTAATTAGAAGTAATTTAGATATATTGTAATGTAGTTATAACAACTCGATAGTATTAAAACCTTTTTGTTTGTTTGGTAGCTTCCCATGGAACAGCAGTGAAATGGGTAAAGACTTTAGTCTACGACTTAAAACCATCTCATGTAGCAATGATGGTCCTCCAGTTCCTCCCAAAGACATGACGTTAAGCCCAAGAGATGAGCTGTTTAACATTTCAACACAAAAATCTCTTTCTCCACCACCAATTCCTCCACGACCTGAACCATCTGACAATCGAAGGTATTCACAAGCTTGTCAAAGATCAACCATGACTCGATTGAAAAACGGAGAAGTAGTAACTGAAATCAGTTTAGAATGTAATGATATGAAGGAGACGCCGGTTTGGCAACGACATTCTGCACTTACTGCTCGGAAAAGCGATATTGTAAATAGTAATAATGTAAATATAAGGTAAAGATTATTTAGTTGAAAGCTTAACTGGAAAAAATCAATCTTTTTTAAATTGCAAAGTATCTCAGACCTACATATGATGAGTTTTATGTGCTTTTTGTTTAGTTTCCAATCCAATCCCACCAGTTTTGATTGATAAATTATTTCTTTAAAATACGCTGGTTAAATAGAATTTTATAGCTGGCTTAAATGTTTTTACAGTGTTACTTACATGGGAAAATTGTAATTTTATTTGCTGCTATTTATTTTTATACAATGATGTTAATCCTAGAATGAAAAGATCAAAGACATCAGAAAGTTTTACATTTTTGGCAAGCAGATGAGGAACATTTTTAATATATTTTGTTTTGCCATTTAAGTTAAATCAATGTTTATTTTGAAATACTTGTTTCCAAATCAAACTAAAATATATTTCCAAAGCCTGGTGATGGAGTGAATCGTTTTTCTTTCTTATTTTTATAAAAGTTAGACGTTTTGACGGTGTAATAGTTTGTTTAATAAAATCTGTAAGCTATCAAACTATCTTTATTTTATTAAATTTCTACATATATATTGCTAAATAAAAAATTAAATTTGGTCTATGCTGAAAACTCACAGACAAAACAGATGAAATTTATAATTGGATAAAACAATACGTATTTATGTAGTTATATATATAATTTTGGGAAAAATCATTAATTAATGAACAATAAAAAACTTTTTTCGAAATTAAAGTTTGAAATGTATTAATATTTTACGTTCTATATTACTGTTCAAGAAAAATTAATAACTTCAAATTTCGCTGGCAGATAAAAAGTGTACCATCCTCATTATAGAATTAAAAAAAATTGTAATTACCTTCATAAGTTTACGAAATTCAACAAATGCTGACTGAAAAGATTAAAAAAATTATTCATTCACTAGCATCTGTGGATCATTTAAGCTAAAATTTAATAATATTTCGAATTATTAAAGTATACTTTTGCTGCTTGACAGCCATGTATGATTGAATCAAATTGAATTAAACTCAGCAGTAAAGATTAAATATCATATTTAACATAGTACGGTGATTTGCAAAACTAATTTTGTATTTACGTAAAAAATTAACATCCGGTAATTTTAACAATTATCTTCAAGTTAATAACAGATAAATATGTTTTGGAAACTGTATAAGACTTATCTTATTAAGAAACCATTTTCAATAAAGATTTGATGTAAGGAAAAGTTTGCATTTTTACTTTTAGCACTATTGATAAAAAAGTAAGTTAAATTTACTGTTTTGTCATTTAATTCTATTTTTTCAAAAATTTACCTGAATAATATTTTCAAAATAGTGTTACTCAGACAGTTTGACTAATATTAAAACAAACTTTTACATCTTTTACTTAGAAATATAGCTTTAGGTTTTCTGCAAACAAAATTAAAGATTAAACAATTAGAAGTCTTTTTTTTGAAAAATTAAAAACTTTTTAAATCACGCCTAAACTTATCATTAGTTTCTGTAAACAACTGTATTGTAGTTTCTATACAAAAATATATAATAAGTAAATAATTTCAGAAATGAAAACAGAAAATAGAGGTTGTTTTAAAACGTTTGATTTTATTTCAGAGATTGTTTTTCTTTCCTGTGAAATAACAAGTGCAAGAGTTTGTTTCAAGAGTTATGTAATTAAATAAAGATTTATTTTAGAGTAGGTTAACTTTAATAAGATAGAAAAATAAATTCAAGTATTAAAATGTTTATCAAAATAAAATAAAGTTTAAGTTGTTTAATAAATTCAATTTTTTCATGGATTTTGCAGCATGTAAGGAGAATACAATTGGTTTTTTATATAAGTTAACCTAGTTAGGTACTTTACTGACTACGTGTATATAAGTAGCCATGAGCCAATATGACGTCAAGCTAAATAAAAAAATTACATACACTTCTAAAAAGTTTAACTAAATATGTTTATTTATTTTATTCGTGCAGTTGGAATTTAATAGCTAACAAAAAGTATCCTCTTTATGAAGAAATTCTATGGGAAGTTATGATTAGAAACACTTCTACCTCTTTACCGCAATAACTTTTGACTCAAATATATAAATAAGGAGTTAGCACTTAAAAGGCTTGAAATTATAAATCAAAAGTAATGTATTTACATTAATATATCTTTGAATTAGTCATTAAATAATCCTAAAATAAATTCAATCATATCTTTTTATGTACTGTAAGACTTAGTTGGTAGATTGCACTCTTTTACAAACTAGAATATGTTAATTTACATTTTATTTGGTTAGTAAACTTCGAAAAACTACATTTCTGATGAAACTGATTCGAAAAGTTCTTGATTTTTTATATGATTGATAATAATTGCCATGCTGACTTTTCATGATTAAGATAATTAAAAACTGTAACAAACTCATGAATTAAACATAAGGTAACTGTTATACAAATGATATATTTCAAATGATGAAAAATTTTATCTCTAGTATAGAAATTTGATTATAAAAAGTTACAGTTAAGAATTAAGTTAACATCTAAATGACGATTGCAAATACACAAAATAGTGAACCTCTATTTCTCAAAGACTTTAAAAAAATTTCACTAATTTCAGCTATTTAGAAATAAAAGTCGATTAGGAATTTCTTTCATCAACTTGATACTGATAATGCAAGGCTTGCTTCGGTCAACAACGGTCATGCTAAATGTGCTTTTAGTGGTGATGTTAACATCAAAGCAAGACACAGTGAGATGTAAAAATGTTTCATTTATCGTTTGGTGCACCAATTTACGGTCTACTTGTCACAGTTTCTGCTTGTCCGTCTCCGTAGTGTAGCAATTATCAGGCCCGCCTAACACACTGATGGTCTCAGGTTCGAGCCCACGTCGACAAATATTTGAGAAAAAAATGTCCATAGAATTCCAGATAGAAAGGCTTTGTTAGTCTGTTTTAAAACAACGCTTTTAGGAGACATAAAACTCTAAATTTAGAGCCGGAGTTGGATGTAGTTTGTCACTGTACTCAGTGTCTTTCTGGCAGTTCCTGCAACGCGAGCTTGGACTAGCTACATCAGTCCGTATCTTCCGCTGCATAACTTTGTTGTATTACTTAACTTTAAACTTAACATACTAGATAATATTCGACCAAATAAATTTTTAAATGATTAGTATCTCTACAATAGCTCAGGCTTTTAAGAAGTAGCAAGCAATTTGCATGACATAAGTATTGAAAATAGTGTTTATCTAGTAAAAAATCAACAATTGAGATTTTGCAACTGAACTATAGAACATATCAAAAGATTTTTCATTTTAAATTTCTAAAATAATCGTTTCCATCTATACAGACATTTTAGCAAAAATTTTCAAATTTGTTTACAAGCTAGAAATATTAGGCGCAAGCTAGTTATGGTGAACTGTTATCTCATGAAAATTCTTTGGCTAATATTAAAATATCATGAACTATCTTATTCTGTGACTCTGAATAAGGCCTTGTCTGTTGAAGAGTGTATCAAGAACTAACATTAGTAGCAGTGTGTGTGCTTATTATAAATAATTTTAGAAAGATATTAATACAAGACTAACAATTGTTCATATTTATGTTGATTAAATATTTTTACTATTCATAAATAGCTCTTAATTTCAGTGTATGAAAGACTTAAAATGTTGTTGAAATGGTATTTAACAAATTTTCTAAGTGCTTTGTATAATGATTTTGTCGAAAGCTAACGAAAATAAACTTAACTTCTTTCATTTCCATGGTCTTAATCGTATATTACGTTTAACGTGGCAGCAACAGTTCTCAAACAAGGAAGTCTTAAGGCGTAACGGTCCGATAACAATGTGCAGCATGCTAAGCAAGCAAAGGCTAGTGCTAGCTTCGCTATCTTGAACATGTCCCTTGAAAGAATAAATGACGGATCCCAAAGGGCAAGTGCAATGTCGGCCGTCCTTATCGCCTTCTTAAAGATACTTGCAAGAGCAATATGAAATTGTTAAACATCAATAAGCAGTTGGGAGGAAATCGCTCCTAATGGCGCTCCCTACTTTGCAAACAAATAAAGAATAGAGAAGAAAACCCAGTTTTGAAGGAACGAAAGAAACTCTACAGATTTTTTCATTTCCATTTCACAGCATTTGGCATTGAGCATAACTAACTTGGCCTTTCTCGGCCGAAGCAGGCTTTACAATATTTTTTATTTTTTAGTTTGTACTAAAATGGTATTTACAGTTTTCTACTTATAATCACTGTATAAATGTTTCTCACTAGTATACTTTTGTAGCTTTGTATCGTTGTACATAGTTAGTTTCTAAAGTGTTATTATTTTCATTTTAAACTTATTTTTAGTTATTTGTAGATTGTTTTTTTTAATGACTTAAAGAAATTTAATCAAGCAGACACCCAAGATTAATTTTTATTAACCAAATTCAGAAACTAGTTTTTAGTTTGTTTCACAAAAAGCTTTAGTTTTGCTTCTGGATCAGTTTTATCTTGTTTAAAAAAGGTTTTTATAATTTTTTGACTTTTAAGAAGTTGTTTAATTAATTTTATAAAAAAAAATCAGTAGATGAAATTATGAGCTATTCCAAAAACCTTGGTTTCTTAATTTATAACAAGTTTTTGTTGATTATTTTTACTCAATTTTGTTTATTTAAAAAGGTAAAGACAAGTATTAATTTTGAAAAAAAATTTTGTAGTTACAAGTAATTGTTTAGTTTTAATTGTTATCAAAAGTTTTATTTAAATTAGCAGAAAACTTAATTTTTGTGGAAGATATATTTTATGACTTTTGTATAATGATATGAATTTTTGTAATTTTAGTAAATTTTTTATTTATATTTTGTATTCTTTTTATAAACTATAATATTTTTTTCATTGGATCTAAGAGTAGTTTAAAAGCTTCAGAATTATTTTAATATTTTATAATTATATTTTGTTACCCAATTAAAAACATTTTTTTTCGCAATATTTGAATAAAAAGTATTTTTCATTACATTTAAATCATAATGATTAATTATACTTTTCTATATATTTTCTACATTCTATTTAAGTAATTTTACTTATGTTTAGTTATAATTAAATATTAAAATATTTGACTTCAGTTTTATGGGATAATCACAAAAATTTGATTTATTTTTCTTCATTTGTATATAATCTTTATTATTTTATTTTTTAATCTAGTTGGTCAAAATTTTAACCATAAATGATTATATAATGCAAAATTTCAAATAAATTGTGTCTTAGAGAATAATTATGTCTTGGGCACAAAACCAGCCTAGGAACCCTATTGCTAATTGGCAAGTGCAGCCAAACATGTATAACAACAATTTAGTGATGCATGCCTTCACCCCTTTATCTAGTCAAATGGTCCCCACAAGATTAATTGATCAAAGTGCAAAGTTTAATAATCCCCCACCTGTGATGTATCAACAGTTTTTAACACCTCAGGTCAGTAGTGAATGTTTTTTTAGTTTAATCTAAATATTATTATTATGAATAATAACAAAATTATCTTAGAACATTTTCTTACTTTTTTTTAAAAACAAAATCAATTTCTTTTATCATTTTGACCAAGCCATGAAGATTAAGAGGTGATTAGTATAATTACTAAAGCCTTTTTTAAATCTCTTAGACTTGCCAGTTCCGGCATTTCCAAGCATTGACTACTATTCGACAACCACCAGCTTCACAACCTCCTCTACCCCCTTCTGATAGTGAGGCTGGGGCTCCACCTCCTCCTAGCACTAAGGAAAGGGTAATTAGCATCCTTAGGTTGAATTGTAGTCAACATTTGTAGCACCTAATTCTCGTGATAAATATCTAATATACTCTAAAGTCATTTTGATGGGTTTCTTGTTAAAAAAATTGACAAAAGATGTACTTATTTGTCTAGTGGTGGGTAAATGAACTTACGAAGCTTCCTCCTACCTTAAAAACTCGACTAGAAGCTTTGACTAGAGAAAACTGGTTCTTGCAGATGTCGGCTAATCAACAGATTGAACGATGGCAGCAGATAAGCAACGAGTATGCACAAGCAAATAGTAAGATATTAATTTTGTTTTTATGTATTTGGAAATGACTTTTGAAAATAAAATATTCTTTTAGCTGAAAGCTATTAACTAAAAATTGCTTATCAATTTTTGCTTTTTATATTTTTTGATAGAGTCTAGCTCTGATCTTCTTTCGGATTCAAGAGGAGGTGCAGTTGCTAACAATAATTCAAATTTGATTGATTCAAATGTAAGTTTTTTTCATGTTTTTGAAATTTTATCATAAAAATTTGCAAACTTTTCAATTGAATTTGTTTAAACATCTCAGGGTAGAAAATTTTAGTGAACATAAATCAAATATTTCTCTATTATTTAAATCCACTTTAAAAGTTTGAATTCAAATTAAGTTAATCTTTTAAAAGGCTCACAAGCAAAATGATAATTAAATTTAAAACTTTGGTCAGCTTTAAGAAAACAAGATCCTACTAAAAAAGCTGAGATTACAAACCTAGTACAACTCATGTTGGTAAATTAATTAAATTTTAGCCAAAAATATTTCTAAAAAGTACTTTTAATTACAAATAAGAAAAGGTTTAGATGTATCATCTAAAAAATAGTTAAATGACTCTAATAAACTTTTTAATATCTGTCTTATTTTTGAGGGTGTGGCTCAGAAAGCTAAAACAGAGTTTTAATCGTTTAAAATTTTACTAAATGTTAAAGAATATAAATACTTATATCAAAAGTTATCGCCTAAAAACAAACATCATAATGATTGCAAAGAAGTTGACTCATTATTTCAACTGAGATAATTGCACAATAAAAGAATTATAGTTTAAAGTTTTGAAATTACAAGCGGCTGCCTGAATTGCAGAACTTTTCAATTCTATCAGCTCATTTCAAAAAATCTTTTAAACTAAAACAATTGAAATGATTTTCAGACAAAGTTTATTGATGACTTGAAAAATCAGTTAAACCAATCTAACCAAAAAGTGCAACAAATGATTCAGCAGCATCAGGTTTGTTTTATTATTCCATTTCATGTTTGAAATAAGATTCAGTAAAAGATGTTCACATTTGAACAGTTTACAAATTTATTCACAAACTTCTTTTTGGGAAAATATTTTTTAATTAAATCTTTTTGTGGGTACTTCAAATTGTTTATTTTCAAAATAAAACTAAAACAGAAACTATTTGTAGAAACTTCAGGCCAAAATGGATGAAGATGAAAAAAGCTTTAACAAATGGTCAAATGAGAACAGAAATCATCCTAATAAATCCATGTTTGAACGATATAACGCTCAGGTAAGAGTTGATTTCATTACATTTTTGTCAACCTCTACTTTTGGAGAAAGATATTTTGAGACTTGTCGATTTTAAGATAAGTCATTTTATGCCAATAATCGGTTATAGAATGGCGACGATATTTATGATATTTATTTGTTATTTATTAAGTTATATTTAGGTTGTGTTTTTGACACAAAACCAAACTGAATATACTAACTTTGATGCTTTTCAATATAATTTTTTTATTTGCTTTATTTTAACACATTTAACAAATCAGTCAGTGAAATAAAACTCAGTTTCAGTAGTTTTAGATGTAAATAAATCGTTTTATGAGAGCTTATAAAAAACTGGAAAAAGGTTATCAGATAGATCTCATGAAGTTTTCTTCACTAATTCATTTATAGTTTTCAAATTCTTAGTTTTTAGCTTCTTAACTAGCGATTATTTTTATTATTGTTTTGCTGCTTCTAGCTTTTGCCATAAATATTTATTTTATTATTATAAAATTATTTCTTTTGACCATGATATGCTACAAATATTTTTGATAAATTGAGATTGAAAGTAATTTTATAGAATAATCAGATGTTCATCTGCCAGTTTTTGATTGAAAAATTGTCAAGTTTTTACTTGAAAATTGTCATCTCTAAGTGTCGAGTTAACATGTAAATAAGTGTTTGTTGATAATCACATCTTGTTAAGGTGCAACTATTCGCTATTAACTGATTATTTTACTTTAGTGGCAGGAACTGAAAAGCGTGGAACTCTCTAAAATAAAAAGAGTCCAAAATGAAATTGATAATATCTCATCTAACATAACGGAGTTACAAAATAAATTATCTGATTGCCAGAAAGACCTTCCACTACTTGAACCTAACCACCCACCTCCCAAAAACAACTCCCAGTTCCAACCATATAATCCCAACTACCAAAATGAACAAAATAATTTTAATAATTCTGAATACAACAACAACAGTCACCTAGGTCCTAGACAGCGAGCTTTTAATGGAAACTTCAATCAAAGCAATCCATCGATGAGTGAAGAGCCTAGAATGCAAGTTAGAATGACCCCATCTAGATTTAACAATCCTTCAATCATGCAAATGCCCTCTAACCGGTCTCGACCACCTTATAACCAGCCCATGTACCCCAGTAACCAGAGACAGCCCCCACGAAACGAGCCCGTTTCAGTCAATCCTCCAAACTTTCAATCTAACCCTTCCAATGACCATCGATTCAATTTTCCCGCCAATCGCTTTGATGGACCTCGTCCCCATGGCAACAACAACTTGCGGTTTCCTAACAATCGCAGACCTCTAAATCAAACCGAGAAGTCTGCATTTGATCACGATAAGTCTCGGTTTCCTCCATCAAATTCTAGAAATTTTGCTCCCCAACATCCACCAAATATAAACAAGGGCCCCCCGCCCTTCAATCAGCCCCCAAACCCCAGTTTTGCCCCAAATTGGGAGCAAGATCCAGACAGTTTTGGTTTCGACGATCGGATACGAATGCAAAGAGAACCTCCGATTAGAAATGCATTCGTTGGGGACAAGGCGAAACCTTCTAGTGCAGGGGGTGAGGGAATAGGTGCTAAACTGCTGCGATTGAGTGAAGTGAACCTGGACAAGGACAAAATGCGCCCTGAATATCCGAGAAACGATCCCAAGATAGGAATGATATCACCAACCATAAGTGAAGCAAGGAATTACCGAGTTAAAGAGCCTGAGCTTCGGGATGCCGAGGGCGACGTTAGATCGTATGACAAAGTATGGGGCAATGACAGACGTCGTTTACCACGAAACCCCGCGTTTGCGGGACGTGGTGACGTCAGATCTCCTCGTCCCTTTGCGCCCAGACAGAACCGACCAGATTTTGGTCAGCAATTCAAGGCTGGCCCGCTGGATAGAGGCAGTGGGCCTGATCGTGATGGTTGGAATCCGAAGGTGGCAGATGGAATCCATGAAGATGAGTTTTACGGTCACCGACGTGACAGACGAGAACAGATGATAGGTAAGGACAAACGGCGGAAGATTGTAGTGTTGCGAGTAGCAAGCCTGCTCATTGGACGTTTCACTGTCCAATCAAAACCCACTACTGATTGCTGATTGTAAATCGCTGTTTATGACGTAATGATGTTGAACGCTTCTATTTGCAGGGTTGGGGAGTGATGTAGGTGCCCCTGCTGCTGATTTCATAGCCAAAGCGAAAGATGTGAGTACAGGGGATTTAAAGAAGTTGCTATCAGCTGTTAATGACGTCATCAATCCGGTTGAAGCTCAACGGTTAGTGATGCAGAACGATTGATCACATGACCTACTGAGTAGCATTTATAGGAAGAATCAACAAGATAATGAGACGAATGAAAGATTTGATGATTTGAAAGTTGAAAAAGATATCACGTTAGAAGCTTCTTCATCTCATCTTGATTATGACGTAAGTGATCATCATCATCGTCGAGATCTTTAAACTGATATTTCAATCCACAGCGTCCTATAGATCCATGCGATGGTGATGCAATCCTGCCAACTCCTTTTTTCTCATCTCCTCCAATCACAGAAGATTGGAATCGGCGTCCACCGCGTCGTAGAGGTCGTCCAATGATTGATGACTTTCCGCGTCGGGACGATCACGTGATTGCACTCCGACGAAAAGGCGTCACATGCGAACGTCATCAAAAAGAAGCTCTTGATAAACTTCAACTACTTCGTCATCGACTTCACGAACTCAAACAGATGTCAACAAATGAATTGTTCGCGCGCTTTGGCGAAGATCCTTCTGCGCGTCGTCGATGTACTGACTCGTTGCTAAACAAAGAAGCTGCCATCAAACATCATCTGAATATGCTGAGGAAACGACAAATAGAGATCGATCTCCAACTTCGTGAATGCTGCCCGGACTTTGACAAGTACTTGTCCCAGCTCCACATTATTTATATTAACCCATTTATTTGTAGAAGATCCGGCCCACCTCGACCTCCTGGGCGACCTTGGATAAAACCAAACGACCCGATCATATACCCGGACTCGATGCCCAACTCTCGTTTCAGTCCAGGACCAGACTGTCCACCACCTCGAGACCATTTTCGGAATCGATCTATGGGACGTAAACGCAACTCGCGGTCGCCGCGTCGACGACGGTAGGTGCCCCTGATCCTTTACACTCCCCAATTACCCTAATCGTCTTCAGGGCTTCACCATCGAAGTCAATAAACGATCGGATGACGTCATCATCGCGATATCGATCACGATCACCTCGTAGGTCGATGAGGTCACCTATAAGACGCCGCAGAGGATCACCTCCCATCAAAAGACCTCTTCCGAGACATACAGAAGATCATCTCGACAATAATCAGCAACGTCGTCAAGTGTTAGTGGCTAAGTGGTCAGCAATTGATGGCTTTGTAACCAGGGCTGTGTACAGAACGTCACGAGGGGCCGATAATCAAGTAAAAGAGAGAGAACTTCCTTATCCGATCCCACAATCTACTGATCTTCTTTTGAAGAGCAATCAACCTCTTGAATCAGTGACGTATGTTCTTGATAGTTAGATAAATATCATATTTTGATGATTTTAGTGAATCAGCTGCTCCTGAGAAGCCGGCTCCTTCACTTGCTGATCACTCCTTCTCATTCTACTCCAATGAGAGACTTCCATTAAATAAATCGCTTAATTTAAACGCGAATGATATTTTAGAAGCTCCTGGACGTTCTACAAGACCTCCTAGGGTAAGATCGATCTTTTTAAAAATTTGCTCATCCTAAAATGACTTCTCATCTTTCAGATTGCTCTTTTTTTAAGAGGTCTTCCCGGAAGTGGAAAGACTCACATTGCAAAAATCATTAGAGTAAGATGCAGCTGTTAATTACAGCAAATGATTCATCAAATATTTTCAGCGTAAAGAGAATAAACACAAAGTGTCACCTCGAGTTCTGTGTTTGGATGATTATTTCACTGCTGAAGTGGAGAAGAAAATTTTTAATAAAAGTACTGGACAAGTAGAAACAAAAAGAGTGAGATTTTGTTTGTTGGAAACCTCCAATTTTCATCATTTCTTTTTGTAGCTAACAGAGTACGAATATGATAAAGATATTGAAGAATCTTATAGAACAAACTTAAAAAAGATGTTTAATAAAACTTTAGAAGATGGTTATTTTACTTTTATTATTATGGATGCAGTTAACGACAAAATCTCTCATTTTGGGAACGCATACACGACTGCTATAGAAAAAGGATTTGTTGTAAGTGATTTGAACACATCATTTATCTTATCTTTTTATTTCAATTCTCCTCACAGCCGTTTGTAGCCGAGTTATCTTCCAGTGTTGAGACATGTGCTATTCGTAACATTCACAATCGAACATTAGATGAAATTAAAAAGATCAGTTCAAACTGGGAAACTACCCCTGAAAGTATGAACAAGCTTGATCTTCGACCTCTTTTACAAGACTCTGCTATCACTGAGGTTAGTGATACTCTTTACTCATAACTTCACTTTGAATTATCGATTGAATTTAAAGGTTGAAATGGCTGATGTAAGTGCAGATGAAGAGGCTGAAGTAGAAGACAATGAAGTTAAGAAAGTGAAACTTGATGAAACAGCTCGCATTGCTTCAGTGAGACATTTTTATATCAATTTCTCAACTATATTTGAAACTATTCACAATAACTGTTACTTTTGAATTCAACATTTAAACTGATATACATGTTGTTATCAGGAAGCGATGAAAAGCAAATGGGACAGCGATAAGTCGGCTGCTGGTCTAGGTATGTGACGTAATTGACTGGTTTCAATCACAGCTTTACAAGTTGTTACATTTCTTTCAACCAATCACAAGCGAATAGATTTTAAAAGTTTTTTTGAGTTGTCAAAATCAATTTTCGATTCATATTTATCGATTTTAAACCGAAAATTTTGATTTCTGATAATTGATGACCTTTCTAGTAGCTCCTTTAAAATCATGTAACTAATCACGAGTACTAAATACTGATTAAGACTTTTCTAAGCATCGATACCTTTTGAAAAACTTACAAATAGTTTTATAATCTCTCTTGTACAAACAGATAAACTAGATGGAGTAAAAAAGATTACATCCAAGCAGAGCATGGACGATTTCCTCAGTGTCACTGAAGATTACACTTCAAGAACTTCTGCACCTGGCAAGAAACGGGTAAGGAGGCAACTAGTACAAATGCAGTTTTCGTCTAATCACCATTTGATATAGGTTCGGTGGGCTGATATGCAAGAACGGCAAAACCAGAAGAGAATGAGAGATGTTGGTTTTGTTGTTGGAAGTACGGATTGGAATAGAATGATGGATGATTCACAGGCTTCGAAGGCTTTAAATCAAACTAAATTCATATGAACTGGTTAAATGGTTTCCTGGTTCCAATTGTAAAGCTGTAAGGGTCTTTCTTAATTAATTTCTGATTATTTGCAAATTAAATTAAAAGAAGCAAGAAGTCTCAATTTTATGTCTGTTCTTCTAAAAACTCATCTGTAATTTAGAAATATCTTGTGGTCCTAAAAACTAACTGTTTCATCTTTTGATGAGTCTAATATTTAGCCCTGAGTACATACTTTGAATAAATGTTCAATTTTTTAATTAAATCAATAGTATAGGTTGTAAAAAGTTCACAAAATGTAAATAGATTTTGTAGCAAATTATAAACTTCAATAATTGAAATGCTGTTATATATTTGAATGAGTGTTTTGTTGCTTTTACACATGTCTGTCGCATCCTGCAAATATATGTTTCTTCTCTTATTCCTCGTGTTTTCGTTGTTAAAAGTGATCAGCATTTTTATTCTTACTCATTAGTATGTTTTCGAACTTACTATCAAACCATATTTTGGATTCGCTCGCATCGTTCTTGCTTTAAACTTTTTGCTTCTGTTTAATGTACTCATGTGACAAAACAGATCTGTTTGAAAGTATACATCAAATCAGCAAGGGCTGAGTAACAAGTCAAAAGTTTAAATTAGCTTTGATCAATTAATTTATTAATAAATCCCATTGAAGTAATGATTTTCAGTCAGAATTCCAACTTTAAACGGTTGCTTATCTCTCTCTTGATCATCACTTATGACAGTTTTTAAATTAACCTCTAAATTACAAACAGGAGTTTTTAGATTAACTTTTAATCAAACAAATACTAATAAAAATATTAATGTTTAATATAGAATCTTACAAAGATGTTAATGGTACAATATACTCTAACAGACCCAGCTAATTATGATATTCTCATCTGTAGTTAAAGTAAAAAGTATCAATTAGCTTGCCGCTAAATTAGCAAATACTGTCTTGTTCGCAAGCTACTAATATTTCAATCCGTTTAATTTGACCGAATTCTCAAAATTAAGAATGATTTAACAACTCACTTAGATAGAGAACAGCTTTCTTAACCTTTTTGATAATAACTATCTAAGTTTAAACTTAAATACCGATGCAACTAAAAAGGTTTATAAAAACATTTGTTTGTTAAATTGCTTACAAATCATATTTTAAGTCTATTTTGCAGAATGATTTAAATGAATAGTTCAAACTGTTGATAAAATAATTGACACAGTACTTGTATATTCAAACATTTAATTAACTAATTGGGCATAGTGAATGCTTGAATGTCATTTTATTTTAACATTAATAGAATTAGTTTTTATTTTACAAAGTTCTTACAGAAGTTCAATTATATCTTAAGGGGTATTTATTTTTGAAATATTAGTGTTGGCAGAGAAACAATTTGTAAGTAGTTTTTGATAATCACATTTTAAAATCTATTTAAGATTTGATTACAAAAATAATGAGTTAGATTATCAAATAAATGACAAGAACAGAAAAATATGTTCCTATAAATCAAAATAAATATGACGTCTATGTAGCAAAGAAGCTTACAACCTGACTTTAACTCGACTTTCTTTATAAATGCTTTATAATTTTAACTTTTAAGCTAGCCTGTTAATCTATTAAAACTTTATCAGATACCTTGAATCATTTTTATAGTTTCATTTTCTGATAACACTTAATGGACATAAGTATTTTTATAAAGTTATTAAAACTTTATCTTTTATTATCTTTTACAATGAACCAACCTCTATAATATTTAAAAGCAAATTACGTTTTGATGCTTCTATTTATTATTAAATCACAATTTAATTTGATTTCGGTTAAGCTACTGAAAATAACTTGCGACTAAAATAAAAGTTATTTTTGAGCTCTTACTTTTGAAGATGCTGAAGTAATCACTTTATAATCAGAAGAAATCTTTTAATAATGCTGAAATATAATTATTTCTAATTTAGATACTTGCTAATAATTTAGAAAATGTGAAATCAATGGTTAAAGTAATATTAAAGGTATGAAAAATAGATGAACACACTGTAAAAAAACTATGTTTTTGATGTTAAGTAAGAAGTGCAGTCTACAAAATAACTGTTGCAAAAAACGTTTAAAAATGACATAGCAAGTAGTGTAAATAAAGTTTGTATTCTGAAGAATGTTGCTTTAAAGCAACAGCAATTTAATTTGTTTATCACCATGTGTTTTATACTTATTAAAAAAATTAAAATACAGAGTCAACATAAAAATGTTAAAAATGAGTTGAATTTTACCAGATCAAATTTTTAAGATTTATTGTTCTAAACTAAGAATGACATACTGTGAACGTTCAATTTCACTCAATATAAAGTAAAGAAGAACAATTTAGATTAATAGATCAAACAGACTTCTTTTAGTTAATACTTTGTTTTTAATAAAGCTAGTTCTGTTTGATGAGTTTCTTTCAACACTACTTTTAAAGTTGCCTTTCTAACACTTTAAAACCAGAAGAGACCACTTTCTTTTAAAACGTCTTATACTTTTGACCTATTCTTTAAAAGAAATTTTTATATTCATGTACGTTAAAAAACTCAATTTATAAACCTTAAAGAAATGCTCAATTACACAAATGTCTATTAGAAGTATAAAGATAGATGCTTTTTGTTCAAATTATATACTGTGTATTACTTTTAAAATATAATAAGTTTTTGTTATGTTATTAAATCTTGTTCGTAATATTTAAAATAAATATATCAAATGATAAATCATAATAAACAACTTAATTGGCGTTTAAAGACAGGTATAAATAGCTACTACAATAAAGAAGTTATAAATAGAAGTATAATTCCTCCAAATAAAGAAAAATGATTCAATGTTATGATAGAAAACTAAAATAATGATTAAGAGAATAAAGATTAACTATTCTATTTTATTTTGAAACTAAACGTCAAGCTGGTTTGTGAAACATTCAACTGCTCATAACACTGATGAAAAAAGTAGGTAAAGTAAATAAAATATTAATAAGTTGCATAATAAAACAGCACTGACTGTTTTGAAATAGTGATAAAAAATTATAGGAAAGCTCTCTAGCAACTAGTAATATAAATAAGTTGAGAAAACTAGAATTAGCTTCACATAACTTTGGTTAAATACAGTCCTTTTATTTATTTGTTTATTTAAAAAAAGATGATTATGTGATAATATGAGTTAAGAAAATGAGTTTTGTGTTTTGTAGATATCTATATTTAGTTTGATCGATCGAAGCTATGATCAGAAAATTTGATTACTAGTTAAGTCGTATGAAGAAACAATATTAACATATTAAAATCATTTATGATTTAAAAGTATTTTTTTTACTGTCTACAGTAGTTTATCTTGTTTTAATTTAAAGTAGTTATTTATAAATATTAAGCTGGAAGTATTTCGTTTAACTTATTAAAATGTCATAACAGTAATTTAATCATTTCATTATCAAAGTTATGAAAGACTTAAAGATATCATCTTAAGGATTTTATCCAAGTATTTAATTGAATGAGTTATTTATAAATAAACTTGTCTGAAACAAAGTGTGTTTTATTATATCTGATAAAAATATGTGTTTTAACATAGGCGTTAGTGAAAAGATATTTTCATAAAATGCTGGAAAAAGATTTTGAGTTCTATTCTTTTAAGTAAAATTAAACTGGTTTTATCATCAAATTAAATATCTTATCTAGACAGCTTTGTATACAAAAAATATCAAGTGCAAATAAAAATATGAATGCTGAAAGTTGATTGATTCTAGAATAAATTAGCAAAACTTTATAAATATGTACTAAATTTCTTTACTAATTAGAGCTTAAACAAAATACGGATATGTGCTTGAATATTCATCACTAAACTATTTGTTATGCAAAAAACCGATTTTAGATCAACACCTTATACAAACTTTCCACACTCAATTTCACATAACATTTGTAGAAAAACATTAAAAGCCAAAAATACATTTTCTGCGTACTAGCAAAGTTCTGTCAATGATATAATATACTTTATTAATGTTATCGGCGAGTCCATCTATAAGTTTGTTTGCAGATGTTAACATACAAAGATAATCTTTTAAATGGTACGTCAAAACCAAATGTTTGAAAAGGGAATCAAGTCTTTATTTGTCACTTAAAAATGTACTCATACCTCTCAAAGATTGCGGTTTCATTAAGAAGTCACCACTTAATTTTTATCTATTGTTAGTCAAAGAACCAACTACTAAAAATTAGGTGTCAGTTCTATTTTCCTAATCGTATATAAATAAAATAGATGATGTGTTTATATGTGAAAGTATAGTGTAAAAAATATTTTATTAGTTTTGAGTCTTTTTTAATTGTTATCAATAGCCTAGTTCCATAAAATAACTTTGCTAGTTTGTCTTTATTTTGTGTTTTGTCTCTATTGTTTTAGCTGTATTGAAAAGTTTACTTTTTGTTGGAAAAAATGGTTTTCTGAAAATTATGGTTTTCTCTTGTTTTATTTTACTTAAATAATAAGTTTCAATGAAAGTAAACATGATTTAGTAAACGTCTATCTTTTACATATTAAAACAGTTGTCACTTGAAGTTTATTAGGTTTTAAAAACTTGAAGGATGACAAAAATTAAAAAAGTTTTTTTTGAAAAAGAAAGATTAAATTTGTTTTTGCTTGAAATTTGTAAAGCAAAACCATCAAATGTCAGCATTTAAGGCTGAGGTGGCCTTACCTTAATTGATATTGCTTTTTAATCACCATCACAAGACACAAAGTTTCTGTTAAAAATAAAGTATTTACTTAAGATATATACTTTTATTTACGATTCGCTTTATTTATTTATTTATTTATTTATTTATCTATTTATCTATTTATGTTCACATATATTTTTAAACTTACAATAAAATAAAGAAAAAAGAAATTATACAAGGACTTAAAGCAGAGTCAACTTATTTGTATAAAACCAACAACTCAATATCAAAATAAATGACCTAGACATATTAACTACAAAGTAATTACTGTTTTGTTCAGCAAAGCAAGTTTTTTTTTAAATAAAAGTAGCTGTTTAAGCTATAGCAATTGTATAGGTTATAGGTTACTTAATCTAAAGCTTCATCTTATTCAACTCAATAAATGACGTTTTTCTTTGGCATGCAGGTTGTGCTATGCGAGCATTTGCGTTTAAATATGAAAAAGGGTGTACATACTACAAGAGAGAAAAAGAAAAAAATGGGTTTGATAGACATAGAAAGACTGTACGACTTTTTCAACATGTTCAGCACCTTTCACTACTTAGGTAATCATATTGTGACTACATGTATTTGTCTCAAAGTAAAGCCAGGAAAATCAATTTAGACAAGTTTTCAATGATTTCAGTTAGATGATTGCTGGTATATGTTACAAAAGAGAAAGAAAGTATTTAAAAGTCAGATAAAGTGGCAAGCAGATTTATACCAAGAATTTAAGATATAAAAATTGCTTGGTTATTTTATTTACTAACAAGTATCATTTGTGGAAAGGACTAAAGTCTAAAAAAGCTAGCAAAGTTTAAAATGAGTTTTTAGAAAGTTAAGTGGTAATGACAACAATGTAAAAGAAATGAAGTTTTTTGTTGAAACACAGAGCTACTATAACGAAGCAAAGAGCTGTCGGCTGTGGCAAGGGCTTTACCTTCATCAATTATTCACGATGAGGTCTTTCCTTTTCCATTGCATTGCTGCAAGCAGTTTAATAGAAATCGGAAACTCAAGAAATTTGGTGGAATGGTTACTAAAATTGATTATTTTTCTTTAAACAAAACCAATTATAAGTTACCTTAATAATCATGAAATTAATCAAGATATATTTTTTTTCTTCGATTTAATGAAATAAGATCTTAAGTCAATTGTTTGTTTTTAGTTAAAACCGCAAATATTCGGCTTCCTATAAATTTCGCCCTAGGCCGTTTTGCTGAACTTAGCCATCAGACCAATTGAAGTTGATTTATCTCAATCAGCAAATTAGCTCTGATACTGTTAGACACAGCCAACATAGAAGTTGAAAGCTGAGATGTGTTTACAACTTTTGTAGTGAAATGTATAGTTGTGATTGTTACAAAAATGGCTTTTAAAATAAATGTTTCTTTTGAAAGTTGAGTCGCAGAAAGACAAAAAAGTAAGAACTCATTTTTGGTGTTTCTTGGGTAGAAATGATTTAGATGTAAATGAAAATATTGTGAACAAATGAATTTATGAAATGTTAAAGATAAAATGTTTCTTCCCGTCTTAGTTTATCTTCAGCTAACAAGATTAACGATTTTTTAAAGATCAGTCGTTTGAATAATTCAATGCATATACAGTGCTATGGAGGTTAAATCTTACGACCATTCCTATCATTAAACAAAAATATTTACAATCAGTTGTTAGTTCTCAAAATAGTATGAAATCTGTGAAAAGTTATGATTTTGATTTCAAAGAGCAAAATTTATTCAGTATTACGTTTAATAGCTAATTAAATAGCTGGGTAAATGTCTTTTGTGGTTTATTTCTTATTGACGCTTATTATGTATATCAAAATCAGCATATACCATCAAAATTTGCTTGTAAAACTGTTCATTTCGTTTGGTTGTTTCACGTTAAAAAGGCATTAATTAAAATTTTACACAGTTGAATGGTCTTAGAGGCAATAACTACTTTTTAATATTTTTAATGTAGCTTATAAGTAATTTGTCTTTGCTAAGTTTTTACAACAACTTTTTTAAATTGTTTCCATCACTTTATAAAAAATAAAGTTTTTAAATAGAAGAATGTAGCTTGAAATCATTAGAACTATATTAAAATAAGAATTTCATGAAACATTATATTGTTTGAAATGAAAACTGTTTTGTAATTTTATTGGCAGGTTTTTAGGCTGTAACCACAACCAAATAGTGCATGCCTGTATCCAAAAGTGATAATATTTGACAAAATTGAATACTTGCCATTTTAAAGTTATTACTTAACTTAGGGCTCAAGAGAAAATATAATTGTATTCACTTTTGTACGTTTTACGTTCTTATTGGTCAATAAAAACAACCTACTTTGACTAAAAATAACTTTTAAATACGGATTTTAGTTGAAAACCGATGTAGCGATTTATATTTATCACTGAAAATTATTTCAAAAAATCTACTTTTGTTAAAGCTGTTGAGGACCTTCAATTTTTTCATAGTTGTATAGCAGACAGACCACTAACTTATTTTCTGATTTTTTTCTAAGATAACAGTCTTGCTATTTTGAAGATTAATTTTTAAGAAAACATATTGTAACAACTAGCCTATTTGGTTTATATACAAAATGCTGAAAATAGATCTAGCCTTCGTTTCAAAACTGCTTCGAAATCTTTTTATTTGAAAACTTTTATTTACAATTATTATAATCATAAGTGAAATTTAATTCACAAAAAAGACTTTTATTTGGAAAGGCTGTTTATAACCAGACAAGTAAACAACTTATGTTTAAATAAATAAAATTAAATTTTACAACTTATTGACTACAAAAACTATTCAGCGCTTTACGTTGATTTACTAAGAAAAAACTTCGGTAAATGTTATAATTGTTTTTATTATTTTTCAAACATAACATTGGTTATAGAAAAACTTTATTTTCTGATAATCATGTACCTTCAAAATTTCAACTGCTTGTTGTTAAAAGTTATAGATTTCCTCGTTGACAACATAAGTTTTTTTTTGAAAACATTAAAAAATCTTAATCAAAGAAATACAATCAAGATGTAATCTTTTTCATGCTAAATAGAAATAAAAACGCATTTGTAACCTATATAACTTTTGAATTTTGAAAGTAGTTAGGGAAACTTGTTGACTAAATTTAAGGAAAACTTTTCATGTCCTGAAAGAGTGGTAATATTGGTAAATCTTTATATACTGTACCAGATCACTGAATTTATATTTGAATATCAAAGCAAATTTTTAGCATTTTATAATCGTATCTTAGTCTACTTCAAAGTAATGAAATAATTAATTGGATTATAAACTTTCATTTACGATTATTTTTGTATAATTAACTTTAAAAAACTACTATCTTTTTGAAGATGTTCAACTTTTAATTATTACTTGGATATTTTTTTATATTTTTTTCTAATTAAGTAATACTTAAGAACCTCAAACCATTTTTTTTTATCTTTTATCACTTTACAGAAACAATTTTATCCTTAGAAAGCTTTGTAAGAAACTAAGAAAGTAACGTTGCTATTTACGTCAATATTTTATTGGTATGACTTAATTATTAAGATTAAGCTCTTAAGAAAAGGAACTTTAGGGATTGTGCCTTCTAGCATTTCATCAACTACTGATGCCTACTAGCTTCTTTTAAGATGTCTACACTGACACTACTAGAAGTTGATATTCAGAAACTTACACCTGAAATTATTGAGGAAGGAAAAAACTTACAGAAAAAGGTAAACTACTAAACTAAAAACTTTATTGTCAAGTACTATTTGCCATGAATTAGATTATTGTTGTGTTTCAATCTTTTGAGGGTCTTAAAGATTTTTCTTGTTGACATCATCATTTAGACTATTAATTATTATTTACATAAAAATAAACATTATTCTCGTCGTAATTTTGTGGTGTCTTTATTCTGAATTCGAATAGTTTTATCGTAGTCGCTTATATGCGATCTTGAATCTAATTCTGTCAAATCGTTACATTAATCACTAAGCCGAGTAAAAATGTAATTTTTATCATTCAAAAAAACGAAATAAAAAAGTCCACTTATCATTTGAACAGGAAGATGATTGCGATAAATCATCTGGAAAATCTTTACATCCTAATCTTGATCTTGAACAAGGAAAAAATCTTCCTGAATACTTACAGGGTGATGTTCCTGATGACTGTAGATGTTATCCTTTAAAAGATCCTGATCCGTATTATGAAGATAAAGAGGTTAGAAAATTAGTTTTGAAAAATGATAAAGTTTTTAAATGGCGTGCAAATTTTGAAAAAGCATCCGACATAATTAAAAACTTAGATTACTATCGTAACAGCTATTTTACTGAATTCTTTTATTTTATGAGCTATGCATGGTAATCTTCTTTTCTCTATATATGTTTAATATTGATTTTACAATTACCAACTAGCTATGTAAAATATTTAGAAATTTTATTTTTTAACTGATTTATCATTTTTGATATAACTTTGTTTTAAATTAAGTTGACGGTTTGATTTATCACTGCTTCTGTGTTTAGTAACGAAACATTTTATAATTGTTTACATATTCTCATTATTTCTATAATTAGACTTACTGAAAATATATTGTTTATGATAAAACAGAAACGTTTGCTTGAGAAAAGAAAGAAAAAATTATTTGTTTACCAAGTGATGTTTTGAATAATAACAACTTATAAGAAGTTTATAAATATTGACTACAACTTTTTTTCTTTTAGAAAAAGTATAAATCAATTTTTTAAACAAAAGTTTTATGGTGGTTAATAGTTTTTTTTTTCTCGAATACTTAGTAGTAGAGATATTTAACTTTAAAAACTTGTTTTAAATATTTTTGGTATTATGCATAATTTAAAAACTTAATTTTATTAAAATAAAAAACTAAACAACTAATTGTAAACTCAACAGCTTTATATGTGACTTCATATTTGATTGAAAAATTTCTGATTCGCTTTCAGTGTCTACTTTATAGCAATTACCACCAAACCCTTTGCTGTCAACTAAATTAGTCACATGACCGCACCTTAATCTAAACTGCTATAAGCACTCACGTAAGAAAACCTAAACGCTAAAAGTTAATGAAGTAAACAAATTCACTGATTTAAAACAACTATTTTCCAAAGAATATTTTCCACGGCAAATGAAAACATTTTGGAAAGTGTTTGAATAGAAATATCCACTAAAATCTCTATCAAGTCAATTAATCCCCATTTTACTACAAACAATATTTTCTTGAAGAGTGGGTATAACAAGCTTACATTAAGTTTGTAATCATGGCCAGTTTTTTAAGAGCAGTGCAAAGTAAAAACTAGAATGATGAAGTTAACATTAATCACTCAAAGGACAATTTGATACCAAAGAAATCACTCTGAAGCACTGAGTTTTAATTTTTCTATTATTTATGAGGTTAAATAGGCCTGTCAGCGAATTACTACTGTTGAAAATTATCCTGATGATAGACGCAAGAATAATTAGGTATATGTGGCACTATAACAATATAGAGGTTATCTTCATCACTGACAAAAGATGATATTCTTGTGTCAATAATAAATCTGATGAACGTAATTACAGTAAGATTAGATGAATGAGACAGTTATTAAGTTATGCTAATAATGTCAAAGTTGCTGTTGGCAAAGCTGATACTATCTTATAATTCTTAAGTTAGTTACTAATATCTAACTTTCTTATAGCTAATGATTGGTTCCAAGAAAAAGACTGCTACATAAAAGAGTTGAGGCGAGCACATAGAGTAATTAAACTACAATTTTTAAAAAAGAAAACTGAATGAATTTCATTAGCTAACGAATTATTTAAATGTTAAGTAAAAAAATGCGGTTGAATAGTTTTTGAAACGAAAACTCTTACTTCGTCAAATTCATTTTTTTCTCTTAAGATTTTGTTTTTATGTGTACAGCTTTATGTGTGCTTTGTCCTAGAGTTGGCTTGAGACTTAAAAACTCTAATCGATAAAGTAGTAGAAGAAGTTGCTTCTTATTATCGATTTAGTCTTTCATAACTTTTCTTTGTTTGTATGTACATCAAAGTTAGACAATCATTTAATTGATACTGAACTTAACTGCATCTAATCAGGATTTAGTATCTAAGATCATGAAGCTGTCTTCCATCTGATTTAACTGACTTAATAAAATTTTGACTTCTCTTTTAACAACTGTTTTCATCAAACTGATGATATTACCAAGTAAACTTCCTACTTGATTCCTACTTAACATAGAATAAACTTGAAAATTTCCGTTGCTTTATAAATTTCTTTTGCCACTTTGATTGGAAAGAACCTTTCGCTGACGCAATGCCAGCTTTATAACCCTCAATGGAATTGGCCTGAGCACAAATTTTTCTTTGCAGTTTTCAATCCTAATTTCTCAGGGTAAGAAGTTTCTATCAAACTAGCAATGCTTAAGTTTGCTTTTTGTACCTTTCTGTATTTTATATTTTCATTATCGGAAGCATTGAGTTTTATAAATCATTTGGTATTTTGTGGAATATCAAATACTGTCTTAGCAGTCTTAGGTATCATATTATTTAGTAAGATTTAAGAAACTTTAATAGTATTTAATGAGATTTCTACCTTAAAAAAGTTCCACTGGGAAATTACTGCACTGTAAAAAAACTTTTAACAATTGCTAAAGGCTTTTTATGCTAATTAAAAGGATTGCCGAATCTGTTCCAGGCGTTTTCACAGCTTGTAAATTGATCCTTAGCTGGCAAAGAAGGTGTCAGCATGTAATATTCAAAAGATGGATAGAGCTATTTTGGCGTAAGCGTCAAGAAAAGCTTTAAGCAAACCATGACAGAGAGATTGCTTTCTCCTATCAATAAATGTTGCAGTCACAGAGGATAATCGATTTGTTCATCTTCTATCATTTAACTTAGTTTGGGGGCAAATTTTACACTTAAAGCCTTAAAATTACTTTTTCCTTTTGAAAGGTTTCAAATATCAACTGATGAATCTTTCAATAATTTGTTTAATCCAATTTTAGGAATTTTTTAGTTTTTTACTCATTTAACTGAAACTTTTTTTCAATTTAAACGAGATCAAAGTAAATTTTTATGAAAGCCCAAAATTTAATAAATTTACTATTTTGTGTTTTTATAAGAATCTCATAGAACTGTTTTGATTCACAGAAAGTTTTATGTAAGCAAAATTTTTAAAGATAATAATTATTCTTTTTATATTACTCTTCTACTATCCTATCTCTACCAATTCTCTACACTAAAGTAATATTAATTATATCTATCTGTTCCTCAATTAACCTAGAAGGCTTGTTAATTACGTTTATAGGATAGATTAAGCTTTTTTTTAATACAAATGAGGTAGCTATCGACTTTGATATCCTCAAATATAGAACAATTTGAAAGAAAATATTTTCATTGCATACATGTAAGAATTACTTTTACTTTTATAAAAACTTTTTTGGTCTAGTCTTGTTTATATTTGGCTTTGTGAGTCTTTAAAGCAAAGTTGAAATAAGCTGTCAGGTTTAAGATGTGTAGATACTTCTTGTCAAATACTGGTATTTTTGTTTTTTAGAAAAAAATTAAACTTGACGCTCTAGGATACTCTAGGAGTATTCACGAATAGTTATCATCTATTATCTTTTTTTAACCATTTTGGTTGTAAATTGGCATAAATAGATGAAATAGGAGCATTTCATTAATCGATATAGTATAAAACATTGAATGAAGCCTCTGATGAATTTTAAAACATTATTTTAGGTATAATTTGTATTTCAAGACTGGTTAGATTAAAAATTCTAGGATATCTACTTATAAGCTTTATAGAGAGTGACACTGAGTGTTCTTTTGAGAAGGTTTTTCCAGTAGATTTTTTATCATTTTGAAGTTAGTAAACTTTCAGATGGTCACACCTTTAAAGATCACTACAAAAAATCATCGATTACAGATTTATATTGTAAGCGTTATTCTTTTTTATGTAGTTCTTTCTTTTCAGTCCATTAGTTGACTTTTACGTGATTATTGTACTTTTACGAATAAAAGACTTAAGCCAGCGAAGGTATTTGGTTTTACATTTGGTTATAACAGTTGTCTTTAATGTCTGAAGTTGTGCGCCATATGCTTTAGGAATTGTAAAATGATGTTTTGCATTAATAAAGCTTCTTGATGCTTTTTTCCATTAACATACCTGTGTTGTACTTAACTTAAAAATGTTTTTGACCGTTGAAATAAGCTTTGAATCCTGTTGTATAAAACTTATAGTAGAAAGCAGCTTTTGTATGTATAAGTGTGCTTTTTTAAAGGCATATAGGTGCAATAAGTACAATAGAAAATTATTTTTTTACTTTAAAGATACATTAAAGATTAAAGAATGATCTTATTAGTAGGTTCTTCTTTAATTGAAATTTTCTGTGCAAAGATACTTGATAAACATTTAATGAAATAATATAAGTGTTCTTTCAATACTAGCTATGTTTGTCAAACTAAGCGAAAAAAAAGTTTTTTTTATACAAAAAATTTCAAATCATTTTAAATTTGAAATGTATTATGTCTTTTGCCTTTGTCTGCTTTTCAAAACAACTCTCTATTTTATCCATAGCACACAACGCTAACAAGTTCCAAGTTTCTTTCGTTATAAAAAGTTCTCTTAATCAAATTGTTAATACACCTATTTAATGAATTATTTACAACTAAATAAGTTTTTAATGATAGGAGTTGTCAACACAATTGTCAGTACTATTAGATGGTATAACTTTAAAAGGTATATCAACTATAGCTAACCTACTAAATACCTTTCAATTATTTTTTCCCATATTTTTAACATGTGTGATTTCTTTTACTGTATGCTTTGTATTTTACTTGATTTTCAAATTATCTAAATCGTTATAGAAATGTAGATTCCAGCATTTGATTAATTAAGATATCTAACAAAAATTTTCAATCGATGAAAGAATCAATTTTTAACGTCTAATCATATATAAAAAGCTAAGAAAGATTAAAAGATTTAAAGTGTATAAAGTTATAAGAAGATACCTAACTTATTGTTATATTAAATTGTCAAGTAGCGAATAATTTTGAAAGCTTTTAACAAGAATTTTAACCACAATTGATGATCTCTTATAGCTTAAATACCTATTAAGGTCAAGGCTTATCATATAAAAGAAATTTGTTTAGTAAAGTTGAAATTTTGAAGCTTATCCTTTGAGTTAATTACTTAATTTATTTAGATATCTAGCTTATAACTTTTGAAAAACTTTTTTACATCAAAAAAAAATTTGAACAGTACCTAAAAATATTTTTATGAAATAATTCTGATACTAGTTAATAGTTTAGGTTTTTTACAGGTAATAGACTTTATATCATTTATTCCTTCTGAACATGAAGTGCTTCCAACTAATACCAAATTTAAAATTGTTTGATCAGGTTAAAGAAAATATCAAAGGTAGTTTACTAATTTGTTTGAAATCTCGCTGGGAATTGAAAATATTGATAAGCTTAATACTAATATGCAGTTTTATATACTTCAGCCTGAAATTATTTAGTTTTTAGACTTTAGAATGAATCTGTTTTTATGTTTTGTTCGTTAAATTAAACATACGATAAATGACATGAAATATTAATTCTTTTTAAAGCATTTATGCGATTGATCTGCATGTACAGTAAGGGTTATTTTAGTATATTCTGATCAAACACTAGTATATAAAAACAAGCATTGAAGGTCATGACAAAACTTTTTTTCTTTTTTTGTGAAATGAATTTTAATAATATTGAAGAATGATTTTCAATATAATGAGAATAAAACCATGATTTTTATTGAATAAATGTAGTGTTCAGTAATAAAATGATAAAAGCAAAGATTATTACCAAAAATGTTTTTTAGACCGCACTAATCTAAGTTAAGAGAAAAATTCAATAAGCCTGTCTTTGCTTGGTTTTGCTTGATATGAAAAATAATCTTTTTACTTTTAATCTTGGTAAAGACATTTAAAAGAAGTAAAAAATTAAATCAATTTTTATATACTAATAACAAAGTAAAGCTTTTTTTGTAAAGAATTTTAAAAACGCTGTAAAAAAAATGAATTTTAGTTGTTTACGTGATTTCAGTTAATTTTTTTTAGCAGTCTTAAATTGTCATTTAGTAATCCTAAATGAGTATGGGTGATTAAACAAAGTAATAAAAGTATTCTACACGTAACCTTAAGTTATACCATTTCTACCATATTATACTTTAATCTATATAAGTATTTTTAAACATTCAATAATAATTTCAAATCTGCAGACTTACATTATATTGGATGAAAACTATTCTATCTATCGTTTTACTACAACCAAATCTTTATTTATTTTTGGTCCACTTGGTATAATCAGAAAAACTTCAAATAAAATCTTCGTTCATTCATATCCTTTTGATGTTAACGCATAGTATTAAAGGAATATTTAAAAGTTTTAAATTTAATAACAACAGTACTCTAAATAAAAGCTAATTATTATCATTAATGAAATATTAACAACAAATTCTTTAACTTGCATCATTATTGATACTATCAAACAGTCTTTAATAGTATCATCATGTTCACTATTCTTGTCAATTGCGCATTTATGGTGATTGATCCCGATAAGCAGAGCGTTAAGGATGCAATCGAAAATTATGTGGAGTAAGTAAACTAATTTATTGTTATCTTATGAAAAGTTAAAGGGTATTAAAACTTAATAAATCGCTGAAAACTTCTTTTAAATTCATATTTACTTCTTATAAGTTTATTTATAGATTTTGTAATTCATAGACTTACTTAGTAATATTATCAATTATGATAGTGGTGGAATAGTTATATAACAAGTTTAAAAATTAGGGTAAACATGAATGAACTATTTTAATGGTATGGCTCTTAATCTATAAAAAATTGTTTTTAAAACTTATCAAATTAGTGATTTTGTTGTTTCTTTATATCTTTTGTATAATTTGTATATTTTTTATCCGGTGGAATCACAATAGAACTTGTGAAATCTCCTATTTTAGATCTCATTCACGGTATGGTCTGTGATGAAGATCTATAAACGCATAAACAAAAAACACAAATAATTTTTTTTTCTTGTTTTTGATTTCAGAAATATTTTTCTGGGCATTTATACGTTTGAAATGCTGGTGAAGGTGTCCTCTCGTGGACTTTTTATAAGGTCTTTTACCTACATTCGTGATCCTTGGAATATATTGGATATGCTTGTCATAATCTCAGCGTAAGTAACAATTATGATAGCTTTTTTTAAATAAGCAGATGTTTAATAAGGCGTTTGCTTCACAATAGGAAGGGTATTTAAATTATCACAAAACAGGAAGTATGTTTCATTAAAAGGTACATACCAAGTGTTTTAATCTGTAAAGCAAAGATTGTTACAAATAGATCTTTAACGGATTTAAAAACCTATTGAAAAGCTAAAAAAACATCACGAATTAAGATTTTCAGATTGTAAGATAGCTAAATTAATTTTTTACAAATTTTCAAGAACCTAAAGTATTTTGTTTTTGTGATAATATTGAATACGAGATAGGTATGTGAAATACCAAAGAAAAAATTCTTAATTAATTCACGAATTAAATTACATTTAGAGCTTTCGTTTAATGAAACCTTAAAGATCGAGAATAAAAGCTAAACTATGTTTCTTAATATTTAAACAAAATCAGAAAAGTAGAAAACTTCTTTTGTTTCTTACTTTAAAATATGAATCTTTTTAAAATACAAATAGTTTTTCGTAATTAAAAAACTTAACTTCCAACGTTGAAACTATATCCTAGTCTGATACATATCTTCTAACTCACAGATATGCTGATATACTTATACTTCAGTTTGCAAGTGCAGAAAATACTATTCCTGGAATGGCTGCACTTAGAGCTTTCCGTGTATTAAGAGCTTTAAAAGCTATATCCGCCATACCAGGTACAACAATCATTATTATAAACAGCTGAAAAGATAATTATACTTATCTACATAAGTTTTTAGTCATATTTAAGTTAATAAACCTATTTGATTGATCAACAAATTATGTGATCAATTTTATTTTAGTACACTAAAAACATAACTATATTATTTACTTGTCTATTAATATTGAAAACTTATTACTTTACAAGTTTAAAATTGATTGAAAACTTTGTTTGCAGGTTTAAAGGCGATTGTTTCAGCTCTTATTGAGTCAGTCAAGGCACTGAAAGATGTGATGATATTAACACTTTTTTGTCTTTCTGTGTTTGCTCTAATTGGCCTTCAACTTTTCATGGGAAGCTTAAGAAACAAATGTGTGGTATCATGGCCACCAAGGTGAGATTTTATATCACGAACTATAAATTTGTTCAGGTTGTTAACTAAAATACTAGTCAAAATTAGTTTATTATTTCATTTGATGAGTAAGATTTCTATTTGATTGATTTTAATGTAAATCTAAATGAAATTTAACAATGAATGTATCTCTTATCAACTAAAACATAATAAGAAAAGAAATTATTTAAAATGAATTATAATCTGTTGAAACTAAGTAAACTTTTATACCTGCTTAAACTTTATTATTTGATCATCTGAGTTTTCTAATTAGTTGATATAAAAAGAAGTAATCATTTCTTTAGTTTTTTAATCTCATGAACACTGCAATTTTATCAAAACTGATACTTTATCATCGTATTTATAAAAAATAGTGAACTTATCAATATTAAAGATTATTATAATAATTAAATAGTTTATCTCAGTTCGATTTCAACACTTTAACGTAACTTGAAAATGTCACAAATATGACATCACTTCTTGAATATATTATGTTTCAGTCAAAATTTGTCAGAGATTGGTAGTGAAATCACAATCAAATACAATCCTAATCTGCTTACATCTCAGTTCGCATTTAAGATACCTGGCGAAGATCTGATACCCTACGTTAATTATACAGAACTTAAAGACACGGTATACAAAGATAAGGTTAGTAATAAACCGATTTGACCCACAAACAAAGGTCTGGTGTTTTTATTTCCATGATTTCTCTTTTATTGTGTTTTATTTTCAGAAAGGTTGTTTAAATATCATTCTAAATAAAGAAAAAATTGAAAATAAAAATTTATGTAAAATAAAAGATAACTTCTTAGACACCCGCTTATAATATGCTCTTTTACTTTAAAAAACAACTTCAATTATAGTTTTCAAGTAAAGTATTATTAACCAAATTATAATTTATAATTTATTATAATTTCAGCTTTTATTTTTCGTAGTAATAAGACGCCAACCAGCTTAAAAACATTTTTAATTCTATCAAAGTTTTAAAAAGATATTTTTTTTGCAATATTTAATAAAGACAAGCATTAGTAATATAGTTAGGGTAACAATTAAAACTTAGTAGCATAATTAAAAGATAGTTATAAAACTTATGAAAAATTTTAGGAGGGTTATTTAGTATCTTTACCTATGTTTTGTGGCGAGATGCCAGAAAGGAATAACTGCCCAAGTAAGCGAATATACAACGGAGAAAATGAAACAACTTGGTATAAAAACAAGTGTAAGTGGTATTGAATCTGGTATATAATCTAAAAAACTAAAGTTATAAAGTGTAATAGATTCTTATATAATTATAGAATAACTGGTGACTCTCTGAAAATAATTTTCATTGAGAGTGTAGGATGTAGTATTTTGATTAAACCCTTGTTTTATTCAGGTAATTGGTGTTATATCAACGATGCTCCATGGATTTGTGGAAAAGGATCGAGTGCTGGGTGAGACATTGTTTGTAGACTTAGTTACAAAAAATATGTTGATCCAATAAATCCTTTAGTTGACCAAAATATGAAATTTTCATATTAGTTTTTAAACACAAATCATGTAAAGCTGACTTTCAAAACGTTGTCATTATTTCTATTAAACGATGACTCGTATCTTACATTAAAGTTTTGAATAAAAATAAAAATTAGTAATTTACTAGCCATAAAAATATATAAGCTTCAAGATGTGTGGTTTCTTTGTTAAGTGTGATTTTTTCACCAGCTATGTTGTAATGTTTGGTATTTTAAACACCACAATAAATTTCAAAAGCTGTTAAAAAGCGTTACTGTCTGCTTGTAAACTTCTATAGTACCAAGTTAAAAGCAAATAGCGTTTATATTTTATTATATGATAAAAAGAGAAAAATACTATAAAAATAAAATAAAAAACAATGTCAGCTTTACATAGTATTTACTTTCAAGAACATCATAGTGATGGAATAAAAAAAAAACGGTTTTAAACTTACAGAAGATGCCAGGAAGGATATGAATGTCAAGAGATAGGAATAAATCCTAACCACGGTTATACAAGTTTTGACACTTTTCTAGCTGCTTTGCTTTCCTTATTCCGGCTTCTAGCTCAAGATTTTTGGGAAAATCTTTATCAAATTGTAAGATTATTTCCACTGATATAATTTTTCTGTCTATTTACTTTATGGATTCTTAATTTTATGTTTATAGACACTACGAGCCAATGGAAAAATATATTTACTTTTTTTTATGCTTGTTATTTTTCTTGGTTCCTTCTACTTGATTAATTTGATTTTAGCTGTGGTTGCTATGGCGTATGATGAGCAACATCAGGTAACGAGTTATTAGTTTGAATCTACTTACAAAACTGGTTTTAAAAACCCACTTTTATTATATTTAAACATTTTATTATCAACCTGCAAACACCAAGTAACATTAACCTATCAGGTGCTTACAACATATTCAATATTATCAAACAAAGAAATTAAAAAGTTAGATTCTAATCAAGCTAAATAAAATTAACTTATGGCAGATAATTGCTGCAGAAGAAGACCGTAAAAGATTAATGATGCAACGGAAAAAGGAACAGCTAGAAGCAATTATTGAGGACATTACAAATAGGGAAGACCAACTACAATCAAGAAGAGTAAGATTTTATTTTATTATGACTATAATTTTTATGGCATTTTTATGGATTAAGATAATATGATTGGAAGTTTAACAGAATGTTTGACAACAAGATGAAATTAGTTTAAAACATTTTTATTCAGTTGGCAAGAATAACATTTGAAAATACATGAGTAAAATCATTCAAAGGATTAATTTATGTAATTCACAAACCAATTATTTGTCTCTAATGTGATATTTTACAACAATCTTTTGAATATTGTATCGCACTAGTATTTTTTGTACTTATGAAATCATTACAGATTTTAAAAACCAAGAAAAATGTTGGCCGCAAATATGTAAATAGAAAGACAAATATAACCAAAACAATTTACTTTCATTCATTGAGAAAAATAAACTTTCTGTTTTGGCATTCAAGTGACAACCTTATAGATGGATTTTCTGATGCGTAACCTTGGAAAGGCTACGGATATTGTTCTGAATAAGGATTGCATCACGAGCGTGCATTTCAGAGCCCTAAAAGTTTTATTTTCATCATATTTGCTTCCTCCAAGCCTATTTGTTGATCGCCAAATTTTTGAAATACTGAGAAGTTTGTTTAATTCATACCGATTAATGACAGATGAGCCACGCAACGGATGCTACGGGAGGTTTTGTTGGGGGATATAACTCCTCGTCATCATCTCCTAGAACTCTTTCAGTTTGCTCAGTCAAACGTCGTAGTGATGGTCATCAGCATAAAGTGATGTTGAAAAAAGCTGAAGAGAACCCAACTACTCCAGTGATTGAAGTAAACTTATAGATGTGAAGAACTGTTTGCATGATATGTGTTTGTTGCTAGTGAAGTTAGATTTGGCTAACGTTTACTTTCACAAGTGCTTGCGCTTATCAGTTTTATTTTGGCAGCTTACAGTTTTAAATTTCAAAATTAGTTTCACCAAAAAAAAAACGTTACTCAGTTGCTTAAGATTACAAAGAGAATTTTTGATCGCAATTTAGATAAGTAAGCCCCAATTTACACTATTAGAAAATTGAAAATGAATTGCATAAGCAGGTTTTTACTTGTTGAGAAACTGAATGTTTGCAATTTACTAGGAAAACATTTCTTTTTTTCTCTTCATAACTTCCACCAAGACTCTTAAATTTTATAACTGTTAACTCAAAAGCATTGAAATAAGGTGGGTAAGTAAATTATTCAATTTAGTTTTCTACCCGAGCTTCAGCGGGAATAAATTATTGATGAAGCAAACTTCAGTAGATTGAAGCCAAACTTCTTTTTCGGTTTGACTGATCTTGAAGAAAGTTTATGGATAAATGTATGTTGAAGTGCTTTTGCTAGGGTGTGAATTTATTATTTTTCTCAAAGACCTCGTTTTTTCAAACCCAGAAATACCTGTCTGCTAATCGCTATTGAACTCATTGCTGATAAAGTTACTAAAGAACAAATTTTTTGATATAATTCATTTGCAATGATGCAAAGTGGAAAAAGTCATTGTGCTTGCCGGAGCGATTTAGGAGAGTCAAAGTTGATGTGTCTCGTATTATTCTTTATATTTTTGAGTTTTTATGAATGGTTTTCAGATTAGTTTCATCTCAATAGGCTAACATTTAAGCTTTTCGTGGAATATTTATTAGCTTTGAAGTCCTTTTTAAGCAACTTGGTTATTGCTAAAATAAAACTTAACAGAAATCAAAGTTAATTAGGTTACAGCATACTGAAAACTTAGTCAGCCTAATATTTCAACCATCCTATTTTTAATCATTTTTCAAAATCTTTTGTAACCCAACATATATTTGTCCAGATTTTTGTTGCCTTAGTTATTATGAAAGTAACTTTTTTTGAATCATTTTAGATTAATAACGGGTCGCGAGAAGCAGGCTCATATGGAGATATTAATGTGAGACCTATAAATCATCCACACGGCATATTGCGCAATAGTCCTGCTCCTTCAATTCGGGGTTCTTGTCGTAACTTGGGCATTCTGCAAAATGATGAAAGATTAGGAAGAAGAGCTTTTATGGAAGAAAGTGATGAAGCAAAAGGAAGCTTAACAAGTCTTCTGGATGGAAAAAGTAAATTTTTTTAAATCTAATTGGTGGCTTATTTATATTTTTATAATGTAGAAAAAGTTGTGTGGAATAGAACTTGCCATTTTTATTAATAATTAAAATATTTCATCGATAGATTTGAATCTGGTCAACATTTAAATACCAAAAATCAAACATAGACTTTGAACTAATCACTTTTATATATTGATTAAAGATAATATTTATAGACCGAAAAGTTTTAAGATTAATTTTAAAGCATAAAAGTAACAACATGGTGAACTCAAATAAACCTTTTCGTAGTAAAAACTAATTAGTTTTTTGACTTTACAAATGAATCTTCATTATCACTGTTTGCAAAAAGTAGATATTAGCGATGTTGTTGATGCAACACGACTCATTTTTATTTAATTTTTTGACAACGGCCATCTATATTTAAGCTCATGTTGTCAATAAAAAATCTTGTTCGGTACTTAATTGATGAGACTGCTAAACTTTTCGACTAAAAGTACAGCCAGACAACTGGCAAGGGAATAACTCAATTAAAGTTAAGTAGGTATTACAACCACTAGGGAAAGCACCTACAGTTTTCACTGTGACCAAGAGATATAATTTAAAGAGTGCATTGAAGTGTTAGCAGGTTAAGATAATGTTTACATTTTTTAGAAAGGGCATTCACACTAATCCATTAAGTTTATTAGATGTGTTACGAAGAAAAAGAATAATGAGGAAGTTGGTATGAAATTTCTAATACCTACTTCCTCGCGTTATTTGACCACTCTTTCATATTCTTAATATAAGAGATTACGGGAGTTTTCAGTGACTAAAGAAAATTTTAGAAAAATTTATCTGATAAATCCTAAATATTTTTATTTTGTAATTATTTAATCATAGAAGCCATAAGAGTTTGTTTTTTTTTGTTATTACGCTTATGTTATTTTCACAATATTTCTGTAAAATTAATTCCGGAATTTTTAATCAAAAAAAACATTTCTTATATAGCCTCGAAAGCTTTTATTACCTACAATATTAAATTTATTAATCATAACTTTTTTTGTGTAAGTACTTTAAAGAAAGTTGTGATAGAAAGAAAATTGTTCTTTAATCAGTAATTTAATAATCATAACTATTAAATGAATATGCAAATTGATTACTGAACACTTATCACAGTGTTAACAACTGTTCTTACAAGGTATCTTTGTCGCAAATCACAGAACAAACTGGAATTAACCGTTTTATTCTTTGTAATGACGTCAGGTGTGATGCGTCAATAAACTCCAAGCTATTTAATTGTCTTATTTTCTCGAGTATCACAACGAATATTTTATTCTAATTTTTCCTTTCTGTCAGCAGAATTGGAAAACCTGGAATTTTCAGGGATTTGTGATCTTCATCATGAAAACACTATTCATTTTGATGACGAAAGAGTCCCAAATCGTGAAGGTGAGACTTACATCAGCATACTCCACACTAAGCACGTCAAAGTGAATGTGACTAGTTGATTAATTACCTGTCTTCCTTACTTCCCCATAATTGCCGTAACCTACTAGTGAAACATAAACGTACACTAGTGCGTGAGCAGGCACACACACATGCAAACCTGAACTGATATCATCTTTAACAGACTATGATTACGTAATCACTTTATTTTCATTTGAGCAGACCACATTCAAATGAGTGTGCGATCTACTGTCGTTGATCAAAATGGAATTGTTTCTCTTGTACCAACTGACAATTATACACATCGTGCATTATCGTCCAATAATGTAGTGAGTTTTAATGAGTAGAATACAATCATAGCCAAAATTTGCTTTTAAGTTATAAATGTAGAAGCTTTGTGTTATCTTTGAAATTAAACGTGTTAGTAACTCAATCGTATTTTTAACGCTCTTAATTCTTGTTATTTCAATTTTAACATTTGGCTTTAACCATGTTACATACAGCATTCTTAATGTTATTTTTCTGATTAATGATTACTGTATATGGTTCTCAGACAATTCATTAGCTTTACTGAGCTTATTTGTATTCACAAATTGAATGCACAAATTAATTTTTCAAGTATTTTATTTTAATACAATGTTTCAATTTTAAGTTGTTTAATACTAATAATAATTCTTAATACTTTTATAATAATAATAATAATAATAATCTTATTACTCATCAAGCTACTTAAAAAAATATTACAAGACTTATTACCTGTTTTATAGCAGCCAAAACCAACATTAAATCAAAATGATTGGTTTTGGTGATTAATATAATCAATATTGCCGTTATTGAGTTGATTTTTAGATACTTAGTTTTTACTTTTTTTGCTAAATTTTCAAATTAAGATTTTTACTTCGTTCGTGAAGTTTTTTGGAGCTTTAAACTTTCTATAACTATCCAAAGCTTTTATGTGCTTTTTTTGTGCTTTTTAGGTTATTTTTTGAACTTGCAACATGAAATTTTACCTTTAGGAAAAATAGATATCATACTATTAAGTTTTTGTTTGAAGAAAAAAATATAAATGAATGTTTGTTGCAGTAAAAGATTCAATAATAATAATCTTTATTAGATAAATAATTATCTAGATTTTAAGCTTTTTTGTCCCAAATTATTTTTTCTACGAAGTCCATACTAAGCAAAACTCAAAAACTAGAATACACTGAAATTATTGATGTAATCCTTATAATTTTACAAGACTGTGCCACTGATAACTAATTAGTATTTTAAAAATAATTAGAAGTTAGAAAAGTTTAAGAAATATTTTATAAGCTGCTGTAAGAAGTATACAGGCATTGAATACTGTTTTAACACTTGAAGCAACGACAAAGTTATGGCGGAGAAAGTAGTCGACAAAATATAGATTATCTTCTTCCAACTCCTTCAGCCCAACGCTCCAGGCTTTCTATCTCTATAGAGCACCTCACTGAGCCAGAGCTTGCAAAACTGAAGCAGCGAGCAATGAGTCAAGCAAGCATAATGATTGAAGGTGAATCTTTGATTTAAAAATTTAGCTATTTAACTTAAAAATTTGTTCGATAAAATACATCTTTATCAAATAAATAGATGTAAATATTAAGTAAATAAATTAATACCTAAAAAAGCATTACAAAGAGTTCTGAAAAAATATTTGTTCAAAATGTAAAAAATGTCTATAAATGGTCAGAATAGCGTAGAGTAAATTTATTTTGATAGGGACCTGACTGTTTGAAGATTATCAAAAACTATTTGTAGTAATTTGAAGTATTAAAAACTTATCTGAGTTCAAATTTTAGATTTGGTAGATAGAATTACTTTTGCCAAGCATAAAATAAATCTTCTAACCCGTAAATTTAGTAGAAAAGCAGTTCTTAAAAGTTTCTTATGATGTACCTAAACAATATGTGCTTGACCAAGCATAAGAACAGAAACCATCAAACATACTACCCGTATGTTTTTACTGTAAACATAGATTAACTATATTATGTAGAGCAAAAACTGGTTCAGCAAACAACAGAGAATCTGCAGATGTAACTTTCAAACTATTTTGGTTTCTTAAAATTCAAATATTTTTTTATGAATATTAGGAATGGAAAAATCTCCAGAACAATCTGCTTTCTATCGCATAAAAGAAAAATTGTGTATATGGGAATGCTTTCCAGGTTGGATACGACTTCAAAGATTTGTAAGACATTTTTTAAGTGTTTTTAGATGTTTTATTAAACAAGTATTTGGTTCATAAAAAAAGTCTAAAGTTTCCAAACAATTTCATTCTCTGTTTGAAGCTTATTTTTAAGGTTTATTGCAAAGTTTGATTAATTTGAATATTTAATTTCAATATATATCTATCACTTTATTATTTTTTAGCTAAAATTGTTGATCAAACTAAATTTTCATTATAAAAGAGAAATTTTTGGATACAATAATCTTATGTTTACCAGAATATTTTCCAAGAAGTAAACCCTACAAACAAGTCTTACTAGCAACAAAGATTGAATTACTTTATACATACATATACACACGTTGATGTTGACTCTAAGAAATCTTTAAATTTTATTCAAACTTAATCTATTTATAATTGAGATGACTGTAATAAGTTTACCTTTTTTATATTTTTATTTTTCAATAAATTTACCTCAAAGCAAAAAATTAATCATTTTGTTTGAAAGCTTTAATAACTATTAAATTATTTTTTACTAAAGATGAAAAAAATATGCGATGATTGCTTCTTTGATCTGTTTATCACTTTATGTATTGTGGTAAATACTATATGCTTGGCATTGGAAAGAAAACCAGATAATGTAAAAAGAAAAAATACACTGGAAGATATGAATACGGTACGTAGGAACAAAAGATAATAATATTTTCTTCAACTATTAAAGAAATTATCAGATAATTACGATAATTATATTCTCATTATTTTACTTGTAATCATTTTGTTTCACGAAAGGTGATGAAAAGTATTTACTTTTAATTAGTAATTTCTAAATTAGTATTTTCACTGCTATACTAAGATTGTGATTATTATTGTTAAGTCTTAGATTGAAATCAGTATAAAGTTAACTAAAAACTTCATTTGTGAAATAGAATTATTTTTCAACTCAATATTTTGTATACAATATCTTGCATCTTAGGATTTTATAAGCCCATGAAGCTCCTAAACACTTTTATATGTCCTTAAGTAATATTATTTAACTGTAAAATTTAAAACGTTTGTATATCAGCATTTCTCTTTTTTGCTACTTTAATAGTAAAGTGTTGAAACGACATTATAATAAGTACTTATATCCTTATTAACTGAGTTTTACTAATTTCATTTCATATAAGATCTCAAACGGTTTCATTCTTCTGCTTTATAAACAAAAAGTCTTACTGAGTTTAGTTCATATAACTTTAACGCTTTCAGCTGTTAACATATACTTAAAGAAAATTGTTCAGATTTTATTATCCTGTACAACAGTTTTCTGAAGCTCAATACCATATAAAATCGATTATAGTTTAGTCTTGAGCTTATAAGCTAGTAGTACGATAATTTTTATGCTTTTTCTATTTGAAGAGTTTCTTAAAAAAACTAAAGACTTAATTATTTCTGTGTAACTTGACTTGTCAGCATTTAGTATAAGTAAATGGAAATTTATTTGACACAACTGATATAAATAACGAATTTCTTAATTGTTTATTCAATGTTTGCAAAAAACTTCAAAATGCTAGACTGAATTTGACTTAAACTTTATACATTGATTATCTATAATTTTTCAATTGTAATGTAATTTCAAAACTTTTATCTTGAGTAATTAAGGTGATAAACTTATAAATAGCAAAAACAAATTCCTTATAAAATGATTGGACACTATTATTTTTAAACAGGTCTTATCTTACATTTTTATCGGAGAGTTAATTATTAAAATGATTGGAATGCATCCGTTCTATTATTTTAAAGAAAAATGGAATTGTTTTGACTTTGCTATCGTTTCTGTATCTATCTTAGAGATGAGTTTTGCGGATGTGAAAGGGCTTTCTGGATTAAGAAGTTTTCGTTTAGTGAGTTTAAAAGCCTTTCAAAGTTATAATTTCTGTAATAATAAAAATTGTTTTTTCTTATTTAAACTTACCTATTAACCTAGAAAAGTCAAAAGTTTTTAAGAGGTTTCTGTTTTTCTGTTTTCTTAGAGTTTCAAATATCTTTAATTTTTTTAGTAAATAGCATCTTTATTTAATAGATTTAAAAATATCGGCACACCAAGTTCCACAATAAAAAAAATATTTCTAATATTTCATAAAAATTGTTGATATAGAATTAACTTAGACAACCACTATGAAGCTTTAGCAATACTAAGTATGATGAATGCGTATAAAATTTACTTTTAGATGCGTGTATTCAAGCTTGCAAAATCGTGGCCAACACTAAACATGCTGATAAAAATTATCGTAAACTCAATTGGTTCTCTAGGAAACTTAACCTTGATTCTTCTTATATTACTTTTCATATTTGCTGTGATCGGCAAAGAACTTTTTCGAAAAGCATACATAGAATTTGAAGAACAAGTAAGTAACATAATTCTCTAATTTATACAATAAAGTTTTAATAAGAAAACTTCAATGTAAATAAATTAACCTGAAAATAAGTTCAGCCAATATAATGTGATGATTACTAATTTTAAAAAGTAAGTGATCTAGACTTCATATCTATTTACCTAAAAAGATTAAGTTTGTTGCAAAACAATAAAAATGTTGCGTTGTTTTTGAAAAAAAACAAAAGTGTTATTTTACCTTTTTTTGATTTTAGAAATGAAAACTTATTAAATTTGATCTAAAAAAAATTCAATTAGCATAAGAGGTAAAAAAATACTTGTAAATAATTAGGAGATATCAAAAGAGAAATTCTCTTGAGGAATTAAATAAATAAATGAACGTGAACAGTTTTGTAAATTTTTTAAGCAAAATAAACCTCTTCGGTGGCATATGAAAGACTTTATTCATTCTTTCTTGATTGTGTTCCGAATATTATGTGGGGAATGGATTCAAACAATGTGGGATTGCATGAGAATAGCAGGAAGTGGACTAGGAACAGTCTGTGTACCTGTTTTTCTAACAGTACAAATTGTTGGAAATTTAGTGGTAAATATTATTTTTATACAATTTTGTAATTGACTAAAACTTTAAATCTTGTAATCACTAAACGTTTTGCCACACTTAAAGATTTCTTATTCTTTTACCTGATGTAATTTGATCTCATATATGATATTTGTCTAAGCCAAACAGTTTGTAATCTAACTCATTAAGAAGTCTTCTTCTACCTCTAAACTTCTTATAGTTTAGACATATTTTTTATAGTTCTTGTAAAATCTCAAATAAAATATTTTTACTATAAATTTTAAACAAATTTAAACTACATTTTAAAAAAACCCTAGCCCTATCCTCTAACATTAGTAAAAACTGTCATAGTAACTTAAACAATTTTAAACAAAACTTATCTTAATTCTTGAATGTTTTATAATGGATAAATTTTTTTAAATTTTACTAATCAAACACTTTTGTTATTTAAGGGTTCATTAAAGATTTCAAAAAAGTAAAATTTAAAAAAAAATTTCTGTCATTTCAAAAGATAAAACATAATCTAACAAAAAATTAGGTTATAAAACGTTCGAGACAATAATAAATTATTCTTTTATTATCGGAAAACTAATTCTAACTACAAATTTTAATAACCTAGAGTAAAACTTACTTTGTAAAAATAATTTAAATTTAGGAAAAGAGCATAACTAGAAATTTTATTTTGTTTATTATATTATATACAAAAAGAAGAATACTTGTAAGGACTGAATAATTTATCAAACATTTAATATTGAGATAAAAGTTGTTTTGAAGCTACGATATAATTTTGAAATATATCTCTCGAAGAACTATTCCAACACAAGAATATAACTTTAGATAATATATGCAATAATATATATATCGATTTAAATAATAATCACTCTTTGCATACTTCAATTTGTAAAAACAAATAAATAATGATAATTTAGTTTATTATTTCATATTATACATTTATCAAACTAGTTGATATACATCAAAAGTTCTTACAAAGGTTTAACCTTACAAAAAATAAATAAAGTTTCACTGTTGGCATGATCAAATACTGCTATAAATTAATAATGCTCATTGAGACAATGTTATTAAACTTAGTAAACTAGTAATATTTTATAAGTTTTCATAAGTACAGAAATAATTTGAAAAATATGCTCTTTATAAAAGCGATTAAAACTAAGTTATCAATTATTTGCTCATTAAAACACGTAGTTGTATTCTCTTTAATGATGAGCCAATGGAGTTATTACATTTTTATAATAGTTATTCTACAAATATTCATAGTCTAATTGTTGATTAAGCCAATAACTTTCCTGAAACCTTATCAATAGTAGTTTTAAACTTTCTATATCCTGCTACATTTTGAATTGATGTATTACATAGTAGTATACAGCAAGTTAATAGATTTATTTGAGAGATAATTGATTTATTTTATTTTATTGCCTGTGATAGGCTCTACATAGTTTATGCAGCATATTTTTATCGGTTTGATTAATTAGCAAATGTATAAAGTTTCACAGAACACTTTGACTATTAGAAATCACATCAAAACATAAACCAGTTCTTACTTATGTTCCTATATAACTCAAATCAGGTTTCAAAAACTTTGTATTTTTATTAGGTGCTTAATTTATTTCTCGCTCTTTTGCTGAGCTCATTTACTGGTAATCTAGATGATCCTGACGGAGATCCCCCTCTTATACAGCAATGTATTATAAGAATAAGAAGGTTTATGCACAGAGTTAACAAACATTTTAGGGGCAAAAGGCGAACGCTGTTAAAATGTTGGAGGTAATTGAATTTTCTTTAATTTATGTACACTCAAAAAAATTATTTTCAATAAATACGCTTTATGGCTCACATAAATTTGAGAATATAATAAATCTTACAGAGGTCAAACTAATTACTATTACTGACTCAAAATATTTAGTGTAGTTTTCTTAGAAGACCTACTTAATATCAATACTTGGTGTTTTTAGCTATGAATTATTGAGTATGTTATAGGAATAAATCTATATTTTTTTTAGAAATAAAAAAGCATTCTTCATTATCAAATTCAATTTAAAATAAATTATATATTTTTTGTTCTAATAGCAAACGTCATAAAAATGAAGTTTTGTTAATAATCAATCGATAATTAAAAAGTTTGATTTTATAAAAAACATTGATTACTAAAATCAAAGTTTAAAGGTTTTACCGAAAAATAAGTAAATCTTAACTTTCATTTCTTAAGATTAGTTTATTTTTGAATCTTTAAATGTTTCAGAAGAGAGCTTACACACCCAAATAGTGTTAAAGGGGAGTCCTCTCCAGCAGAACTCTCAAATGAAAACCAAAAAGAAAAGTATTTAGGAGAAACGAATATTTCTAACGATACTGTTACACTAGTCGCCATACCTAATGATTTAGAAGTAAGTTATTAATTTCTCTTACGATTTCATAAAAAGTTGATTATAAACAATTATTAAAAGTTGCATCAAACTGAGTTGTTGAACACTTGATTGTACAAATCTTTTTAAAAAATAGATATTTTGATTACTGCTTAGTTTAAACAAGTTCTCTTTCTGTATAAAATAAAGTGTATATCTATTAGTAATGAAAACAAGTCTTGTTATATAAAAATGTTTTAAATAATTCATGCATTTGTGAGAAAAAAATTTTCTCTTAATGTAAAAACTATTATTCATATTTTATAGAAAATCTTTTTATACAAAACATACTTCAGAAACAAAACGTTTTAATTTCAAATATTTTTGAAATATGCCAGATAATAAAAAAAAATATGTTTTTTTTTCAATTAAATGAATATTTTTAAGTTGAATTTAAGAGTATGTTTCAACTGCACATAGAGTAATATGAAAAGTTAATTTTTTAAATAACTTTTTTAATACTTAATATTGTTTATAACAGCAAACGATTGGTATATTTTTTGACTGCAACTTAAGAAATTAAAATGGAATTATTTCTCATTTTGTTATTTTACTGTCGAAACATTTTCTTGAAAATTGTAATAAGTTTTTTTTTACATAAAAACTAATCTGAGCTAAACAGCAAATTTAAAAAGTAAAATAAAAAATCATATAGAGCTTAAGTTAGTTATTAAAAATTGATCCATTTCATTTTTCTTCGTTTGAAAATATTAATTTCAGTTTCAATGTCATTTTTAAAACTTAGTTTATAGGTTTTAAGCAAAGATTTGTTTGGAAGTCATATTTGACAAAAATAATGTTTAAAAATTTTACTTTGATCAATAATTTAATAACTGATTTTTTAGTTTTAACTTTTGCACAGGAAATTCAAGTGCCAAAAGCAACAGCCGAATCAGACTTCGGAAGAGAATTCAGTGATGACGACTCAGATCATGTAAGCTCTCATGCACAGGATTCATCCGTGAGTTCTAAAACTGAGATAGAACTTTCTTAACCCTTATCAGTAAATTTCCAATTGTATAAAGATAAATATAATATTAATGTACATTATTTGCGTAAAATAATACAAAAAGTTAAAGTTTATACTTTTAGTTCTTAAAAACACTGAAGTATAATCGAAAAACCAATCGTTATATATTTCAATGATGTGAAACAGTATTTTGTGTTTCGCAGGCGTAATCTATTTTGAAAGATAATATTTTCAAAGAATCGATACGCTTTCATTTCAAGCAAAAAATAACTTTAGTATTACTATTAACAATTTATATGAGTTTTTAATATTGACCAAGTAACATGGTTTTAAAAGGTTACATAGTTTAAGATCTTTATAGAAGTAATTTAAACTTGACCTTATCCATATTTTATTTATTCCTAGAAATAGCAGTAAACAAGTATAAAGCAAGATGCAAATTATACCCTCCTGTAGGGAATGCTTTATTGTCTAGATTTTATTTGTGATAAAATAGAAAAATGAAGTTATCCTAAAAATCAATAATAAAAGTTTGAATAAGAAATTCTATAATAATGCAAATTTATAAGCAATAATTAACGATGTTTTTTAAGTAATGAAATATTCATACAAGTTTAAAGTCAAGCCTTACAGAAATTTGGTTTTTTGTTTGCATTAAGCTTGAAATTAGGAATATTTTAGTTTGAATGGCCAATTCAATGATTTTTATTTTCTAAGTCAACCTATATCAAATACATAATATATTTCATTAATAAACTATTCTATTTAGAAAATGAAAAAAAGGTGAACAAAATTAAAAGTCAATAGCCTCGATATCTCTCTTATATAAAATAAAACAAACAGCAAGATAATTGGTAATAAGTCATAATCATTTTCAGTGTCACTTATTCTAATCCTCTTGGTAAATAAATATTCGATACCATCATACATTATATTTTCATACTTGCATCAACTAAAGACTATTTGTCAATAAGTTTACTTTCGTCGCTTTCATTTTGCACAATATGTATAATGTTTGAGAAAATAAAATTTTACAATTAATCTGAATAATTTTAGCTAATAATGAAAATAATTGCTGCATCATAGAGACCAAGTAATTTGTTTTATAATTCTAGTATGGCAACAGTTAGACATTTATGTTTAATAAGCTTAATGATATCTAAATTTTTAGATTTATGGATCAGACTCAAGTATAAGTACAACTTCATCGATAAGTAATAGTGAGTACGAAAGACAACAAGTTGAAATTAAAAGACAAGGAGATAAAGCTAAAGGTGAGCTTAAATTTCAATTAGAGCTTAAAATGTTTTTGTTCAATTTGAATTCTTAAAATGGTTCTGAAATATAAAAGAGTACACAAATAACTTCAGTTTACTTAAGCAACGTGTAAAAATGTATCAAGTTAAATTCAATGCTGTTAATATCTTATTACTTTTTATTAATGATAGATAGAAAAATGATTGTTTTTTGAAAACAGCTGTCTGCGTTAGCTTAAGACTTTCCACAAAATATTACACACAATCAGAATCATCACCTCAAGTTAAGTTTTCAAAATCATATCGCTTAATTTGAATACATTTTTCGTATTTTAAGGATTAGTTTCCAAACTGTAATTTATGTTAGAGTCTATTTGTTACAACAAATAGAGAAAATTTAAGACTAGTAAAAGGTAATACAATTTATGTAACTAGTTTGAAGAGTTGAATAATACCGGAGGCACTTCAGTAGACTGCATATACATTTTTTAAATTTAAAAACTTTACTGAAGGCTTCTTATTAGTTTTCAATTATATGTCAACTTAAAAGCCTTTGATTATTTCAATTTTCAGTATCCTGTTTGTTTTGTTTAATACCAATGATTACCATTATAGTTTTAATCAAATGATTTTATTCACAAATCTAAACATCAAAAATTAAACTAGTTTTATTTATAATAACAGAATGTGATTTTTAACTAACTTTAACTTAATATTGAATGTAATTTGACAGAAACCAATTCATTCAGTCAAATTGGTAAATTACAACCTGTTAACTCGTATGTTAGCTTAAAGAAATTGTTATTCAATAAGTTCAGAACTAATTGTTTGTCGTTTGTGTATTTTAGGGGAATTTAAGATGACCTAAAATATTATTTGATGTAAATAAGCCTTGAAAATTGAAAATAGCTACTTAGTGCAGAGTTCAATTTATCCTGTCAGATTAATAAATTCAAATTACGTCGAAAACACAATATTATTCTTGATGCAAAGCTAAAAAAAATTAAAATAAATAACTTACAGCAAGTTTCGATTTTATAATTTAAAGTGGTACTTATTTGCGTTGCCTTTAATTCAAATATAAATTATTTAGCAATAAGCATGTGTAAAATATGCTTTAATTAATGATCATCATTCAGTTATTAAGTTAGCTCGCCTAATTATTAGTTTTGTAAAAAGGTAACATAAACTTACAACAATTGTGATTTTGTATAAATCAATCATCAAATCGTTGTAACTTTCATAATTACTTATTTATATGTGACAGTATTGTTTTAACTTTCAATGATTTGAATTTTTTCTTATCTACAAGCACTTAGAACTTTACATACAACATTTATGGTGTCAAACTATCACATTTATCAACATATGGTACTAATTGTTTTTGATTTATCCTTGTAATATGACTAACTACAAATAAAATGGTTGAGAATATTTTTATGAAGATGTATTAAGCTATAATGCGCTCAAAAACCGTCTACAACCCAAATAATTAAACAGTTTGATAAGTGCAAAAATTTAGTAAAGTTTTAAATAAGATAAATATGAATCGTTTTTCTTTCTGTAAAATTCTTTTGATGCTTGAAGATTTATCAATCAACTGATAATTCAATCGCTGCAACATTTGTTATAACTTTACGGTCATAGATATATTACTTTTAACAATACCAACATATTATATAATGTCAAAATATAAAGACTGTTCTGCGGCTGTCAGTAAACGTTTTAGAGAATATATTAATTAAAAAATGAATAAATTTAAGCTAAGTCTTTCTTTTTTAAAAAACCTTTTGAGGAAGACTTTGATCACAGCCATTAATGCGTCACCGAAGTGTTGTATATGAATAATTTAGATAAAATACTTACCTCCCACTAAAGTGACTGTTCTTAGTTTTACTTCTACTTTTCAGCAATGAATTTTTTTTTCATCAATTAATTTATCTAAAAACAAAAACTTTTTGAATCACGTGAAATATCCTGGATGATTTTGAGCTTACAAATTACCAATTTCGTTTTAGCAAGAAAATACATGTTTTTGCTTGACGGGGATTTCTAAATTTTATTTTGATAAAGCTGTTCTTGTCATTTTATATTCACATTCCGAACAATAAGACAATGAATATCTATTTAAATTTCAATTGATGCTCGTATTGAGGCATCAAGTAAAAATTTCAAATTTGCAAACAAAGTATAAAAACGAATTTTATCGAAGTTACTCTTACTCCAAAGTGAAAAACTTATAAGAACTTTATTAAAATCTATGAGATCAACTCTTTTTAGGTCATACTATTGGGATCATCAAGGAACTTGATTCTTAACTATTGACCTTTTAAAGACTGTTTTATTTTTAAATCTTTAAATTAAAATTTCAAAATTATAATTATTTACTTTTAACTAGACATTATTTATCCTCAATAAATTTGAATAAACAAGAATTTTAAGTGCTTGTAAGGATCATTTTAAGACAAATTAGTTTTCTTTATAGCGTTTGATAGAAATTCTAATTAAATTCTCTCATAATTCATAGCTGAAGAAGAAAACTTAAATGAGCCAGCTGCTTGTTGTCCTTTGGTTTGCCGAACAAGGTTCAAGTTTCTCAGAATTGAACCAGAGGATGGCTTTCATCGGATGTGGTGGAACGCGCGAAAAATAAGTTATCGAATCATTGAGCACTCCTGGTTCGAGACCTTTATCATTCTTATGATCCTGTTGAGCTCTGCTGCATTGGTAATTTTATTGTTGTAACTTTGATAGAAAAACTACTCTACAAATATCATAAACATAAACGTATGTTCTTATGGTTTTTAACTGATAATGATGAAAAGTAAACATTTTTCTTTAAATGAAGATAAATGTCATCAAACCCGATTTTATTTTTCTTTCAGGCCTTTGAAGATGTTTATTTTCATCACAAACCAACACTACAGCGTGTTTTGAAGTATGCTGACAGGATTTTTACCTACATCTTCATCTTTGAAATGCTTCTTAAATGGCTCGGATATGGTTTAAAGAAATATTTTACGAACGCCTGGTGTATACTGGATTTTGCGATTGTAGCAGTAAGTTATAAAACAAATAAGTTTGTCCAATAATCCAGTTTGTTGAGTGAAATTCAGGAAAAATAATATTTGCTTTGATTGAAAACCGTCGCTTAGTTTTATTTATCATTCAAAAATTTGTTTATTGTAAACCGAGATAGATTAAAATAATATAATCTATATTCCGACCATAAGCTGTGGAAAGTTTTTGGTTTAAAATTATTTTGAGACGAATAGCTTTAGTTTCATTTGTTAAAATGTCTTTTGTAATAACTTAAATTTTTTCAACACACTTTCGAAGAAAAATTTTAAGCAGTATATGTGCTAATGGAAAAAATAAGTAACCAAAAAGACTAAAAGCAAGTGCAAATATGAAAATAGAAAATTTCATTGAACCCAAAAGACGAAATCAACGCAAGAATGCTTCGGTGCCTGCTAAACATACAATATCCTCCATATTTTGAAATTATATACTCTACTCAGTAAGCTTTCACACACATTTGCAACTGAAGCAGAAACAAATGATTTGTGATAAATTTCATTTGCCAAAATGTCAGCAAAAGATTTTTGTAACATAGTATAGACTCGGCGTTAAGTAATATTTTTTAACTTGATGTATAAAGTTTAGAAAAGCTTTCTCTACAGTCGACCAAAATTCATGATAAGAAATCAAGAATAAAAAAGAATTAATTTAAAATGGTGTAACACTTATTTATAAAAACAAACTTACCTAGATTAAAAATAAATTTCAAAATTATTTTTTTTAATTATTGTTTAATTTCAGAAAAAGGATATTTTTAAAAGTTTATTTCAATTATTTAAGTTTGCTTATTTATTATATAAGTTTATTAAATGATAATACCTTATAATTCAAAGCTTCATGAGCAGTTAATTTATTACTTCATTCTTTAAAGCTTAAACAAATATCCTAAGCAATCTGCTTACAGCATATTACAATAAGTGTTTAGCTCAATTTTAATTACCTTAATACTGTAACTACAATATTTTCTTCAAAATATTTTTGTTACTTAAGCTTTGAATACAGTTTTAACCATTTAGTTATATAATTTTTGGTGTGATGTTATGCTTTTAAAATAGGATCTTAAAAGAAGCTGTTGATGAAATTAGCTTTTATTTTAAATTAAATAATTACTAAATCTTATGAGTTTTATGAATCAATTATATAAAAAAAGTTTCTCAGCCAAGATTACTTAAAAAGTTTAATTCTCTTAGTCTCTTAGAAATATTAGTTTAGAACTTATGCTGTTTTCTGTGGAATTATTCTCGACTACTATTATTTCAATTTCATTATCTAAAAAATGGCAATTTGAATAAAGACTATGAATTAATAAGTAAACTAAATTGATGATTTTTTTTGCAATTTAAATAGAAAACACTTTTTAAAGATTTAATAAGGGTTTGCACTTTCAGAGAAATAATAATATTGAGTACTTTTTCATAAGAAAGATTTTTCAACTAAACTAGAAATTACTTTTCAAAGTTTAACGAAAGTAAAACAACTCTTTTAGGTTCACAAGTAAAATATAAGTATATGTGTGCTATAATTATACTTAGTTTTTAGCTATGTTTACACTTGGTTACTGTTAGTTTTAACATATGTAGAAAGTTTACACATAAGACTAATAGTTTTAATGATAAGTATCTATGTAGATGTTACTAATAGCTTTATTGTTTATATAATTGTTCCTATAACTAATAAATCACCACCTCTAAATCTTTAACGTGAATAATAGTTTAAGAAAAAAAACCTTTTGTTTTCAGTTAGAGTAACTAACTGATGTCAACGAAAAAATTTGATTTTGTTATTTTGATGCTTTTAGGTATCAATCGTAAGTTTAATAACAGATGCTCTTGGTGCGACGAATATTCCAGGAATCCGTTCGCTACGTACTTTACGCGCACTGAGACCATTACGAGCTCTTTCAAGATTTCAAGGAATGAAGGTCTGTGTTAATAGATGATTAATTTCAATAAAATTTTAAAAACAATATTGTTCTTCTTTAAAATATTTTCTTTACAAAAGTTCCATTATTTTTCAATCCGTTAAACGTGACACCATCTCAAACACTCACTTAATAAATATGCGGTCTATAAAACTCTAATAAATCTCTAGTTGAGATTATCTGTAAAACACCATCTTAAACCTTCAACACATAATACCCAAAGCTCTATCGGTAAAAATACATTAAACCTCTCTTTGTAAATGAGTTTTAACTACAAAATCTAACAATCATTTAAATCTTTTTGTTGTTTATAAATTTATCTATTAAAAGCACTACTTGTCGGCTGCTTATAAAAATAGAAATTATTTAGTTGCAAAAATTAACTACTTAAATATATCTTTCACAATCTACATTACAAAGTACTGCAGAGTTAAAATCTTTTTCTATTCTTTGATTTTTATTTTGTTAATTAAAACTGTTAACCTTTATGCAGGTTGTGGTAAACGCTTTGATGGGCGCAATACCTTCTATATTTAATGTACTTATGGTTTGTTTAATATTTTGGCTCATTTTTTCTATCATGGGTGTCACTTTCTTTGGTGGAAAATTTTGGAAATGCAAAAATATAACAAGTGGTGAAAAGTTGAAACCTTATAATGAAACCGTGGGCGGCGTATTTTTTCCAGTTGTAACAAAGTAAGAACCTTTATGTAGAAACTACAGTATTACGATTGTTTTGTGTTAAAATCTTTTTGATCATGCTTTTTCTTACATAAATGAACACTATTTATGCGCATAACTCTAATATTGATACAATAAAAAAAATTCGGAGTAATCTCGTTTACAAATTCAGATATTAACTGTGTTTAAAAATATTTTCATGAAACAGTGAGACTTGTGAAAATATGACAATACTATCTGGCGGTGAGATACAATGGGTTAATAGCAAGATTACATTTGACAACTCTTTCGATGGATATTTAGCACTGCTACAAGTAAGTTTGATTAAAAACTGATTCTTTAATTAACTTGCAGAAATAATTTAAGAGCTATTTAGGTAGCAACATTCAAAGGGTGGATGGAAATTATGGAAGATGCAGTAGATATGACAGGAGAAGGCAAACAACCAAGCTTTGAAAACTTTTTACCCGCTTACATTTATTTCATTGCATTTATAGGTAAGTCTTCTTGCTTTTAGTAAATACATTTTTGTGTTTAAATACTATTACTTCAATAATCATATAGGGCTTAGCTGTCTGATGGATAATTTATACATTTATAAATATTTTCACAATTTAATTACAATACATTTACAGTTTTTGGCAGCTTTTGCACTTTAAATCTTTTTATCGGCGTCATAATTGACAATTTTAACCAACAAAAAAAGAAATTAGGAGGTCAAGATATTTTCATGACAGAAGAGCAAAGAAAATATTATAATGCAATGAAAAAATTAGGTTCTAAGAAACCACAAAAGCCAGTGCCAAGACCAAAGGTTTGATTGTTTATCAAAGCATTAAAGTTACCAAACAAACTCAATATATAATTTCTTACTATCTCTCATCGAATTCTATGTCTGCTTTTACAGAAAAATTAACATTATCATTATGTTTTTCGAGATAAAATAACTTTTTTTTGGTTTGCATAAAACAACTACAATATTTAAATTAAATTGTCTTAGCTAAACACTAATAAGAAATTATTTACTTAAGCTTTGCAAGTGTATCTAAATATTAAATTAATAAGATAACAGCTGATAATAAATATCAAATACATACAGTAAATGATGAATTTAACTTTTTTATAGAATAAATGCCAAGCCTGGGTATTTGACATTGTTACTCATCAAATTTTTGAAATAACAATTATGCTACTAATCGTCGCAAACATGGTCACTATGATGATTGAATTCCATAACATGAGCGAAAGGTTTAAAAACGTCTTAGAGTATATCAATTATGTGTTTGTTGCTATCTTTTGTGGGGAAGCCTCCATTAAAGTAAGAGCCTTTTTTGTTCAAGTTTTACAAAGTTAAAGCATCTCTCAGATTTTTTAAGCTCTTCCATATTCTTAATAAAAATTAAATAAAGCGGAAATACCTCTGTAATCTGCGTAAACTTTAGTCTAATAGCTTTCAGACATTTATGGCAATTTAAGATATTTTGTAAGTCTTCTTTTACAGAGTAGATACTCTGTTGTCAGTCATATTCTAAGAATTTTTTAATTAAAGATACAATTTTCATCCTATTTAATCTTTCGACAGTTTATTTAAAATAGAAATCGTGTAATTAATGAAGTAATCATTATGTTAAATTAAATGTAAAACAAATTTTAAAAACAGAAAGAAAATGTTTAAAGAAAAACTTATTATTTAAGACTATTTACATTCATCGTTTTCATGCTTTTATTTTTGATAGTTATTTAGACCAATGGTCTTAATCAAATCCGACAGTTTAATGCTGTAGCTAGTTATCTATTCTATCTATTTAAGAAAATAAGCAAATGTTGCAATATACTAACTACAGTATGCTTGATAGATTAAAATAAATAATTTTAATGAAATTTAGTTTAAATACTGCTGATTTTTTGTAATTAACAAAAATAAACAAAATTCTCTCAATTTTTTTTCAATTAGCTGGTAGCACTGAGACATCATTACTTCACAAACGCTTGGAATGTGTTTGATTTTGTTGTCGTGATATTTTCAATCATTGGAAGTGCTCTAAATGATCTCATCAATAAATATCTTGTTCAGGTTTCTATTTACAATAAATATTTGACTTATAATTTATCTTTACATTGCTTCATACGATTCATTTAGACATAAAAATTTATTTTTTATGATTTATTTGTTTGATGTGTGTTTGCAAACTACAAAATTACATTAATGACATAACTGATGATTGATGCAAGAATATCTGTGATTAAAATTTGAAATTGGTTACCTATAAACTTTTACTAATAATTCAGCCCACCTTATTTCGTATTATACGATTGGCTCGCATTGGACGTATACTGCGACTAATTAAAGGTGCGAAAGGTATCCGGACGCTTTTGTTTGCCTTGATGATGTCCTTGCCCGCACTTGTTAATATTGGATTGCTCCTCATCTTAGTGATGTGAGTAAAGATTCAGATTCAGTGGATTAAATAAAGTTTGCTTATGTCTAAAGATAAAGCTAACTATATGTTCTGAAATAATCACAACAAAATTGTAAATTTTTGCTTTCATTTTTTGTTGAATAGTTCATTATAGAAAGTGTTTTATGATTTTTCGAAACATTTGAGAAGGGATACAAACCAAACAGATAATTTTCTCAGTCCTTATAGTGTTTTTGTAACAGGTTTATCTATTCAATCTTTGGTATGTCTCAATTTGCTTATGTGAAGCGATATTCTGGTGTGGATGACTTGTATAATTTCGAGACCTTTACAAACTCCTTCATTTGTCTCTTTATGATAACAACATCTGCAGGTATGAAAATGTTTGCTTTATTAATAAGGCATTAAAAAATAGTAAGCAAAATATCATGTTGCAAATGCCAACGTTCAATTTAGCTAAGCTATCAGTACAAGCTTGCCATATTAGGCTGGTCTAAGAGCATAATTTTATAGCTCTCAAGCATGGGTTGTAGTGAAGGTATTAACAAAGTTATTTACTTTACTTGTAAAAGGGCTTACAACATTACACTTTGTTTAAGAACCAGAAATATCAAAAAAATTGATTTTAGTAAGCTGTATTGATTCAGTAATCAGAAACTTACAACCATTCAGATGAGCATAAGTAGTTATTGTGAAATTAATAAAACAATAGATTCAGTTTATCTAGCTGTTCCGAAACATAGCCAGGAAACAGTTAATCTCTGACTAATTATAGAAGTTTTACTGCTTGAATATTCTTTGTCTTGTTTAATTGAAAACATGAAGTAGATATCTATACGTAAGTAAAACCTGGATACTCTTCTCTAAATAGATGACACTTACATAAAATATTGTGAGTAAATCAAAAGATTAACCTTTCTTAATTTTACTAAAAGAGTAGTTATAAGTTTGTACATCTGAACGGACATTAGATAATCAGCTGATCTATAAAAGAGAGGTGTTTTATCCTGTTAAAATGATTTTAACTTAAAAAGTGTGAAAATCGTTTAGAAAAATAAATTGTAGAAATAAAAATTGGTATGAAATAAGAAATCTGCAAAAAAAGATCATAAAATTTAACTTTATAATCATTTTTGAATATATTTTTTTTAAGTTGAATAATAAAATACAAGTTTTATCAAAATGTTATTTTATTAAATCTTTCTAAAGTTGTAGTGAAGTCTAAATGTATTTAAGAAAACATTGTATACAAAATTAAACAAATTGAGAAAACGTATAGAATTAAATATCTTTTGACTTTAAAAATTTTATAGTACTCAGTAAAACAAAACTAATCAATAATTCTAACTGTATCTACTAATATAACAGATGCCGAAACCTTATCAAACAAGTAAAGCTAATATTTCAGAAACAGATTTATTTTTCCATTGTGACCTTTGCAAAATAATCCAATTTCGTTATTAGTGATTCAGTTTGCTTTTCAAATTCCCATTAGTTCAGTACCTTTATGTTTTAAGTTTATCTTTTCCTTAGGTATTTCATCATTTAGTACATTTATAATTGATAAAAAATTTAGAAACGATGGTTTTTGTTAGAATTATATTACAATAGTAGTTAAAGCGTTATTTTCTTATTAACTGCACAAAAGTCAGCCAAGCACAAAATATAAACAAGATAATTTTCTGTCAATTATTATCTGGTAATTACTTAAATGCATCTTCCTTTAAAAACCATCCAAACTAATATCCTCAACAATTTTTGTTCACTACAGTAAAGTCTTGAAGAGGTCAAAATAATAAACTTTTTCGAACTAACATGTTTGTATGCCAGAACCAAATTAGTTTTAAATTCTAAGCCATGTTACAGCTTATAATTAAAAGCTTACAGCGTTGTTTTAAAAACTTGAAATTGTGAAGTATACTGATTTGTTCAAACTTTGAAATAATTTGAATAACAATTGCTGCAAGGCAAAATCAAACACGAAATATCAATTCTCTCGTGATTGATTAAATTAAAACAGTAGAAATGTTTTGAGGGACTGCACATTGATAAGTAATCCATTGTAATTATCCTAACAAGATTGTGTAATACTTCCAACGTACAAGTTATTTAGTAAGATTCATTTTAGAAACTTCTTTTTCCTTTAAATTTATTTTTAATTTGGTAAAGATAAATAATTTTAAAGTTGAAATAATCAAGAAATAAGTTAAAAATATAAAGATTCATTTCTAAAACTCAATTGTTTCTTGAAATATTGTTTCAGGTTGGGACGGATTATTAAATCCATTATTAAACTCAGAAGCACCAGATTGTGATGAGAATTTAAAAATTGGTCCAAATGAAATTTCCAATTGTGGGAGTCCCACAATAGGAGTGGCGTTCTTTGTTACTTACCTTATCCTAACATTTTTGATTGTTGTAAATATGTATATAGCAATCATTTTAGAGAACTTTGGAGTCGCTACTGAAGAAAGTACAGATCCTTTAGGAGAAGAAGGTGATGCTTGTAGAAAAATAATTTTATTTTATTAATTTGTAAATATAATTAATTAGTTCTTATAAAGTAAACAAAAATGTTATTTTATATTTTTAATATTTCTTTTTATTAAATTAATAATATTTCATACTATTTTTTTGTGTATAGATGTGTTAGAAAAAAAATCAACTTTTTTATTTTTACTTTATATTTTAATTTTTTATTGAATTGAAATTCAGATCGCATGTAATCTAAATAATGAAAATATCTGTCAACTACTAGATGAAGATTTATCAAAAAACTAATTAATTTTTTGATTAAATATTGTAATTATGTATTTCTCAAAAATAACTTAAATTTATAAATATGATTCAAACCTAGAATAACAAAAACTTAAAACTTTTATCCTGTTCAGAAAACTCACATATTTTATCTACTTCTATCAAATCGCATAATGTTTGTCTAAATTATAAAATTACAAAATAAATGATGATTTTATATATTTACAGATTTTGAGATGTTTTATGAAGTCTGGGAACGTTTCGATCCCAAAGCTACGCAGTTTATTGCGTATTCTCAATTGTCTGATATGGTGGATAGTCTACAGCCTCCATTACGTGTTCCTAAGCCAAATAACCGTCAGTTAGTTGCTATGGACTTACCTATGGTTTATGGCGACAGACTGCATTGTCTTGATATCTTATTTGCCCTAACTAAACGAGTGTTGGGTGAATCTGAAGAGTTAGAAGGTTTAAGGTCACAAATGGAAGAAAAGTTTATGGCATCAAATCCTTCTAAAGTATCCTATGAGCCAATAACAACAACACTTTGGCGCAAACAAGAAGAGCTGTCAGCAGTTCGGATACAACGCTGGTGGCGAAGCTTTAAATTCCGGCGAACAATATACGCAGTTTCCAATCTTGGAATTATGCAATCAGCTTCATCCGATGATCTACAACCGAACGGTCGAACCCTCAATCAGATTCAAGCAAATCATTCAGCTGAACAATCACCTGGCTGTAATGACAATTCTGTCGTATTAGTCGATTGTCATGTCGACTTAAATGGCGTTTTGGTTGATGAACAACAAGTAAATGGCAAAAATGATGACCAGCACCAAAGTAATGGGTCTAATGCTTCTGGGAAAAATGCAAAATCTGCTTCAATTACTGATGTTAGCTGGAAACATTGACTTCTTTTTTGCTTATGTCTTATACTTAAAGACTTCTTAACCAATGACGGTTTAGGCACAAGTCGAAAGCACAGAAGTGATAAGATGCTTGGTATCTCCATCCATCTTATCTCTTTTTATCCCAAGGTAACCAGTGATCCAGAAGGCTTTATTGATTCCAATTATCTCATGAACGAAGTTGGTTTCCAAGAAATATATATCATTGTGGTATACACGTTACTTGAACTACTTTTGGCTGCATAACACAATAAAAGCGTAATAAATCGAGTTTTTTTTTCATTTTACTTTGCCTCTTGAATATCTGCGGAGACTATATAATTCTAAATGATGTTTCCTTCAAGTTTTCTTCTTATTTTTCTTCTGCAATCACATTTGATACTTGATTATGACTTCCACTTAATCTTACGTTGCTCTATGGACCCTTGGTTTGTCGACTTAAAGCCAAAATGATTTAAAGCAAAATATATTTTCCCATTCGAGTATGAAACTGACCTGTTCCGTTCGCTTAAAGCGTCTACAAGTAAACAACAAACAAGCCAGTTAATTAACATTCCCGCAAATTTCCTACATATGCTCTGATGCTTTGCTAATGGAAGGTATTATTTTGTTATAAATGTTATTGGATTTAAACTGATTATTCTAACCAATAACAGAATATAATTCGTTGAACTCTTGCAACTATTGCAAAGCATGTGGAACTGCATGCTATCTTGTTTTCTTGCCGCTGGTATTAAATGTAATGCTAATAAAGCGTTTATTGCCTCAAATATTATTTACATATAACAAATATTATTGCAAGTGTTGTCAATTAATACTTCTAAAAGTTTCTAATAAGTCAAATGAAAAGAATGGTGTTTAGACTTGAATACTCAGTTCCAGTTTTAAAAAGATTTTTTAAAGTTTGAAAACATTAAGCAAATTTGACTAAAATGATGTAGAATAAGAACAAAAATTGAGAATTTGTTTGAAAATGCGACAGTTTTTTTTCAAGTAAGATTTCATTTTTCAATAAGTTGAAACTATTTTAGCTCTGAACTGATATTCAGACATCATTCTGAAAATCTTATGATTTGTGATACAAGCAAATTTGCTATAAAATTCAGCCCAAATCTTACACGAAATGGTTAAAGGTGCTCAAAGAGACACAGCTGTTCACAACACAGAATTTATCTTTAAGTATGAAGTTTTTCTTCATTTTTTTATCTGGTAGGAAACTTTTAACCCAAGTCTTAACTGAACTTTTAAAAAATCGTACATTCCTTTTCACACAGTCATATATTTCATAAAATTAAAGTTTATTTGTAAATGAAAGATTTAAACGAAATAGTCCTTATAATGAGCTAAACAGAAAAATAGCTAGAAAATTTTCATAAGTTTGATAAGCAAGAAACATGTAGAAAAACAAAATTACCCTTTAATAATAAACGTTTCAAGTTTATCTATTTAGATATTAATCTAAGACCATGTACAAAGATCAAAGAACATACTTTATTATCAGTTAGCTTTTGCTGATTGAAATATAGCCAAATAATAAATTGACATTTAATAATATCCTGTAATAATAAGGTCTGAATAGATTTAGAACTTATTTTGAAATAAGGTTGCAAGAAAACTGTAAGCCTTAAAGTTATTCACAACTGTACAGTAATTAGCTGTGATCTTTAAATGAACAGTGCAAATAAATTATTTCAGCCAATCACTAAATTTAGAAATTTTTATGTTTAAAAAATATTGAAGTAACGTTTAATTCAAAATTAAAAAGTTAAAAATGGAAGCTAAAATTAGTTGCAGATATTTTTTAAAGTTTAAATAATATTAAATATTCGAGTTGTTTAGGATAGGGTATTTCAAATAGTTTGAAAACAATCAAACTTAATCTTCAGTGAAGTTATGATAATAAAAAAAGATACAAAAAAATGGGTGATATATAATTTTTAATGTCTTTTAAAAGTCTTAGAGGCTTATTTAAATAGTTTCTTTGTTTTAAATGTACATATTTTCAAGGGATGTTTTATAAAGATTGAAAGTATGCAAGACATTTTTAAAATAAACAGATCCATGTTTCATTTATCGAATTATTGTTTTTCTCAATTATAAATGAAGTATTTTATTTGCTTTGACAATTTTAAGCGGAATGAATTTTGGCACATAAGGTTACGCAAATTCAAAAAAATGTTCGATTCTGACATTTCATCTCAGAAAAACAAGATTTTTTGAAAAACATGAATTGTTGAGCGCTTACAACTTCGCTTTAATCGCGGAAGAAAACTGAATAAAAAACTTTCAATTGACGCACATTCTACAGTTTCTTATAAAAATTGTAAATTATGTAAATTATGAAATATTCTTTGAATAGTTTGAAAATCTAACTTACTTCAAAATGAAAAAAATACTTTTCGGCTTATCTCATCAACCAACATTCAGAATCTAATAAGTAATTATAGATTATTTAATTTCTTATCTACTTGCTCACAAAAACAACTCTCTACATAATTAGACCTATAATTTTAATTAAAGTCATCTAAAGTTTTTTGATAACTTTGTTATAAAACTGCTATGTTTAATAGTATACTGATAGGATAGAGCATGACATTTGAAGAAATTACTAATAGCAATCAAGATTACTTGGAAATTAAATATAATAATTCATTAACGATAGGGAAGATTTTTTCGACAAAATGTTAATAAGAATTGTTAATAAATTAATGATATTAGATAAGTTAGTGACAAAACTAAAAAATAAGGTTCACAAATTATTAGTGATTTAAAGTATACTAACATATTATTGTTGATATATTTTTTATTCTTTGCAAAAGACAAAACATTTCAAAACTTTATTAATATTTTGTCATTCAATTATTAAATAATTAACAAGCTTGTCGAAGTCCTGTTTTATTTAAAGATAATGAAATCAATGCCATGAATAAAAGGAAACTAGACATTCTTCTGTCTACTTGTATAGCTGCTTATTTCCTATACCTAATTAATGAAATCAAGTCTGAGTATTTGAAAAACATTGAAACTAAAGTTTCAAAGTTAAGTTCAAAGTTGTTGTTTTCTAGCAATTTTTCAAAACTTTTTCTCTGTCAAAATCGAGAACGTATTTACATACTACTATTATACTAGTTGTGAATATTAAAGAATTTATCCAACTTTTATTAATATTCTTTAAATTTGTCTCATGTAGAAAAAACCAATCTTGGTCTAAATGAGTTTTCGGGGAGATGCACTATTCTTTTTCATAGGATGCCAATGTTAATATTTAAAATTGCTTTTAACCTTCTTTTATATTAACAAATAATTTCATTTATTATTGGTGGTTGCAAATGATTAAGTATAATATGCCAACTCTTTTACCTGTTACCAATCTTAAGAAAATTTTCAAATTATTGGAAAAAGTTTAAATTAAAAATATTATTTTCACCCAAATAATATCTAATACTGTCTGGTCAACTCTTAGTGATGATTAAGGTGATCTTTTACTGTGGAGTTTTTGTTTTTATCGCTACTGACTAAAATAGAAAAGAAATGATTAGTTACCTAAAAATATCCGACTACTTTATGTACTCAATCGTATTATGATCTTTCTGATCAACATTTCTTAAAGAGTTAGAGTTTGAAATAACAGATGAAAATAATCAAAGAAGTATTGTGGGTCACCTATTCATTACTAAAAACTAAAGAAGTATTGATTATAGTAATCAAAAGATTCATTGTTGCCGTTTTAAAAAATAAAATGTTCTTAAAATAAAGCTTAAGCATTCAACGAAAGCGTTTTCCTTTGTCTCAGCTTTTTATTTGTCCCGTTTACGTAAATTTCATACAACGTTTCGTTGCGTAAAAAATGGTAATTGAATAAAGAATTTTAGGTATAATTATATTACAACGAATAATAAAACATTCATGTAACAGAGAATAGTAACATTTGCTTACAGCACAAGCCTTATAAATTAAAAACAACTTTGATAAAGTTTTACTTACTACTTGTCGTTGTAGTTTTATTTGTTTAATTCATCTAAAGAAACTTAACAAGGCTTTTAAGATTGTACATCCGAAAATAAGCAGCTTTCTAAGAACTTGTGTTAAAATAACTATTGTATCTTTAAAAAGTCTTATAATTTATCAAAACTCCCACAAAAACATAAAATTTTGAATTAGTTCAAACTTTTTTAAATAGTTAATTTATATAGAATACAAAACATTTTCTGTGAATAATGTAGTAAGTCATTTATAATAATATAAAATAGTTGTTATTATCTCACTTATTACAAGTTTCGGAAAAAAATTTTTAAAATCGAAAAAATGGCAAGCTTAAACTTGCTTTTAATTTACAGCTATTTTTAACATAAATCAAATATGAAAGTTTCCATTAAAGTATTATCAATTATACGTTTGCAGTCAAACTGTAGTATTGTAACCAGTTAACAAGAAAATGTATAAAAATACATGTAGCATGGTAGTATTTGTAGGCTTATATGGCTTAGTAAAACAATTAAATACAACAACAAAACGGGTTTTCCTTAATTCAAAGCTTGTAGTGAGATCCACATTTATACAAAGAGATATCGTCACCAAATAAATTATTCGTAAACAGAATGAAATATTATCAGTTTATATATTTTGTTTGCTATAGATTAAATTAAGATAGCTTTGAGGTAGATAAGTCAACTTTAAGTTAAATAAACTAAGCCTTGTGTTTAATATACTTAACTCAAGGTAATTTTCTGTTGATAAATATTTGAATGATATCTTAAGTTAATTAAAACTTAAATAAAAATCTTTGATGCTTCAAACAATATCATAAATATACTTTATTATTACCAATAAGTTATATTGCTATAAGTTTTTGGTGACTCTAAAAGCTGTATATCTTGCCACCTACAGGATAGGTTGAACAAAATAATTAAATATTTGTATCCAGCCAACAATTTAAAAGAAAAACCAAACATATGTTTTATTTTGTAAAATAAAAGTTAGTATTGCTTATTAAAAATTTTTACTTTAAAAACTTATCTTTGTTAATTACATTTTCTAATACAAGTTTTAATGTGGTTTTTGATAGACTTTTATATAGATTATTTTTAAAGTCTCATAAAGTTGTTGGCATATGATTTTTTTTATTAAGGTGCTTTATTATAAAAACACTTTTTTCAAACTTTTGTACAAGCACTTGTATAATCTTTTACTAAATTGTTTGTATATATTTTTATTTTGGCATACCCTTGCAATGTCGACATCTTTTATCTGACCTTGTATTAATATTTAAAATGTTTAATGGTTTCTTATCTGCATATGATATTCTAACAATCACAATCTCCTGTACGCCCTCAGAGGGTCTTCATTCAAAATTAAACTTCTCAACAACTTTAATAACACTCAGTGGAAATACAACTTTTTAATAGGGTAACCAAGGTTTGCAATTTTCTTACCAAATCCATCACTACATCAGAATCTAACGCATCTCTTAAAACTTTGTTTAAAAAATAGGATTCCAGCAATTTTTTAAACAAATGATATGTAACACCGCTACTTTACTCACTTTCATCTTCTATTTTGTTATATTACAGTTTTATTCAAAATTTATGTTTTACTTCTATGTTGGCTCTATTATTTCTTTATTAATTTTAAATAATACTACCTAACATATTCCAACTATCTCTTTGCTTATAAAACATGGTTTTTGTCTGCTATTAGAGCTGTTGAATTTGTAGCTCGCAGCCACCTGTTGAATAAATAACTAAGTATTTGCCATAAATTTTTTAAAACTTACAAGTTACAGATAGAACATTTAAAATTTAGTATACTTTTTATTTGCGATAATTAGCTCTTTTGTACTGTGATAAAAACTAGGTATGTTATGTAAGTAAATGAATAGGACTAAAAGCTTCTAATCCAGTTTTTCATACACTAGAATAGTTTACTAAAAATACAAGACTTCAACAATTTTGTTAACTTTTCCTCAAAAAATATTCTTAAATTGAGTTTAATTAAGTTTAAGCTAGGTTGCGTTGAATAACTATTGATATCATGGTTTCTTTTTAACAAAAATATTTTAAGCTACAACTTCTGCTAAGCAAAAGCTACAAGGTACTCAGATCAAGCATTAATCATGTACTTAGATCAAGCATCAACTGAGAAAAGCTTCATAAATATGTTCTGATGATCTGTCAACATTATTATGACTGTTACTTTGTGTTTGGCAAACGAACCTAAGGTAGATGGTGTTTATATAAAACAACAGCGAACAAGTCCTTAAAGTAGTAGTGAATTATGGGGAACAGAAAACAAGTTTAATCAGCAAGGACTTAAAAAAAATGTTTAAGAAATTGATTGATGCAAACAATTTACTTATCTGATTTTTAGTCCTGTTTCTGGTAAGTTTGTTCAAATTATAAAGATAAACAAATTAAAACAATAAAAATGTTTGTGAGCTTACAGAAGTTACAATTTTCTTTATTTTATTAAATTGAAAATTTATTCACGACCTTATACTTTTAAGTATTTATTTTACAAATTACTTTGTAATTTACATTCTATTGTTTTACTTAAAGTTGTTTCTGTCTCTGTATTTATATTAAATTTATTTTCTGAATTATTTTTGTTCAAGTTTTTTATACAGCAAACGTTATACTGTGCTCGTTAACAAGTTCATACCGGAAGCTTCTTAATGAATTTTTTAAAACTAGAAGCTTTATTGAATGCTCTTATAATAAATTTTTGATCTGCAAGAAGTTCTAAAATAAGAGCTGTTAGTGAAAGTCTTTTTAAACAAATTTTGTGTAACTGAAAGATTGATGAAATGCAATTTTTGTAAAGTCAAATTTAATAAACATCTGTTAAGTTTGGTTTAATGAGAATATTTCGTTGTTATCTTTGAGCTCCTTTTTATTAGATTTAATCTTTTAATTGATGTCTAAGATTAGTCAACTACAAATGAAAAAGTATTATAGATGGTAAATGCTTGAAAGAATTGTAATAGCGAATATAAGCACTTGATAAAATACCTCTACATTTAACCAATTGTCAAACTTAATTTTTTTCAATTGTTTATTAACTAATTGCTTGAAAATATCCTAAGTTTGTTTTTGTTTTAGTTATATTATCAAGAGAAAAAAATTACAAAAAGTATTTTTTGATAACTTTTTTTCACAAGTTTGTTGGTTACTAAGTTTAAGAATTTTAATAATACTTTGTTCATTGAGGTCGTTGATTAAATATTGGATAAAATCTGGTCTTTACTACAAAAAGAATTATTACGAAATTTGGTGGTTAAATTTGCTACAGTCTATTTTGAACTACTTTTTTATCATGATAAAAAATCCCAAAATTATGATTGTGAACATTCAAAAACTAAATTTATCAATTATAAGCAACCAACAAAAGATTTTAATACCAGAACTTAAAAACTGTCTTACAAAGATATCAATTGACAAATATTTTTGTTGATTAAAGTCAAAAATACAATTCTTGAAAATAATTCCAATTTCTTAAGTTGTTAAAATTAAATGCCTTCAGTTTGTTTGATAGCTATATTATAGTGGCGGTCATCCTCAGCTATAAGATTAATTTTATTCCAATCTTTATCAGTAAGATCAGGATAGAAGGTGATGAAGTCTACCTGATGTATGTTAAGAGGTCGAGCGACTTGAATTATGATTTCTAAAGTATGTCCGAGTAAAAACATTTCAATCTGAAAATAAAATTTCACCTTAAAATTAAATTAACTTAAAAACCAGTGAATTACAAATGCATCAACTAACTTGTTCTAATCCAGCTGTATCCCCAGCAACATTTAAATGATTAATCAGCAAAGTTTCTGGATCTTCACTACTATCACGAGCAAATAGAAGCCATACATAAGTAGGAACATCTTCACCTTTTATATTAGAGTTATGAGCTCGCACTGCAGTTTCTAACATCATCAACTTCACAGCTTCAAATAGATAAATTTCAGTGGTTGAACCGTTATTCATCAAGCTAGCTGCTGCTTCTTGTCTTTCTATATCTGATTCAATACTTCCAAACACTGTTAGCTGCTCAGCAAGACAATCGACACACTTATGAGCCACTTGCAGTCTGTCTTCAGCACTAAAGCTTACTCTGTTCGCAAAATTCCACTTATTAAGTAAGTTAATACAGTTTAAATCATTTACAAGGCGATGTATAACGTTTTTAATGTGTGCTGAAGGATCATTTGTTCTCGATCGGAAAAGTACTAGTTTGTTTGCTTGTGTAAGTAGATGGAAAACAACAGATCTCAAAGCACAGTAGTTGTCGCCTCTGATTCTGCGCATAAATGAACTGTTAAATCTTTTGACTAATTCATTATAACCTTCCAACATTAATTTTGCTTTATAAGTATTTCCTTTCCATTCTTCTTTTGCATATTCTAAAATATCTAATGCAGGAGACACAGCCAAAAATTCAGGGACATTTTGAGTTTCATCATTGACATCTTCAATTTGCACATTTTGATTTTGATCATCAGTAGCTGCATGATTAGGAGGAGAAACTACATCTGTAGGGAACTGTTCAGCAGAAAGAGATACATTTTCAGTTGCATCATTTTCAACTCTTAATTGTAAAAGGTTAGATTCAATTTCTAAAGGATCTGTTTTATCAGTATTTGAAATAGATGTCAAGGAACAAGTTTCTGAAACGTTAGCTGTTTGAATATTTTCATCAACTTCTAATTTGGTTTCACTATCTACCATTTCTTCATTACATGATTCTATTGGTTTATGAAGAGATGAAGTTACTTTTGACGATAAGTTTTCATCAGGAGATTTTAGAGATTTTTTATCAACTTCTTCAACTTCCTTTTCAACTTTCTCTACTATTTGAGGTCTGCAGTCTTTGACAGGAAAATTAGTTCCCAACAAATTGATAAATTTTTCTCCAAAGTTAGACATCTTAACAAATTTGCAAAAATCAATCTTATGTAACAGCTAGATTTAAAGGCAAAGATAATTAAGTAAAAATGAAAATACCTTCTAATAAGATTAAATCATAGAAGTAAGGTTATCTTAAGGAGGAAAAGATGATTGTTCATAGCTTAAATAAATTTCTTTAAGCATCTAGAGATCTTTAATTAATATAAAACTATTTACAAATACTCTAAAATAAAACATATTAAATCAATAACATTAAAACAAAAATAAAAATGTATGTTTTAATTTTATAACAATGATCAAGAAAACAGCTAAGAATGTAAAAACCTTAAATTATTATAAATATTGATCCTCCAAAAGTATAACATTAATAACAATTAGGTAATTTGACACAAACTCAATACAAATCTCACTTTGTCTATTATACATTGAATAGAAAATATACTAAATAGAATATCATCATTTGATTTTGATATAAAAATTTATATATTGATTGAATTATATAGGACTTTAAACAAATTATATACTTTTCCATTTTAAGGTTTGTATACTATTTGGAGGTATAGATATATTAAAGTTTTCAGTATTAGTTTCAACTGTGACATCTTCAGAATTATTTGAGTCATTTAATATTACTAATACAATAAAATCATCAGGAGATTTGGTTGCAACAAACTTCAAATTTGATGATTTCTCTGTATATGAATCAATTCTTTGAAAACCTTCTTTGATAAACTTACTAAAATGGCCCATATGATAAAACATCGGTTGTTTATAAAACTCTTGTGCAGAAGCATTCACAATAATTGGACTACCATCAAAGTTATTTGCCCAGTTTGGACCACCTTTCAAATTTAAACATAAATTCCAATCAACCCAACCAATGGCCCAATTATTTAAATTATCCAAAATATCTTTACTATACTTCACACCGTCATCCCACGATCCAAGATCAGATGGAGGTGAATCCTTATTACAAGCTTCAGTGGCAAGAATGAATTTATCAGGAAATAGATCATGAGTGGTTTTTAAAACACTTGGAGGCATCAACCAATTCCAGTACCAATGCACTCCAATGCCTGAAACAAATTGATTTGCTTCTTCATCATCACAAACAATTCTAATAAAACTTGGCATAAATAAACGTTGATCATCTAAAATCATTAATTTAATATCTTTGTAGTTTGATTGATGCAACGCAGGTCCGAGATCTGTTTTAATGAAATCTCTTTGCATACCAGCATTCCAACCACAAGCCTGCCATTTACTTGGTATTAGTAATCCATTTGAAGGCTCATTTTGAGCAGTTAAGCCCCAAAAATGTATTCCATACTCCTTGTAACTGTCCAAGAACTTTATAAAGTATTGAGCCCAAGTCTTATGATACTTATCACCAGCTTTGCCTTTAAGTCTTCCTAAACCAACTTCATTATTATTAGTCTTCATCCAGGCTGGAGCAGTCCATGGACTAGCATAAAGTGACACTTTTGTGGCAGATATATTAAAAATTTCTTTCAATAAGGGAATTTTATACTTTATATCTTCTTCTTCTAATTTAAATGTTGTAAGATTAAAATCATCTACAGTGTCTAAATATGTATAAGGTCTTGTGGAATAATCACATGATGCCATTGGTATTCTAATCATGTTATATTCAATACCATTAGAAGAAAAATAAGATTCAAGCAATCTTTTTTGTGCTTCTTCATTAAGTGATTTAATATTCAAAGCAGCACTATCAGTCAACGCGCCACCAAAACCTTTAATTTGTTGGTATCTTTTTTCTTTCAAAATAACTATTTTTGTAGAAGCAATAGTTTTTGAAGAAATATTTTTAGAATTTTTTTTAACTGTGGTATAATTGAATCTCAATTCTGACTTAGTAGAAGTATATAACTGAACTAATTTATTGTATTTTGGGTTAGAAATATTAAAATTATCACAATAGGATGAATTACAGACACACACAAAAGATCCATGTCCAAAATCTCTTTTTAAGCAAGGAAAATTTTTTGAATTTACTTTTAAAATGAAAACAAGCAAAATTAAAAACAATTGTTTTGATACCATTGTATCAAAATATACTAACAAATAAATAACTAGAAAATAAATGCAATGTGTTAAAATAAAACTAAGTTTACTCCTTATTATTTAAACTTATCATTTAAAAATATAACTAAAGAATTTATTATTGAATAAAATAAATAAATACTTTGGTAAGCTAAAAATAAATTTTACATTAAGTAGTGAAACCATAAAAAATAAAAAGTAACCTTAAATATTTCATTTTACCTGACTTACAGAAACATAAAAATAAGATATTCTTGTTTAAATATATTTATCAAAGCTCAAAATTGTTTGAAATTAAATAAACTACAAATTAAATATCAAATTTTAATTCATCAATGAAAATATACAAATGTAATTAACTTAAAGTTAGATTTTGAGGTACTAGATTATTACTTATATAAATGTTAATTAAATATGGCGTGAAAGTTTTTTTATATAGAAAAATATAGAAAGTTGATTACAGTTTATTCACAACAAGTGACAAAATTATAAAAATCTCAAAATTTCACTTTAAGTTAGTGTTTATTTTGTATAATTTTTAACTTAAAAAAATGCAATTCTACAAAATCATCCAAACATACATTTCAATAAAGACTTAAACAAAATATTTATTTATCATATTTAAGTAAAATAATTATCTATAATTAGTCTTTATATATATATTTATCTGAATAAATTCTGCAACTTTTTCAAATAAAAGTATGATTAATTAAAAAAATAGTTGTTTCTAATTTACAAACGCTGAAAGTTAAATAGCACTTAATGAAAAAAAGTATTAAACAGAAATAAACAAAATTAAAATCAAGGCATAACATAAACTTTAAACTAATAAAAGATTATTAAACTTATTAAACAAATAAGAGAAATAATAACTGTAAACGTCAAAATTAATTTACATATGTTTTATTTATCATATACTAGGCAGAAAATTGTGTCATAGGAAATAAACAATCAAAGTCCAATTTTAGAAAATAAACTTTATTATTAATAGTTTGCAGAGCAATGTTTACCTTAAACTTGTGTTTAAATATTATGGTCACGTGATGATACCATAAACTACTCTAAAAGTGATTTTAACTATTCTTACTGGATAATTTGTCTTATTATTAAATTTCATCTTGAGAAAGAATAACATTGTAGGTTTTATTTTTCTATCAATTCAGAGCACATTAGTTTTATTATATTTAAATAAGAATGAAATATTTAAGCAAACATTTATATAGTCAGAAAAATTTTAAAACTATTATGTAAGGGACCACGAAAACGATTTCAACCTGTAGAGAGAATTATTAAACCACAATTTCTTTCTTTACTTTGTAGTAAATATGTTTAATTGTTATTGAAACCTTCGTTATAAAAAACGTTTTAACAATTGATTTGTTGTACTTGCGAACTCAGCTTAATAGTATATGCTTTATTACGACTTAAATAGTGATTTTTGCCAACCTTTAACAATAGAATAACAATATAATGTTGAAGTATTTTTCTCTTACTATATACTTATTTACAAAGTGATAAGGGTCCTTCTTAAGATTGAAATATTGAGAGTCTCCTTTTTAAGTTAAGGGTTTTAAATAAGTAGATTTCTTGAAATAAAAGATACAGCTTAATCTTCTACGTTAACAATTATCAAGAAATATTTTCTTTTTTAATTAGAAAGCTGTTGTTTTAAAGCAGATCCTAACATTTTTTAAATATATTAACACTTTTTATTTTTCATTTTTAAACACTGTTTTACGCAGTATGATACATCTACTTTTCGTTTCTAGAAGTTGGTTTAATTCACTTTAACTTTACAAGTTTGGTTAATTTACTAGTGTAATTATGATACTCTGTATAATTTCTAAAGTGAAATTTCCAAAGTTAATTTCTAAAGTAAGTGTTATGAAACTTTCGGTTTCAATATTCAAGATTTCAAGATTTCAATATAAAAGCAATAAAGTGCCACTTATTTCTCATAGAATTTAATTGATTTAAATACAAGCACCAACTGTGTGAGTAATAAATTTTCCCAAATTGAAAAGAATTGGAAAATAAGAAGTTAAATAATTATTTGGTCATCAAAGCATAGCAATCTTATTTCAGTGATCTTCATCATCATGATCCTCGTCATCATCATGATCTTCTTCGTGTTTGTGCAGGTCATCTGAGCTATGAAAATAGCTTTTACAAGGATTAGAACAAAGCATTTCTAGAATCTTAGTTTCAACTATTTTCCCGCCGATTAAGATATCATCTTGATATATATCCATCAACATCTTACTCTTCGGCTTGCTGTCTAAATCGATAATCTTTTCTAAGAATTTCATGTTAGCAGGCGATCTTCCTTTTACTGGAATTACTATTATCTAAACAAAGCAAAGATTTATTTTTGAGTTTCAGCTAAATGCACAATAATTACAGTTGGTAACGGATCCATTGCATGTATAAGCTGAATTCGTATGTTTACAGAGCTTTGTCTTCCTTTTGATGCTCCAGTAGTGAAAAATAAAATAATTCTGGGAGCATTTTTTCTAGGATTCCTAGACTTAAAGAGCCCAGTAAGAATGTTCTTCATTACATTGGACATTTGGGCTAAAAAGAAAATATAGATAGTTTCTTTTGTGACATAAAAGCTGACTACTAAACTGAATTTTAGTAACCAACTTTTCATTGCTACTACTTTAAAAAATATACAATTCAAACAAATTTATTTAAAATGAGTTTGTTAGATATTTTATATCAATAATATCGTTATTTAAATGATACTTACAAAAATAATTAAACTTATGTCAAACTAAATTGATGTAATTTTATTAACTGCTTTTAATTATTTTCATAACTATAGAATGCATTAGGACTCTTTTAGCTATTCATCTCACGTAATTAAATCCTTGTAAAAATAAAATTGAAATGATCTATTTGAGCATGCATCATTTTTAAGGGAGTAAAAAAAAGATTGAAACAACTCAAACCTCTAGTTCCTCGACGCTTGACATTCTTATCGATATCTTTGATCATGGATTTTGAATCAAGGTGTTTACTCAACGGAATCTACAAATTATAATAACATATATTTATAATTTTACTTGTTTCTTGGTGGCAAGCAGCTACATTCTTAACTTGATTTATTTTGACATTTAAACTATTTTTGTGGTAACTTATTTTTGATGAAATAAGAAACTGTATTGAAGTGAAGTATTTTTTAGTTTCATTAATTTAGTTTTAAAAAAATCTATATGAACTAATCGACAGTTTTAAACTTAAATAATTATCAAATTTCTTTAATTCTCCGATAAAAAGAAACTAATATTAATTATAAGCTGCAGGCTTTTTCAATACAACTTTAATTTAGCTCTTACAATTTGCGTAGTTCTTGAATAAGCATACAGAGAAAACATAGCAGAAGATCCTTTCTCAATACTTATTTTGCTTTAAAACAATTTGTAAAAATTAATCAGTTATTAGTTAATTCAAAATTTTATTACTGAACTATAAAAACTTTTGTTATAAAAAACAAGTTAACTTTTTTACGATTTGTTAGATTTCTACTTACCCTATTATACTTTTAACAACTTCTTTAACCTTTTCAAATTTAATTTTACCAATATCCGAAGAAGCATCCAAGACTATACCAATGTCTGCATAAACGTCTGGTGGACATTTTACTGTGAAACAATTTGGTTTTAGCTTGATCAAACGCTGGCTAAAGTTTTTTATCCTTAATAAACTTCTTTAATGGGAGCTTCTATAAACTTACAAGCACAGCATGGTTCCGGATTGCTCCAGACACTTTCAGTTGTACATGTTATTGATTGAGATTGTGGAGGAAATACATAATGATGGGTTTTACAAGAATATTGACAAATTGAACCGACATCTGTTCCATTTGAACATATTCTTTCACCGTGTAGATACTCAGTACTTTGAAGTACTGGACAAGCTTGTTCTGAAATAAAAATATGTCTTATTTGACTGTATTATTATCGTGACTGATTTATTATAATTAACCTAAAAGTCATTAAGATTATCAGTCTTATACAGCATAAAAGTAAGAATGCAAACTTGTTAATTCGTCAGTTAGGTAAGAATAAATAATTCTGAAATTTATTTTACAAACTTTTACAAACGGGGAGACTTGTACTCCATTCAACGATCCCAGCTGGATTTCGTTGACATCGAAAGATCTTTTCATGACTTAAGTTCAGACCATCATTACAGGTAAAGCTTAAAAAATTATTTGATTCGATAATTTTTATAATAAATATTAGGATGCTTTTAGAGATCTAACGGAGTAAATATTTACCTAAATTTAAATAAAACCTCAAAGTAAACTAAATTAATTAGTATATAAACAGCTGATAAACTGTTATGCCTGATAGTAACAAAATGAAAATTACTACTTTTGGTGATTTTAAACAGTTTGTTGGAAGCTGCCAGCTGAACTTTTTTACCGTAAAATGAACAAACATTCACCTGCATTGACTTCCTATGTTGTTCTGGTCGGTACATTCAGCAAAGCCATTTTCAATTTGGGTAATTTCTGGTAGGCAGTGTAACTTTTGACAATAAGGTTCATGTGACCATACCCCGAGATGTTCTTAAGATATTTAATTCATAGTTATTAAAACATCAAATTTTTTAATATGAAAGTGATTATACAAGTGAAAAAATGTTATCTTCAGCCTTACATCTTGTTTTTCATACTTTTTGTATCTAACAAGCTAAAAATGTAAATTTTACTCACGACAAACCGCAGTTTCATTCCCTACAACTCTGTATGTATCATTTTTACATGTAATGTGGCATACGTCTCCTTCAGCTATATAGTTAACTCCTTTTGCTCCTTCTAATAAGCTTGATGATATAGTTTCAACACATTCAAAGCTTTCAACTTCATTACTGACCATTGGCTCACAGTAGTTTCCTGTAACGTCAGTAATTATTCGTATCTTTCAAAAATTATCAGTATAAACTTAGTTTACAAATTTATTTTTGTTTTTTTTTCTTCAAATTATTAGGTAATTACAATTTGAAAATGGCATAAAATTTAAAAGTAGCTTACAAAAAGTTAAATCGTTATATATTAAAACTTTGAATTTGTGTTTTCAAAAAGCTGTACACTGAAATACCAAAATTATTTTACTTTCGCAAGATGGTGGCTCTGGAAACCAGTCTGCTTTTTCATCTGAAATTAACTTGCATTCTAACTCATCCTCTCCAATAACTTTGTACATAGCGGTAACACATTTGTATCTACAATAATATAGATATAAGCTAAGTAATTAACATCTACTGAATAACTATTTTCTATAAGTATCTAGAAATATAACCGCTATCTAAAACATCAGGCAAAAAAGTATTTTAACTTCTTATTCTTTATGTGTGTTTCTTTAATATTTACTTACAAGCATTGGTCACCAACATTATCTCCTTCACAAACAGGATAAGCGTTTCCGTTCATTCCTGGAAAATATTCACACTTAACTGCTTGGCAATATGGTATAGCTTCACTCCACTCTCCAGTGTTAGCTACAAGAAATAAATCAATTTTTAAGAAAATAAATTCAGTAGTTTTGCAAGTAAAAGGCTCACTGCATATGCTTTCAGATGTTCCTTCCAAAATATAGCCCTTATTGCAGCTATAGCGACATAATTCGCCAACAAAACCTAAGTACAAATCTTTTGATCTATCACAAACTCTTTTTAGTCCATTGCTAAGTTCTTCTTTATAGCATGTAATTTCTTTTAGAACAAAACAAGATTAATATAATTAATAGAAAAAGTTTATAATAGTTTTAACTAATGAATGAGTTTGCATGATTATGTCAGAAAAAAATAATTATTGAAATGGTTGTGAACTCTATTATCATAGTTAGGTGATTTATTTACCTTCACAGTTATATTCTTGTTCTGACCACTTCCCTATTTCTTTGCCATCAGCTTTGGATTCGCATAAAATGCTAGTAGGCTCTCGTGTCTTGTAGTTTTCATTACAATCAAGGCTAAAAATTAATTTTTTAGATAATATCTAAACTATTTTTTTCAAACAGTAGATATAAGTATTTCAAAGTTTTTGAAATGTGATCTGAACAAATTATTTTTGGTATATAAATCTAAACCTGCAGTTGCTGAAGACATTTATGTCATCTGAACAACTCCATTCTCCATTTCTAGCAGGTTCAAGCTCAGGGCACTGAATCAGGATACAAGAAGGAAGTGGATTACTCCAAATTCCATTTTCATCGTCATTTACTGATTGAATTCATTTATCAAATATATTAAATTTTCAATTATTTTCTAAAATGATATTGAATGTATCACAAATATTTAGATTTAACTATTTAAAAGCATTTTCGAAATTTAAAACACTTGACATAATAGCTTTGAAATAATAATTTTTAAATATAGGTGTCGATGATTTATATAAGAACAATTTGTATTTAACTTACAGCACGTAACAGTTTCAGAACCTTCCAAATAATAACCGTAGTTACACTCCACAATGCATTCCACTCCAATGTTATAAGTGGTTGATGAACAGAACATTTCTGAGTTTTGTGGAGCACTTAAAAGTGGACAAAAAATCTCTGCCAAGCAGAATTTAGATTTGTAAATCTGTAATGTGAATAATTACTTCTAAATAAAGTTTACCTTTGCATATCGGTGGTTCTTTATCCCAAACTGCTCCTGTTTTGTCTTCACTACTTTCTATACACTCAATAACAGCAGGGCCAGTTATTTTATAATTTGTATTGCAAACGTAGCTATAAAAAAATCCGTCTTACATCAGACATTGTACTGATGTCAACTTTTAAGCAGAAAATTTTTTTTTACAACCAACCTGCAAATACTATCAAGGTTTCTTCCGTTTGAACAAGATTGTTCACCGTTATGAAGTCCTTCAAGTTCAGGACAAATCATTGGTTTAAACACTGGGGGTAATTCACTCCATACTCCATCATCAGCTGCATACTCATCCGGATAATATGTTCCATAATCACTAGACTCTTTCATTCAACAAAAAATCAACAAACATTTAATTTTTTTGTCAAAACTATTTTAAATTCAAATATATAATAATTTTGTGATATTGTAGTAATCAACTTTTGAAAGTAATAAATTAGTTAAATAAATATATAAATAATATTTGTATATATTGTGTAAAATATCAAACTTAATAAATACTGATGTACCACAGGTAACTTCTTCTGGTCCGACGCGGTAATAACCGCGGTCAGCTGCAAACGAACATGAGACTCCAACATTTAGTTTCTCTGATGAGCAGGACATTGTGGAGTGTTCAGGAACATCCAACTCATAGCAAATAATTTCTGGTAAAATATTTCAGATAATTTCAACTTAAATATATAAAAAAGAAAATCAGTTTGGAATTTTGATTAACTGAATTATTGTATTTTTAATTTTTCAGAAACTTCAGCTGGTCTCTATGTTTCTATGTAAACGATAATAGGCAAAGTACTTAATGCAAATGTTTAGAAAAATATTTATTTCTTTTAACACCAACCTTAATATTTCATTTTGTGAGCTAATAGAAAAATACAAAAGATTTACAAGTTTTGTAACAAAAATTCTCTAAGCAAAATTCAATAAATACAAAAAAATTAATCTATCACGAACCCTTGCAATAAGGTTGCTTCACATCCCAAGCTCCATGTTCAGCCATTGAAGAGTTTTCTAAGCAATGAATCTCCAGGCTTCCAACCAATATAAAGTTTTCATCACAAAAAAAACTATACAAAGTATTAAAGTAGATTTTATAGTTCAAAACCTGTAACTACTGACTTGCAAACACTACTAAAAAGATTTCCTGCACTACAAACTCGAACGCTATTACTTGGTGCCTCACCAAGATCTTCACAAAAGATCTGTTTGCACTCAGGAGGAGGATCACTCCATATCATTACGTTATTTTTATTTTCTAAAAAATAAAACAAGATATAGAATAATAATTAATCTTATAACAATAAAAAATATTACTTACCACATATTAGATAATCGGAACCTTCAATGTACAACCCTTCAAAGCAAGTTATATAGCAACTATCTCCAACACGATGATCAGATGAATCACAATATACGTATGAGTTGTTGGGTTGAATTAAGTCATTACAAAAACGTTCTGAAAACCATGGAAAATTATATAAAGAATAAACTAACATTTTACTTAATTGTAATTACATAATTTAACATAAAGAAGTTATAGTTTTTTGAAAACCCAATAAACGGAATAGATAGAACAACAAAAAAGTATAATCAAATAAAAAAATAAATAAATAATAGTGTCACCTTGACAGACAGGTTGCGGGTTATTCCACATACCAACACCTGAATAATTATTATCTTTAACACAAACTATAGAGTCAGTTCCAACTAAAAGAAAGTTAGAGTCACATTCGTAACTAGAAAAAATATAAAAATAGTTATAGAAAGGAAAATATATATTAAGAAGGATCTAAAGAATTAAATATTTTCAATTAACTTAAAACAGAGCATTTATCAAAAATATGAGAAAAGTTACCATTATTAACCAGGCTGTTTAATAAATTTTAACAAAAAATTAAACTCAATTGAAAACTCAACATTCTTAAGAAAATTGGAGAAAAATAAAACAATTATTAATAGTAGAAAAATTTCAAACCTTTAAATTATTAAAACAAACAAAAAAATTTTATAAAATTACAAAAACTATTTCAGGATAGCATCTAACGACACATGTAACTATCTCTACTAACCTACAAACACTTCCTAATACTCTTCCGTTGCTGCAAGATCTAGCACCGTTTTCAGGAGCTGCTATTTCTTCTGGACATAAGATCTGATCACAAGTAGGAAGATTATCTGACCATTTACCGACATCTACATCAGTTCCTTAGAATACGAAAGATGAAAATCTTAAACTAATTACTAACTAAAATAAACCAACCACAAGTCAGTAGAGATGTTCCAACCAGATAATATCCTTCATCACAAACTACTTCACATTTACTTCCAACACTTTCATAATCTGATGAACAACTGATTGTGGAATGATCAGGTTCAGTCAACTTATCACAAAATATTTCTGCAAATTGAAACTTATCTTTGAATTTAATTCTAAATCGAAATAATTCGTTCAAACCTTCACAAACTGGTTGCTTTTTATTCCACATTCCAAACTCTGGGTCTTCTGGATTTTCAATACAAATAATTTCTTTTGATCCAACAAGACGATGATTTTCATCACATTTATAACTGGTAAAAGGAAAGTATTTAAAAATGATTTTAAGAAACTCTTCTAATATATTAATCTCCAAAAGTTTTTTTATGTTTTTAATGAATTACTTTAACTAAAATTAATTTAACAAAACAAATTGTGAACTAATTGTATCTAAATAAATTGCTACTGACCTGCAAATACTATCAAGAGCGTTTCCATCATCACAATCTCTGTTACCGTTTAGTGGAACTGCTCCCAGCTTCGGACATAAGATCTTAGAACAACTTGGTAATGGATAGTTCCAAACTCCAATCTGTTTCTGATTTTCTGATTTTGAAATATAAATTTCTTTCGATGTTTTTTACTCAGTTAAAAACAAACTAACCACAAGTCAGAACATCTTCTCCATCCAGAAAATATCCCTCATCACAAATAAATGAACAAGTTTCTCCAATAGATAGGGAGTTTGAAGAGCAGGATAAAGATGAATGTTTGGGTTGCTTCAGTGCAGGACATAATATTTCTGTAAATTAATTTAGTTAACTTCAGACGAGTACCTTCATCTCCATAGATTTTAGTCATGTGATCCATTTTGATTATTAACTAACTATTCAACTATTTTCTATTTTTTTAACAATCTACCTTCACATTGAGGTTGGGGATTATTCCACACTCCAGTTGAAGGATCTTCAGTGTTACTCACACAAGTCAACTTATCTGTTCCAACCATTCGGTAATTTGTTTCGCATTTGTAGCTGAGTTTAAATAATCATATTTAAGAAAATTTTCAAAGGTTTTAGAAAATTATTGAAATAAATGTTGAGTTTAAAGAATAATCAATAAATCTAAATACAGTTCAAATAAAACTTGTAAGGATGTTTAAACGTTAATTTTTATCATTAATAGCGTTTATGAGTTTTCTACAAACTTTAAAGAAACACTTAAATAGTTCTCAGTAATTTCTGAGGTTAATCAAAAACTTAAATAACGATGATAAAAGAAAAAGTATCTAGTCATCAATTTGGTAATTAAATAATTATACTTTATTCCATTTCAAACTAAAATTAGATAGTTAGTTAGTTAGATGTTTGAAATTATTAGAAGTAAGAAAATTTCTAAGACATTTAACAAAATTTCAAATACTTCTGTTGACTAACAAAAAGCTCATAAATTATTTTCAGCATAAACTTAAGATTAGCATTTTGAAAATCATTTATCATCAAGCTCCCTCTACTAACCTACAAACACTTCCTAAGATTCTACCGTTGCTACAAGATCTAGCACCGTTTTCAGGAGCAGCTATTTCTTCTGGACATAAGATCTTATCACAAGTAGGAAGATCATCTGACCATTTACCAACATCTCCATCAGTTCCTTAGAATACAAAAGATGAAAATCTTAAACTAATTACAAACTACAATAAACCAACCACAAGTCAGTAGAGATGTTCCAACCAGATAATATCCTTCATCACAAACTACTTCACATTTACTTCCAACACTTTCATAATCTGATGAACAACTGATTGTGGAATGATCAGGTTCAGTCAATTTATCACAAAATATTTCTGCAAATTGAAACTTATCTTTGAATTGAATTCTAAATCGAAATAATTCGTTCAAACCTTCACAAACTGGTTGCTTTTTATTCCACATTCCAAACTCTGGGTCTTCTGGATTTTCAATACAAATAATTTCTTTTGATCCAACAAGACGATGATTTTCGTCACATTTATAACTGGTAAAAAGGAAAGTATTTAAAAATGATTTTAAGAAATTCTTCTAATATATTTATCTCCAAAAGTTTTTTTATGTTTTTAATGAATTAGTTTAACTAAAATTAATTTACCAAAAGAAATTGTGAACTAATTGTATCTAAGTAAATTGCTACTGACCTGCAAATACTATCAAGAGCGTTTCCATCATCACAATCTCTGTTACCGTTTAGTGGAACTGCTCCCAGCTTCGGACATAAGATCTTAGAACAACTTGGTAATGGATAGTTCCAAACTCCAATCTGTTTCTGATTTTCTGATTTTGAAATATAAATTTCTTTCGATGTTTTTTACTCAGTTACAAACAAACTAACCACAAGTCAAAACATCTTCTCCATCCAGAAAATATCCCTCATCACAAATAATTGAACAAGTTTCTCCAATAGATAGGGAGTTTGAAGAGCAGGATAAAGATGAATGTTTGGGTTGCTTCAGTGCAGGACATAATATTTCTGTAAATTAATTTAGTTAATTTCAGACGAGTACCTTCATCTCCATAGATTTTAGTCATGTGATTCATTTTGATTATTAACTAACTATTCAACTATTTTCTTTTTTTTTAACAATCTACCTTCGCATTGATGTTGGGGATTATTCCACACTCCAGTTGAAGGATCTTCAGTGTTACTCACACAAGTCAACTTATCTGTTCCAACCATTCGGTAATTTGTTTTGCATTTGTAGCTGAGTTTAAATAATCATATTTAAGAAAATTTTCAAAGGTTTTAGAAAATTATTGAAATAAATGATGAATGTAAATAATAATCAATAAAGTTAAATACAGTTCAAATAAACCTTGTAGAGATGTTTAAACGTTAGTTTTTATCATTAATAGCGTTTATGAGTTTTCTAAAAACTTTAAAGAAACACTTCAGCAGTCCTCAGTAATTTCTGTGGTTAATCAAAAACTTAAATAACGATGATAAATGAAAAAGTATCTATTCATCAATTTGGTAATTAAATAATGATATTTTATTCCATTTCAAACTAAAATTAGATAGTTAGATGTTTGAAATTATTAGAAGTAAGAAAATTTCTACAACATTTAACAAAATTTTAAATACTTCTGTTGACTAACAAAAAGCTCATAAATTATTTTCATCATAAACTTAAGATTAGCATTTTGAAAATCATTTATCATCAAGCTCCCTCTACTAACCTACAAACACTTCCTAAGATTCTACCGTTGCTACAAGATCTAGCACCGTTTTCAGGAGCAGCTATTTCTTCTGGACATAAGATCTGATCACAAATAGGAAGATCATCTGACCATTTACCGACAACTCTATCAGTTCCTTAGAATACAAGAGATGAAAATCTTAAACTAATTACAAACTACAATAAACCAACCACAAGTCAGTAGAGATGTTCCAACCAGATAATATCCTTCATCACAAACTACTTCACATTTACTTCCAACACTTTCATAATCTGATGAACAACTGATTGTGGAATGATCAGGTTCAGTCAATTTAACACAAAATATTTCTGCAAATTGAAACTTATCTTGAAATGAATTCTAAATCGAAATAATTCGTTCAAACCTTCACAAACTGGTTGATTTTTATTCCACATTCCATACTCTGGGTCTTCTGGATTTTCAATACAAATAATTTCTTTTGATCCAACAAGACGATGATTTTCATCACATTTATAACTGGTAAAAAGGAAAGTATTTAAAAATGATTTTAAGAAACTCTTCTAATATGTTTATCTCCAAAAGTTTATTTATGTTTTTAATGAATTATTTTAACTAAAATTAATTTAACTAAACAAATTGTGAACTAATTGTATCTAAGTAAATTGCTACTGACCTACAAATACTATCAAGAGCGTTTCCATCATCACAATCTCTGTTACCGTTTAGTGGAACTGCTCCCAGCTTCGGACATAAGATCTTAGAACAACTTGGTAATGGATAGTTCCAAACTCCAATCTGTCTCTGATTTTCTGATTGTAAAATATAAATTTCTTTCGATGTTTTTTACTCAGTTACAAACAAACTAACCACAAGTCAAAACATCTTCTCCATCCAGAAAATATCCCTCATCACAAATAATTGAACAAGTTTCTCCAATAGATAGGGAGTTTGAAGAGCAGGATAAAGATGAATGTTTGGGTTGCTTCAGTGCAGGACATAATATTTCTGTAAATTAATTTAGTTAACTTCAGACGAGTATCTTCATCTCCATAGATTTTAGTCATGTGATCCATTTTGATTATTAACTAACTATTCAACTATTTTCTATTTTTTTAACAATCTACCTTCACATTGAGGTTGGGGATTATTCCACACTCCAGTTGAAGGATCTTCAGTGTTACTCACACAAGTCAACTTATCTGTTCCAACCATTCGGTAATTTATTTCACATTTGTAGCTGAGTTTAAATAATCATTTTTATGAAAAATTTAAAAAAGTTTTAGTAATTTATAGAAATAAATGATCAATGTAAATAATAATCTATAAATCTAAATACAGTTCAAATAAAACTTGTAAGGATGTTTAAACGTTAATTTTTATCAATAATAGCGTTTATGAGTTTTCTACAAACTTTAAAGAAACACTTAAATAGTTCTCAGTAATTTCTGAGGTTAATCAAAAACTTAAATAACGATGATAAAAGAAAAAGTATCTAGTCATCAATTTGGTAATTAAATAATTATACTTTATTCCATTTCAAACTAAAATTAGATAGTTAGATGTTTGAAATTATTAGAAGAAAGAAAATTTCTACAACATTTAACAAAATTTTAAATATTTCTGTTGACTAACAAAAAGCTCATAAATTATTTTCAGCATAAACTTAAGATTAGCATTTTGAAAATCATTTATCATCAAGATCCCTCTACTAACCTACAAACACTTCCTAAGATTCTACCGTTGCTACAAGATCTAGCACCGTTTTCAGGAGCAGCTATTTCTTCTGGACATAAGATCTTATCACAAGTAGGAAGATCATCTGACCATTTACCAACATCTCCATCAGTTCCTTAGAATACAAAAGATGAAAATCTTAAACTAATTACAAACTACAATAAACCAACCACAAGTCAGTAGAGATGTTCCAACCAGATAATATCCTTCATCACAAACTACTTCACATTTACTTCCAACACTTTCATAATCTGATGAACAACTGATTGTGGAATGATCAGGTTCAGTCAATTTAACACAAAATATTTCTGCAAATTGAAACTTATCCTTGAAATGAATTCTAAATCGAAATAATTCGTTCAAACCTTCACAAACTGGTTGATTTTTATTCCACATTCCATACTCTGGGTCTTCTGGATTTTCAATACAAATAATTTCTTTTGATCCAACAAGACGATGATTTTCATCACATTTATAACTGGTAAAAAGGAAAGTATTTAAAAATGATTTTAAGAAATTCTTCTAATATGTTCATCTCCAAAAGTTTATTTATGTTTTTAATGAATTATTTTAACTAAAATTAATTTAACTAAACAAATTGTGAACTAATTGTATCTAAGTAAATTGCTACTGACCTACAAATACTATCAAGAGCGTTTCCATCATCACAATCTCTGTTACCGTTTAGTGGAACTGCTCCCAGCTTCGGACATAAGATCTTAGAACAACTTGGTAATGGATAGTTCCAAACTCCAATCTGTCTCTGATTTTCTGATTGTAAAATATAAATTTCTTTCGATGTTTTTTACTCAGTTACAAACAAACTAACCACAAGTCAAAACATCTTCTCCATCCAGAAAATATCCCTCATCACAAATAATTGAACAAGTTTCTCCAATAGATAGGGAGTTTGAAGAGCAGGATAAAGATGAATGTTTGGGTTGCTTCAGTGCAGGACATAATATTTCTGTAAATTAATTTAGTTAACTTCAGACGAGTATCTTCATCTCCATAGATTTTAGTCATGTGATCCATTTTGATTATTAACTAACTATTCAACTATTTTCTATTTTTTTAACAATCTACCTTCACATTGAGGTTGGGGATTATTCCACACTCCAGTTGAAGGATCTTCAGTGTTACTCACACAAGTCAACTTATCTGTTCCAACCATTCGGTAATTTATTTCACATTTGTAGCTGAGTTTAAATAATCATTTTTATGAAAAATTTAAAAAAGTTTTAGTAATTTATAGAAATAAATGATGAATGTAAATAATAATCTATAAATCTAAATACAGTTCAAATAAAACTTGTAAGGATGTTTAAAAGTTAAATTTTATCATTAATAGCGTTTATGAGTTTTCTACTAACTTTAAAGAAACACTTAAATAGTTCTCAGTAATTTCTGAGGTTAATCAAAAACTTAAATAACGATGATAAAAGAAAAAGTATCTAGTCATCATTTTGGTAATTAAATAATTATACTTTATTCCATTTCAAACTAAAATTAGATAGTTAGATGTTTGAAATTATTAGAAGTAAGAAAATTTCTAAGACATTTAACAAAATTTTAAATACTTCTGTTGACTAACAAAAAGCTCATAAATTATTTTCATCATAAACTTAAGGTTAGCATTTTGAAAATCATTTATCATCAAGCTCCCTCTACTAACCTACAAACACTTCCTAAGATTCTACCGTTGCTACAAGATCTAGCACCGTTTTCAGGAGCAGCTATTTCTTCTGGACATAAGATCTGATCACAAATAGGAAGATCATCTGACCATTTACCGACAACTCCATCAGTTCCTTAGAATACAAGAGATGAAAATCTTAAACTAATTACAAACTACAATAAACCAACCACAAGTCAGTAGAGATGTTCCAACCAGATAATATCCTTCATCACAAACTACTTCACATTTACTTCCAACACTTTCATAATCTGATGAACAACTGATTGTGGAATGATCAGGTTCAGTCAACTTATCACAAAATATTTCTGCAAATTGAAACTTATCTTTGAATTTAGTTCTAAATCGAAATAATTCGTTCAAACCTTCACAAACTGGTTGCTTTTTATTCCACATTCCAAACTCTGGGTCTTCTGGATTTTCAATACAAATAATTTCTTTTGATCCAACAAGACGATGATTTTCGTCACATTTATAACTGGTAAAAAGGAAAGTATTTAAAAATGATTTTAAGAAACTCTTCCAATATATTAATCTCCAAAAGTTTTTTTATGTTTGTAATGAATTACTTTAACTAAAATTAATTTACCAAAAGAAATTGTGAACTAATTGTATCTAAGTAAATTGCTACTGACCTGCAAATACTATCAAGAGCGTTTCCATCATCACAATCTCTGTTACCTTTTAGTGGAACTGCTCCCAGCTTCGGACATAAGATCTTAGAACAACTTGGTAATGGATAGTTCCAAACTCCAATCTGTTTCTGATTTTCTGATTTTGAAATATAAATTTCTTTCGATGTTTTTTACTCAGTTAAAAACAAACTAACCACAAGTCAAAACATCTTCTCCATCCAGAAAATATCCCTCATCACAAATAATTGAACAAGTTTCTCCAATAGATAGGGAGTTTGAAGAGCAGGATAAAGATGAATGTTTGGGTTGCTTCAGTGCAGGACATAATATTTCTGTAAATTAATTTAATTAACTTCAGACGAGTACCTTCATCTCCATAGATTTTAGTCATGTGATCCATTTTGATTATTAACTAACTATTCAACTATTTTCTATTTTTTTAACAATCTACCTTCACATTGAGGTTGGGGATTATTCCACACTCCAGTTGAAGGATCTTCAGTGTTACTCACACAAGTCAACTTATCTGTTCCAACCATTCGGTAATTTGTTTTGCATTTGTAGCTGAGTTTAAATAATCATATTTAAGAAAATTTTCAAAGGTTTTAGAAAATTATTGAAATAAATGTTGAGTTTAAAGAATAATCAATAAAGTTAAATACAGTTCAAATAATACTTGTAGAGATGTTTAAACGTTAATTTTTATCAATAATAGCGTTTATGAGTTTTCTAAAAACTTTAAAGAAACACTTCAGCAGTCCTCAGTAATTTCTGAGGTTAATCAAAAACTTAAATAACGATGATAAATGAAAAAGTATCTAGTCATCAATTTGGTAATTAAATAATTATATTTTATTCCATTTCAAGCGAAAATTAGATAGTTAGATGTTTGAAATTATTAGAAGTAAGAAAATTTCTACAACATTTAACAAAATTTTAAATATTTCTGTTGACTAACAAAAAGCTCATAAATTATTTTCAGCATAAACTTAAGGTTAGCATTTTGAAAATCATTTATCATCAAGCTCCCTCTACTAACCTACAAACACTTCCTAAGATTCTACCGTTGCTACAAGATCTAGCACCGTTTTCAGGAGCAGCTATTTCTTCTGGACATAAGATCTTATCACAAGTAGGAAGATCATCTGACCATTTACCAACATCTCCATCAGTTCCTTAGAATACAAAAGATGAAAATCTTAAACTAAATACTAACTACAATAAACCAACCACAAGTCAGTAGAGATGTTCCAACCAGATAATATCCTTCATCACAAACTACTTCACATTTACTTCCAACACTTTCATCATTTGATGAACAACTGATTTTGGAATGATCAGGTTCAGTCAATTTATCACAAAATATTTCTGCAAATTGAAACTTATCTTCTTATTGAATTCTAAATCGAAATAATTCGTTCAAACCTTGACAAACTGGTTGCTTTTTATTCCACATTCCAAACTCTGGGTCTTCTGGATTTTCAATACAAATAATTTCTTTTGATCCAACAAGACGATGATTTTCGTCACATTTATAACTGATAAAAAGGAAAGTATTTAAAAATGATTTTAAGAAACTCTTCCAATATATTAATCTCCAAAAGTTTTTTTATGTTTTTAATGAATTATTTTAACTAAAATTAATTTAACAAAACAAATTGTGAACTAATTGTATCTAAGTAAAATGCTACTGACCTGCAAATACTGTCAAGAGCGTTTCCATCATCACAATCTCTTTTACCGTTTAGTGGAGTTGCTCCCAGCTTCGGACATAAGATCTTAGAACAACTTGGTAATGGATAGTTCCAAACTCCAATCTGTTTCTGATTTTCTGATTTTGAAATATAAATTTCCTTCGGTGTTATTTACTCAGTTAAAAACAAACTAACCACAAGTCAAAACATCTTCTCCATCCAGAAAATATCCCTCATCACAAATAATTGAACAAGTCTCTCCAATAGATAGGGAGTTTGAAGAGCAGGATAAGGATGAATGTTTTGGTTGCTTCAGTGCAGGACATAATATTTCTGTACAACAAACAGATTTTATATATTTTAAAGTTTTGTGATCGTTGTTTAGATTTTGCTGCTCTTTTTATCTAGTTCTTCAGCTTTTCGATCATCATTCAGTCAAAGCTTCAATTTTTTATTCTAGTTTTAAACAAATAAGCTTAATGACAGTTTAACTTCCGATAATATCAATGACAGTTTCATTTCTGGTTATCGTTGATTAAAAATTGTTTGTTTGTATTTCGATGAGTCGTTAGATTTAAGATAGTTTTTATTGTTTATTTCCTATTTACTGTTTCTTGAAGTACAGATCAGCTTTTCTTGACATGGCTTAAATCTTATTGGCTCATAACTAAATAATCAAATCTAAATTATCACAAATTCAAGTTACTTTTTAATTTTCAGATTCTGTTACCAATTTATTAAATATCAGCTTAGTTTTTATTAAAAATTCAAGCACCAACCTGCTAGTCACCAACCAGGTAACTTAGACTCAGAGGCTTACGTAAAAATATCGACCAATGAAAGCGTTATGAGTAGCTATTTAAACTATGAAAAGTATGAGATAAAAAATATTTCATGGTTGTAAAAGTTCGGCTGTAACTATTACATCAAATCTGTTACTGTTTAGCTAAATTTTAAAATATTCTGGAACTGTAAAGTATTTTTAGCTGAAGAAAACTATTTAAACTTTATTTGTACATTCTTTTACTCAGTAAAATCTATATCTTTAAAGCTTTATAGTAAAATGCATCTTTTATAGATCTGTTTAGTCTTTTTGACCAAGTTTACATTCGTCTGTATTTAGTTCTAAATATATTTGAAAACGTATACATTTATAAATAGTTTTTTATTTATTATAAGCTAATTTTAGCTTGGAATACAATAATACATAATATAAGAAAATATATATAAAATGTAAGAATAAAACATAATACCTTTACAAATTGGTGGTGTATCATCCCAGATTCCGTTTTCTTCCTTATCTTTTACGCAATTGATTTGTTTTGGTCCGACTCTTTGATAATTAATATTACACTTGTAGCTGTAAATAATGTATTAATGAGTTTTTATATTCTACAGATTTAATAACTTTAATGACTGACTTGCATGTACTTCCCAGGTACTTTCCATTTGAACAGCTGCCGAATCCATTTACAGGAAGATTTAAATCTACAGCAGGACATAAAATCCGTTCACACTTTGGTGGCTTGTCATTCCAAGATCCAGAAATTTCTAGAGAATGTTTGCTGTTGTAAACTAAAGTTTCATTTGATGATGTCTTATTCACCGCAGCTAATAACTTTAGCTCCAACTAGTTTAAACTCTTCTTTACAACTAAATTTGCATTTAGCTTCGCCCATTATTAGAGGATCATCACAATCTGCTTTCCCATTTAAGAGTGTGCTTACTGGCTTGCATGTTAAAGCTGAAATTTTATACAAGCTCTTTAATATCAACTGCAGAAAATAGTTAAAGCTTACGCTTGCAAATAGGTGGAATGTTATCCCAGTTAGCAGGTAATGGACCAGCTTGGTTTTCTACACAAGTAGTTTCTGAAGCACCAACTAGCTCATAACCGGCCTTACAAGTGAAGCTAGAAGTAGTTTTAAACAATAATTAAACAAATGCAATAAGAATTCCATTTGTGGTATAATGAAAACCGTGAGGTTTATTATTTGAAGTACTGAATTTATTTAATTAAATTAATGGTTAAAACCTAAAGTATTTTGTATGTTGTATAAACAAACTTTCCACTTTATTTTAATTTCATAACAATTAAAATTAGATTTAACATGTTCTAAATACTTAAAGGCAAAACACGAAAAACGCCATTTAATCCAAAAAATAAAATCCTTTTAAGAACCTGCAAACAGCTCCAAGATAAGGAAATTTGTTACATTTCTTAAATCCGTTTGGATCTATAACTATATTTGTTGGGCATGTAATTGCTTTACATTTTGGTACAGAATTATCCCACCTTCCATTTATTCCTAAGTACAATTTGTTTTTTCTGTAAAAATTGAAAAAGATCTAAATTTCTTACTTACCACATGTAAGAATGTTGTAACCAATGAGTTTGTAGCCTGGGTTGCATGCAAATTTACATTGCATTGGGTGTGTAAAGGGAGGTTTACAATGCATAGTGCCAGAAGCTGGCGCTCTAATAACTGGACAATTCTTTCCTTTAAATTATTTAAAGATTGGAAGCATACAGCAACTGTCAAATTGCTTTCACAGGTCTAATAACTAAATAAAAAGTATAGAAAGCTATATTTTTACAATTACTAAATAAAATTCTTAATTTAATTTTTGTTTTGTAAACATTATATTCAATCTTACCCTTGCACTCAGGAGCTTCATTAGACCATGAAGCAGCTTCTTTTTTAGAGATGTCTTCTATACAGCGAATAATAGGACTTCCTACTAATCGAAGGCCAGAGTTACATCTGAATCTAAGAGTATTCGAAAAAATGAATACTAGTTTTTTTACTAAACGTCAGATTAGAAATAATATCTAATTTGTACATTCTTGTATTGCTAGAATTAGGGAATAACAAACTTGAAGCAAATGTTAATTTAGTTCAATTAATCATCACTTAGAAACTTTAAGCAGTACATACAAATAATTGGGCGAACATTTGAAAACTACCTTTTAAATAAGTTCTTATAAAATGCTGAAAGTATAAATTGTTCAACATTTCAAAACCACTAAATTGTCAACTTGATGAAATAGCATTAATCAATTTTCAAGAATTTTTCAGCAACAATTTGTCTTTTACAAACTCACCTACAAATACTACGAAAATAATTTTCTTTGCTACATATAACAATTCCTTTTTCAAGCTCTGTGTGTTTAGGAAAACATTGTAATCTCGCACAAGTTGGTTGAGGATAATCCCATTCAACTGGATCATCTTCTGATAATTACATAAATTAATTACAATTTTTTTTTTGCTGAAACTACTGCAATTCACTTAAACACTTACTACATATTAGTTTCTTGGCACCAACTAGAGAATATCCTTTCTTACAACTAAAGATACAAGTAGTTCCAGGCTGAAAGTTTCCACGACAACTTCTTTGAAGAAATGGCTTCCATTTTAATCTATCACACTGTTTTAAATGCACTCCTACATATACTTAGTCTTATAATAAATTTGTAAAATTAATGGAAACTGTAAGTACTGACCACATGTTGGGGCAGGTGCGTCCCACTTTCTTGTTGCCCCTTTGCCCTCGTCAGAGCACGTGACACTCTGTTTTCCGTGCATAGTGAAGCCAGCGTTACAGGTGAAGCTAGATTTAAGATACAATTTAATTTAGTGACAAAATAGAAACTTTTTATTGTTGAAAGAAAACTTTAAGTAAACATGATATTATTGATGTTATTTTTCAACTACAATTTGAACTTTTTAACAATCTGAAAGTAAAACAAGATTAAACCTAATGTCATCAGCCCCTAAGAACATTTTTAAAAGGTATCTTAAAGCTCTTATGATCAATTAAATCGACTAAAGAGAGTTGTAAATTCTACAGTTACATTTGAAACAAGAAATAAATAAACAGTTTTCTCAAAATTCTAGTTTACTTTGTTATTTACTGATTTGATATATTCAGGAGAAATAGCACAAACTTAAAGACCTGCAAATGCTTTTTAATCGGTTGCCTCTGCTACATCTCTTTGATCCGTTTGCTGGTGTTTGTAAAGGTGGTAAGCATGACGCTTGTTGGCATTTAGGAGATACTTGCCATCTTCCGCTTGGTACTTGATATTTAGCAAATAAATAATCATAGATTTAGATTATTTTGAGTGACATACGGAAAACTTAATGTGTTGCTTAAATAATGAGTTTGTTCAGAACAAAACAAGTTTGAAAAAAAATCTCAAATTTGTTTTCAAGAACTAATAATAATGATAAAAACTTTATTAAAAAGCAATTCTTTTCTATGAAGATTGTTAAGACAGCATCTTTGTATATTTATAAGATCTTAAGAAGTAAAAAACTTTTACTTATATTGTTTATATGATTGTTCTTATGAGCAGACAAACATTTTTTAATCTTTTATCAGTTACTACAGAATCTAGATTTATTAAAATCTTACAGCATTTAACGGTCGAGAGTCCTTTTAGGTAAAACCCACTATGACATTTAAACAAGCAACTTGAGCCAGGTTCTTTATTCCCGGTGCATTGTCTTTCTCCTCCCCAAGGCTTTCGAGGAAAGTTTTTACATTTTTTTAATTTTTGTGCTGAAAACATCAAGTTTCAGACTATAGCATAAATTAAAAATTTTGATAACACCTTGTTCTACAGCAACTTGACAAGTTTCCATATCTTTATTGCAACCATCTTCATTACAGCAACATCTACATGTCGAGGTTGCTGCTTTACTATCACACTGATAATTATCTTTACCAATGTAGTTCTGTAAGTGAAATATTTGTCTATAATCTATCGCATTTCCAAAAACTTTTACTTTCAAATCAAGTCAAATTGTTACTTGATTTTTAAAAACTAAGTCTTCTTTTAATAGAATTTAAAATAATCTTTTATAACAAGCAAATTTTTTATTTATTTATTTCGAATAATATTTTATAATTGAAGCTGCTTCACAGTTTTTGGTTATCAGAAGATTATGTTAACTGTGAGTTTCTAGTTTTATCCTTTTTATAACTTAAAAATAAATCACATAACTCGTATAATCAATTATAAAGATAATTTTTTATTACATGAGTTTTGTGCTTCTTAAGCATTTTTAACCACCGAAATACAATTAGTTTTTCTGAAACGATTTTTTGTTTGATCTTGTTGGCGAACAGCTTTTTATAGGATAATGTTCTAAATAAGCTTAAGTGGTTTTTAAATATTTTTGTCACGTAATAGCTTCTATGCTAAAGTATCACACAAGTTGAAAAAATAAACATAAAAATAATTGTCGAAATAGTTATTGGATTTCATGATAATTGCAATATGATTGCGTAATACTGTTTTTGAAAAACATAAATTTTGGCATTTCTTAAAGGAACTTTGTAGCTAAATAGTTAATTTTAAAATTATTATTATGAAGTTTACATAAATTTAGTACTTAGACGTCTAAGAGCTGTAAAATTTGGTTAAATAGTTTGTTTACTCATGAAACTATATTTAAGATATCTTTAATTTGATTTTTTCTGGAAATTTGTTATAGTCTGTCAAAAGACTAACTTGTTTAAAGTTATTTTGGCACGCTAATCCTTGTTTACATCGTTTTTCAAACGATGTAAATTCTCCAAATCGTTCCTGGCGGATATGATCTTCACACGTCATCTAGTTTTTCGATAAAATAAAATTTATTAGAAGAGACACTGATTGTCAGATAATTTTAACAAAAATTTTTTACAATAAAAATGAGACTATTGTTGGTCTTTTTTGTTTAAAACCAATCTCTTAGAAAAATGTTTTAATTTAATCAAGCATACATTTTTTCCTCTACAAGTGACCAGTCTTCCTTTTTTTAAGCATTCATCATTCGTTTTTGCGTTGTTACATTCAAAGCAACGGAGACCTAAAAATATGTTTGAGAGTAAAGCATAAATTTTGCTAAAAAATGTTGAGCTTATATTTTGATAATATAATTTTATTTGTATTTGGTAAAGATTTAAAACCTTATCATCCATATTTTTATTTTGTTTTTAATAAATTTCAATTAAATTTGATAAAATGTTTGTTTAAAGTAAACTTAAGCAAGTATGTTGTAATTGTAATTAATTCTAAAAAATTTAAGTATGAACTTTAAAATCTTATTGAGAAACACCATTTCATGGTAATGTTTTTAAAACAAAAATTTTACAAATATTAAGAATCATTTTTAAGCAAATTCAATTCTTTAAAGATGTATAATCTTTAGAAATAACCCCACGGGATAGTTTTTTTACTAAAAATTTTATTCTAAAAAAATCTATAACTTGTAATAAAATGTTATAACTTTCCTTTTTTTGTAAGAATTTTTGAAGGTTTACAAATATTCTAAAGTTACATTAAATTGTATTGATAAAATAGTATATGATATAAGTATAATTTTGCTAATGTTAGTAAAACATACCTTTAGTTGCTTCCAATGATATAACGACCATTAAGAATTGTAGTATTAAATATTTCATTGTACTAATATAAGTACCTAAGAAATTACAAAAGTATTGGATTAAACTGCTTATTAAAACAAAACTTAAACTAATTTTTGGAACAATATGAATATTTGTTTTCATAAAATAACTTATAATAAAAAAAAAACTCATAACTCGTGTCATACTTGACTGTAGAAGTTAGTGGCAATGAATAAATAATTTAAGAAATTTTTCTCAATTATATTCTTTCGGTAATCTCTAACATATGTTTGAAATTAAACACTACATTTTATTTTAAATAACTTAATTATATCATTATCTGACATAATCGTGTATATATAACCAGAGGCAGTTTATATGAATTCGCAATTTACCAAACTTAACTTATTTAGTATAGTTACGTTTATAAAGTTTTAAAATGTATAGTGAAGATTACACAAATGATTATTGAATCAACTATAAAACTTAAGAACAATATAAATTGTTGCTTGTTCTTGCATGGTTACAAGCAAACGTTTCACCTTGATTTAAGTTTTCTATAACTTAGTTCTAATGGTAACTTAGTAGTAGCTTCTAATTATTATAATAATAAAGTTAAAATATTTAATACTTCTTATTTGTATATATCTGACTTTAAATCTAAACTATGAGTAATTATTTTAAAAAATAATTATCTTTTGAATGAAAATCTAGATAAACTGAGGATTTTATACTGAGAAGCCACGATTTATGAAAGAATATAAACTCGTTAATATTCAAATAAATTAGATAGAATTAAAAGTTGACCACTGCAGCAAAAATAAACCTCAAAACTGAATACCATCAATATCAATTAAAAAACTGAACCTAAACTTTTTCAATTATTATTTTATTACAAGCGTATACTTTTTGGGTCAGTTTAAATTTGACGTATATTTTTATAATTAATTTTGATTTGAAATAAAATCTAGAAAGCAAATAACTTGAAGATTGTAAAACCATCTTTACAAGTTCTAGGTTTAACTTTTATCATAAATGTATAGAAATTAAAAAACTTTAAATAAAATTTTTAAAGAATATGTAAAAATTTTACAGATATCAATTTACAAGTTTTGAACCCTCCTTTACATTATATTAAATATTTTCTGAACAAGCTTTTCATAATCGCCATAAAAGTAAAATTAAAAAATACAATGATATTTCTTACACAAAATTTCGTGGTTTAAATTTCATTTTTATTCAATAACTAGTTAAAGACTTAGTAAAGATAAAAATCAAGAAATAAAAACAAATAATTGTGAATATGGTTCGATAATCTAGCATTTGTGCTAACAATCTAACAACAATCCTTGTTACATTTGTTTATATGAGCTATGCAATAAACTTTAATAAATTCAACTTAATAAAAAACTTTCCCAAGGATAGAAAAACAACTCAATCGCTATTAATGATTTCAAATGTTGATATCAAATCTTTAAAATTTGTAGAATCGTTAAACATTGTAATTATGTCTTTAAGTTTTACCATTTCCTCGATGTAAGTAATAATGTCAATACCCAAAACGAAATTATTTGGTTGTCAAAAATCTCAATTTAATCTGAAGTCATCTATTCAATTCTTTAACTAAATTTTCTGTCTAATTGTAAAATTCTAATTACTATTTTATAAATCCCAAATAAGAAAGCTGTATAAAATGTAAGTATTCTTTTTTATCCATTATTACTGAAAAATAAAGTATTATAAGACTTATAAGAAATAAGATTAAACCTACAATGTGTTTAAACAGGTTAAATTACCAAATGAGCAAAAACTGCAAAAGTAATAACTGAGAAAAGTATATTTGATAATGCTTCAAAAAAGCATTTTTAGTAAACTGTACATTTTGGATTTTTACATGTTTATACCTTATTTTTCAAAATCAAAATTGTATAAGCTTGTTTCTATGCTACTTTCTATAAACTTCAATCAATCATACAGGTTATATGCGGTCTGTAAGTTTTTTAAGTTTAACTTTATTTATGCTTCTCGAAGCTACAATTAATGAAAAAAACCTTGATCAATGAGACCAGTGATGCTGGTTTGAATTTACACGTATTAACACTTTGTCAAAAGTCATCTGATCGATTTATCATCTTAACCTGGTGAGCATTTTTAGCCAACACTGCCAAACTGAAAAAAAAATTACCCTAAAGACAATTTTTGTGCTTGGTAGTCTAGAAGGGTTGGAAAATGTACAAAGGGGACATTTCCTAATAATAGTAAGTGTACTTTTTAAAAACATGATTATTTATTATTAAAATGATTCTCTAGCTACGAATAGCAAAGTTTACTGATATTTTCAAAATCAAGTAAGTAGATATTTAAGAAGTTACTTTTGTACATAAATCAAAAACGATGATTACTGTAAGTAAACTCATTCAAATGCTTGCACCGTTTTCGACACATAAAATTTTCAATTGCAAATCTGGAGCAATTTTCTAAGCTTAAACTTTAAGCTAAAACATTATAAAGTATAATTCTTACTAAAGAATTAAATAGTTTTGTAAATAATTTTGACAACATTTTCATAGCAAACTAGTTTATTCATTCGTCTAGAGAAAAAATATATAAAAAGCTTTGTTATTTTATTTTATTTTATTATGCTGTCAACTTATTTATTTATAAAAAAAATCGATTATCTCTCTGGCAATGAAAAGTCAAATAAACAAACTTTGAAGTTGATAACTGAGTAGACTGAAGGATTACCACAATTGTAAAGAAACTTGTTTTCTAATCGTATATATGTAGTTCATGGAAGTATTTTTTCATAACAAATTGTTGTCTATCATATCAACTGTTAAACATAGAATAATTTTTCTTTAATTTTTAGTGCAAAAAAAATTAATTGAAAGTTTGTATTTCAATAAAAAATAGAAAAATAGATTCAATCATTTATTACTGAAATTTATATCTAAGTAAATAACCAAAGCCATATGATAACCTCACTTGACCAGATAAAGTTTGTTATGAAAACTGTTAAGTATATGGAGGTATCAATAAACTGAAGCTGTCACTTAATTATAGATTAAATTTAAAAGCTAATAGTACCGGCGGCTATTTTACAATTAATTGATTGTACTTTACAGATATGTTAACAATAACTTAAACCACTGATTTTATGTTTGATTTTGAAGAAGATTTAATTCTAGCTAAACTTAGTTGTAAGAATCATAAATTCTTAATTAAGTGGCTTAAAAAAATTACAGTATTTACTAAGAAGTTTTATTAGCAAAAATTGATAAACACTTCATCTTCATTTGAACTAAACAATATCAAAAGATTAAAAGATAGATCATTATATGAAGATGTTAGTCAAAAACAGTTTTATTGTAGAAACACTTTGATACAGAACTTTTAATTTGTGGTTTAATTTATGCCATGTGGTTATATCAGCCATATAATGGTTGTTTAAATTGACAATTTTATAAACAGTTTAAGGCAAAATTATTATTATAATTCTTCCAAAAAGCGATTTAAACAAAGGTCACTCCATATTGAGCTCATTTTTCGAAATTATAAATGTCGCCAACAAAGATTTCAGCTAAGGCTTATTCTTAACATGCTTCAGTTTGCTTGTTAAGTCTTATTTTCATAAAACCATCTTGAAGTTTGTATACAGCTTTAAAAGATTTCAATCTTTAATTATGATGCGGTGATAGTCTCTCGCACTATTATCGAGAATATTTTGAATTACTTTATTCTAGATACAAAATTAATCATCAGAAAAATTTGTATCTTTCAAATAATCCAAATTATGTATATGTGGTTAAGCTTTAAGTTGAAAACACTTTAAAGTTTAACAATATTTTTCAGACTACAACCAAGCGAGAAATAATCTTAGATGACTTAATAAGAAATCAAATGTGTTAAACAACAGTTGATTTTCATGTCATAAAAATCTTGATAGAATGAATTATTAACAAAAATAAAGAAAAATATTAAATCTTTTGATAACCAATAGATTGAGTTGTACTGTTTGAACTAATTTATTCATCTATAAAACAACAAATGTTTTTTGATTACTTTGATTACTTTTTTAATGAGTCACAATTGTTAGATGTAGCTCTTAAATATTAAATTATTTTTTACAAGTTGATTTATTAATGCAACTAATTTTGAACTCAAACCAGTGCATTGAACACGTGATTTTGGTTGAAATTTAATAACCTTAATGAACTATGTTCAATGAAAAACTGTAAACAGTTGTTTCCGTAAACGTTTACTATTTATACATGTAAGATCATATGAAGATCATTTCAGGGCGAAAATTCTTTGTAAAGAAAACATGTAGCTTTAACAATTTCTTTCAGGAATTTCGACGTATTCATGAAATTCAGTAATTCTTACAGAAACATTACAACAGCATATGAAATAACAGTTATAAGATGACAGTATACTTAATTATATCTTTGTTAGTAAGTTCTCCAATCAAATATTTTCACAAAAAATATAGTTCTCTTTACTACTGACATGATAAAAATTAAATTACTTGTTTTTTTTTATAAAAATAGTTGTGTAAAATAAAAAACATAGATTTAGAAAGCTATAAACATACTTTTCTAAATACTAAGATTAATATAATCTAATTTATATGACATAATTTGTTAGTCAACATATTTTTCTTAACATTAAAATGTGCTTACTATACATTTCACTTTCTTAGAATTAATTTTTAGCAAATTTAGTATAAAGTTTTACTGTCCAATTTTAAGATACAACTTTTAAACCTCAATAATAATTAAAACTGTTTTAAGAAAAATTATTGAAGCTACGTTTGATAACTCATTAATCACGATTACTAAGAAGTTATGTATGCATACAAAGCTAAATATTCTTAAGAATTTTTCAGATTTACAAAAGTGATGATTATTTATTGATGTTTTAAGAACAACATTCTTTTAGGTTTTGAAGTTACTTCTATAAGATGAAGTTTAATAAAATAGTTTTTTGAAAGAATTATATATAAAAAATTATTTTATTCTGTTTCAACAAATAGAAAATATTATTAACAACAGTCTATTGTACTTGTATTTTGTAGCAATAAAAGGAATATAAAGCTTTTACAGACGAAAATATTAAAATGTTATTTTCTTATATTTTATCAAACTGGTATTACAGTTCTGTGACTTGCGTTCTATTATTATGTAATCAAGATAAAAAGCTTTTAAAAAGGAAAAATTTGAAATAATCTTCACATAAAAGTAAATTATCAAACTGTAAACTCAAATAAATATTAAAAGTGATATTTTGAACTTAAATGGCAGCATAAATCAGACATCAAAATTAGCTGAAGATAAAGTATCAACAAAATTTGTTATCGTTAATTAACTTTCAAACTAACTAATTAAACCTTCATACAATTGTAAACTTATTTAATACCGGCGGCTATACAAAAAAGCGTTCAAAAAATTCACAGTATAGAAATAAAAATGTTGACAATATTATAACGGTTCAACTGAGCAACATGAGTGATTCTGACATGACAATATCTGATGATTGTAAGTACTAAAAGTGCGGTATGAGAAAATATCTGCCCTGATTAACATGCCAGTTGATATAGGCTTATTAAGATGTAATGTGTTGATATAACTTGAGGGAAGGACTAATGGAACAGAAATCATCAAATTTAAGGTCAATTGAATTGTAGATAATTTTAAAAACAAGAATCCTCGTATTTAATCCATCGAACTTCCAAAGTATCTAAATAGAAGAAGCTGAGACGATGCTTATAACTATCATATTTAATATTAAGTTTCCTGCATACTAATCTTGTAAATATGGCCTGAACAGATTCGATTTTTTTTTTATATCACTAACTTGATATGGCATCCATGCACTAAAGTTGTATTCAAGAATTGGACATACATACAACGTTAAAAGGTTGGTAAAAAAGTATGGATCCTGAAAATTAAAGGTCTTTATAATAAGGAAGACAAGGTTGATTGATTTTCCAAAGATTTTGGAAACATAATTGTGCCATTTAAAGCCAGATGATAGAGTGATGCCAAGGTCTAAGATCTAACATATTCGTTGAATAATAAATCCATTGATGGAGTATTGGTTCAAGGTGTTTGCAGCTGGTTTACGGGAAAAAGTTATAAGTTCAGACTTTGTGGACTGGATTCTGAGCTGCCAATTCGTAGACCACTTTTCTACAGTGTGTAGTGTAGTTTGAAGTTTTGAAAGATTACAAGATAATAGCTTGATGCAATCTGCATACACAAACACACTGACATCATGTACTGCTACTGGTCTTCTTATGAGGTCTTCAATTAAAAGTAAAAAGAAAAGGGGAACCAGAACGGAACCCTGAGGAACACCGCTCGTGACTTTACTAGGAGTAGATAAAGATCTTTCATCAGGAGTTTGTTGGATTCTACCTGATAGGTAATCTTCAATCCACTTAAAGATAAAGCTGTTGATTTTTAATTTTTGTGATGCAGTAATGAGCTTGATGCGTGGGACAGAATCAAACGCTTTAGCAAAATCGAGATATATGATGTCACAGGGAGTATTACTTTCATAGTGGGATGTAAGCTCATTAAGAAAAGTGAGATGTTGAGTCAGGGAAGATCTCTGTTTCACAAAGCTATGCTTGGCATCAGGTATTAGATGGTGCTCCATCAAATGACTAATCATATGATTCTGAATGATATGTTCTTGAGTTCTGCAGATAACTGAATTCTGGGAAACTGGTCTGCAGTGTTTCTGGGACCTTTTTTATGAATAGGAGTAATATTAGCTTTCTTCTGAATTTCTTGAACTCTTTCTCACCTCAGAGTAATGTTAAATAGTGGCGATAAATTAATTAATATTTAAATTTAGTTTTAAAAACGTTTTTAAACATAATTATTATTATTACCTTTGCTAACGTTTATCTTATAAAGTAGGATAAGATAATAAAGATGATAAAGTTAATGATAAGAAACAGAAGCTGTAAAGAGTTTGAGTTAGCAATTTAAATTACTTCTAATTTTAAAAAGATGAAATCTGCAAATCATTCATTTTTTAAAGATTTAAATCGATATTCTTATTTCTAGTAAAACTTAATTATGCTTCTTATTAATTTCCTAATGATCAAAAAATGAGAATCAAAAATAGAGTAAGATGGTATTTTTTAGCAAGACTTTTTTAATTTTAGCTTTACCTTAGAGATCTCTGTCTATGATTTGCATCATTTTATAAATTAAGGCAGATTTTATTTTCTATGATACAACATTTTATATAGAAAATTGATCAGTTTTAGCTTAGATGTCTTTAAGAAATAAAAATTTAAGTAAGAAATATCCAGATGTATAAAGAAGCAAAATCAGGAACAAGCATTCAGTTCTTTGATATTTTGATTCTTTTAAGTAAATAAAATATCATTAGATGAACCAGTTAATCAAGACACGGGATTGTTGAAGATACACACATTGAAAGATTTAGAGTTCATTACACAGGTTTTAGCTTAGAATTTCATAACTGAAGAGTTGTTTGTAGATAAAAACTTTAATTTGTCTTATTTAGAGAAATTTGGTTGCAAAAAAGTTTATCGATGCTCGGTGACACTAATATCTTCGAACGCTATTTCACAATCTTTTTTAATTACTCTTATAATTAATACTCTTATAATTATAATACTTTATAATTGGTTTAATTAAATGCTTTATACTGCAGTCAGCTTCTTCAACTTCTTCACTTATTTTCTCATTTTGTATTTTTATAAATAACTTACATTAAATTATATCTATGCAGTGTTTTTATGTTTCCTATGATTCAGTTTAGATTTTAGTGATTTAGAAATTATTATTATTTTAGGTAGCCTCTAAGTTTACATTTACATTTACATTTTGAATACCTAAATTCTAGATTTGTTATGTCATTAAAAGTTGGCATTTTTAAAAATTTTAAAATAAGAGAATACCGAATTCTTTCAATTCAAAATAACTTTTTCTTGTTTTGAAGTTCGATTTCAATATAATACATCTAATACAAAAACTTAAATAACATTAATACGAACAATTTTAATTCAAATTTAAGGAAAAAAGTAGTGTAAATACAACCGAAATTTGTGACTAGTAGCCAAGCTCATATCAAGTGATATAAGGTTAGATAAGCTTTCGTTCATTAATAGTATCTTACAAAGCCTTTTTTAAAGAGCAAGAAGTAATCATAAGGTTGCGTTTTTATATCAAAATAATTAGCTGGTGACAGATACATTTTGATTGGTGCAGCTTACTGAAAGGCGTTGATAAATTTAAGAGTTCAACGGTTATATTCCTGATTTAGTACAAATTTTCATCGTTTAAATTTGAAGAAAATTTTCTAATGACTATTTACTTTCTCTGCGATGATTCATTAGTAATTAATTGTATAAAAACAAAGTCTACTGCATTTAAAAGCCATTCGTATTTGCAATAGTGAATCTTAGTACAAAATCAAAAATGGGAGGTTTTAAATCTTTATTTATAATTTAATTCTATGTAAGCTTCGACCATACTTCAAAACTATAACTAGGGCTAAGACATTTTTCTGCTATCCTATCAATAATATATAAGTTGTTGTACAAAGAAGTATCTATGATTGTGCTTGTCTTGAAGTCTGATAATAATATTTCTATAGGAAATTAGCTGGTTTGAATGCTAAAGAAAATAAAAAAAGTATGAACCACTCTGTACCTTGAGTTTTACAATTCTTGGCTGACGAATAAATCTTACCATTAACAATAAGGCGGTTACATCGAAAGCTACAAATTTCCACAGTTAGTAATGTGTGTCTTCTGAGTAGATATAACTTGATAGAATGACTAGTGGAAAAGAAATCATCAAACTGAAAGTCAGTTAAATTGTGGATAATTTTAAAGCTAAGAATTAAGTCGTAATTAATCCGTCGAATTTCCAAAGTATCTAAATCGAAGAAGCTGAAACAGTGTTTATAACTATCATATTTAATATTAAGTTTCCTGCATACTAATCTTGTAAATATGGCCTGAACAGACTCGATTTTTTTTTTATATCACTAACTTGATATGGCATCCATGCACTAAAGTTGTATTCAAGAATTGGACATACATACAACGTTAAAAGGTTGGTAAAAAAGTATGGATCCTGAAAATTAAAGGTCTTTATAATAAGGAAGACAAGGTTGATTGATTTTCCAAAGATTTTGGAAACATAATTGTGCCATTTAAAGCCAGATGATAGAGTGATGCCAAGGTCTAAGATCTAACATATTCGTTGAATAATAAATCCATTGATGGAGTATTGGTTCAAGGTGTTTGCAGCTGGTTTACGGGAAAAAGTTATAAGTTCAGACTTTGTGGACTGGATTCTGAGCTGCCAATTCGTAGACCACTTTTCTACAGTGTGTAGTGTAGTTGGAAGTTTTGAAAGATTACAAGATAATAGCTTGATGCAATCTGCATACACAAACACACTGACATCATGTACTGCTACTGGTCTTCTTATGAGGTCTTCAATTAAAAGTAAAAAGAAAAGGGGAACCAGAACGGAACCCTGAGGAACACCGCTCGTGACTTTACTAGGAGTAGATAAAAATCTTTCATCAGGAGTTTGTTGGATTCTACCTGATAGGTAATCTTCAATCCACTTAAAGATAAAGCTGTTGATTTTTAATTTTTGTGATGCAGTAATGAGCTTGATGCGTGGGACAGAATCAAACGCTTTAGCAAAATCGAGATATATGATGTCACAGGGAGTATTACTTTTATAGTGGGATGTAAGCTCATTAAGAAAAGTGAGATGTTGAGTCAGGGAAGATCTCTGTTTCACAAAGCTATGCTGTGCATCAGGTATTAGATGGTGCTCCATCAAATGACTAATCATATGATTCTGAATGATATGTTCTTGAGTTCTGCAGATAACTGAATTCTGGAAAACTGGTCTGCAGTATTTCCGGGACCTTTTTTATGAATAGGAGTGATATTAGCTTTCTTCTGAATTTCTTGAACTCTTCCTCACCTCAGAGTGATGTTAAATAGTGGCGATAAATTAATTAATATTTAAATTTAGTTATAAAAACTTTTTTAAACATAATTATTATTATTACCTTTGTTAACGTTTATCTTATAAAGTACAATACACAAACATATAAGAGGAAAACCAATAATAATAATGTTGTAAATAGGTAAATTATGCATTAATTAAAAGGTAATAAATCTAATTAAAACTTAAAGATAGTTCCGCTAGTTGGAGTTACGTACGTCTGCTGTCCTATAATGAACATTTACCAAAATAAGAAACTACTCAAAAACATCTTCAATTCTTTTAAATCTTCATTAAACATTTTTTAACTGCTGTTAACTGCTGCATTTTTTATCTTTATTAGTTAAAACTTGTAATTTGATTTGGCTTTGGCTTTGGGAGAAATATGTTAAGTTACATAACAGATCAGAAAAAATTACAACGAAGGAAACAGAAATAAATCATTCAATTACCGTTTGGTAGCACAATGTACTATCAAAATTTCATGGATAAATTTTATCTCCTATCTTGTACAAAATATAATATAAGATAATTTGAATTAATCGAAATTTATGTAAAATATTAATAAGTATATATAAAGTATCAAAATTTATCAAATAATTATCTGACTTTTTTTGAAGTTTGATTTTATGCTTTTTTATAATTTGCTCATAAATACGACGACAACCTACAAATATTACATAAGATTTAATAACACGTCATCACCAGCAAGTATTCTGCCATGAACTGCATTAAGAAAACAAGTTTTAAAATGTTGACCACCAAACACAATAACTAGTTACAAAACAGGTTTTTGAAGATACCACCTTTGTTTTATTGGTCGTGAGGCTTAACCCCAAAACCTTCGATCATCTGAATATCTTTTAAACAAGTTTTCTCGTTCTTTACTTGATTTGCTCAAACTTTATATTAGTAATTGCATCACAGTGGTAAAAGAGACCTATTTCTGAGACCACCTTTAAAATTTGATAATGATTCGTTTATACAAAGTAAATTTAAATCTTAACTATCATTATACTCTTTTACAGTTTTGACCAACTATTTTTTGAACCTTTTCAATAACATGAATCAGCTTAAAATAAACGCTATTTTATTTACTAATATGTTAAAAACGTTAGTTTGTAAAATGAATTTTTCATCATCAAAAGTTGTCTTTCAAATATTTTCAAATTCGAGATTTAAGCTAGAACTTTGTTCTCTTTGTCAAAACTTAACTTACTACGTTTTCTAAGTACTTTTTATAATATATGGTTATGTATGAAGGCTTAAGATTTTAATAAAGTTACTTTTTGTAACAAAAATTTTATACAGAAATAAAATTTTTAATCAGCTTGTGTTATTGTTCAACTTTCATAAATACCTGAAATACCTTTGTTAGGTTTATGTATAGCTCTGTTGTGAAAATCTAATTCGTATGAAAAGACTTTCTTCTAGCAAGATAGATCACAGTAAAAGCCTTTAGGTCTTGTATGTCATACTTTCTTCATACTGTTTTTATTCAGAATATATGTTTTGTAAAAGCCAAAGAATATTTCTATCAAGCAATTTTTTGCTTAAACTATTTTTCTAAAGATATTGATGATGTTTAAAATATTTTTTTGATAGAAAATTTAATATATTCAGCTTAAGTCGGTTTTAGAAAATGTATTTGTAATTTTGCTTAGGACTTTTATTTTCTAACCAGTGCTATCAAGCACTACTACCAAAACAATAAACTTGAATCGAAGATTTAAAATAGTTTTTATTCCAAAGTATTCAATCTAAATAAAGTATCTATAAGAAATGATCTTTAAAAATGTTATTTTTGAAAGTTTGATAAATTTATGGTTGATCAACAAAAGTATAAGTAGAGAAAGCTTATGAAAGCATCTAAGATCTTTAAAAAGAATTTTGTAAACTTTGTCTGTTTGTAATCAATATAATAAAGTCATTGTTTTATATATGGTACTAAAACCTGAATCTTGAAACTTAAACTTTTAGCCCTTACTCGATTTGTTCTAATAAAAATGTCAGATTATTAATGACGACTTTTGTATACTTTTTTCATTTTTTAGTTACTGAAAGTTGTTTTAAAAACCAGTTTTTATTACGAGCTGTTACGTAAGAATTTTAACTTTTTTTTTTATTTAATTAGTAAATGATGACAACTAAGTTTTACTCGGTAACTCAATAAATAAGGTTCTTACACGAGTTTTTTGATTAAAACTAATTTATCAGTTTTTGATTAAAATTAACATATATAAAATCTATTGACATATTATTAAAATTAAATAAAAATTACTCTGAATAAAAACAATTTGAGATTAATTTCAATGATCAACTTTAATTGTTTTTTATCGTTTACTTATCAAGCAGATTTAAACAAGTAAAAGTATGAAGTGTTATTGGGTCTTTATTTTACTTGCAATCAAGTCAACCTCTAGCTTAATTTGTCCTGAAGATGGACTTCTAAATGATCAAACTGACTTTTGTAATGTTTTTCATGACAATGAGTTTGTTCTTGTTGAGTATAATTGCTCTCAAATATGCTGTGGTAAGTTACAACTAATAGAAGTGTTTTGGTATTGAGCGAAACAGAATATCTCAAAAAATGTTCTAGCTGATTTACTAACAAAGTAAACTTAATATGTTGATAAGTATTAATTAGTTAATTTTGTTACATTCTTTTAAATTTCAAATAAACTCTAGAAGTTTAAAAAACTATCAAAAACTTTTTATGATACTGCTAAGTAGAAAAAGTTTTTAAGTTATCGAATATGTACAAGTTCTATGAAGGATTTTGTAAACTTTGTCCACCGGGAATTGCTTTACAAATTGTTTACTACTTTAGTGTAATGGCCTTCTTTGTTTCTTAGGTTCAATAAATGAAAAAAGAATAAACAAGACTGAAAAAATCAAAATACAAAATTTTTAGAGTTAATTTATATCAGTATTTTACAGAAATGATTAAAACAACCAACTAATTCTTCATAAAATTGAAAACTTTTTGAAAACCAAAATCAAAACTTTTTAAATAGTAATTTGGCCAAATTAGTCTCAAGCTAATTTATAAATCTTTATTGATTTATAATCTAATCGAAGCAGCTAAACATTTTTTAAGGTGGGAAACTAAGCACTAGAAGCACTAAAACAGAGTGTTGTGGTAATGAAGATAATGGAAAGTTGTATGACGAAGAACTAGAAGTCTGCTGTTATTGGTGGTTTACAGATCAATATGCAATACATGAAAAACAAAACAAAGTGAGAAACTTTCAGTAAATCTGTTGGTGTCAGAAAGAATTTCTAATAAAAATTATGATGAACCACTAAAATTATTTACAATAAACTTAAAAGTAAGAAACTTTTCAAAAAATGAAATTAGAAAGAAAACTCAGTTGTAATTCCAGTTTTTCAAGAAATGTAAAAATAAGCCATCAAAAAAGTTTGATGAAAAGTTTCTTTTAACAAATAAATTACATATTGTTACATCAGGAAGAACAGTGTTGTGGTATCTCTCTTTTTTTGCCTGAATACTATTCCAATGGGTCTAATTGCTGCTATGGGTGGAAAACTCTTCCTACAATTTTTCAATCAAGAAGTGAAATGTGTTGTGAAGGTGTTGTCTCTTTTGTAGGTAAATGAGTTACCTGCAACTTTTTAAAAGTTTGATTTCAAACGGAATGTAACAGAGTCTTTTCAAGGTGATACATCTTTTGGTCAGTGTTGTGGTACAGAAGGTTATGATAAAAGAGTTTCTTCATGCCCCTGTTCTAAAGCTCCCGTTGCTAAAGGAATTGTAGATAAAGACGCCAAGTGCTGCCGTAGTTATGATAGTTTTATCATCAATACATATCATACAGAACTTCAAGGTTGTTGTAATGGAGTTGTTTTCAATTTACAGAGTCAATTTTGCTGTAATGATGTTGTTGGTGATTCAAAATTCGAGGTTTTTTGTAGTCCTGCTGTAAAAAGACTTCTCAACAATCTATCCTCATAGATTTGTTGTGAAGGCAAGCTCATGCTAAGAAATCCCGAACAGAAAGGAGCCAGTCTAGGATGCTGTAATCTTCTAAACGGATCTCTTGCTCAGTTTAACGCTGAAGAAGAAGTTTGTTGTGTGGGTGAAGTCACAAAGCTGCCTGCTGCGGTAAGTTCAAACAAGTTTAATGTTTCTTCAGGAAATTGATTAAAGGAAATGATGATGTCTTAAGCTGCTAAAACACGAAAAGTTAGAACATTGTATGACTTATATTCTGCTTACAACATTGATGAGAATTATGAAATCAGAAGCAACCCGAATTGTTTTCAACACGCTTATTTAATTGAACATTTTGGAAAACTCTTAAATTACTCTATTTCTCTCAGTAGACTAAAGGACTTTGTTGTGGAGACTCTTTATCACTTGTAGATGTTAAAGGTTCGTTTTCATGTTGTGTTGGTGGCAACAGCTCCTCAATAGTTTATGACTTAACTACATCAGTGTGCTGTGGTGGTGTTGTCGGGGTGATTATACTTTAACATTGGTTAACTATGAAAGGATACAAAACTTATTTGCATAAATTATGGAGTAAATAATTGAAATAAGTTATAATTGAAACCAAATTTTTGTTTTATCAAACTTTCAGGTTGGAGATAGCTGCTGTGGAACAGTACCATTTTTATCTGAAGGAAACGTCTGTTGTAATGGAGAAATAGGGGTAAATACAGTTAAAACCATTTTATAAAAAAAGATGTATCTATAAGGGGATTGAAATTATTATAGAAGGTTTACATTGCCTTACTCTCTACTATTATCTAAGATTTTATATTTTCATGATATATGATTGATATAAAATACAAGTTTTATAATTTAAGTAACAAAATTAGCTACTGACGTATTTCTTGACTTCACTCGTTGTGATTAACTGATTTCTAAGCTTAACTAAAGTTGATAAAAATAAATTTAAGATAAAAAACTAAATTAATAATCATATAAAAATTTCATTTAATCTTTATACATTCAAAGTCGTGTTTAGTCAGTTTTGTAAATACTGAACTTTTTTGTGTTTACACGATGTAACATACTGGTTGTAGGTGGGAGACGCTTGCTGTGGTGGAAAACCATATTCTTCAAGCTATGTTCTGTGTTGTGATGGTAATCTAGGAGTAAGTTTTCTTACTTTTATCAATTTTGTGAAGCAAAATCTGAAGTTGATTTTACGTTTTTTTTATTAACTTTAATTTAAAGTATATTTTCATTCTCAGACAATTGTTAAATGCAATTATTTACAATAAGATGCTTTACGCAAACTTATATGATCGATTATTTAACAACTGCTATACAGGAAAATCAAAAAATCTTTTTTTATCACAAAGCCGAACTCGTTTAGCAACGTGATAGAACTTTGATGAATAATGCCAACAGTGCTCAATTATAGTTCACATAAAATTAAACTTAAAAGATATATTAGGTTTGGCCTTTTTCAATTTTTCAGCTAACAATACATATTCAAGAAAAAGTGTTTGTATAAAAAAACTGTATACTTGGTAATACCGAAGACTCGTTTGCTTATAGCAGCATTTAGCACCTATTAGATAAAGTGGATTGTATTTAGGGGATAAAAATCTTTTACTTTTCCAATTTTCTTGAATCTCTTGTTTAGTAACTTGATTGTATCTTACTAACATATTTGCAAGGGTAATGCTTTCAACTATAAAAAGATAAGCTTATTACAGCAAAAAGTTATTTTAAGATCTTTATGCTAGTTATAAAAATATATAGTTGGTGAAAAAGTACACAAGAATTATTTAAATAAGTTTTAAGTTGAAACTTTGTTAGAAAGATTGTTATTTAATCGAAGTCTTAACCCAATTTTTTCCTGGCACTTTTGTAACTTTTTGAACCTCTCAATAGTTTGGTCTTAGACTAAAAGGTGAGTGAAGCAGAATTTCTATTGCTAAGTATTTCTAATCAAGCAGTTATATAAGATTTTATAAAAAGTACAGTAGCTTTTTCATATTTTTTTTACTTTTTAATTGATACTCTTAAAATTGACAGCTTGAAAAAGTACTTTATTAACGTTTAAATATTAACAGTTTCCTGAAAATAATTTGAAAACTACAAAATTATAGAAGATATAAACTTCATACTAATTAAACTGAATGCTTGCTATTGTAATTTAATCAATTGTAATCTTGATATGCAGTTACGTGTATAATCGACAAAAACTTATCAGATTACTTTTAATAGCAGTAACTAAAAATGAAAAGAAAGTAACTAGTCGCATAGTAAAGAGTTATTTCTAGTTATGTGATAGAGTAGGTCTTATATAATTTGAGGATTTAAAAGTCCTAAATCTAGTTTTTATCAACATTAATAGTTTAAAAAGTTTATATGCAAACAGCAATAGTTTTATAAATCGTGATTTATTTACTTACTAAGGCATTTCTATTTATCAAAGTGTTTTATGTAGACTGGTAGACAATTTTTGAGCATAAGTAAATGTAACTTAAGCAGCTTACAATAGAACGGAAATAGTATTCATTGAATAGATAAATGATTGTATAGCTAACGTCAAACGGATCAAGTTTTTATCAAAATTTTACACAGGAGGAGTATTTTGCACATCCAGCCTGCTGTGCGAGTCAAACGTTTGATTCATTTACTCATACTTGCTGTGGTTCAAAGGTTTACGAAAACCCGATTATACCAACTATTTTTGAAGTATTTTGTTTTTGATATCTTACAAATATTTATAATAGTTTTAATTTGATGCTACCAAAATCAATCTTACCGAGTATTTTTGTTACATTAGGGAATTTTCTATACCAGTCACACAACACGTTGCTGTGGAAACTATTCTGATGCAGCAACTTTATATCCTTACGACTATTTTTATTCACTTTGCTGCAATGGTGTTAAAAATGACATCGGTTAGCTATATTTTTCACTTTACTTTGCAGATAAGTCATGTTTGAATAGTTAAAGATGCAATAGCTACATTTTAGAATCGATTTTTTTATGGAATTGAAAAAGATTTTGAGAATTTTAATACTGACTACAATTCTTTGAACTTTTAGGATTTGAATATATTGAAAAGCATAAATGTTGTGGGTCGAAATCCATGAATATTGAAACAGAGATTTGTTGTGATGACGTTATACTACCAAAAAATCTTCTAAGTGAAAATTCAGATTTATGTGAATGATCAGATGAAAATTAAAGTAGAAAATAATAAGTTGTTATAGCTTAACTTGTATTCATTCTAAGCAGAACTTATTTGTATATTCTTTGCGTAAATGTAACAATATTACGTTTATTTTACAAATGAAAAGAAAAACTGAATAAATACAAAAAGTAAATTTAATAAAAAAGTGTAAATAGAATTTTGTACAAATATTATTTCCGGCTAGCTGATTCAAAGTAAGATGGAAAAATTAGAAAAACAAACAGAAGATTTTCACAACAAAAAAGTTACAAATTGGAAGTAAAACACAGAAAGCAATATGGCTTAAGCAAAAAAAGTATCAAAACAAAATTAAAAAGTAAAAAAGTTGATAAGTAGTTTAAAGCAACTTCCTAAAGATTACATTTTCGATAAATTTCAAGTATTAGAATAGATTAACTTTGAAAGTATTGAAAATTAAGACATGGAATAATATCATAGTTGTAGATGGTCATCAAATAAATGATCAAAAAAAAGATCGAAAAAAAAATAGAGAAAATAATTGTTGCTTGAAAAGAAAGATATTTGCCATGGAAAGATTACTCTTTAAAATGTTGATAAAAAGTGAAAAAATAGCGATCAGTAAAAACAAAATGAATTTGATGGAAAAGAGGAAGGTAAAGAACAAATACTGGTTCTCAGGAACTTCTTTTTACAAACCAAATGATGTATTTAAGTAAGATTTGAAATGATGACGACGTGAGGTTGGAGGCAGTGATTCGGGAAAAATCTCACTTATTTATTACGTAGTAAATGCCAAATAAAAATTTGAAGATAACTAAACAAAAATCAACTGAACATCAAAAGATTGAATCTTATACATCAAGATTTGGAGGAATTTGATCCCCCGCGTTAAGGAGCATGTATTCTGGATTTTCAATCAATGTCTTGGATGTATTTGATGATTTTTTAGACAAGCCATTTAGATTAGATCGTTCTTTTATATCATTTTCACCACTTTTAACTTCGCTCTCCTGATCTTCTTTTGTAGATCTATTTGAAAGAGTTCGTTCATTTCTAGCTTCTTCTCGTCTAGATATAAGAGATTGGGTGTCTTCACCGATGCCACTATCAGCGGTCATATATTCTTCATTATTGTAGCATGTCGGCAGGTTAGTGGATTTTCCAACTGAAAAGGAAGAAGATGAAATTGAGATCAAATCGATCTCTTAATTACCTGGAGGTTTCATACGGCTTCTTTCAATCGTATCTGGCAGCAAATAGTTGGATTCATCATAGTTGAAAGTCTCATCTGGCAGCAAGTTGCTTCTATCTGACTGATCGCTAGTTGAAAAAGGATGTAAGCAACCAACTGAAGATGAAAGTCAGTAAATTGATGGTTGGTTTTAATTTAAAGATGTACTCATTGATGTTGGTCTGTAAGTTGGATCGTCTGTATATCTCTGTGAGTCGTCAGAGTCTTTACGATAAGAATCATCATCACCTTTATAAAAATCTTAGTGAAAAACAGGAAGAAAAAAAAATGATTTGAAAAAAAAGAATATTTTCTTTATGAAAATAATTCATAAATAATTTCGATAATTTCAGAGTTTGAGTTTAGAAACTAATCTAACTAAAAACGGAATAGAAAAAGCATCACAAAACATCTTTATAGCGTAATCAGACCCTAAAGAAAGAAAAGACGCCACATTTAGAAATATTTATGAAAAATAGAATTTTAAATCTGATCAGAACAAAAACTAATAAAAAAGCTTCACAAAGATTTCATAATTTTTACAACATTTAATAACAACTTAAAACTTTAAGCTGCTACATATCGAATTAGTCTAAAACTATGTTGAACATTGTTTAAAGTAATAATAAAATAAATAAACTCCAAATTAAGCTACAAAACCCAGAGCATTAAAAACAAGAAGTAACAAAGCAGCAGGAATCGATTGTTAACGATGACAATAAACTTACTCTGATTAATAAGTTGTTTGTTACTTATTGTTGTATGACCAGAAGTAAAAACGTCATCAACATTGTGGTTAGAAGTAGCAAGATCATTTGATTCACTAATCTTAGCAGATGAAGAAGATGGTAGATGAGCAGATCGAGTATTTCGGGAAAAAAGTCGACCACTTCTTCCATGGTTGTAAGCATCATCTTCAGTTTTCTTGTCTTCTTCAAATTGTTCTATCTGGCTTCCATTGTAGTACAATGAATGATTGATAGCTTCTACGTTGCTATATTGAGGTAGCTGCAAAAGAATAAAAATAAGGTTACAAAAGACTATTTTAAAAAGCAGTTGTGATGTTTACTTGGGTTAACGATGCAGTTCTTGATACTCCAGTATAAGTAGAAACGCTCTGAAATTTAATTAGCTATAAAGAACGTATGCAACAACAAATTAAATAATAACAAACATGATTAAAAATGGATTTGTTACATCAAAACAATAGAAGACGAAGTAATTTTATGTAAAAGCAAATTATTTTTAACAGTTTTACAAGATGAGACATACTAAAGCAAATAATCGAATTAAGTTAAGCTGGTTGCCAAAATGTAGCTCTAACAGCTCTTGAAGATAACCTAGATGTCAATGCTTCGTAAAAATCAATAACTAAAAATCAATTTCTAACTGAGTGAATTCCAAATAAAATATCTTTTTATTGATGATTTTATCGCTGATTGTTTATCAAATATATTAAGCGGTAAAGAATACTTATCTTTAAGTAAAAAAATAAATTCAAAAAAATATTTATTGTTAATATAAACATACAATAAATCTATATTCATGTATTAATTAACCTTCTACATGCTACAGCCAGTTGAAAAATGAGAAAAACATTGTAGCTAAGAGTAGCTAAAAAAAACTGAACAGCCAAGTAATGCTCTAAGTAATGTTATTTAGAAAAGAAATCTTAGAATTATTATAGATCTAAATAATTAACTACTTTTTTAGTTGCCAGAAAAAACTGCCGAAAAACAAATGAATAAACAAAAGATTAAAAGTTGTGATAATAAAGCAAAGTTCACACATAGTTTGGTGTTTATATTAATAGCTTACTATCTGTACAAGCAAAAACCTGATCAGATGCTGGCAGCAATACAAACAAGAGAAGGCAATTACAATCGACAAATTAAAGTCTAATTTATCAAATCGACATAAATTTTTTTAAAAGTTTTTATCTTCAACTTTTCAAAGTTTCAAGAAACTTGCTGATTTTCAAATCATCACTATTGGAAGATTGAATCACGCCAATCAATAGAAATAATAAATAAACATTGGAATTGTGATTGACATGTTTACATATCACCTTAACTGTTGCCAGTTACGATATGATTACTTTTAAAGCTTACACAAAATAGAAAATAATCATCTTACTTCGTTTTGAATATTTGAACAAAGTAGATATTGGTCAGGTTCATCTGCAATCAATCCAGAGCATCCGGCAATCTGTTCATCTTTCAACAGCTCCCTGAAAAATTCAGTCTCATCCATAGTAGGACTCATAGGGATCGGCGATGAAGATATAAGATCGTCTGTCTGAAGAAAGAGATTATTTGAGATGATAAATTAGCTTTTAACTGCTTCAAAGATTCTTGTTTCAAATCAAATACAGCCAGAAGGTAAAAATTGATTTTTCTTTTATCTTTTGTTGACATGTGCGCGTGGACTTAAAAAATAAAAAACAAAATCTGTAGCTAACATATGTAATAAAATCAATTATGCTCAAATTCAATTGAAGATTAGCGGCAGCAAACATTAGATTAACAACTTAAAACACTCGTTGCTAGCTTAATAGACTTTCTTTGCTTCTTATAATTTGTTGTAATTTTTCAAGTTTAAAAAACAAACTTGTTTTATTTTTCTTCCTTTCAACAAATTACTGCTTTTAAAAGTGAATTTGTTAAAAAAAACTCAAAATTTGATTTAAATTAAAGAAGAATTATTTTTTATTCTCCTCAAATATCGATGAAATCGATTTCTTTGAAGTTTTTTTTCAAAAATATAAATGAAAATATCATTAAACTTCAGAAATCCACATTCGCGGCTTATTCATTAAATATTAAAATCATAAACTTTTATTTTTGACTGTTTTCAAAACTTTATTAGAATAAATTACCACCTTCAATGGCTGCAAAACAACTCCATAAACATCTTAGTATAAAAGTATTTTTATGAATTCAAAGTTGAAATTTGAAAGAATGAAATAAATATTAAGAAAACAGAGAAATGAAAACACACTTCTTCAGCAGTTTGGTTAACTTACTACAAGAGAATAATTTGAAAAGAGTTTGAAAGTTCTTTTGAACGCTATTCTCGGCAAATTACAAATTTGTGAATAAATAATTGCTACAAGTAGTGAAAGTTGTGATTATTAAAGAATCAATAATATTTCAATTTAGTAGTTGCCTACATTAGAAAGTAAAAAAAATTATTGTAAATTCTAGTTTAAGTTTACTAAAATAAAAGTTTTCTAGAAAATAACTAAATACACGAAAGATGAACTCGATGATTAACAAAATTTTAGTTGAAATATCACAAACTGCTTATTTAAAAGCTTACAAATGTCAATGTAAGTGAAGTATTAAAAAGGATTTTGTTAGAAAGTCTAATGAAATTAGTCTGCATATGCTACTAAATTATTCAATTAGTTTAATAGACAATCTTATTTTACTTTTGCCTAAAGAAAATTTTCACATAAAATCTAAATAAAGAGGAATGTGAAGACAAAAGTTGAAAGTATTTTAAATAACTTTACTGATAAAAGAAACAGAAAAAGAAAAAATTTGAGCAATTTTACAAACAGAAACCAATTTAATCTCATATCAAACATTTGTTGTAAAAACTTGTAACAAAATCTGCTGATTTCTCAAATTCAAAAAGGTAAAAGTATAAAAACTAAAAACATGAAAAGTTGCCTGTACCAACCTTTAAGACCAGGTATCTGGAAGGGTCTTGAACCATCTTTTCAAACTCTTTTACCAGTTCTGAAAACGTAGGTCTACATAACCGATCAACCATCCAACCTAATTAGAAGTGATGTATTTAATTGTAACAACGAAGACAAATAGAACTTACACTTAATCATCAACATGTAAATGTCGATGGTGGCACAGGTTGGCTGTTGAAGTCGATCACCCCTTTCAAGCACAAGCAACATATCAGCAGCTTTCATACCCTATTCAATAAATATTTCAATGAATCCTCTACAAATTAGATGAGCAGCTAGATGAAGGTATCTTTTAGTAAGAAAAAGTAGAATTTATATCTTGAAAAAGATAAATTGATGGGCAACTGATGATCACGTTTGGCAAGCTGATAACGGAAGTTTGAAACGTATTTGATTTTCTCACGTTTAACTTCGATTATTTTTACATTACAGCTTGTTCAAGAAAGTTTTAAAAAAATGAAAAAGCAGAAATCTTTCAAAAGAATGGAAAGTGGAAATTACTTACATCATAAGGACGTGAACCGAATGTGAAGATCTCCCAACAAGTGACACCAAAAGCCCAAACATCGGAAAGATGTGAGAATGTTCTTTCAGTGATACATTCAATAGCAAGCCATTTGATGGGTAACTGAAATAATTATTTAAATTTACAATGATGTATGTTTTGCTATTTAAACGAGATATTCAATTAACTAAATTTTAATTATCATTAATTTTAGGAGAAAAGTAAAATAAATAAAATTATTAAAAAGGTAGCAAAAAAGGAAGTGCTGTATACATTATGTTACATCAGCAAGTTTAGTAAACATCAAATTATGAATCAGCTTAACATGTTGAAATATGCTACTAAAAAAGCAGAATAAAATTTCAAAACTTTTGTTTCGTGAAAGTTAATTAAAAGTCATTAAAAGACAGAAAGTACATGTGATTTTGAAAATACTCTATCAAATAATCGATATGAAACTTGTTGAATAAACTTGCGATTAGTTAAAGAGTTGTAAAGATATCTGACCATAAGAATTCTGTGAATATGTCTTCTCAGTTTGAAGTTATTAGAAAACTTGTTTTCAGCAAGTAAGTAGAAGGAGCTAATATTTCTAAACAAACTCTCTAACATGTGAACATATAACTAATTGATTTTAGTTTATCAAAAGGTGCAACATAGATAAAAGCGGAAACGGCGACCTCTTATGTATGTAGGAGGCTTAGATGAAAATATATTTCCTTACAAAAAAAAAACTTCATTAAATATTCAGCAGTTTGAAAAAAGAAGTTAAAATGAAAATAGAAAAATATTTAGTGTTGATAGTTTTAAAATAATTCTTACTTTTCCTCCTTCAGCATAATAGATATCTTCTTTAACGTCTAACATACGAGCTAATCCAAAATCTGTTATCTTCACATGATTAGGAGTCTTGATGAGGACATTTCGAGCCGCTAAATCTCTGTGAACAAGATGCTTTTCTTCCTCTAAATATTTCATTCCCTGAAATTATAATTAGAAATCAACAAGTTTATATTTATTAAAAGTTGAAAAGCACTGAAAGATGTTGTGACAGTTGAAACGCAACCTTCGAAAGTGTTTTCTTCCATCAGTTGTTCTTATAACAACACAATTTCTTCAGTTTATGGATTTTAAACTTTTGAAACTTTATCTTAAGTATACAGTGAGCTTTTATGATTTAAATTCTTGTGAATTTTTATCAAGAAAAAAGTAGGGTAAAAAACAAGAGAATGAAAGAAAGCTACCCGAGAAATTTGTAAGCACCAAGTTAGCATCTGACGAGAACTTATTTTTGATTTATATCTCGTGTCTCGGATGTATTCCAATAAACTTCCAAGAGGCATCAATTGTGTAATCAGAGATACTTGGTTCTTCATACAAATACCAAGCAGCCTTGTAAGATAGATGCAATCAACAGATGCCATTATATAAGCCTCCTGAGTAGAAATATGCAAATTTGATGAAGTGAGTGAGAGAACTTAAATCTGACAAATCAGTTTTTTTCGTAGAAATATCAATCATTGAATATTTAGCTTAAAAACAGAATTTTAATTGATGGATTAAGTAATCATTCAGGTGGTAGATGAATTTCAAACATTTTGACAGAAACTTTTTAATTCTAATTCTAATTCTTCTTTTTACTTTTGAACAAATAAACGTCAATTATAATTCAAAAACTTCATTTAAAAGTAAAAGAATAAAACTTTTAGCGATTTCAAAATGCTTTAATGACAATTGAAACGAAAGCGTGGTTCAAAGGTCACAACAGCTTTCAAATTTTCCTACTACCTGCTTAGAATTTCATATTTTCATTGAATTATTTAAACTGAAACTATCCGGTTACAAAAACATTTTCGATAAAAATTTGTTCAGTTGAAAAAAAAACTATTCGATTTCGTTTTTCTCTAATTTGGAGAAGTAATTGATAAAGAAGTTTTGAAAACATTCCACTAAAGTAATATTTACAAAATAAGAAATTGATTTAAGATTAGAATAATCTCGTTTTGAGCTTACCTCCATTACTTGATTATTTGCATCATGAAGCATTTCTTCAGATGTTTTTAAAGTTTTTACAGCAACAGGAATTTGAATTTTTTCTCCCTATCAAGCATAAGTGAAAAACTTAATTATTTTAATCTAAAACCATGAGATGAAAATCAGCTTGCTTACTTGTATACTACATGGAGTCCAAACACCCTTCCATACCTCACCAAATGCACCACTACCTAACATTCGACCTATCTGGATTTCAGCTTCGGTCACAATCCTCAACTGAGCAAAATTAGGTTTAGTGCCGGGACTGGTAAGGGTTGGGAGTTCGATTGCATCATCATCTGGGTTCTGTGAAAGAGAAAAACAATCAATAAAATCAAAGACATGAAATAAAAAGGGAAAAAATCAATAAAAATCAAGTAGGTTTAAAATAGATGAGAGGATGCTGAAACGGCAGATGAAGCTAAAGATCAAATTTGCATACGAGGGAGATTTAAAAGTTGCTTCCCTATTTAGTAATTGGATCGATTACAAAATATAATTAGATTAAAAACTTCGATTTTTTTACAAGATTTTCGAAATTTTCTCAAAGATATAACAAATTTGTAAGAATACTTACAGCACTATTTGTTCCTGGAAATATGTCTTGTATCTTTTGAATTGTTCTTCGAGATCTCCGTGAAAAGTAACAATAAATAATGATAACAATTCCAATAATAGCAACAAAAAGTGCAATCACAGTTGCGATAATAACAGTTTTGCTGCAAATATTATCAAACATCATTTACATATCTCTAATTGAAATTTCAGCAAATATTTAGTTTAACAAAAAAAACAAAATAAATTCTATCAGATGTAGCTAAATACAAAAAGCTTATTTCAAATAAGCCCAACAGAACAACCAACTAAATTGTTCACTTACTTTTTATCTATACATTTATGTTTGGAATCTTTGTAAATGATGCATCCATACGGACAGTTAGTATGAAGGTCGTGACAAGGCTTGCATGCAGAGCCAGTGTACTGATAAAAACATATTTCGATGTGAAAATAATCATTTCTCAGCAAGAATATTCTAAATTAAAACTGTTTCGAAGAAATCATAGAATTCAGTGAAATGATTAAACTTAGAGATAATGTGAAATAGGTTTATGAAGATATGTTCTATATTTTGAAATAACATTTGAAAAGCTCAGGTTTAAACAAGTTTGTTTCAAAATGTTTGTGTTAAAAATAAACATTTCAGTTTCATAAAATTCATAAAATTAAAAGAAACAAGTGAGTGTGTGATAATGTCATCAAAAGTTCAAATGAATTTTTGTTGTTAGTTTATTTCATGTATTTAGCAGAAAATATTATTTTAATGTCGTCAACAAAACCAAATTTATCATAAAGTTTAAAATGAAATAATCACGAAAAGTTTCGTTTAAAAAAATCAGATTAACTTACAGTGTTGGTTGAAGTAGTAGTATCAAAGTGATGATGACAATGTCTACATCCAACCTCACTGAACTCGTCAGCACCTCCATCACAACTAAACATATCAAAGTAAAAAGTCAAGCTGTTAACAATAAAATCACTCACATTGAAGTTTCAGTTGTCGAAAAACTAAGACATGACTTGCTGCATGGGATGCATACAGAATCTTCCTTAGGACCTTTAATTTGCTTGAAGTAGCTGGTGGGACATTTAGATACACATTGGTTTGAATCAATCAGAAAATGTTTGCATCTTTTTGAAAGCAGTCTGTCAAATGCATTGTGGGTAAATTAAATATTTCAAGTAAATGTAGAAGTGTTAACTTGGTGCAGTTAAAAGCAGTAGGACCAATACATGTCTTATAACACTCCCTGTGGCAGGGAAGACATCTTTTTTCATCTTCTTTCGTCTCATCCACATAAACACTATAAAAAAATAATTACTTAACAAAACAATTGGCATTTTTATTTTTCTAAACCCGACAAAAAACGAACGATAAGACGTGAATTAAAATAAATTAAAAAAAACAAACAAACGGAATTAGTTGTTACCCTTTAGTGAAATTACAAGTTTCAACACATGTTGTGTTATCAATTCCTGGTATCTTAAAACCTCTAACAATCTTGGGCAAGTTTGTTCGTAAACCGTTTTTGTCGGTATAATCAGTAAACTTTTTACAACGTCTACATTGAAAGGGTTTCCAACCCCAACAACCACTGTCACATTGTTCGTTACAAGGTGCTGGTGATGACAAAATAAATTTGAAGCAAATTATTCGAAAGTTATTACAGGTGTGAAAAAGCAGTGAAATAATATTCATGCTAATCAAAATAAATTGTTAGAAAATCAAAACACCATAAAATAAATCAGATGAAACGTTATATAAGTAGAAAATATTAACAATTGTATGAAATGTCGGAGAAGCAAATGAAATCTTACATAAGCTTGGTTTACAACGGGGTTCGGTCTTAAAACTTTGTTTTGAGTTATTAGTCCATAAGGTGCTCCACTCAGTCGAATGTGCAAAATCTAAGTATACGTTGCATTGTATCCAAACGTTACCTTCAAATACAAGACGATATAGATGCAGATACTACAAGTTGATTGTGAAATTTTCTATTTTATAAGCTTTAGTGAGCAAGTAACCAACGGTTGCAAGATTTAATTTGTTCTTAAACTCCTGCCATCAATAACTTTTGTAAATTCATTCAAGCTTTCATTCAACTTTTTAGCAAGTTGAAAGGAGAAATGATTTGTTGCAAACAGCGTAATTTGTGACTTTTAATAATAAAATACTTTCACCGAAAGGGCATGCCACCAAAACCAGTTTTGACTGTCATTTCCACAAAGTAAAAGTTGAAAATGTTGCTAATAATTTAGCTAAGTAAAAATAAAATGAATAAACTAAAAGTAGGTTTGTTGATTGAAAAAAATAACATCTCCGGTTAACCCTTATCACCCAACCCAAGATAACTTACGACAAAGAGTTTTCGAATTTCCTTCAACTACTATCTGATTATCATTTCGAAATCTTTTTTCATTTACAATTGTCCATTTCATTTTTGGTAGAATACAAAGAAAAGGGTTGTCGACTATAGCGACACCCCCTGTATAAGCATACAGCTTATTTAATCTCGTTACATTTGCTAATTTTTGTGAGAGTAAATTCTAGATTAAGGGCTGATGTTGCAAATTAAGAAAATATTCAAGAAATTAACTTTTAAAAATAAAAGGTTTAGAAAAATTTATCCAATTTGACTTTATCTGTTTATGAATATACTTAAACATGAAGTTAGTTTTATTTTTAATTATTTTTGAAGCAGAGATATCTCTTTTAAAAAATCGACAAGTTTTGAAAACACGTGAGTCGTAAATACAAAACTTTTAATAAATGCTATTTAAATATTTGACATGTTTTCAAGTAGCTTGAAACCTCTGTCAATATTTAAAGAGCTTTACATAAACAAAACACTAGAGATAATTGTTTTAAAGCTTTCTAGCATAAAAACTGACCGATGTGATTAGCAATTATTTCAAGGGTAAATTAGGAAGATATGACCTGTTTTAGGAGCAACTCACCATTTGTCAGTTCCTTGAGAGAATCCAAACATAGGGTTTTTAATTTAGTTTCAGTTGTTCCTAAGGCGATTGTTAAAGCATACTCACCTCGACTCAAATATCTGCCTCCAATTTTTTCCAGGTTTCTGTAAATCAAACAATGTAAAAAAGATAGAAGTCAAAAATCCGTTAATTATTTTCAACAATTCTAATAGAAATTCTCAACTGTAAATATACAAAAAAACAAAATCTGTTTTTAAAATATGATTAGAAAATTAGAAAAAAATATTTTTATTTAATTTGAAGAATGTTCTCCATGAAACCATTCCGAAAAATAACTTTTAAAACATTTTTGAAATTCCAAAAAACTGTTTGGCTTAAAACCGAGTTTTGATACTAACTTCAAGAAGCCAATAATTTCATTCAGTAAAGTAAATGTAAAAAGAAAGATAATTACACTACAAAAAAAGTGATTGTTTACCTGAAGACACAAAAATCAGCTGCATCTTTATCCCATGATTCTATAGCAAGACTCCCAGTAATTTCTCGAACATTCTCAAATACACGCAATTGCTCCATCCTGATAGCAGAGCGAGAACAATGGCTATCGCTGAATAGAAGAATTATAAATGAAAAGCTTTTCGGTAAAAATAGAAGATGTTAAAACAGCAATTTTACAAATTTGAATAAAGTTTTTTTTTTGCAAACTTTAATTAAAGATTCAATTTAGTAGTTACTCTATAAAGCAGGAATTTTTTATTAAGAAAAGCTTCTATTTTCATAAGTTGTATTGTTTAGCTAAAAATAAAAGCAGAAAAAGACATTCTAATAATAAAAATTTGAAGTTGAACAGCACTTCACAAAACAACAGCATAAAATATTTGCTTAAAAAAGTTCAAAATGCTGAAAATTAATTTCTATTAATCATGTGAAGCTAAACAGCACAAGCAAAATTATCATGTTTTCAGCAATAAACGTTTTTATATTATTTGCCTAAAGGTAAGAACAAGTCGACAGAAATTTTCAAAGCAACTTGAAATCTTTTATCAGCAATAGAATAAATATTATGAGCAAACTTTAAAGCCAGCAAACAGTAACTTCGCACTAGAAACTCGTGTTTAACTTAAAATGAGAAAATTAAACAATTTTTCGAATTGTTCTAAAGTGATATTTTAAGATAAGTGAAAATGTCGACTACAATTCGAGATTTCCACTTTTCAATGTAATAAGTTTGATAATCACGTGTCACAAAGCTTTTATTTAATGTTTCATTTTCTTTAATACCAAATTGATTAAAGATTTTTTTTGATGAATTCAATCTCAAAAAAAATTAAAACTTAATATTGTTAGTAACAAACTGTTGGCGAATAACAATTTGTTAAAAGACAAATAACAGATGAATATTAAATAAATAAAAAATAAAATGAAACACAATAAGCAGTAATAAAGTAAAATTTCAGAAAAATAATTTTAACAGTTTGAAAAAATAAAAGTGAACAATCGTAATTGCAAATTCAGCAAATCTTACCTGCAACACAGTGTTCTGCTACATATGGATAGAACATTTAGTTGATTGAAAATGATAAATTAATTAATGTTAGATGCAAATACAAACCAAGTTGTTGTTTTCAGAAAAAAAATTTAAAAACTGTTGATGATTATCTCAACAATTCAATTTGATTTGCGTTGAAATGTTTTAAAGAACTTCAAACTAAAAGCAGTTCAGAAAGTGAATCAACTGCTGTCTGCTTATCTTAATTGAAATAGTCGAAAAAATGATATAAGCAGCAAATGTATGTCTATCAAACTTGTTCTACGACTGAATAATCAGCTTGATTACAAAATAATAACAAAATCTAATTAAAAAATAAATAATAATGATGAGATGATAAGATCAGGTAATTACGTATCTATTGCCAATTAATAAATTGAAAACTTTTCAAAAGCGGCTTCAAGTAGATTTGACAATTATAAAAAAGAAATAAGAACTTACTTAATAAAGGAAAAAGCATTAAACAAGATAGAACCATCTATGATGGTACAAGTGTTGTTAAATAATCCAATATTATCGCCGTCAATATGTGTGGCATTTTGTAATGGTCCAGAACCAGTAAAAAGACCAGAACAAACTGTAGAAAATTTACATAAAAAGTTTGAAAAGTTGTTGAAAATAGTACTTCTGTGACAGCCTTTCGGATCATCGCATGTCTTCTGGATCTCTTCACAATTTTTTCCATCATAAGAATAATAACCATCAGGGCAGAACTCCATACATATCTTGTCGCTGCTTGTTGAGGATGTTCGTTCTGATGAAGAAAATTCAAAATAAAACTTGATTTAAAGGAAATCAAAAGTGATGAGATTGTTTTTAAAGCTTGTTCATAGTACTTTGCAGAATGTTTTGAAAAGTAGGCGACCTTGTAGCGCTCTTAACCAAGCAAAGTTGCTTTATGGTAAAGCTGAATAGTTTGAATTCAAGAGATAACTAAAGTGGCTTTTATAGAAAAATAATTCCACACGTTTGATGAATGGAATTCTATAGAAGAAATTAGTTGGAATAATTTGAAAAAATGCAATTATGTTGAAAGTTGATGACATCAATTTATACATATAAATGGACAAACTGGTTTCAAACAAATCTATGTTAAAAGGAGAAACTTATGAATGGTTTAAATCTTAAAATCGCAAAAAAAACAGGAAGCTCTATATAGCACTGACAATCAGTCAATTAAATCGCTGAATGAATTTAGTAATTTTTTATAATTAAAAGATGCAAGACAAATAGATGTAGAAAAATTAATCAACTGAAAAACTGAATTTTAAATTCTCATTTGTAAGAAATTAGATTTGAAAAGTTTCACAAAGTCGCGTGACAACAATTATTCAAATTTAATCTACAAAATCAATATATTATCAACACCAGCACTATTTAAAAGTACCTCTTGATAACTTGGTCGATTTAACAGGTTTTAACATAAACTTGAAACTAACCTGGACATTCTGGAAGACAATATCGTGCGTACTGATATTCATAAGGTTTGTCATGAATTATTCTTTTTTGGGTATGGGGGTCAAGTTCAAATTTAGCTTGACATCTTGCATGACAAGATCCGTTTATGTTCATTTTCTTGCAAGACTATACAGTAAGAGTTGACAAAAGTAATTATCGAAAAAAAAACAATTTTTATGGTAATATTTGACAAACAAAATATTTACATTACAGGTTTTTCCTGCAGTACACCCTGCAGCACATTCATCACGACAACATATATTATCCGGACCACAGCGTCCTCGGCAATTATCACATCCCATTTTGGTAACTAAATAAAAATGATAACAGCTTTTAACAGTCAGTCACTCTCTATAAAATAATCCCACTAAATATTCATTTAAATTTTCAAATAAACTATTTTCAAATTTATTTTTAAGTATTAAAAGTATGGAACATATTATAAATGAAAACAAAAAATTGGAAAATGATTGATAATCTATGAGACAAGCTGTTTTACCCATTTGGCACATAGTTTTGTTGGTGGAAGAATTAATCTGGTTACTCCAGCAAATTGATCTGTTTACTTTTTTGTGAAAACAACTATCCGAACATTTCGAGCCTTTTGAAAACAACAATAAAATTCACTATTAAATAAAAAACTAAGCAAAAAACAATAACTAATTCCTAACAGGCAAAATTGTTTCATTTAAGCAACAAACTCACAATTTTCTGATTTGAATCCATCATTGATTCGAATCACAGTTTGTATTTTTTTATCTTCAAAAATTTCTTGCTCCCATTCAATACTATCAACAAAACAAAGCTTAGGATTGTTTGAAAAAGTGACATTTCCAAGAGAAATTTCTGAAAAATAGGCAATTAGATTGATAATAAAACAAAAGAGAAACTTAAACAAATAAAACAAAGTTATTGAAAAGCAGAGTATTTAATTGAAAGAATTGTAAGTTGAAATGATACCTATCAAATTAGGTAGCCATATATCTTCAAGATTTTTGTTGTAAGAAACATATAGAGAGTTAGTGCTTTCAATAGAAACATTTTTTTGACAGTCTTCAGCAGCACCAGAACTTTCAAAAAGATTTAAACCACGTATAAGACGCAATGAAGATAAATCTATGTGTTTAGCATGATTTTTCGTGATCAAAACATATCCTTTCACTTCTTGTACGTTCTAAAAATCATCGATGTTTATAAAAATAATAATCTAATATAGATGGAAAGAACTTTTATCAAAATTTTAAACAAATTTTGATACATTTTATTGTATATCACATATCTACAGTTTAATATAAAGCAACTGTTACGTTATCTTTTACTAAAGAAACTCATAAATAGTTTATGATACATCTTAAATTTTCACCTTTGCAAAATCTATTATTTGAAATAATGGATCCCGAAAAGCTGTGATTTCCAAATTTCCATCCACTAAGGTACAGTTCTGATACATTTTTTCTGCTCGTCTATAAGCACCTTTATCATCTGCATTCTCTGAATTCTTATTTGATGTTCCTCCGCATGCTGAAATCATAAATAATAATTATATTAAGCCAAACTTTAGTAATAATGATTTCTTTGTGCAAAGCTTTACTTAAATACATATTTTATAAATATTGTTTAAAAACATTTTTATTAGAAATAAACCTAAATTAAATATAGAAAAATCACCAGATGGTTCAGTATTAATTAAGAATAAAAAGAAATATAAATTATAAACTTACTGCATACACGCTTCATACAACATTTGTTCTCATCTAAATAATCAATCTTTTTATTTGGAGGCTCACATATCAGAAGCTCTGGGCATTTAGCTGGGCAAGTGACTTTTTTTGATAGAGCTGTGATTGAAATAAGGTTTAAAAAACAACTAATTTAAGGTAAAATTAAAAACTGTTTATATAAGTTATATAAACATAAGTATCTAAAGTATTAATAAACAATGAAGACTCAACCATTTAAATGGTATATCTACCTTCTGAATATCCAATGTAAACAACTATTTGGAAAAATATATAGTATTTACTTTTTAGACTCATCATTCTTAACAATAATAATATAACAACTTGACTTGTAAAAAATCTTTGCTAAAACATTTATTGATAGAAATTTTGTTAGATAAATCTCTAAGGTTCTAAAAAAAGAATCAAAAATCAATTCTTTAGAAAAATAGACACTACTATCAGAACAAAGGATTTTGTCATATACATCTTTAAAGCACTCTTTAACATTATCCTTAAAGTTAGTCTAGAAAGTAAGTTTGAGACCACTAGTTTTATCTATTGACTGTAAATTATATATATATATTAAATTTCTTCTCAAAAACAGATAAGTAATAATGATACTATTTAATGTAAAGATAATAACATTTATAATTATTTAAAATATGTGAATTAAAGTTGTATAGCTATATAAAAATTAAATAGAACACTTGCTTTAATTTACTAATCTCTAAAAAATAAGTTTTTTATAATACTTGTTTTTTTAATTAAGTTGCCAAGTTTCTTATTCTAAAAATGAATTCCAATATATATATAATAGATGGAAACCTCATTTTCAAGCAATAAATATCTCAATATAAATATAAATGGTATTAAAAACAGAAATCAATTTTTTTCTATTTCTTATATAAAGTCAGTTTACTAACACTTTCTTAAGATTTTATTGTATAATTTTTTCAGAAGTTTAATAAAATTTTATGTAAAAAAAATTATCAAATGTTTACTTACAAAAAATTTTTGTAAATATTTTATGTAATATATAAGGTACTTCAATATGAACTTTATCAACTTTAACACATGTTATAATAATAATAATAATATACGAGTTGAAATAAGTTTAATCTAGATCAAAGGAATTTATCAAATTCATTTACAATTAATTAAATTACTAAGTTAACTATTTATCAATAAAATATTAATAAGTTTAATAGTATAAATTAATAGCTAAAAAAATATATAGTTATAACTTTGTTTAAGAACATCAAATGTCAAAACAAAAAGTAATTCTTAAAACTTGAGTTGAAAACACACAATAGTAACTACTTTTGAAGAAAATTTACTCAACTGTTACTGAAAGCAGCTTTATTTACAAAGCGTTGTTCAGTGTAGTAATTCAAAGATTTGGCTGCTAAATAATGTACTATTATGGCTAATAGATATAAAATATTTGATGTATTTGTTGGCCTCTGTATTTACAAACAAACTTTCAATAGTTTACCGTGTATAGCTATATTTTCACTGATTTGTTAAATAAGATTTTCTCATTAATCGAGTTTATTCATAGTTTGCTTTTATTAATAAATTATACGATGGAAATACTTATTTAATGCATCATTATAAATACAATAATAACTTTTTTTAAGGGTTGTTAATCAACAATGAGGAAACTAATATTTATTTTTATTACCAAATATTTCTATAATTTGTACAATGATGAAATGTGTCATATATTAATTAATTTAGCTATTGCCTATTGACTTTCATACTTAACTTAAAAATGGTATGATAGCATTGCGCTAAAAGATAATAAGTAAAAAACTATAGCATTACACAGTCTGTCCTTTAAAATTAGATAATGCAACCAATTTTTGTAAATTTAACATTAATTATTAAATATTGTTTTTATTTTTTGAAAAATATATTGGTAGATATAGTGAGAATTTTGCAAAGCAATTGTTTTCAAGAAAAGTGTTTAATTAAAAGCATACATTTACCAATACCCAACATATTTTGCTTTAAAACAAGTGTACACTATTTCTAAATTAAAAATTTTTAGGTTGATCCTTACAATAACAACTTATCATTTTAAAATCATCTCAGTTGCACATTTTATAAGGTAGTTTTAGAAAGTTTGTGTAAAATATTTTCAATCCCGAGTCTGAGCTTTTTTCAGTTAGTTTAAGAAAGACTTTAATTTAGTTTTAGAAGATAATCTGATAGATTTCATATTGACACTAATAAATGGTTATTTAAGCTAGAGTCCACAAGCTCAGCAAGCACAAAGTATGTTTAAGAGATTCCAAGATAACATAATGCTTTTATAAGGACTGTAGATTTAGGCTATTTTTTTACTAATAGCTTTCTAGCAACATATAGATATGTTATAATTTTATGATTTTTATACGTCGATAGTATACCTAGATTCAAAAACATATATCTAGACTTCCTATTTATGCACAAAAATTTATTATTAGAAGCTTACTCAAGCTAAAATAATTTTCATTGCCTTTTGAAGAAAAAACTTTCAATTGTGTTATTGTTTAATATATACTTTCATACGATATAATTGTTTTTATGTTAGTAGATAGTACTTGACCACAAGTTCTTATAGATAAAACTATTATAAAATAATAAATCTAACCATTTGTAAAGTTTAAAAAGTGTTTCATGTTAAGATCAAGTTTCACGTTCAAGCCAAGAGTAAGTAAAGTAGGTTGAGAAGAAAGTTTAATAATCAACAAAAGCTTTTTCAGCAACAAAACAAGCATTGATTCGTAAAATACTTTTTTAGTATATATCTGTTTGGTTATTATCTGTTATAGTTCAACAATACTAAAGAGTAGTGTAATATTTCCAGATTAAAGAAAACAACTTCATCAGAAAGTGATTACGATTCCTATAAAAAGTCATAAATCTTTTATTTTAATAAGCTGCATCTATAAATCCATAAGGTACAATAAATCAAAAAACTTTAAGAAGTATCCCAATAAACTTTGACAACTAATAAAACAAGACCTTTAAACAATTTATTATTTCATAATAGTTGGTGAATACGGTATTTACTTTATCAGCAAGAATAAAAGCATAAAACTAGGAACTGTGTATTGGGAATTATATTTCTTGAATCTCAATGATGTCAGCAATAATGGGATTGCCGAACAATTTTTCTGCTGAGAAAGTCTTTAGACCTAAGATATTTATGAATGTAGAATCTAATGAAGAAATCAAATACTTGATCAATTTATAACTGGAAGTATTGGTAATAGTGGAATTTTTTAGATAAATTACTATTTTAGAAACGTTCTTAATAAAAAAAAATGTTGTTTGTATTAATTAAATCATTTATTTAGACTTACAATGATTATCTGCGCATGGTTTACTGTTTGGATAAATAAGTTTAAATCTACTATAATCTATTAGCTGCAACTAAAGTTTTATGCACCAAAGAGATGTTTTTAAGAAAGTAATTGAAACTTGAACTTACTGTGAAACAGCAAAACAATTTATAGCAATCATAAGTTCCTGAGTAAAAACAATAATATTTTTATGATTATAAAAAAAATTGAATATTTAATTTGTTTTGAATAAATATTTTTGATTTAATAGTAAATAAATGTAATATTCTCAAACTTTGTTTAATTTATAATGAATCAACATTTTATTACAAATATGTTACACGGTTAAGATAAATTTCAATGACAAGAAGTTGAAAGGTAATAAAAAATATAATTGATATTAATTTGAAACTTATTGTAGTTAACATTTAAACAATTTTTCAAATCTTGGTATATTTTTTCAAACTATTAAGTAGATAATAACAACAGTTCTATAGACATTCAACTTTTTTTTTATTTATATTTCAAACATATAAATTCGAATTATGTTCAAATATATCATGATAGAAGTTAAAAGTGAAATCATTTTATTTTTGAGAAATTCACTTGAGTGACAATTTTACAAATAAAAGTTTTTTATTTATGATTAGAATTGTTTATACAAATAAAGTTTTCTCAACCCTAAAATGAATCACATTCCGAAAATTTGTGAGGATATAAACATATGACGTGCTTGAAAACTTTTTCTTGAAAACTGTTATTCTATTTTGTTAGAATAGTTATATCTTATTACTATTATTGTTATTACAATTTCCTTTCATTACAGCGGATTGTAAGATCTACAAAACAATCAAGTTTAAATTTCTTAACTAATTTTACTTTTGAGTTATGCTTTGTTTATTTTATTAATAAAGTTTTTATAAACAATTTTAAATCTGATTTGTCTATAAGCAACTATATTCCAAGAAAACTGAAAAAAAAGAAATTCACATTGTTCATTTGATGAAATTATTTTAGAGTTTGATGTTTAATGGGAATACTTAGAATTTCTCAAAAAGCTTAAAGCATATTCTGAGCTAAAACATTTTAGAAAGAAATTTAATCGATTATGTTTTTCAAAGACAGTATTTCAAATAAGTAGCGAATTTTTCAGCTGTGTTTATCAAATTGTAAAGTTTGAAATAAAAAGTTTTGTGCTATAAATCATTTGACAACTAAATCGTTAATACAATTAGCTAAACTGTAACAGTATTTGATTCTAAGAACTTTGATTATAAACTAACAGTGCTTGTATCTTGTATTGAACACAAATACTTGTAAACGGCTTGTTTAGTTGATTTACCACTTGTAAAAACTTTTTCACCAACAGCACGGAGTCATCAACCAAAACTTATTTTACTGACAAATCCTATGCTTGATGGGAAAGGTGCTTGTAAAATGCTTACTTAATGCTGGCATAGTAAAGCATCTAGTATACAAGTACTACTACTACACAAACTGATATTTTAGAAAAATATAAAATTTCTCCGAAAATATTTATAAACATAATATTTTATTTAGTTTTAAAAATTTTACATTTTTGTATTTTCATTTTCTTTTATTCATTGCAGTTATTGTCAAAAAGCCAAGTTGTTGGCAAGTTTAATTGTAAATATTCGATTTACTAACGACTGATGAATTAGTCTGGTAGCGCAATAAACACTGTTGTGAGTAACATTAGTATAAGGCCTTAGAAAAAAAAACTTGATTTGATTTAACACCTTGATTTGTAATAAATTCTCAGCCAACAAAATCAAGCTAAAAAACTTATCTTTTAAACGAGCCATGTTATTTTAATAGTAGTAATATATACGACGCTCAAAACATTTGTTTGAATTTTTGGTTTTTTGTAGATATTGAAAATACAAAAGAAAAGTTATTTGTTTTTACGAAATTAGTTGATAACTTGATATTAGTTGATAAGCTCGATAAGACTCCAATATTTAAATAAATAAGTTACTAGGAAAAACCTTTAGTCAAAACCTTTAATTTGATAATTAGATAAATTTATCTAAAATCGTATTTCAGACAATTAGTGTAATTAGAAAATTAGTTTCAGTAGTATATTGACCAAACCACATTCATGAAAAGGTTTGGCAGATCAACTTTAGAAAATGAATTAATATTTAGGACTCTTTATTTTCTAACTCCATAAGTTTTTCTATATAAAAAATTAATATTTTATTCTGATCAAAGTTGTACTATAATCTTTATCTATAGGACAGGTATTATTTATTCAAAATCAAATTTATAAGAAAACCTTTTCAAAAACTGTTTTTTGGTTTCTAGAGTAAACATAAATTTGTTGAAATTACTGTCTGATAGAAATTTACTGTTTCAAATTAGATGTCGATTTTAAACATTCAAACAAATAATAATAATTTAATTTGAAATTTAAAAGCTATAAAATTAATTTTATAAAGCTCTTAAGCTGATGTAAATGTTAAATAGCTACCCCTATAAAGTTAAATATAGCACAATTTGTAGCAAATCAATTTTATTTAACAAATTTGATTTATAATACGATTTATTATCATTTAGCATTAGTGATGTTTTGATAGAAGCATATGTACAAATTTTAAAGTATTAAACTGGTCAAGTCACAAACTTTTAACGTGATAAATACATCTTCAAATATATTTACAGCACCAAATAAATGCTTTACAATAATCTGAATTATTACTAAAAAAAAGAGTAAATGTCACAGAATAAGGGTTAATAAACATAATAACCATTTAAAAAACTGTTTTTCCAGTTATTAAGTGACAAACAAAAATGTAGTTATAGTGGTTAGTAATAGAACCGTCAAAATCAGTTAAAAGTCTAAAGAAACTCTCTCTTCAGGATTTCCATATACCAGTTTGCCATCAGATGTAAGTCTTGCACTATTTTCAGAATAGAATCGCTGATACCATTTTCGATGTTGCTTAATTAGTTTTTCTTCTTTAACCAATAGTGGTCGTCGTATATATCTCTTATTGGTCCAAACCATGATATCTCGTTCTATCTGTATCAAAAAGACATATTTACTAAAAGAAGTCAACATCAACTTTATTCAGAGTATCTCCTTGGTTCATGATACTACAAATCAAAAATAACTTTTAACGTTTAAGTGACAATAATGAAACCGCTTGTGTTAAAAAGTATTTATTTAACCTGAGTTGCTTCAGTCCAAATAATGAGTCTAGATAAAGGGTTAGGAAAGTATGGTCGAAAAAAGAACTCTTGGTGGACACGTTGACGTAATGGCTTCAACGGTGTAACAGTTTGAATGATACAAAACTCTATTCCCCGTCCTTTAGCTTTAATGTACACTACAGCTGGCCCAATCTATAAAAAGTTACAGCTTTTTTTCTATAAATAAATTAGCCAGAAAGTTTAAAATAAAAATCACCTGAAGTATACGGAAATCAATTGATAAAAACTTAATTTTCTTTCCAAAAATATTGAATAACATTGAATGGCGAATATCGGCATCACCGATATGAGGTTCGCCTTCCTTGGGCCTCCATTCAGTCTACAAATGATAAAATTGTTTGAGACATTAGCAAAGAATAGTAATCTAAATTTAAATCTATTAAAAATTAATCTGAATATTAAACAGTTTTATCAAATAAAGCTGTAATATGTAACTAAATAATTTATTTTTTCAGTAGATTATTATCATTTTATTATATCAACTTTAAAAGATTTAAATAGGTTTGATAGAAGATGGAATACCGTGATATCATGTTGTACAAGACTAGAACATAAAGAAGAGTTTGAAATGTCATTTGTAAGAACTGATGTATGTAAAAATTGTAGATGAGCACAGTCTGCAACATTTTCAGGAATATCCTAAAAAATAAAAGATTGGTAATTCATTACTTTGTAACAATCAATATTGAAAAATATCAAAATTAAGAAGCCAGTTTAAAGTTACTCAGCTTGTGTAACATAATAATTTCAAGATGACCTCAATATGACAATCAACGGTATGATCTGAGTAACCGCTATGTCGAAACTCTCCGATCTCCTTAAATTTTGGAAGTTCATATTCCGGCTTAAGGTGATCAACGTGGTACCATAGATAAACCCAGCCATCTTGCTCACAGCTATGCCAGGTTTCTAGTCTTGCAATCTTTTCATAATCTACAGATTAAGAAAAATGTTACAATTGAAAACAAACAGAAGCTGTAAAACTACTTTCTGAGTCAGAGTAAGGGATTTTCAGCAATTTTCCGCTGTCTCCATCAAACTGCCAGCCATGAAACGGACACTGTATACACTCACCCTTAACTACACCTCCATTTGAAAAATCAGCCCCCAAATGTGGACAATATGCTCCTATGATTCTCACTTTTCTGCTGACTACAGTTCTATAAGCAACTAAATTTTCTCCTGTCAATAAAAAAAGATTAATAAATTTGCTTTTAAACGTCCAATTCTACGTTATATATCAACGCTTTTAAATCATAAGCACATTATTTATTTTGGCATCAGAAGAAAGAGATTTAGAATGACAGCAACGCAGTAAAATAAATCTTTGTTAGCCAATTTTTTCTATATTATAAGACCTTAATAGTTTAAAATTATAAAGTAAAATATACAATTTTATTTAGTTATTAAGAAATTAAAATCGAACAACTACTTTGTTGATAGTTTATCATAACATTAAAATCAATAGTAGTTAACAAATTATAAAAACAAAATTTATATTAAACTTTTTATTTATATAATCTTTGTAAGATTTGTTGTAAAATGTTTTTTTTAATTGTAGTATTCTTAATATAAATAGATTGGTTTTATCTATTTATTCATTCAACGCGTGGCTGCTAATTACAGATTCAATAGCTCTTATAGCTAAAAAGACAAAGTATTATGAGCAAAAATATAATTGAAAGGTCTGGGGAACATACCGGAAAATGCAAAAACACAAAGTCGATTTTTACTTCGAAATGCTAGTAGCTAATATTTTGATCAAAAGAAATCAAAGTCATATTAAAAATCAAATCTAAACTTCAATTAGAAATTTCAATAACAACTTGAAGAAAATACGATTTTTTTCTCAGCTATATAACTTCAAAATGATTTTTTTTCTTACCAAGTATATTTAACTTTTTTACTTGTCCTTTTTTGACGTTTTTAGACTCAATCGCAGCATACCAACCGTTTGGAAAAACTGGGGGAACAGTTCCTATTTTTCTACAAATTTAAAAAAACTGTTTTTAGGGGTTGGAGAATGAAGGTGACGAGATATTTAGAAAAGAATTTAAGTTCAAAAGACGAAAGGTTTATTTATTTCTTTAGTTGTCTGCATTGCATTTGATCTAAATCTAGTTTATGTCTGTTATAAATTGCTCAAATTAAATTCTTGAAATAGCACAAATCTCATATCAAGTAAAACATAAACTCAAAATATAAATAGAGATTTTCAACAAAATATTTGCTCAAAAATCAACAGCAGAGCTTAATATCTCATGAATCATAAAAAAATTATGTCAAAGACCAAAAACTATTGTGGAAAAAGAATAAATATTAAATTATAGAATAAGAGGAAAGTTATTGTCTCATTTAATCAATAATTTATGCTCAAGTGGAAAATATAGGTTAGATAAATTTTTTAATTTGCTGGTCCTTTATATTAAGAACAACAAATTTTGAAAAGCCTCATTTGTGGTTTATATTTGAGTTGAACTTGACATGCTTTAATGGTTTGTTGAAAAAAAGGGCTAGATACGTTTTTATGGTACATAATAAGCCCAAAAGATTTGAAATTCAACAGCTATATTAAAGCGGAACTAAATCTTAAAAAGAACTAAATGCAGTACAACAAATAGTTAGTGTTGGACAAAAGAAAAAGGCCGAAATATAGTCCACTTAATTATGATAAAATTGTCACTAACTTGTATTCTAAGAGATATTCTATTGACTTTTCCTTTGAAAGATTTCCATATCGTATAAATCCGACAGATCCATGAGGCCTGGTGATATTTAAAGGGCAGAAGCATATCTGATACAGGTGATAAATCAGAAACAGAACCACCATCAACAATAAACATGCTAAAACTGTATCCGCTGCCGTGTAATTATCAAAGCCTCTGTAAAATAATTCACAAGTGAGTTTGATTTAAAGCTAAAGTATAAAAAAATATTAGATTTGTGTAAAGTAAAAGTGATAGATAACATATCTTTTTAAAACCAAGTGATAACTGTGACCATTGGCAAAATCTTTTAAAAACGCTAGCTCGTTAAAAACTAAGTTGATATAAATAATTTTGTTTAACAAAATAATTTTAATTTTAACTTGCTTGGTATTCAACTCAAATAATGAATCTAAAGCTGAAGTTGTCTTATTTTTACAAAGATCAACTGCGTAAAGTCCACCATTGCTGAAAGAATTCATTGCCAAACAGATTTTCAATTAGCTCCCAAAGCTAAATAATAAAGTTTAAATTAATTCAATTTCAAATTATTAATGTGTAATAATAAATCTTTCAAACATTTTAAGCGTTTTAACCATAATTATCAAACGACACTGAGTATTAACAAATGTGTTGCTAGAATCAGCTTTCGAAGGATAAAAATACCAAAGACGATAGAATAAGAATAACGAAATTGTTATGGCAAACATAAATAAAAAACAGTCAACAAAATTATCAAACTTTTTTCATTTACACAAGTTTAATTGATTTATTCAAAATATGAAAATACAATTAGAAGTAAGGATATGACCAAAGTTTTAAAGACTTTTATAAAAATTTTACAGTTTTTATACCAAAAATGAGAAGAGAAATTCAAAAAAAGGTTCATTAAGTTTTCTTTTTTCGAGTGCTTTGTAATGTTCGCACATATTAGGATTTTTCATTGATAAACAAAAATTAATGCATGTGTTATTACCAAACCATCATGACAGGATGAACTTTTATCGTTTAATTTTATCATTCTAAGTTACTTTTTATTTACTAGAAAATAAGTTAGATCAAATTTATTATTAGATTTTACAAATAATTCTTAGTTCATTTATAAACTGTCGTAATAAAGTATAACTGATCGATTTTTATAATGTGAATAAATAAATAACAGTTGATCAACTTGATATCATGCAAATCTAATTAGTGTTTACATTTCATATTAAAAAAAAAACTTTCAAGCTACAAATTGGTTGATAGATTTAAATCATACGTGACTAAGTTAATGATATAAATCAATTGATTAGTTTTATAGTTCGAATTTTAATTTTGCATTAAATTTCAAGAATATCTTGATAGTTTTGTTTGTAATAAAGGATAAGAAATATAGAATAACACATACTTCAATCAAATGAGTGATTTTCAATTCCTAATAGAATTTCAGTTTATTAGATATCATGTGAAAGATTGTTTTAGATTATATAATTATTTAACTATGATACTCTAAGTAATCACAAATCTGCTTTTAATTCGAAGAATAATGGTACTGGCTGGTAGTTAATAGAAAAATGTTAGCTTACAACGTTCAAAAGAAAATAAATAACTAAATAATAAATAAATAAATTGTGAAGCAAGTCTTTTAGAGCTAGCATATTAAAAATTGTTTAAACAATAATTCAACTTTCCGATACCGATCATAACAAGATAAATTATAAAAAATATGAAAAAACTTTTTCTAGAGAGTTATGTTACGAAACTGAGATTACAGTAAAAGCTGCAGACAAATTTGTAGAGAAAGATTATGTTTATCTAAAAAACTAACTATATAAATATATAGATTATTCATTGATATATATATAGCATTTTATAAACAATAATGAAAATTTATTTTGATGATATTATATTTGTCATAAATTTTTAAATGAATGAATATAAACAGATGAAAAGATAGATAAATAAATAAATAGATCTGAATGACTGAAGCTAGATTACTAAACTATTTACAAAATAAATTTATACTACATACTTGTTTATACTATATTTTTATATATTTTATTCTACATAGTTATTATTTACCTTTAAGAAATAAAAAAGTTTCACGTTCGACAATTACTTTAGTATAATTAAAACATCCAAATCAAACAAGACTATTTCATTAATACTTACATTTTTATTTATTTTAATTACTACATAGAATAAAACAAATAAATGATTTTGTTTATATTTTTGTTAGGTTTATTTTTTATAACAGAAAAAAGTAATACTTCTAAAATAGTTAAGCAATTTACATGAACAAGATATTAGAATTAAAGCTATCATTAGACTTAGACTAACTGTTAATGAACCAGATGAAAAAAGAGGTTTATTTTATTTCAGTATAAAGAGAAACCTCAAATAAAAATTCAAAGAATGCAGATGATAAAGGTGCTTATAGACGAGCAAATAAAATGTATCAGAACTGTACTTTAGTGGATGGAAATTTGGAAATCACAGCTTTTTGGGATTCAAAATTTCAAATAATAGAATTTGCAAAGGTGTCAATCTGCCAAGGTGAAAATTTAAGATGTATCATAAACTATTTATGAGTTTGTTTAGTAAAAGATAACGTAACAGTTGCTTTATATCAAACTGTATATATGTGATATACAATAAAATGTATCAAAATTTGTTTAAAATTTTGATAAAAGTTCTTTCCATCTAAATTAGATTATTATTTTTATATTTACTGAAAAATAATTAGATAAACCTCTCTTAGTCATCAAATTTACTTTAGAACACACACAGCTGTATGGAGTATAGTAACTTACTTATTATATAAACTTTTCAAAATCTCATTTCCGATAAAGTTGGTTTTTGGTGTTTCAAAAATTTGAAATTAATAAATATCTACCGTCGAGAGTGTTGAAAAAAAATTAAGCAAAGACTAAGATAGTTGTTATTATCAACAATGATGCTAATATTGTATATTTTACAATTTAATTACTTTCTTTGAATGTCTAGCAGGATGCTACATATATATTGGATATAATATACAATTATTTAACTATTTGCTGTTTACTGATAACTTAAAACTGTAATTAATACAACTATCAAACTAGGGGAATAACTTTGACAAAAATTCTATTTAAATTATGCCATTAAAGTTAAAAACACAAGTTTTTAAATCACTCCAATATTTTTTAGAATTACTTATGCTCAGTTATTAACATTTTCTAAAATATAGGTCTTTCAAAAAGAGTCACTACAATCTGAATTCCCACGACTCTTCAGTTTCCATCATTTGAATACAAAATAGGTTGTTTAAATAATGAAAGTTTTTTCCAAATGTATTTCCTTTTTCTTGTCCCCCAAAATGCAAAAAAAAATTTATTTGTCATCTACTGAATATCAAATTGACATTTTCTTATTTTAAAAGATTTTAAAAAATTGAATTAGTAATTTCATATTCTGAAAAATACTATAAGTAAATTAAGACCGCATATACTTTCTCAACTAGTCCTTAGAATTAAATTTTAAATAAAAAATTTAGATTTCAATTAACGCTGTTACTATTTCTTGTTTAGTGTTTTAATTATTTGTATATTCAGTAAAATAAATTTTCAATCTGATAACACAAACTAGAAAAAAAAGTTATCAATTTAATTATTTGGTAAATTCAAAAAATGTTGAAAATAATTCAAAAGTTTTTTTGTTTAAAAAAATTAAAAAAAATAAATCTGAAGTTTGTAAAAACTTAAAAGTTACTGTAGGTAAATTTAAACCACAAACGTTCTATGAAATATTTTAAACTGTTTTTTTTAAATTAAAATGAATTCTAAGAAAAATAGAATTTCAGTTACATTTTTTTAAATTTCATAACTTAGATTAAGAATATTACTAATTTATTTATTCAGACAATTAAACTTTTCACATCAAACAACAATTAATTGTTGAGTAAAATAAATGATAATAATTTGCTGTATTAAAACTTTTTTATAACCATTAAAAAAATCAAAAAGGCTTAGAACTCTTTGCAAAACTCTAACTACATATTTTCCCTTAAGCACTTAGTTGAGTTAGCTACTTAAATTTTCTGTGTCTGAAACCGGTAGTACCATCTTTAAATATGGTGTTTACATATCAGAAGCTTATGTTATAAAGTACTTATATCGGATATTTGATTAGTAAACGTGAACAAGTAGCTAGAATCTTCTGTTTGGTATATAGACATTTTAAACGCTTGTGGAAAATTTGTCTTTCCTGTTCGTCAATTAATAAATATTTAACATAACTAATTTTACTTTAAACTTCTTTGAACTTGACTTGCATAGCTGTTGCTGTTTTAATAAACAACTAGAATCGGAAAGATATTTATGTTGAAAATTATTGTAAAAATTATTGTTGCATTATTTTTGTACATTATACATTTCACTAAAAATTAGCAAGAAATAAGATATGTTTAGTTGCATTACACCAAAGAAATTAAATTGCGTGTATTACTGTATTAACAGAAAAATAAATCTAGCTAAAAAACATTAATTGACTCGACTATTGAATAAAAGCTAATGTTTTTATTTATCGCTTTACGCTGTGCGCAAAACGTAATAGTAATTTTTTACTTTTATCTTATCTTTAAAGTAGTGAATCAGGATTTTTTATAAATAAAAACTGAGTTTGTGGATCACATTTCAGAACATTAACTATTTCTATTAGTATTCTTTCTTGATGCATAAATACGAATTTCTGACTTGAGATTTGGTTTAAAATTTTTATCAAATATTAAAAGATTCAGTCAATATAATTGCTGTAGTGATTTAAAGATTTGATTTCTTTTAAAATAATTAATTACTAAAATAATTGATCAGTAAGTTTTATACTAACATAAGACAAAAAACCTATAAGCTAATAATAATATAGCTAATGAAAATTTTTGAAGTTAAAAATTTTGTGGCTTAAGCCAGTAGTAACTGTACTCACTTTGAAGAAAAACTAAAACCTGAATATCGAATACTAATTACCTATTGCTACAATGTAAAGTTGTAATGTTTGAATAACTTTTAATACAACACGATTTAACTATATTACATTATAAATTTTTCTGTTTGCTAATTAAATTAGAATTTGAGTCATATGATGGATCCATTACTGAGGAGAGTAACTCTGATACTTGATTTTTTTTCTTACATCAAGGTTTTTAAAGAATTAGTGATAGAAAACAACTTAAAAAAACTTAGACAACAACCTTAAAAGTAAAGCTGGATTAGATTTCTTTGAAAACAAATCATGAAAACATCAAAATTTTAGAAGAAACATCTACAAAATTCATTTGCAAACTCAGATAAAAGAGTAGTTCTCAGTGTTTGACTACACAGCAAGATAATTTCCACAAGATTTCGTTCACAAAATAACATCATTATCAGCATTAGAAAATAGCTCATCTCGAATGACTGAAAGTTACCACCAGTGAGGTTCTTACTGAGACCAAAACTAAAAAGAAGCCCTGACACTTGCCGAAAATAATTTGAATTTTATAGATGATGCTGAAAGGTTACAGTTGAAGCATTTAAAGTAGGAGACGTCTCATAAATAAAGCAGAACAAAACTTAATAGTCTGCAGAGCTAATGAATTTTCTTTATCTGGGCAGTAAAATAAATATAGTTTCATGATAATATGTATGCACTTGAATACATAAATGAATAACTATCATAATAATAGTATAAAAAAGATAAATACTAGAAAGTAACAGGTTGTAAAATTATTAATTATTGTCGGATGCAATTTTATCGTAGCTTGTATGATATTTTTATTACCCTGTCCAAAAATTCTTTGCTTTAGAAGAATAGTAAAAGATTTCTTACAAACCTTATTATCGCTACTACTTAATACTAAGTCTGAATATTATATCTGTGATATAGATAACATAGAATACAACAAAATATAATATAATAAATATAATATATTTAATATTTATCAAATTTTGATAAAACTTTATAAACACCACAAAAACTTTGTACTAAGTGGCAATTTTTTTGTAAAATTACCACTTTAAGAGAAACTTTACGATATAACTTTAAATAAACTTGAAAAGTTAATTTGTAAATTCATATCTGTAAAATTTCACAATTATTATTACTATTACTGTAAATATTATTATTAATTATTATTATTGTTTTTTATAGATGATGCAAATAGGTAATAAATATTGAACAAGCTATTTGTACGAACTAAATTTTCTATTCAAGAGAAAAAGAGCTCATAGAGTATTAATTTAAATACTTTGGAAATCCGACGGATTAAATACGACTTAATTCTTATTTTTATAATTATCCACAATTTAATCGACATTTAGTTTGATGATTTCTTTTCTATTAGTCCTTCCCTCAAGTTATATCAGCTTAGACGACACCCATTACACCTTATTAAGCCTATATCACCTAGTACATTGGTCAGAGTAAATTTTTTCTCATACTGTACAATTATTACATGGAACCAGCTGCCATCAGACATTGCCATGTCGAAGTCACTCGCGTTGTTCAAACAGAAGTTGAACTGTTATATTATTGCCAACATTGTCATTTCTAAACTGTGATTTTTTTTTCTCTTTTGTATATTATTAACATTCCATGCAATTGTTAACTATTATATGCTTTGAGTGATATCGAAATACCATGTGTGTTACATCTTTTACTTTCTATATTTTTGGCTAAATAGATGTTATTTGTGAGAATGTGTGTTAGCGAGAGGTGCTCTTTTCAGGTACCCTCCTTCGCATTTATTGAAATAAATAAATAAATTAACTAATTAATTACGACATATCTAAACTTTAAAAATCAGTAATTAAAAAAAGACACTCAATAATATTACTTAAAAATTAAGCAAATATAAAAGAAAATTATTTCTTGTTAGTATATTTATAGTTACAAAGGTTTTATATTTTTATTAATGATTTAGTTTTAGAAAGTAAATACGATATCTCTTAATAATTTTGGCAGAAGGTAAAAAGATATTATGATACTTTTCAAAGTTTTAATTTAATATTTCACTGTTATATTCTTTGAGTGCTATCGATATACCATGTGTTACATCTTTTACTTTCTATATTTTTGACTAAATAGATGTTATTTGTGAGAATGTGTCTTAGCGACTCTCTTCAGGTACCCTCTTTTGCATTTATTGTAATAAATAATTAACTTTATAAACATGACTTTGTAACAACATCTGTTATTTTGTTTTAATCTTCTTATCTTTTAAGACAATGATTTTCTATTAAATAGTTACTTAGCATTACTTTAGCACTTACAAAAAGTTAGCTTAAAATAATAATTTTGCTCAGCATAATAAAAGAATATATCTATTGTATGTAATGCTTTTTAGCTTTAGTAATACAACAGCTGCAAATAACTAAGTCATAATTATTAAGTCTTGCTGAATATTTTTCATCTTGACTTTTTTTCAAGAAAAATTTAAGTATAATACATAAATAAGTCTGCGTTACGTAATAATGTGCTTTTAATATTACTTGGCACTTTTAGTTTAACCATCGCGTAGTACATTCTTTAAAAAAGCCATTTTGTCTAAACTACTTGTAGATTTGTAATTGCTACGTCGTTAAATTTTGCCTATTTTTTCTAGATTACTCTACAAATTTATACTGTCCCATGCGATGTTTTAAACTGTTTTGCATTGTAGTAAACTTACTTTAAGACTTAGGCAGCAACTACACCTGTAATTTTGTTAGAATTTTTGGTTGTTTATTTAAATTTCATTTTAATTGTAAGATTAAATCGCTGTACAACTTGTATTTTGTTTACATATTAATATATTGGTAGCAGAATAAGAATTATCTTTTAACTAAGTTTTTTGATTATTTAGAATTCTTAAATTAGATGTTATCTCATTTAACACTTACACAACATATCAAAGCTAAATGATCAACTATAATCTTGTACTATACCTGTGCTTGTATTAATTTATTTTCATAAGTTAACATAAAATATTTTTCATTATTGATTTATGATGAGTCACAACACTTTTATTTTAGCTCATTTCACTGATTCATAAAATATTTAAAGATGTAAGATTAGATTGAGAAGATTAAGAAAGATTTACTTTTTTTTAAATATATGTTATATAAAGGATATACTGATTTTATGTGTATGGATTATATTAATCATTTATTAACTGTTTAAACTTTTTTTGCTTTAGAACATATTATAATTTGTTATTCTTGTTTACAACTTTTGGGGCTTAAAAAAAATATGTTAAAACTATCAACTCTTTTGATACAATTTTTTATAATAACTGTGAGTATTTTTTTTTTATTTTAAACCATGATTTTATATTTTTATTTTTGTAATAAAAGCTTTTATAATTTACTATTTCTGATGTAAAAGTTTTTTTTAATTTAAGATCTTTTATTGACAGCTAAGTTTTTCTGGATCTGAAGCTGGAGTAATCCAATTAACTTCTGATAACTTAGATGTGCTATTAAGTAAGTTCTAAAACCAATAACTGGTTATATGATTTTAACAATTATTAAAGTTAAATTTATACTACATTATTTAGAGCAATGAAACAAATAATAAAAGTTATTTATTTTTTATTTTAGAATCTAACAAGTTGATCTTCATAAATTTCTATGCTGATTGGTGTCGTTTTAGCAGAATGTTGGCACCAATATTTTCAGATGCTTCTGATTTAGTGGGCAAGGAATTTAATGAATCTGATGTAATATTTGGTCGGGTTGATTGTGATGCTGAACGTAAGTTTATTCTAGAGTAAAAATTTATTAAAATATTGAGGGTAAATAATATTTATTGCTTGAATAAGTTTCTCATAAACGTTTTGTAAGACTATTGAAAGATGTTTCATTCTACAACGTTTATCAAAATATTGGCAAAAAAGATTAATTTATGTTAAATTTGTTTATGTTATATCCATAGAACTAAATTTGATTTCACTGAAATAACTGAATAACTAAGACAATTTATTTTGAATATGATCAATATTTACTATAGCAGACCATCAACTATATATAAGTTTTATTATTAGTTTCTACTCAGAATATTTGAAATACTTTCAATTCATTCTATTAATCATCTAAAAATGAGATTTTATGATTTAGCTAGATTTGTTTTGATTATTAAATGTTGACTGCTTTAAACATCTGGTCACTATTCTAAAACAAATTTGATTGCCACTTTGCAGAAGCAATTGCGCAAAGGTTTGGAGTCAACAAGTACCCCACCATGAAGTTATTCAGGTTTGGAAATATGATCAAAAGGGAATATAGAGGGCAGCGAACAGCTGAGAGCTTGGCAGGGTACATTCGAGATCAATTGAAAGATCCAGTTTCACAAGTCCAAAACTTAGATGAAATATATGAACTAAAGGTTTGTACAACAAACATCACAGACTAAATTTTATATTTAACTGAATGTTAATATAGAGAGAGAAGCGTGTTATAGTTGGTTACTTTGAATCGAAGGAAAGCATCCCGTATAAGAACTTTGACGATGTCGCAAAACTGCTGAAAGATGATTGTAGTTTTTATGCTGCAATTGGGTGAGTGGGCTTCTTTGCAGTTAACCTGATGTCTTCTTTTCCAAATAAACTGATGAAATGTTTGTTTTGTAGTGAACTCTCAAAACCTGAAAGGACTTCTGGAGATAATGTTATCTTCCGCCCTGTAGGGGTAGGTTTCAGATGATTATCATGATTTATTGAAACCTTCATTACTCTGATGTCACAAGTTAACTTTATCGGAAACTTCATTTTGCTTTTATAAATACAATTTGTAAAAATGTTGAAGATTTTATCTTCTGGATACTTCTGATGAGTTCCCCTCTTCATAATCCCGCTATACTCATTTGCTTGTTGTTGAGATCTAAAGAGCCTCCTTAACAAAAATAATTGATCGATCAAATGGGAACAACTTGTTGATCGTGTAATGATCTAGAGATGCTGACATTGTTGTCATTCAATTCTCTATTAATTTTTTCTGTACCCTCATAATCCAGGCTCAATGTTTAGTTGTTGTATTTGAATTGTTACTTCATATTCCATAAACAGTTTTATGAAATGATTTTTGTTTCAGGAGGAAAATGCAGAAATGGTTTACTTAGGATCATTAGCAAATAAAGAATTGTTTCAAGCTTGGACGCAAGACAAGTGTGTTCCGCTGGTAAAGATATTCTTCTTACACTTTAATCATTTCTTTTCAAATTATTTGAATAATTTGGTTGACAAAAGTTTGAGTGAATGAAAAAGATATTTTTGATATCGTCAATTAAATATGAATTAAAAATTGATGACTTCACAAAGTTTAAATTTCAATTTTATTCATTTGCTTCGTATATTACTTCCAACTATTTCGACTTCACCTTTCAAGGTTCGTGAAATCACTTTTCAAAACGGGGAAGAACTTACTGAAGAGGGTCTTCCCTTCCTCATACTTTTCCACTCCAAAGAAGACACTGAATCTTTGGAAGCGTACACTAAGGAAGTTAGCCAGTTGGTGTCTTACAAATGTAAGTTGGATTCATGTGAAGCAATCATCAACTGATATTTGTTCTTGTAGCTACTGTCAACTTCTTGGTAGCTGATTGTGAAACTTTTTCTCATCCTCTTCATCATCTGGGTAAAAAGACATCTGACTGTCCCTTAGTAGCTATTGATTCTTTCAGACACATGTATTTATTTGAAGATTTTTCAAAGATCAAGTGAGACATATTCATCATCTTCTTTACCCAGTCTTTAAATTTCTTTTCTCTTAAAGTGAACCTGGCAAATTAAAGCAGTTTATTTTGGACTTGCAATCGGGAAAACTCCATAAAGATTTCCATCATTCTCCTGAGCCAAAAGAAGTGAAAACTACTGGACAGGTCGGTCACTATCGTATTTCTGCTTGGTTTTTGTTTAGATTTGTGCTGAAGCAATTTTGTTGAGGTGATATCTGTAGATGTGGTTGTTGGCTTCTTTAAATTCATATTGCTGATTTGAAACTAGCAAAGTTTAGGCTTCTTCGAGAATCATCAAATATTTTGAAGATTCTTCAGTATTAGATGTCAGAATACTTCTGTGATTACTTCACAGTCTTATGACAAACTTTTTAGCATTAGCAGTAAAAATCTTAATGTTTCATTTTGTATTCATAAAACTAGTTAGTAATTGACGAGTGTTTGTCATTTATTAGATAGCTAGCTGTTTCAGCCGACAGATAATTTGTTAATTTTTGCTTTTTAATCAAAATATTTTATTTTAAATAGTTTGTAATTGTGCATCAAACTTGATAGTGATTAAAATGGCATGCTTTCTTTATTGCTTGATTTTACAAAATAATTTTGTTTATAAATAAATTAGGTGGTGATAACATACATGCTTTTATTATGTGCTGATATTGTAGCATCGATTATTACTCAATTTGTAACGAAAAATAAAGATTTGTTGAAAGCAAGTCAAATTTTGGTCAAACTTCTCCAATTACATCTATCTATTCCTTTTTTTTCGCTATGCAGAAGGCTGATCCGACCAAGAAGGCTGAAACACCTAGCTCTACACCACCTGAATCTGTTTTTAAGCAACTTAAACCTTCTGAACATCGGTATTCGTTACGAGATGAACTTTAACTTTTCCTAGAATCCTTTATTTATCTCAGCCAAAATTGTTAATTCTTAATAGTCAGAAGTTTATGCTACAAGTTGCGTCGTCTTTCGAATCAAATGTAGCTCTCCTTATAATATTTCCATCTCTTCTTCACTAACTTATCTTCTCTGTATGCTGTCTCATAACCACAACCAACCAAGTAAGCATGTGGATTTAGCGAAATTCTACAAATAAGTCACTTCATTTGCCTGAATTTTTATCTTTTTCGCTTTTATGTCAACTTTATTTCAGTTTAAACTTTCCATTTTTTAATTAATTCAAAATGAAAACTTTTCATTTTTGTGACTTTTTTTTATAACATCCAAGTCACTTTTACATGAAGCTGTTTTGTGAGAAGCAATAAACTTATCCTCTTTATATTTTAGTATTCTTGTAAAAACTCAATCAGCCACTATCAACTAGTTTATAAAAATATAAGAAATATTTACAACAGAACAATATTTAATGAATTTTTATTATTCTTTAACTTTGTTTTATATTCTTAAGCAACTTTTGCTGTTTGAACGAAATACTTTGTTTTCTACTCTAATTTATAATTATTTTATATAGCTGTGTTAGTTTTAAAATACTTTTTCAGTCTTAAATTTTAAATCAACCTCAAAAGAAAATATAATCGAAATATAAAAAAAATTTGGCTAAAACTTTTGCAGATGCAATTCGATTAATGATTACTCAATAAAAATTGTCATGCATCATCATTTCAAAACTCTAAAGTTTTTGCACAAAACTCACCTATTACTACTGCTTTTATATTTAAAACTTTAATTTTTGTAGTTTTAAAAAGGTTAATAATGTTAAAAATAAACAGAATGAACAATTTCAGTTGAATGCTGTTAACTAAATTTGCTTTTTAGATTTGCTTTTAATTTTTAGTTCATCTGATTTTTAGCATTTTTTTCACTTTTTCTTTTGTAAATCAAATCAATATTCAGACAAAAAGTTTCCTAAATTAGTCATGAGGTTTGTTAGAGTTTATAACAAACTTATTTAACTGCATTTAACCAATTTCGTCCGACTATTTTGATTGATTTAATGACAGCATGCTAATAAGTAAGTGTTATGTTCAAACAGCTAAAAATGGACAGAATGATTCTAGTTAACAGTGGAAATGTCTTTTACAAAGCTACTGTTTTTGTAGAGAATGGACAAGTTCAGGTAATTGTTGTTTTGGTTGTAGATAAGTTTCAATTGACACCTCAAAGTTATTCTGATCAAACTGATTTTAGTTATTAATTTAATTTCTTTTCAAACCATTTGTTTTAATATTTTTACATTTTTATTTCTAAGCTTTTTCTAATTATGTTAAAAAGTCTCAGCTTGTCAGTTGTGAAGTGAGTTCTACTTTAATATAGATCTTTAAATTATCTATACTTGAAGAGCAATTCAATTATGAAATCATCTTCAAATATTAGCAACTTCTACTCGTAGTTTCCGCTTTAAAAAATAATGAAATTTGCAGGAAGTTAACCTGGCCAAGTAATAAGTGACTAGTGATGGAATTAGCTTTATTGGAATTTGTTGATACTGTAAAGCTTTTTGTAGTTGTTGTCATTTATTTTTCTTGTATATTGATGTGAATATTTCTTGTTTTAATATTTCTGATATAATTGGTGATGTTTAAAAATAACTGATTTGGCATTTCTAAAGTTCTTAATTTTCAGTTGATGTTATGAGTAACTTCAATTGTTTGTAGGTACAAATGCAGCCAGTTGTAGAAACCGAACAACCAAAAGAACAAGTTATTCAACTAGAACAAAAAGCAGCTGATATAAACGACAAGATAGAGAATGTAATTCACCATTTTATATCATGTTATAATTATTCAATTTATAATAAAACTGTTTAATTATCGAATAATTTCTCTTAAGTTTGGTAACTAACTAAAACTTAATGATAGGTAAAAGAAATTGAAAAAAGAAATGTGGTTGAAGAGACATCTGCTCCAAATCCGAAATCAACGACCATTAAATCTATTTTCGCTAATTTAAAGCCTAGTGAGCACCGCTATACGATTGTCAATTATGCAAGAGATGAATTATGATCCACAAACTGTTGTTGCTTCAATTTCCTACGCTAAACTGATACATTAGCTTAGTTCAAGAAATCTATTTCTATTGTTGGTCATTTGTACTTAGTTTTTCCGATTATTCATTGTTTTAAAAGATGTCATTTGTCATAATACCGATTATTACATTATGTTTCTATTGCATTTCTACATTATTAGAATATTTATTGCTGAAATTTGAAATATTTTATTGAAGCAAGCTGAAAATGACTGTCTAGTTGGATGTTTATTTAAACAGAGCTTATGATAATTTGTTTGTTGATACTCTTTGATTCTTGATTTGTTTGAAAACCTACTGAAGATTTCTAAAGACATTAGATTGAAATATTAGCTTTCTGCAGAATAAATTATTTTAAAGTTTTAAAATTTGTGTCTTAAGCTTTCTTCATGAGTTTTATATTTAATATAATAATTATTTCTTTTATTTGTAGTAAATTGATAAATAATATGAAGGCGTTTGCAGATCGAAATGTTTTACAAGATGTTTACGAGAAGAATATTTCACTTCACGCCTCGTATAAAGTTTTCATGAGGCAATATTAGTTAAGACTTTTTTATTCATAACGTTTTTATCTTTTACTAATATCTTGTAAAACGTACTGCGAGTTATAAAACATTCACTACAATTTTGTGACTGATTATTTTAAACCAAACTTCAGTTAGTACATAAAAGACATTTTTGTATTAACTTTTTTCACATTTTCTACAATTGTATAAAAGAGGAACTTAGATATCTTACATAAGTTGTAGAATGTTTCAACTACAATAGCGATATAATTTCTATATTTAAGTGTCAATTTACTTTATGAGATGAGGAAAAGAACATTTTGGACTTTTATGTTCTTTAACTGCAAATTTCATTTATCTCTTGTTTTTTGAGGTTTTTTTCTATTAACACTTTAATTACTCGGATAAAGCGATAAAATACGAAGTCACAAGATTATATTTTCTTTGACGTTTATAGATTGTAGAATTCCACGGAATTTTTATTGGTTAGATAAATCTAATTTATATAGAACTCATAAAAATATTAATTTAGACACACAGAACTCACCAAGTTAGTTTTATACATTGATAATTACATAACTTTCAATTACAATGAAGAACAATTTGTATATTTTGTAGTTTAATGGGGGTACAATTGTATTTTTCTTACTACTAGGCTTACCATACTAATACTATTTGTTCGAAGATAAAACGAAAAAGAATTTTTAAATGTTATGAATAGAAGTAAAATTAGCGTCAAATTGAAATTGACTTTCTTCAGCTTGAAAGATAATCAGAACCAATCATTAAAAATCTGTTGTGACTTTTAATGCATTTTCCAAAAGTTGTCATTAATTTTCCTAATTACTTTTTTCGAGGTTTTTCTCTTTTGAAGCCATAAAACTATTACTGGGCACTGGTTGTGCATCTTTAGAGCCTCTTGATATAGAATCATCTTCATCTGTGTTGATTCCTGAATCTCGAATTTGAGAAAAACTATCACAGAACAATTCGGTAGTGGTATCAGTCGTGTGATTTTCAGACACGGTTCTTGTTTTGATATTTTCGTATTTAATGCAACTCATAGAAGTATTAGGAAAAGTTGCTGCTTGAAAACTATAATCAGAGTTTATTCCACCAGTGTCTGCTAAAATATGTAGTTAGAGTTACTAAAATCTCAAATGAAACATCATATAGTCGAGTCATTGATTTTAATCTTTTAAGGTTAATTAAAAACTATTTAATTTGTAAATATTTATTTAATAATTACTTGAAAACGTAACAAGTTTAAAAATATTTTTTTAAATTTTATCAAAAGTATTTTTATTAAATGTCCTTCGAGGTCGGAGTTGTTTTACTCACTAATTGAATTAATGTCTTTTTGATAAGTCGGATTTTCAATAGGCCGATTTTCTGTTGTTGAGCTAACACCCATTGGAAGCTTAGATTTCATGTTTAAAGGACTCCGTAACGAAAGATCATAATACTCTGAAAGATAAAAGTTTGATGATATTTTAGTAATTATTTTGTGATTTATGGAGTTTTTTTGAAATTACAGTTTTTCATTGACGATTAAATTAGGATTAGAATTTTTGAAAGCTTGAAATTATATTTTTATTCAAAGTTAAAATCAAAGCCATTTTTGTCAAATAAAAAACTTCACATCAGTCGCAGTTACAAAGCAGTTACAATCGTTTAAGGCAATTGAGACTTGTGTTAAAAAGAATCATTGTTTAAAACTAATTAAGAAAAATGTAGTTAAATAACATCATTACAATACAATCATGCAGTGAAATAGAACCTGGTATCTTTCTACTTGCAGCTATTGGCGAAAGATACCCGTCATTGTTATTATCTAGAAGTTCAGCATCTAAATATTTTGGTGTAAATAATATTTGCACAATTCAAGCAATCAAGGTTATAATGCAAATCAAATTATTTAGGTTTTTCGTTTGCCATTATATGTTAATGATTGATAAGCAACTAAGTTATTCACCAACAAAGTCAAACTTCTGATATTTAACTTAGTAATTATTAAGGTTTTAAAATATGCCATTAATAGGTTTATGCATTTGAAAGATGTAGTTGTAAGACCGTAAAGATTTGATGATTTTTTTTGCGGTTTTCTTGAAATCTCTTTATATCTGATATAGTTTTGGTTTGGATGCAAGGTGAGGTCATCCATTTTGGGTTGATCTTCACACTAGATAAAAATTAGAATTTAACTTGATAAATTTAATCCTGAAATTATAAAACTAAGTTAAAGTACTAACAGAAGTAATCTCTGAAGTTGTGATGGTGTTTGAGTGAGGTCTAGAAGTGACATAGGCCATCAGATTTTTCTTCACTTTCTCTTGTCCTATGACTGGACCTTGTCGTTTACTAATCCAATTCTGATATTTCTATAGAAGAGAAGTTTAAATACTCAAATGATTTGTTAAATAAGTTGAAACAGTTTTCTTTGAAACCTTTAAAGGTCTTTTATAAAAGTAAAATTATTCTTGCTTTAATACATTTACTCATCAAAATTTATAATAAAATAACATTTATTAATCCAAATTTTGCTCCGTTTGAAGGCTGTTCATCAAAATGAATTGAATCAACATAGCCGGACTTCAAAGATACTGAAGAAGCAGGCAAAGGATTTCCTGAATACTGAACGATTGAATCCGTTTCATTGAAAGCATCCAACTCCGTAGAAGAGAAGTTCTAGAAATATTTTCAGGAATTTAATTTAACAGAATATCATTGCATATTTTTGAAACAATGTAATCTGTAATTAGTTGTAATTTTAGAGAGCATTTAATGTAGGTTGAGATGTTATGGTGTACACTGTGTCTTGCAGTGCTGGGAATATGCTGCTACTCACTAGTAAGCAAGTTTTAAATTTCACCAATAAGAAATTGCTAAAAAAGGGCTTGTAGTCAAAAAATTAATTGTTCAAAAATTATATTTTTAATAGCTACAATAACTGGTAAGTATATATTGTTTTCAAGGTCTAAAATTTACTGTCTTAGTAGTATTTGTTTTGTTTTTTACACATTCTACTTTTAAAACAGACTTTTTACTTTTGCTATTTTTTAAATATGTTTTCATTTTAGAGCTTACAGAATTTACATTTTCACTTGAGTTTCGAATAAACGGTTTCCAGCTCTGATCTAGCTTGTTTTTAAGTAAAACTGTTCCTTCGGGAATAGTCACATAATCTTGAGTTATTTCTAGAAAAATAATTTGTCCTAATATTTTCTTTAAATACGATAAGTATTGGAAATGATAAATTTAGAAGCATTGATTAATTACTGAACTTGACTTTAATTAAGTTGTAATTTGCTTTATAATTGTACAATCGCATAATGTACAATGTTATATAAAGTATAATTACATCGATAGAGTTTATGCAACAGATTGAGGTGTGAATAAAGAATTTCGGGTGATGCATTAAATGATAATTAAAAAGAAATAAGAGAAAATAGAAAAAGAGCTGATAAATTAACGTTTGTTACATTACTAAATGCTAACAATATAGATTAAAATGAATGTTACTTAATCAGCTTTAAATTTAATTGAAAAAAGCTTAAGAATTATTTGTTATTTAGTTTCAACGTTTGAAAAGTTAACAATTTGTTAAATAATTAATTAATTGTTTAGTTTCAGCAGTACAATAAGTTATAATGAGCTTTAGAATTGATGCAAATTCAACTTATATTATCAAGCATATAAAGTTTAATTAAATTTATTCAAAGATATAGTAACTTACGTGGGAGAAGATAATCTTCTGTGTCATCAAGGTTAGTTTCACTTTTTTTATCTTTTGCTAGCACAGAAGTTGAATCAATTTTTTCTTTAACCACGACTTGACTTTGCAGTTGTTCATTCTATTCGTTAAAATTAAGTTTATAAAAAAGTGTAAAATTAGAAAAAGTCATAAATAAGAAATATAAAATAACTAACTATAGTTAATGCAAGTTTAATATTTTGGTTTGAAATAACTGAAGAGGAGATAAATGAAAGCATAATGGCTTAAGTAACCAAATTTAAGCCACAGGAATAATATAATGACTTTGTAAGTAGTTAATATTTCATTTTTAAATTAATGTCAACTGTTAGTGTTTCTTACAATTTCTTTAACTATAAAAGATTTCAAAAAAGTTAGAAAACTAAATTAAGCCTAACATCTTTATTTAATCTGTTATAAATACATCCTAATGAAATAAATAGACTGATTTAAATTAAAATCTATACACACTTTGAAGTCTTATGAAGTTTTCTCTTTTTTTTACTACAATTCGCTAATTTAATTTATTTACTCCAAAATTTAAAGTTGAAGATAGTTAAATTTAGAACAAAAGATTTTTTTGAGATGTTGCTTTAAAATATTTTTCTGTTACGAAATAACTAAATTATCTCTGTAAAATCTTTAATCAATCCTTTGAATTTGTTTTATAACTTTAGTTTTGTCATGCTGCACGCGTAAAGTGTTTACAACCACTCTGCTAAAAATCAGTCTACAGCTTATATAAAGTTTTTATAAGTTATGTAAGATATAAAATAGAGAAAAATATTGTAATTAACTGATATTATTATTAGGAAAAATAATATTCTTTCTTATTTATTGCATTATCTCTTCTAATCATTTTAAGCTTATTTGTTTTTGAGCTAACTTAAAATTATAAATCTAACCAGTAACTATGGCACAAATAATTCAAAGATTTTAGAACAATAGATAACAAATCAAAACTGTCTTAAGAAGCAGATTACATGAAGTTAAAACTTGTTGATTTCACTCTGTCTTTCGATTGATAAGATCTAAATTTTTATAACACTAAGATGTGTTTGAATATCTTCATATCTGTTCAATGTACAAAAATCAAAACTGTTTTTAAATCATTCATTCAAGGTAAGAATTCGATAATTTGACGTCGAAGCAAAATTGTAGATTAAAATTGTGGATAAATTGTAAACATTGATTTTCAGCTATATGTTAAAACCTTCAACTATTTATATAATTAGCATATTTTAAAAATAGATAAATAATTGTATCACAAAGTAATAAGTTTGAAAGTTTAATTTATATCTTAAAACAATTTACAAACCAATATAAACAAAAATCTTTTCGGCTCTTGCGCCATTCGTCTAAGCTCCTCACTGAGTTGTTGAAAGGTTGGGCGAGAGTCTATTTCTACCATCCAACATCTTATCAACAACATATAAACTTCTAAAGTACACATTTTGGGCTGAGGAAGTCTTTCACCTAAAAATATTAGAGTATTGATTTTTAGTCAACAGAACTTTGTGAATTTTTTTTACTGAAATCTCAAATGAGTGCAACATCAATAACTTCTTACACAAAACCAAATGTTAGTCTACCTTTTAGCAATAAAGGTAAAATATCATAAGCAGCAGTGCCTTCGTAAGGTTTTTCACCAAATGTCATTAGTTCCCACATAGTAACACCTGTGAGATGATTTAAAATAATATTAACGTTTTTTCTTTGCATGCTTGAATGTATAAACTAATCATGAAGTTTGTACAACAATCAAAATTGACAGTTAGTTTTTTGTCTTACTAACTCAGCTCATATATATCTAGAATTAGAATTAAATTGAAAAATTATCACAATGAGATTTAAGTCTCAACAGAAACCAAAAAAACTTCGCTCAAATCAATTTGATGCAAGTTACAGACACTTTTAATAACTTCACTTGATTTAAATATTTAAACTTAAATAAAAAGTTGTAAAATTGCTTTCAGATTTCTAGCTAAGTTTTTATTCGATGATAATTTACCAAAGCTCCAAACATCACTCTTTTGAGTGAACAGTTGATGTTGAATAGATTCCAAGGCTAACCATTTAATTGGCATTTTTCCACCATGAGCTCTAAAACATTTGAGTAACAAATTGAATTCAGTATTTATATCTATTCTATCAAGCTTCCTCTAATGTAAATATTATTTATTTTAAAAATCGATTCTAGAAAATTCTTTTCTAATAATAATAGGAAAATTATTCAATTATATAATTTAATTAGAAGTTTTAAAAAAGGGAATGTTTTTATCTTCTTTTGAAAATTGTTATGAAAGTTGTAAGAATTTTTATGAGTAATTAATTGATTCTTTTCTCACTTATAAGCCTCATTTTTCACGTCTAGTAACTTAGCAAGTCCAAAGTCAGTGATCTTTACTAAGGTCGGTGACTTTAGCAAAACATTACGCGCAGCAAGGTCACGATGAACGAGATGTTTTTCTTCTGATAAATACTGCATTCCCTGAAACAACGAATACATAACAGAGGAAAGCTTCGTCTGCTTTATTATAGCTCACTTGAGATATCTGTAGACTCCAGTTTAAAATGTATTGAGACCCAATTTTTTCACGATTGTTTCTAACATAGTTAAGCAGGTTGCCAAGTACCATTAATTGAGATATGAGAATAATTCTAGAAGACACACTTACACCTAACAACCTAACCAAGTTTGGATGATCACAAGAGGCCATAAATCCGGCTTCCTACCAAAACAGTTCAACAGCGAATGGCGGTTATACAAAACTAGGTTACCTTCAAAAGTTCTGTGTCTGAGCCAACATCATTATCATTTTTTAAAATCTTAATCGCTACAGGAACCTTGACTCTTTTGCCTCTAATAAGCTCATCGGGAATCCAATAACCTTTGACGACAAATATATGTTTCAAATCATTTTTTTTTCTATAACTATTCACCTTTATAAACTTCACCAAATGCACCTGAACCGAGCAAACTACCAATTTTTAACTCAGTTTCCTGAATTTAATTTTGAAACAAATTTTGAAAAATATTTGTTTAATATTGATAAGAAATTAGATCAAAAATTAAAAAAGAATAGTAATTATCTTACTTTTACAATTCTTAATTGAACCTTATTAGGTCGTATATGACTGTTATTATTCACTGGTACAAGAGGATTGCTAGCACTGTCAAAAGCTTCCTAAATATTTAATTTTCATTAATATTTCAATATTAAACTTGATTGCATAGACTTTAATCAAAATAAACAACTAGGAAAGAAAAAGTAGAAAATTGGTCGATATGAGAATTTAGGGTAGTTTTAAATCTTTAAAAGGTTGTTCATATTGAAAAAAAAAAACTTAGAAGAACAAGATTGAACTTACCGATAAGACCATTTTTCTTCTTTTTTGTCGAACAAAAACTGCTAATATGATAAAAACGATAATGATGAAAGCAGAAAGCATTATAAAAATTGTTGTTTGAGATATTTTCCTGTAACAATGATAAATTATATAAAGTATAAACAATGTTTCTGTAAACTTTTAATTTTTTATAACCTAATGAATTATATTAAGAATTTTAAGTCAATTAATCATCCAATAAACCTATAAAGTGAATTTGGGATAAAATTATCATGAAAAAATTATAGAATATTTAAGCTTATGAAAATCATAAAATTTTAATTTGTCAAAATATTTTTGATCATCGTTAATGTCAAGACTACTGAAGACTAAGTTTAAATATCGTTATTACAATTTTAATAATATTTCATCAAATTTTGATTTCAAAGTTGAAAAGTCAGTTTTTTGCCCTTAAAAGATGAACAGAAGAATTGGTTTTCAAATTGAAACTTTTCGTAAATACAGTTTTATTAAAAATAAATGAAAAAAATATCTTTAATCAAGATGTTAGAAATATATAGAAGTTACTTTCAGATTCATACATAACTGTATATAATAAGATATAATTTATTAAAAACCCACTCCTGAGTTTTGAAATTTATTGATTATAGTGATAGATATATTGATCGTTATAAATATCTATAATATTTACGTGTATCTCGGAACAAACTTGTAAATTAAATTTATCAAATTAAAATTTCCACTTTAACTGTATAAATAGTTAAGCAAGTTATAAATATCGCACTTTTGTTTGACAATTACTTTATCTTCACAAGCTTCTTCACAGTTCTTGCTGCAATTACAACCACATCTGTTAGTCTTGACATCCTTAAAATACTTACAAGTTAAGCAATTATCGATCTCTGAGCCATTACAACTATCACAAAGATGATGACAAGGTAAGCATAATTTCTCTGTTCACAAATTGATAACTTTTAGCAACTTAATTAGTTTAAGCTGATTTTCCTACGTTCTTTGTCACCATAGAGATTTTTTCCACATGTAAGTGTACATGTCTCATTGTGCTTGAAATTTGCACACTTTGTACAATCACTAAGATCAGGTCCAGCACAATATTTACAGTTTTCATTACATTCTGTTGATGAACCTAAAAGAATAGTTTTTTTTTTCATTTGAACAAAACTCACTAATTAAGGTTAACATATGGTTATTTTTGTGTTGTACATTTCTCTGCTTAAGAAATAACAATCCTTCAAAAAATATGGCTTACAACATTTTTTTAAAGGTACAGAACTTAGAAAAAACAAAGCTTACAATTTGTTCCAATTTCTTTTAGATTAAGTGTGTCATTGTAAGTTTTACTTGCATGCAAAATATCTTTCCAATCAAGATTATAATAGCATAAGTTTTTCAAATATCCGATGAAGACAATACCACGAGTAACATTTTTAAGAGATTTAAATCCTAAGGATTTAATCTGTAAATTTGTATTTTTTAATTGTTAAAAATAGTAGGCAATTATAAAAAATTTGTTAAAAGCTTTGCGACAGAACACTAGAAAAGTTTTGTATAACTTATTATGATATAATATCTCATAATAAGAAGATGTTTTTTATTTCTAGTTGTTATTTATTGAATTAATTGTTAAATATTTTTGCACTTGAGATTAAATACTTTGTTTAAAAAAGGATTCTGTAAATTCAAATATATATCTATATAATCTATCAAATATTTGTATTTCATATATCTAGTCTAATTTTAATCTTTAATATCTTTCTTGTTACTAACTGAATAACTTACATGACTTAATGAATCCTTGTTATTACCATTATCATCTCTGATATCAACAGCATATTTCTCGTTGTACAAAGTCCTTCCAGCAACTTCTTCCAAATTTTCGAATACATCAAAACTTGAAGCACCGGAAGGCCAAACATGAATTTGTAAAAAACCTAAGTTCAATATTAGGTTACAAGACTCCTTTCAGAGATGCAACAGGTTTGTGAGAAATTTTGTTGGATATCAGTACCAACAAGCTTTTTGTGTACAATTACAAAAGCATGACCAAGCATTTTCATTAAAATATTACTTTAATACCTGAAATTAATCGTATTTTTCCAAAACTTTTTCGAACTCTTTTTAGTTGTACCCTGCAATGAGTATTTTAGTGATAAAATTTGTTTTTAATATTTTTTCGACTAAGAACTTACTTTAAAATGGAATAATCGAAAATAAGACTTCCGTCAATCTTAGTACAATTAACAAATCTATCAATATTCAAATCATTCACAGGTCCATCGGGTGCGAGGCAGAAATCTGGAAAAGAGTCACAAGGAGTAAGTGTAGTTAAATCAGTTAGATTTTCAAATTTTGAAATTAGTCAGAAAGCTGTAGATTTGTTGTTTACTTGATATTTTAAATGAATAATTAAGCTACTTAACAGCTTTTTCTGTTTTACAAAATTCCCTCTACCTTCAAATTGTTCTAATTTTTTTAACTACTAATCGAAATAATTTTTATATTTTTCTGGTAGTATTACGTCATGTTTGATTTTCTATAAGCATACGGTATAAATCAAAATTGAGATTTGAAAGCAATGTAAACAAAAATAAAGATTTTTCTTTTAAATAAGCAAACTCTTTCTTAAAAGCTTTTCAGATGATGATTTTTGATAAAACATAAATAATGCTCTCAACTTACTCACCATTTTTACAATTGCCGTAACAATACTCGCAAACACCTTTTTCGTTCTCTTCATAAACTCCTGGCTCACAACTTGTAACACACTTATTATTTTCAATTAAGAAATTATCTGATAAAAAGAAAAAGATTTAAGATTTATAATTTAATAGGACTTAAATAATTGACCTGGACACTCCGGAATACAAAAATTGTAATTTTGTTTTCGTTTTGTTTCACTTGAACTTTTATGTCCTCGACCAGTGATTATGAGTTGACTTTTAGAACAAGTTTGCTCACAGCCACCATTATCATAAACTGTCATACATGCCTGTAGACATTTAATTATACCGCTTAGTTTCTTTTTTGATTTTTAAACTGACCAAGCAGTCCCATTTAGTAGAACCATTACATCCTGCATAACACTGGTCATGACAACAGTGATAAGTATTCGAATCTTTATAGCATCTAATTTTACGAGATCGGCACTTCTCTGGACAGTTTACAAAGGACACTGCAAATCACAAATATTTTTGTTTAACACTTGTTAAACATTAATCGAAACTTTATTTCGACTTACGATGCTGACAAGCGCTTTTACCTCCAGCCCAACAATGCCCGTTGCAGCTGTCATCACATTTACCGCCTGATTGAAAATAGTGAAGAAAATAAAAAAAATAGCTACAAAATGGAATTTAAATCCAAGCGCAAAGTAGTTTAATTTAACTAGCTTGAATATAAATTTAATTTACAGTGCCAGGAGATTAGCATTTGGTATTGTTTCATCTTAAATAGTTGCTCGGCCTAAGTAACAGCATAAGGCGAATCAGGCATGGTAAATTATTTGAAAATATATTTAATTATTGTAAGTGTGTGTAACAAGGCAGACTGTACAAACATAAAGGAAATATTTGGAGCAAAGTTTTGAAAAGTAATTAAAAAAGGTACAAATGTCGAATAACTTTTAAAGAATTGTACTGGTTTCGTATGGTGTTTATTTCTAATAGAATACATTTATCACTGTTTGAAAGTTTCGTTTCTGTTTTGGAAATGTTGGAGTTATTTTTTACTATCAAATACAATTACTTTAGAGGTTTTTAATTGAATTCAGGCAGTACTTAATAAATAAATTTACTAAAATTGTCACTGCTTGACAAAAACTAAGTTAACCAAGTAAAACAACGCTGAAAAAGTAATAACAATTGTTAGAAGTTTAATAAAATTTTTTATTTTAAAAACTCAAACTTTTAAATGACTAAACTATTTATAAGCTGATTCACTTCTTATTACATTACCTTTATTTAAAATTATCTAACTAATCACAAGAGTTTTCAGAAGTAAATGTGATTTTCTACTTTTAATATAAAAAGTCGATAAAAGCTTACTTGCTTTCAGCTGTTACAAACATTTATTCGAATTATCTCAAGATAATTTTATTCATTCAAACTCACAATTTGAATAAGTTATGGTTACATCTATCAGCTGGGATTTAGAGTTCCTTGTTAAATCTGGCCAATTAATCTTGTCAGCATAACACAATTTGTCATTTTTCCCAATTATGATTGAGCCGTTACTAATTTCTCTTAATTTAGTCATGCTGTGATAAAAAATTAAGTATTAAGTAGATTCTATTAAAAATAGTTTAAATGTATGTTATATGATTAACATTTTTTAGTTTAAAATACAAACCGTTTTTAGAACTTAATTAAACATTTTATTCTTATTTTTTGAAATTAAATTCTTTCTATCAACTTTGCTTGTTAGATGTTATAAAAATAAATAGAATAAAGTATTTGTTAGATTGAAACATACTTTAAACTTGACAAATGATTGTTTCCTTGAATTGACAAAGAATACTTTTCGTATAATAGATTCACCCCACGAATCACCATAAGATTCGGAAGAGCTATGTTGACTAGACTACATGAAAATATTAAAACATATCCTGAGACTTCTTCAATCGTCTTAAAAACAAAAATTGAATTTACTATAAACATTAAATTGTTTAGTATTTTGCTTCATAATTATTTCAGAGTTTTTTAAAACTTTTTGGATTTTAAAACACTCCGTCTTATAAAAACAGGAAAAACGACGGATTGGTAGTTAGTTAAAGATTAAAGTAAATTTAGGAAGCTTCAAATACCTGAAATATATGGTCCTCATCCGTTTTCATATACGTTATCTCAAGGTTGCCTACAACATGAGTACAACCCTGAAACTTTTCCTTAAGATACTCATAGTCTAATTGAGTAAATGAATGTCCATTAGCGGTGCCTAAGCAGTGTTTAGTTTCTTCTGAAATGTTGGAAGAAAAATTGTTTAAAGCTTTTCGAAAAAATTTCGAAAACTATAAGCTTCTAAATTTAGTAGAATTTAGTCGAAAAGAACTTGTTTTCCCTGAACTTCATTCTTACTTTCTCCTAACTTAAAGTAATTTATTTGTCAAATTTCTTTTATTCTTTGTTTTGATTAATGTCAAGATTAATAACCAGAATTAATAATTAATCACTTTATACATAAGATTTTCTTAGATTATAAATTTTTGACTTTTTAAATCGCTTTTTATTAAACTAAATTCACGAAATTATCACGTCACTTGCTTTTGTAAACAGCTTGTATACCATGTCAAAGTACTGACATCTTAAACTCTCAAACACAAGGTTACTTATAATGAAGAATTTTAATTTGTTTCGTTATTATAGTGAGACAGACATCTATCCATTCCTACAAAGCTCATGAATGTTAGCTAAAACTTTGTTGGATCTAACAGTTATCAGAAACGGTTACGCATGAATTAGTCACAGAAAAAAAGTTTCAGTAGATTTATTTTCAGATATTTGCCAATACTTCCACAAAATATTTTTTAGCAAGTTTTTTTACTTGATTAACGATATATATGAGGTTTGAGTTTCTAGTAAACAGTTATCGACTATAAATTTAAACATGACGTGTTATAATTAATCTATGAATGTAATTACATTCAATTTGAATCATAACTCATCTTCTTTTGATTAAAATAAAATTCGATTAAACCTTGTAATTTGTCATCAAATAACATTAATAAATTTTTTTCATTCTAGCTTAATGATTAAGCAAGAAAATTGTGACAATAAAAATCGTAATTATAAGAAAAGGGAATTTGAAAATCAATTTATTCATTTATTGCATCGATTTTTAATTTAAATATAAACTAAATTCTGTTTGTTTCGGTTTTCTCATTAGAATAAACGAAAAGGATTTCCAAGGTTTTAACAATTTAGCTTAGTTAACAAAATCATCAAATTCTTATACAACAGTCTGATAGTTTTAAATCTTCTAATGATTTAACTATGCATACTAACCAGAGATATTAAATTAAAATAATGTTTTAAATACATATTTTAAAAATAGAATTCATGTAGAACTAACTTGTGAAAACTGGAATAATTAGTACAAAGAAAATGACGATGCCATTCAACGAGTTTTTTATCTCCATTTTACAGCACTTAAAATTTGCAATGATAAAACAATAATATTATCAAACAAAGTTGCTTGTTTCTAAATAAATGTGATCTGAGTTGTAAAACAAAGAATTCTATTACTTTCAAATTAGTTATCATTAAGAAAGAATCATTATTGCCTAGTAAATTAAAAAATAAAAATGTGTAATTTTTATGTTTTAGCCACATTAATTTAAGTTATTAGTTATAATATATCACTTATAAATCTGACTGAAAAAATGATTAAAGTAACATCTGATTTTTAAATTTTATAAAATTTGAAGCTTATAAACTCAATCATAAAGATGAGAAAGTTTTAACAACTGTAGATCATCTTTGTTTTTATTCTTAAAGTCAATACTTATAAGTAAAAATGTTATTTATAAACTAAACGTTTTTTAATAATTTAAGTTCAGGAAAGCAGTGAATAGTTTAAATAAGTATTTCTACAAATAAACAAAACTATAATTTTAAGTTTCTCTGCAATTTAGTTGTTTTATTTGGATATGTATGTATATATCCACTCTACATTCCTAAAATTCTAATGTTTAAGTTATTCACCTGAATTAGAACAAAAATAAAAAAATCTCCAAAGCAGCTTAAATTAAAAGTATAAAACTGATTGTCAGTTTTTGTTAAATTAGACTCAAGTTTACTGATCAATTCTAACAAATTTGTCTTACAAATTCAAATAGAAATATTTTCATGAAAGACATATTTAGAATGGAGAAATACACAGTCGAAATAACGAATAAAAAAAAAAGATTTAGCTATAGATAGTTAAAACAGCATTGAAAGTAACATAGCGGTACCTTACAAACAAAGTCTTAAAACTTATTCCATCTGTTCAACGGTACAAAATAACAAGTTTTAGAAATTACTTTCCATGCAATACAATATCGCTTAAAATTATTAATTATAAGTCTAACTGGGCTATAAGAACTTAAAATAAAATAAGTGGTAAAAAATACATGAAGAACATTATGATTAAAGTTAAGATGATTTGAGCTGATTTAAAATCTTGACCAATAAAAACTTTTTATTTAAAGATCTTTTGTTTAGTGGTCTTCAGTCTATAGGATTTGTCTGCTTTTAGTAATATACAGTAAACTGTTATGATACGTTTCATAAAATTGTCTAATTAGAATAATTACATACAGTAAATAAAATAAATGATCTAAGTATAAATTTTAAAAGTTTTCCTCTTGAATAAAGCTACAAAATCGCTGATATTCTGTATTACTTTTCTTTATAGCCCTAGAAGTACAATATTCTATGCTGATGACACTAAAAAGTAGACATAAGGTTGCTGATGGCTATTTTATTCAATATTAACATAAGTTATTTTCAATTAAAAAGTAAGGTAAACACTCTTTTTAGCTTTTTTTAAACTTGAAATCTGTTTTATCACCAATACTTTTGTGAATATTTTTTCTCTAACTTCAATTTTTTTTGTTTTTCTCTCGAATTTGAGCTGAGCAAACGAGAATTGAAAAATCTAACCGAACGAAAATATTCTTTAAAACATTCTTCACAACATTTAAAACATTTGAGTGTTGATAATTTTGTCAATTTATTGAAATTTAATCATAATCTCCACAAAGCTAATAAAGTTATATAAAAGTAATGGAAACATTAGAAAGTTGTCTTTAACAGTAGTCAAAGATGTTAAATTAAAAAGACTATTATATTAGATTTTAGTTTATAAAAAGCTTTTGAAGCTATAAACCAAAAAAAATAAAAGTTTAGTGGTCATGCTTTTTAATATTTAGTTTTTTTTTAATTAGATGATCGTCATTCGGCAATAGGCTCTATTGTAGATAGCGCGTATCGTTAGTATATTTATCGTTGTTATTAGTCGCCTTATTAATGTGAATAAAGTTTTATATGACGAGAACTTTATATATGATTACAATTTATTCAAATTTTTAGAATGTACTTCTTCGGCGAACTGTTGCCAGTTGTTGTGGCGTTATTGGAGCTTAGTGTAGCTAAAGCTTAGCAACAATTAGGATGATTTCTTTTTGCTATACTTAGTATAGATTTATTTATTAGTACAAGTTTGTGTCAGATGGAAATGATGAAGACAAACTGATTGCACTTGTTAATTGTACATTTACAGATGTGTATGAATACTTAAAGTTATCAGACTTATGTATAAGCTCAGGCGACGTTAGAACGGTTGTATATAAAGAAACCAAATGAAATTTTTGCGCGTCTTCTATTACGAACAGAGAAGCAGGAGCCAAATAAGTCTCTAGAATACTTTGGATGCGCTTTGGTACGTCTGGCCTAGAGCTGTGATTTTTAAAGTGTCGCGGCGGTAGAACACAGGGATGGTATGATCAGAGATTAATTTATATATGGATTTGCCCCATCAGATATAAATCAAAGGTTGGTAGAGAGTGAAAATTTAAGATTGAAGAAAGTCTTTAACCAAGCAATGACACTGGAGGATGCCTGGCGGAGCAACCAATGCCTTGGGGCTGCAAAAAAAGCATTAAATTAAAAGAAATTCGTGGAGGAGAACCAAGCGAAACCGACATTAGCGGCCATGATGAGAGTTTGTTTGAAATATGGAGGTAGCAACCCTCTTGATTTTAAAAGATGCCGAACTGGTTCAAGCATATGCTTCAAATGTGGGAAGAAGGGACACTATAGTCGAGTTTGTCAGGGACAAAACCTTAAACGACCTTAAGTGAATTGCAGTATATAGAGTAGAAAAGCTTGCTTTTCGAAGTTATTGGTATATGGGAAGAAATCAAGTTAAACCTGATCCTTGGTGTTTGAAACCTCCGATGGATCTACAACTTCCAACGAATGCAAATTTGTTGCAGAGAACAACGGGACTTTTTGCTTATCATAGATCTGTAATTTTTCTGATAAGATTAAACGAGTGAGAAAGGCTCACCAGTTCCCTGTGAGCGAAAGAGAGATTTGGGATTTTGAAGAGCTCAAGAAGAATATTGCCAAGTCAATATTACAGGTCATAGATGAAATCTCACCATTCACAGTTGAAGGTGACGCAGCTAAGACTCTCATTAATTCTACACGACCGATGAAAAGATTTAACTTGGATTTTAAGGGTACTAATGTGAGTAGTACTAAGAATGCATTTTTTTCTAAGGTAGATTGTAATAAGGTAATTAACCTTAATTAACCTTAATTATTCTTCACCAATCATATCATCAACAAACAAAACTCTTCACTCAAGATTCTTTGGCTTCTGTCGAAGAACACCTCAGGGACACAACTTACCAGATTAGCTTTACAAGTCAGGACTGATACTTGTGCAAAACTTTGTACGCAGGAGGAAGGGGGAAGATTCAACTACAGGAGGCTAACCAGATGTACGCGAGAGACCGCTATCCGGATGACAGGAAATCGAACGTTTCATTGAGGAATTTAGCCAAATACATAAATGCTGATGAACAGGACTTTAACGTTCATTCAGGACGAGTAATAAAAAAAATATTCCTCGACGGATGTCACCAAGTAATATAAGGGAGATTCCCGATGACAACATCATGACTGGATAGGAAGAAGATGAAGATGAGAGACGCATCTAGTGTGCATGTTACCAATGGGTAAAGGAAGATGAGGTTTGGATGCTAAGAGTGGTAACGTCATAGGAAGAAACGGTGGTCGGGAGACTCGGCGGTCCACCAGATCATTTAAAGGGGTGCCTCCAAAGCGTAACGGTTGGGACTGATTGTTGTTGATATCAATAATGAGACAACGTGCGACCTTTACTGTTTGGCTCAATTAATTGGCTGGGAGAAGCTTGTTATAAAAGAAAAAAAAACGGTAACAACTGAAAAAAGTCAAAATATTACAATTTGAAAAATCCTTATATGAAAACTAAATCAAATAAAAGTTGTATTTAACTCTTTGGTACTACAATTTGTTAAGAAGCATCAGTACAGGCAAATGAAAAAAAAATTGAATTCATGTTTATATATTGACAATCTTTTTAATTCTGAGATCTAAATTAGTTCTTGTGAGAACAACAATAAAAGTTTTTATGAGAGAAGCTGGTTTAAGTTTCAAGCCGGAAACAAAGGTTTAAGCAAAGGTTAGTTGGTCTAAACCATTTAACTTTTAAGTCTCTTAAACAAGCATCACCAATTTTGAACAAACTTGTATTACAGACAAATTTTTTGCTTAATTATTGCGGAGAGAACTCTGACTAGTAGTATGAGACAAAATAACTACCATTATGGTACTTTTTATGTTCCTTGAAGACTTTAAGAATTTAATCATTTAAAAAAGTGTTACTAAATAATACATAGTATATTTTAAAAGTTTTCTCTACCAAGAAAACTGAAAACATTGCTATGAAATAGTTGCATTTTAAATAAAATATTAATCTGCTTAAAAACAAAATTTACTTAATAAATTTGATTTCTAAGATGATATTTCAAAGTTAAAATTTGTATCAAAGGTTTTTTTATTGAAATTGAAGTTCACTTGATTAATGATTCAAGCTGTAATAAATTAAATTATAAGTTTCAAAAGAGAAACTACTTTTTCTTGTAAGCTTTTATCTATGTGGTAAAATATCTAATTAAATAGATAAATCCTAACAGCATAATACAATGATCCTGATATTTTTGTACTTGATAAGCTTGATGGGCATCTACCTCTATTATTTATAACTTTGATAAAGTAAATACAATCATTTTGCATTCGCCTATCTAAGGCTGTTCATATACAATAGAAAAAATTTGGAAAAGTTTGATTCTAGTATAAAAGAAAAATTAGAGTTTCAAATCAAAGTTTTGTTCTAAGATTTTTAGCAGCAGAAGAGAATACATCTGTGAAAGTCAGAATATTTTCACATTTTGACTAAAAATTAAAATTGATACAATACAAGGCAGAAAATATCTTGTATATTTCCCTAGTACCCTGTTAATATAAGATAGAATGTTTTAACATTTTAATCAAGCATCAGCAATATATAAAAACAACTTTCGGAATAAAACATCATTTCAATTGTCAATAGTTATCTTTAATGCTAAGTTTTGATGTGCTTGCAAATAGGAAGTTATGCACTTTTTTTTAATAGTGATAATTATAATATTTATTTGGCTGTGGTCATAGCATCTAATTAAAAAATAATAATTTTTATTATTTTAAAGTTTTTTTCCCATCTTGTTTGGTTAGACTCATTTTTTTGAGATAAAATTTCTAAGAACTACTTTGCTACTAGAATAGTAGCAAACTAACTAAGTTCTCCAGTTTTTGACACAGTTTGGCTAAGAATTTTCGTTTTCAAATTTGTTTGAACTTTTCAGCAAAAACTTTATAGTATTAACTTTACAAACAACTTTATACAAACTAATCATTTATGTTTTATGTTTAGTCTGCTTTAGACATCACGTTTCTTGGAATTAATTCGTTTAAGATCTGTGTGAACCATTTTTCAAATCGGCTTTCTTAGGATTATAGATTTTATAGAAAGAGATCAGATTTTTGTTTAAAAGCTTTAGTTTTGATACTCAATCAGAGATACTATATCAAAAGCAAGAATATGTTTAAGTTCGATTAGCTTCGTATTTAACATATTGAGTATATATGAGGTTTTTCAGAGAATAACAGTAAAAACTACATCAACCTAATTACAACTTTTGCAGACTTTTTAGGTCCAACAATTAATTTATCTTATCACTAGCAGTACATTGTTATATGCTTTATTCTGTATTGTAAACAATAAGTTTACACTTGAAAATATTAATGTCTAAGCAAAGTTAGGTATGAAAATAAAATAGCTTTCAAATTTGTTTAACTGTTATTCTTTTTTAATTTGTTTTTCTTTTGTTTAACCAAATTTGTATTTGTATTTACCACCTGCGTCAACAATTGTTGAATAAAACCTTAAGTATACGATGAGCCAGACAACAGACTTTTTTTGGTATTTTAGTTCTCCCCTTAGAGTCTGTAGGCATACAAGATCAATAATTATGATATTCCAAATTTTGTCTTATATCTAGACTATCTTGTCTTATATTTTGAGTCTGAAAAACTAAAGAGTTTTGCAATAGCACGTAAATAAGTAACTCTCTTTTAACATTTTAAGATGTTTTTGATAAATGTGAAAGCTTTTAGGAGAAACATGATTTCCTTTACTCTAACCTTTGTAGAACATTTATTATAATTTCAATCCTGAATAGTTTTCAGATTTGCAATTTACATTTATTTAGATAACTTTCTCTTTACCATCAGCAGTTTCGAATGGTGCTTCTACAAATATGAAGAAGGTACTTGGAACACTAAGAAACTTGATAATTCGAAGTATTGATTTTTACACAAAGGATTTAAATCAATCACAAATTGCTTCTTACTGTAGTATTAAAAAGCAAGCATCCTATCTATTTAAAAATAGCTCACTTCAACTATTGGACTATAACGGCTGCAAAGCACATAAAAGCACACTTTTTAGATTATTCTACAAAATGTTGATCTTTCTAACAGTATATAAATTACTACTATATTGTACTAGTGGGCGATTGTAATGTTAATTTTTCTTGGCTTAGTTTGTGATCAAGAGACTTATATGAGTCTAGATCCTTTATCGACTAATCAGTTTTTTTAACTTTTGTTTTGCTCTCTAATCAGAGTAATCAACTATAAATCAAACTTTTATTTATTAGACGTAAGTATTTGTATTACACTTAGTTTTAGTTTTCGAGTAAATAACCAAAAGATAAAGTTGAACTTAAAAGTTTTTTATTGTTGAGATAAACTAAAATATAAATTAAAATAAAAAATGAGCTTTGAATAAAAAATGTAATGATTTTTCAGTTTGAAAATATTCAAATAATAAAAAATACGAAAAGGGGCAAAAATGGTTTCAAATATGTTCAGACTTTTTAAGTCGGCTTTATATTAGAAGCAACAAAAATGATTAATATCCGGGTCGACTTTTTTCAAAGTAAGAGTTAAAAATTAAACAAATAAAATCTCTAGAAATTTCTAGATTGTTTGTATTGGCATTCCTTTGTCAACCAAGCAATAGTTGTTAGATGATCTATACAAATAAAAAAACTAGAAACAAAAAATAAACCAAAAAAGTTATAAGTAGAAGGAAGGGTATGAACCGAGAATCACAACTTTCTGGTATCTTAACAGGCACACTTATAAGTAAATAAACCAACCACAAAAGCTGCAACTGATTGGTAATGGTTTGATTAAGAATGTTTGATAAACTAACACGTACTTCTATCTTCTAAAAATATTCTGTACCGGTTGATATTAAGATGACAAGTCTAACTTATCAAGTGTATATAAGTATACTTTAAGGACAATTTTCGGTCATCATGATATAACTACGACACTTTAAAACTTAGTGTTTATCTTCTGTACGGTTACTTCATAACACCACTGTTTGATATAAGATGTCTTGTAAAATAAATCTTCATTTTTATCTTGAAGTTATTATGAATGATACAACTGGTTGGTTTTAAATACATTAATGAACGTAGTTTTATTTTATTTAAATTAACATCCTTTTTTTAAGTTCAGATAAGCAAACTACTTCTTGTTTTACTAATAAAGTTAGCTTAGGAGAAGCTGGAAGCATAAAATGTTTATAGATATTATAATATATTTCATAATTTCTTAAAAGAAAATAAACTGATTGATAATCTAATTATATATATATAGTTTGATTTTATCACAACAATAAGGGTAGAAACTAAAAACTGAAACATCTGTAACAAATTTGTTATACTTGATCAATAAAAACAACTTCTTCTAAGCGCATAAGATAAAACGAGTTTTCATCAAATTGATTTACTTCTTAGATACTGAGTCTTTGTAGCTATGGGGTTGATGAAGTAATAGCAAAAAATTTACAAAACTGGTTGAGTTGCATTCGGACATTTGCAATTTTTAATGATATAAATCTTTACTAACAACTTTAATTCTACGAAAATTTTTTTGAAGAAGTTAACAAAGAATAATATAATGTTGTAGCGATTGATTAAATTCAAAAACAACATTTTCTAGCTATATATAACATCTCAATTTTGTTTTTAACTAATTTATTTATTAATTTTCTACTTTTCTTTTTACCTAATAAATTTTATTACCTTTTTTGATGATGTATCAAATGAAACACAAACAAAATTTTATAATTTTTTTCAATTTGTATAATAATTTACTTTTTAATAATTCCACAGTCTTATGAGATTTTATACTTGCATTTGTCTTAAGATAAAAATCAATCAGTCTAGACAATATTCTCCGCACTGGGCTTGCAATGTTTTTTATATATAATCCAAATAATACCTTGGAAAATCTTTTAAAGTAACAATTTGTAGTAAAAGCACTCCTTATGGAGGAATGTTAGAAATTATACACATGAATAAAATGTGTTTGATATCGATTACTATACTAGTTGTTTTTACTTTGAAATATTTCAAAAATTAAAAATATCAAACTAAACTTTAAAAATTTTTCGTTAAAAATTGTTCTCTTATTTGAAATTAGGAATATACTTAAAACTTGTTTACTTAGAAAAGCTTAGTATTTAATAACGTTTTTAAATAGCAAAATTGCCATAGCACCATTGATACAATTGTTGTTTGTTTAAGATATTAACTTAACAGAATAACAAAAGGTTTTGAGTTCCTTTTAGAAAATCCAACTGAATGAATTTCTGGTGGTGCCATAACAATCAAATAAAGAAAAACTTGGAAGTATTTTTAATTGAGCATTTGAGTGAAAGTTTGAAAAGCATATTTTAATATATATAAAAGTCAATGATTCAGCCGTATTTTTATACTTAAAAAAAAAATTTATTTTAGTATTTTCATATTCATGCAGTTTATCCAATTAATTGTTTGCTAAAGACTGAACATTGGTTGCATATTTAGTAAAAGTAGATAAAAATAATAGTTTTAGTAATTAATAGTTGAAGTTAAATACAACTTTTAATAAATTGTAACGATAGTTGATGCTATGAAAGATAAAGTTTTTTTGCTTTATAGCTTTTTAACATGATTTTAACAAAATCTTCAATTATTTGTATAACTTTTTTCGGAGTATTTTTCAACCCAATATAAAATTAAACTTCCTGACTGTTTTACTTTATATTTTTATATATTTAACTTCATGGTTGTTTCATTGCAGATACAAGATGAGAGTAAGATATATTTTTTTACGAAAATATAGAATTAACAGTTATATTCGTAAAAAATGGCTAGCTCTTTTACCATTACTTTTAGTTGTAGAAGCATTCCTAGTTTATCTTTACATTCACGATGTTATAATGGTGGTTTCTCTCCATTTAAACATAAAACTTGAATGGATTCGTGAATTAGAAAACAAATGTGCAAGCCAAATTGAAGTTTTACCATTGTCCCATGATTCTAAGTTAATTCAATTAGAAAGAAAAGCAAAAGAACGAAAATTACCGCTGTGTCCTGAGCTACCTGATGGCTTAATAGGAAAATTAGACAATATAAATGAAACTACAAGTGTCGATCTATCAGATTTATCTAACAACTATACATTTGTTCAAAATGGGGCCTCGCGGCCAAACGATTGCTATCCAAGAACAAAAGTGGCCATAATCGTACCACATAGAGACCGTGAGCAGCATTTGAGCCTTTTTCTGCGCGCAATTCATCCAGTGATGCAAAGACAGAAGAATGATTATCGAGTGATTGTAGTACATCAAGCTGGCAATGATACCTTCAACAAAGCCATGCTACTAAATATCGGTTACACTGAGACTCTGCGAATAGATTCTGAAGTCGATTGTTTTATATTTCATGATGTTGATCTTCTTCCTGAAGATGATCGAAATATTTATCAATGCTCGGATGTTCCACGTCATTTATCTGCAGGAATAGATAAATGGGGTTATCAGTTACCCTACGAATCCCTTTTTGGAGGAGTGATTGCAATGCGAAAGGAACATTTCGACAAGGTTTGTGTTTGACTCCTATTTCATAATTTTGTTTGTTACAAAAGACGATACACACGAGTCTAAAGATCTTTATTTTTTAGTTCTGATAATAATAAGTAAGTATAAGTCTAAGATAAAATTGGAAAAACACCTATTCAGTAAAAATGATCTGAAATATTTATACATGAAATGATTATCAGCTCTGCTCATTGGATACTAGTTTTAGATAGAAAAGATAACATGTAAAGAATTCCAATAGAATTGAATTGTTTGTTCAGTTCATTCAGTTCTTTTTGTAGTAAAGAACTGCTAAGTTATTAGTCATAGAATTAAAACCAGAATATAATAACAGATTACAAATCTGCAGATATATAAATGTTACAGAAAAAACTTGTTTGTAAACTTCTATCATTTCTAAACTTAAAGTTCTACTTATGGTTTTTCTTTAACGTCAACGTTTTATGAAGTTCAGAATAAGAGATTTGCCCTTTTTTAAAATTGTAAGCTTTGTTTTACTAGGAAGCTACCATTAAGGTAGATACTTTGCTTTCTATTAAAGGAGGAAAATTGGTAGTTACATGGTCATACTTCAAGTCAAAATCTGAAAAAAGACAAAACAATTTTTAGATTCAATTAAAATATGAAAATAAGTTACAAATATTTAAAATGATTATAATGATTTGTTGTAACAAATAATTCAATTAACGCTTTATGTTTACTGATAACTGATTTATGATTTAGGTAAACGGTTATTCAAATGAATACTGGGGCTGGGGAGCCGAAGACGATGACATGTATGTAAGAATTTTACACAGCTGCTTAGGACAGGAACGAGCCAATTTGGAATATGCAAAGTAAAATTTATTTGATAATAAGTTAATATTTTCTAAAACTAACTTTAATGTAGATTTCATGAATGTAGTTTAAAATCTAGTTAAATAGTATTTGTCGAAATTATTTGATGATGTTTTAAGCTGCAAAGAGTAACCTGATTAGATCAAAGAAAAGTTATATTTATAAAGTTTAATAATAAAAAATTAGAAATATAAAATTAGTTCCAATAAATTTTTTTTTTCGAGCTTTAAGATTAAAATCGGTTTATTGAAGAAATATTTTTTAGGTACCGAATGATGTACCACCCATCAGACTCAAATAACCGATTAAATCCATATCGTTATACGTTATTATTTGGAGCAGCAGAAAGACAACGAATTGATGGATTATCTTCATTACAGTACAGCATTAACTCGATTAAGAAAACTCCTCTCTACATTAATTTGACCGTTGATATTGGCAAGCCAAGATTTCATGAAGAAATGAAAAGCTTTGGAACAGGAGTTGACATACTTATTACCATAACAATGTTGTTTACTATGGTACTCATAACAGGCTGTGTTTGCTTTAGGTCACGGCTTCCTCATATTTTTTTATATTCTATTTGTTCACATCGTTAAGAATAATCTAAATGTTGTTTTAAATTTTTAGCAAGAGATTAATTATTTAAATTTAATTGCAGTAATTAATTTTTTAAGCCATCAAAATTTGCCAAAAACTTCACTCACTATTTGAAAGTTTTGTGATTTGATTTTAAATAATTTCTTCTAATTAGGCAATGACAAGATTATATTCGAGCCTTTATTATATCTTCTACTTTTTATTTGAATAACAAGTTTTAAGTTGAAAATTCATTAGATCTTACCATGTAATTTGTAAGACTATTGAAAATATAAAGTAATCTGTGAACCATAAGGAAAACAAATTTTAAGATGTCACTTTTGTAATGTATTCAATAAAGCACATAATAAAGAGTGAATCCCGCTTAACTGCTGTAAGACTTTATGAGCATTTGTTTTGTGAAAGAGTCTTGCCTTTGATCTGTGATAAGTTGCGTTTTATTTTCCATGTTTTACTTTGAGATCAAATCACAAAATTATTTTTTTTGAAATGTTGATTTTGAAACTTTGCTTGAATTGTTTCATAACTTTTGATTTGTGAATTTCACTTTATTGCAATTTTTTATTTAAAAAAAACTTCTGAGTTTTAATTTGCTGATGCTTTTTTAATAAATAAAAAGAGTTTAATTAAAAATGAAACACTCTTTCATATCAAAAAATACAAATAGTAAAATTTTGTTATGACTCATAAAATGTGAGTTTTTTATGCAAAAGTTTTGATAGCAAATCCAAGTTTTGTTTTTCTGAAATTAAAGCTTAGCTCTGTTTTTCGACTAGATTATAAAAACTTTAGCAACAAGTCTTTGCAGAAATTTAAAAAAAGTTTGTAAGATACCAACTCAAATTGAGTGTTTTAAAATATTTAAAGTTGTTGAGAAGCTTTAAAAGTTTATTTTTAAAATAATTATGGAAGAAGATTACAAAAATAATATGTCATAATGAACAGATCATTTTAGAAAATGTTTAAAGCTTAGTCTGATAGTGATTTCACATCTTGATATAAATAGCATAAGTCCAGTTTTTAAAGAAAACACTTTATCTTTGAGCCTTACCTTTCTTTCGCCAAATAACTTTAGCATTTTTATAGTTATGAAGAAATAACAATTAACTTAAGCATTTACTGATTTTTCATGTTATTTTGTGACTACTAGCCTCTTGAAAGAGAACATTTATGAACTGAATAAAAAAAGTTGTTGAGAAGTGTATTGACTTATATACTACTTTTATAACTTATTAATTTATCTGCTTGATGAGATATATAAAAAAATAGTTAGTAAACAAAACTGTTTAGATGCCTTATAGGATCTATAATATATTTTCAACTCATCGTAAAAATATCATTTATTTGCATGCTCTTTAAATATCCCTACATTTTTATATTCATGTTAACTACAGATTAATAGTAACTACTAATTTTTTTCTCTTTTGTTATCTGATTAAGTTTAAACAAATTTTCGAACAAATAATGTTTTTAATTTAAACAATTTTAACTTCAGGTTTGATGGAAGAACGGTAAATTAACATAAGATTTTGAGTTTAAATTTTATAAAATCAAATAATTAAATCGTCAAATGTCTAAGTTTGGATCGTTAAAGAATAAACAAATGAGTTTTAGGGGTTTCTAAAATATACATTTATTCGATTTAATAACAGTTATTAAAGAATATTTGTTTAACTCTTAAAATAAAATTGTAATCAAAAGGAAGTCGAACCAAATCAAACCTTTACCGTACGGCAAAGCAGTTTGAAGATCCTTGCTTGTAATTATAATAACTCTTTAAGAGAGTTTCTTTTTATTGCAAAGTGTACACCATAACAACAGTAAGTGATTTTGAACAACCCAATTGTAGAAACAAGCATGCGAATGTAAACCTGGCTTCCAAAGACATTTACGTATGTAGTAGAATAATGTTCTGTTATACATCTCAAACATATATCATCGGTCTACAAAAATTAGTCCTAATTTTATTATTTTGATAAACCAATATTATTAGATAATATACCAAAATGCTGTATTATACCAACATATAACAGCAACAAAATTGCAAATTGGTTACTCATTAATAATGGCCTAAAGTATAAAAAATTAGGTTTGTGCAACCACTTAGCTTTTTATTCATTTACGACAAATTTTCTAAAACAATTCTAAGAAAGAATGTTTTGAAGCAAGATCTATATTAGAAATAAACAATGGGTATTCTTTTTTTATTAATATCAATCTCATTATGCCTTTTCTTTTTAATTTCTCAATAGAGTTGTCTATATTCATCCTGCTTGGTGGCGAATCGGTTACTACACCTAGCTACAAGGTACATCTAGCTTGGAAGTACCGGGTTCGACCCCAGGTGGAGACATATAAAACTCCTGAGAAAAAAAAAAACATAAAAAACTCCTGAGAATGTGTGTTAGTGAGATGTGCTCTCTTTAGGCACCCTCCTTCGCATTTATATATAAAAAAAAAAAAAAATATTATAGTCGATGTGATAAAACTGCTGCCTTGATTTTTTCTTTATTTTGTTGGCTCAAAATAAAAGCAACTGGCAGACTAAACAGGACTCGAGAATTGAAAAATTAATGGTATTAAAAAAAAGTTATTTTAGAAAATGACACAATTGAAATAAATACCTATAACAGTGTAAATCTAAACTCTTACCCCATTTTAAAAAATAAAATGTGCCATCTACTGCAAGTAGGTGAATTCTCCACCACTAAGCGTAAGATCTTTTTTGAGACGAAAATCTCTTCAAATATCTTCAAACCTCATTCTTATAGTTAAAATCTGCCTGCATTAAATTTTGATTATGTCAAACATGCTGCTTAAGTGATACAATCGAATTTTATTTTAGCTAATGATAATTAGGTGAAAAAATTCCTTTTACAGAAAAAGCTGTGATTAGTATAGAAACTAAATTATTCATTTATGGAGAGCTCAATAAAGAGTTTATGAAATTTTTTTCTGATGTTTTTTTAAATGTTTGTTTTTATTTCTTCCTGTATTAAAACTTTAATAAATTTTGTAACATTTATTTTAGAATTATTATCTTGTTATAATAATTAGTGAAAGGTGAATGTCGAATAGTACACTTCTAGTCTTTGTCAATATTATTTTACACAAACTGATTTTACCATAAACAATATCATATTAAAAGAATTTTTTTCAGATTTCATTGATTCTTTAACTTAATATTTAGTTAGAAATTGTTGGCATAAATTATACCATATTAAACTCAGATAATTCAGTTAAAATTTTATGCTTAGAATTAATTGTCATTTTATACTTCTTATTTTGTTTTAAGTCGAATAATACTAATTATTATATAAACTATTGGTAATATTTTTTTGCAAATTATCTTTTTAATTAAACTATTAATATTATAAATGAAAATAAAATTTATTGTTTATATTTTGAATGTGTTTTATGTCTTTTATATTGTAATAAAATCCAAACAATATCATGTTTCATTTTATGAAAATTATTATATTTAAAAAAAATTCATACAGTTTTATAAATTTTAAAAATATTCTTTTAAATATATGACATTATTACTTTACATATTGTCAACGTTTAATATTTTAGTTTATAATTATTTTTCATTTATTTGTTTTAAATCAATATAAATTTGTATTTAGGATATTTTTCAATTTATCATTTTAATTGAGTTATTGTCTACACAATGTCTAGCAAGATAGATCGAAAAGCTGAACTACAAAGAAAAAAAGAGCGTTTGGCTCAAATTAGAGCAGGCAAGCAAATGAAATTAAAACAAGAGGTAGACTTAACATTCATTTTAATTGTTTAATCTCTGTAATTAGCTACATTCGTATTTTTGAAAGTAAAATTACTATCTATTAATGTAAAAATTGCATTTAAAAGCTGTAAATTTTGTTAAGATATATTAACATTTTAGTTGTTTGGAAATTTGTTTTCTATAAAGCTGTTTGACTTTCTAAATTGAGGTTTAGGTTTTTGAAATAATTTATTTCTTAAACTGTTTTGTAAAATTGATGCATTATTATTTGTTAAATGCAGAACAGCACATTTTTAGAAAAAGTAATAAAATAAACGGCATGGTTATCCTGAACTTGGTATAAATATTGTCATTTTAAAGATTATTTATTCAATAATATCTTTAAAAGTTATTTTATCCTTCAATATTACAATTTATTTTAATAATTATGTATGACTGAAGGTATGACATTCAATATTTGATCTAATTTGATTAAACTTTTCTAAATATTAGGATGAAAAGTTTGCTGTCACAGTGTCATCCAGTTTAGATCAAAAACGTAAAGATGCTGAAGACTTACTTCAGTCAGTTGGAATTAATGTTGCAAGTACAAGTATGTATTGAATTGTTTAAATATTTTAGTTATTTAATACATGTGTTTCTAGTTGTTTCTCAAACTACTGAACAATTACCTTCAACAAAAAAAGATTTGCCAACAGAAGTGGTAGCAGAAACTACTACTTACAGACCAAGGTGTGTACATTTGACCTTTACTATTTTGCTTAATTTTATGTGTTTTAATATATTATTGTTCTTGAGTAAGTCCAATAGATTAATTTATAATAATTATTTATGTTTTTGCACTTCTGGCAGTAATCATCATCATATTTTGATTATTTTCTCTTCAATCAAGTTTTTTTATGTTTATAAAAACATTTTTTAAATTTTGTTGTTTAAATTCTTTCTCTAATAAAACAATGAGAAGCTATTAATTCCATTTACTATGTTTTGTAAAACAGTTGTTGTAACTTGTTATGATTATGCTATTAATTATTTTACCTAAATGTGGGTTCAAATCTTGAAAACTTTGTAGCTTTATTTCAATTAGTTAGAAATACTTTGTATAGATTTCATTTCTTCAAGATGTAATTTATTTTTGAAATAATTTATTTTTTTATAAGTGTAGACTATATTTTGAGTATTTCATAAATCTAAATTGTGAAGTAAAACTTTAAGGATAACTTAATAAACTAATTTGGCAAAATATTAGTATTTCTACAATGTCCCTTATGTTGAGGTCTAACAGTTTGGATTGGGATTTGGATTCAAGTCTTGTATCTCTTCAGGGTGATAATTTACTACAGAATTGGTATTTTTGATGTCTGCATGTAAATGTAAACAATCTTGCTTGTTTTTTATGGTGATGAAATCAATTAGTTGTTTTATCACCTTTGTTTATTGTGCTTCAAGGTTTTTTAAATGTTTGTAGCTTTATCTCTCACCAACTTTTTATCATTTTATTATAATTGTTCAAACTTTTAATTTGTTAAAAAGTAATCTATTTGTTATAAAACGTTTTTAAACAAAGAATTTACAATTTTTAGTATTTATTTAAAAATTTGGAAATCTAGAATTAATATTCTTGAATAATGACACATTTTCAATAATGTTTAAAATAACCATTGAAACATATCTCTCTTTTCATATAAGAAAGGTTTCATTTGATCAAACTTGAACTCACACCGGTTGTTTGTAAAAAGCTAGCTGCAATATTTAGATGACAGTTTGTACTACAATTAATTTCAGGGTCTGATAGTCCAAAGTGCTTAGGCTCATCTGGTGCAGTTAGAAGTTGAATCACTTGCTTGTCAAAAGTGACTTCTGTTGAACGTATAAATTTATGGAAAATATTTTTATTTTATAAATTATATTCTCAGAATATTTGAACAAATTTTTCAGGCAAGCCAAACTTCCTAAACTTGAACTGAGTCAGGTTTGGGTTACTTCATTGCCTCCAAAAGAGGTGGTTAGTTACACCAAAGAGACTCAAACTATTTACCAACAACAAGATTCTGAAGGTTTGTTTATGAGTTATTTTTAGACTCAAACTGATCAATGGCAGTTGTTGTAAACAACAATTTGTCACAGCAAGACAACATATTTGGTCTTGTTTTAAATAGTCCAAATTTAAAAATTGATTTTATGCTTGCATATGACAGTAAAGCTTGATGAGTTATTGATATTTGTGACTTGCCATTAATCTGATATAAGTATTTTTAATGAAGAAACTAAATTATAGATGAGTTTGAAGTAATGGAAGAGGCTGCTACTGAAGAAGTCCTTGCTGAAAGCATTGAAGTGGCAAAATTAGTTGATAAAGAAGATGAGGATGAGAACAAGCAACATATTGATCAAAGTAATCATTGACTTGTGTTTTTGTAACTTCTCTAGATGGCCTGTTAACAGTTACTCGAGAATTGACTGAAGAAGAAAAGGATGTGGTTCAATCTTCAGAAGGCTTTCAACATTTCTTTACTCGGTCTTCTAAAATAGTGGAGCGAGCACTCGCTCACAATATCGATATATTCACTGAATACGATAGCCAAGTTGAAGAGAACAGGTGAGTTGTCGTCTGGTAAATCTCATCATTTAAAATTCACTTGCTCTCTAGTGAAGTTGACAAGAGCATGAAACTGACCATCAACCGAACTTTCTCAGACGAGAGGTGGTCCAGAAGACGTATGGTGACTTCTCTGGACTGGAGTTCTCATGTAAATGACACAATAATCATTTACAAGCAACCGACTTGTGTTTTTACAGCATCCTGAATTATGTATGGCTGCTTATGGTAATAGTGACGAAAGTTTAATGGATCCTGAAGGGGTCGTGTTGGTTTGGAACAGTAAATATAAGACCACAACTCCAGAGTACAACTTTTCCACTTCTTCGTGTCCTCTATCTTCATCTTCTTCTTCAATAGATGCCGTTTTCATTGCCAGTCGTCTGTTACTGCTTCATGTTTCGCCAAGTTTCACCCCAACCTGGTGATTGGAGGAACTTACAGTGGTCAGATTGTAATCTGGGACAATCGTTCCTCTCGGCGAACTGCACAACGCAGTAAGCTGTCCACAGCTGCACATACGGTTAGTATTGAAGGTAGCTTTCATCTGATCCTCTCTCTCATCTCAATGATGCAGCATCCAGTCTACTGCATCGACATCGTAGGCTCACAAAACGCTCACAACCTCATGTCAATATCTAACGATGGAAAGGTTTGCTCGTGGAGCCTCGACATGCTTTCTCAACCACTAGTAAGTCCACCTCATCTCTTTACTATACTAATCAATTATTGGTTTTAAGGAAGCTTTTGAGATGCAACACAAGCAGTCAAAGTCGGTAGCAGTGATGTGTATGTCTTTCCAATCCAATAATGTCAATAATTTTGCTGTGGGCTCCGAAGATGGGTCTGTTTACACAGCTTGCAGACACGGCAGGTGCTTAATGCATGCTGATTCAAATATAGCATTCGATGTTGAAGTTAGAAAAAGATCAAATCGATCTTAGCATGATTTGATCCTTATCTTAATAGAATTTTATCTTCATCTCAACGAGATTTGATCGTACTTTGATGCAATTATTATTTGTGCAGCAAAACTGGAATTAGTGAACAATTTGAAGGTCATACAGGACCAGTAAGTGGAATCGATTTCAACAAATCCACGGCCCAATTAGACTTTTCGCATGTGCTACTTACATCATCGTTTGATTGGACTATCAAGTTGTGGTCCACTAAAGTAGTTTGCTTCAACTTGATGGTCAATTAGCTTCACTAACTATTTGCTTGTTTTCAGGAATCCCAAAAAAAGTATCTGCATTCATTTGCCAACCAACATAGCTGCGTTTATGACGTGGCCTGGTCGCCAGCACATCCGGCCCTATTTGCCAGTGCAGATGGTGGTGGTAATTTGGATGTTTGGAATGTAAACTCTGATGTCGAAGAGCCAATAGTGTCTGCACAGTTGCCGGGGCAACAAGCTGCTAATAAGCTTCGCTGGAACAAATGTGGAAACCAAATAGCGGTTGGTGATGGTGTTGGTGGAGTTCATTTATATGATTTGGGCGAGCAAATCGCATATCCACGCTCTGATGAATGGAATCAGTTGGTTCGTCGTTTAGATGAAATACGAAATATGCATCAAAAAGAAAAAGAAGCTAGAATGGTCGGTTCGACTACAGCTCATTACTGAGTCCTCTTGCTTTCATTTTTCTACAAAAAGATGAAAGAATTTCGATTAAAGTCTAAATCGTCTTTCTTAAATCAGCTAGTTTCATTTTTGTATATACTTTTCGAAGACATTAACAACATCTGCATGTTCTGCATCGGAATCTCGTCAACTGCTTGTCGCTTTCAGTTCAAATTTACATTTTTGGGTATTACAACATTAATTCCAAAAATCTAACTTCTTAATTGACAACATAAGTGTTGTTAAATTGTAATTTTTTCTTTGGAGTTATAACAATTCGATTTATGTATTTTTTCTAGTTATTTTTTATTTAATTGTTGCTTGTATCTTTAGTTTTTTGATTGTTTTTGCTGTAATGTCTCAAAATTATCATCACCTCCATATAAATTGGAAACTGGTTGTTTTGTGCTGAACTAAGAATACTTTAAGAATTTTTCAAATTTCTTGTGACTGCTTAGCTTCGTTAATTTAAGATTTGTAATACGAGAAATTTATGGACTGATCATTGTCTACAAACTAAACAATTAATAATAAAACAAGCTTTAAAACCTATTCTAAGATTACCTTAATCTCTCAACGGTTGCTCAATAAACTCTCATTCTCTCAAATATTGTAACTTAGAAGCAATTTCATGTTCTACTTCATTTTATGAAAACGGTATGGTTAATAAATTGTTATTGATCACTTTCATATTAATGAAAATTAAGTAATCATTTATAATTTAGCTTACGAAAACAAAAAATGATGCTAGCTTACTTAGACAAAGATGGTTTCAAAAAGTAGATTTTTCAGAAAATGTATTTTTTTATTTATATCATGTTTACTTTTAAGAGTTTTATTCTGTTGTTATAATTGATATATTAGAAACGAAATTAAAATATTATAATTATCATATTTCAAAAAACCTTTGAATCTAATGAGCTTACAACTAGAAAGTGAACTAATGTGAGAGGACTTTTACAGACTCTTATTACAAAACAAAAGATCAAACTCATAAGAGATTTTATTCAGGGCATTTACTTGATCAGAGGTCAAGAACTAATAAAATCTGTTTAAAGTTGAAAATATCTTTATAGGGTTCCAAAAGATTGATTTGTCACACAAAGTACTTAAAATAAGTTTTAAATATGAAAATTTTATTCACACTTTAAAAGACAATTTATATTGATAAATAAGTCTGAATCTTTATACTTTTAGGGACCACATTGAAGATTCTCAAAATGATTATAATAGTAAAGCATCACATCTTGAAGACGATTATCTCCATAAGATGGTGTATGAACATCACATAAAGTATGAGGATTCTTCCATTGATTCTTATCATTTAGCATCTCCATATTTCCAGGAAGATACTCAGGATCATAACCAGTTCCTACGATATTCAAAGCTTCAGATTCAACCTTTTCTTTGGTCCAACGAAGAAATTTTCTATCTTCTTCAGCAATAAGAAGTGGATGTAATGAATATATAGCTTGTTCATCTTCCTCTGCCGTAAATTTTAATATATGGTTACGAATAGTTGATAGTTTTATACCAGCAAACCAAACAGCAAAAACTCCCCCAAGTAAAGCTGCACCAGAAATTCTGGTTGGTAACAAATTTCTCTTATAAGCAAAAGGCTTATACCCACCAGGAGGGGGTAGGTCTTGTTTATATTTAATTTTTGACCAACCAGTAGACATTTTCTGCTAAAAATAAAAAATTTCAAATATAAATATTATAATTTTTAAATAGAGTGAAACAAAGACTGAGGTCATTTTTATTTATTTCTTTTTGAGAATTTTTAAATCTATATTTACCAAAAATGAAATTTAAATATAAGAAAACATTTCTAACAATTTTGCTGAACTTGTAACAAAAATTTCATTAATATTAAATAAAATTAAAATCTTTCTTAAATATAATAATTTTAACAAAGATTTAACTTTAACTTTTTTATTAATTCATTATTAACCTAATAGTGCTATGAAATAGTGAAACAAAAAACAACAAATTTTATTTTTAACTGAAAGAAGCTTATTATTATCATGTAAATATTAGTCTAAAAAAACGTTTTTATAAGAAGGATATAAAAAACAATAAAATAAATGTTTCAAGAAGCTTAAAGAGGTTTTTTAGCTTCAACAAGATTAAACCAGATATATAATGCTAAAGGTATACAATTGAGATTATATTTAACTATTTTTCAAACCATAAGTAACTTGTGAGAATAACGTTTGTTGGTATAAACAAACTAATTACTAAGCAATTAAATAAAACAATCAATTAAGAAATAAATAGCTGTTGGAATTAATATAAAAGTAATTTTCAACGTAAATACACATAAAATAATTGATAAAAATTGTATTATACTCTGAGTACAATTATTTAATATGGATTCTAAAATTTTATAACTAATAAATAAAAGAATTCTTAACTAAGGTCAAATTACAATTCGCACAATAATTAAAAGATACAACAAATATGGCGTCTGCTTATTTTGAAAACTACAACAGCAAAACAAGTATTCTAAAATTCGGATTAACATCAACAGTGACAGAGTAAAATGAATATTTATTTATCAGCAGAAATATATTCAATGTACAAGATTATCTGGCATAAAATCTCTTTGTTATCAATTAAGTATTATTAAATCATATTTTGACAGTATTTGTTTAAGACGTATACTTAGTATATTTTCAAGTTTAAGCATACTATTATGCGAAAATAATGAGAAATGTTATTTAACTGCTGCAAAAGAATAAAAAACTAGAAAAGGTGCTCTCTGGCTTGACTATTTGTGACAGAGAAATATTTTTTTTTTAGTTTTGAATATTTTGAAAATTATAGTATTTTTACGATAACATTGAGATATGAAACATCATTAGCAACTAAAAGCAAATAATTTCCTTGAGTACAAGACCAATACATAAAAATTATAATGGTATGAACAAGTTTCTGGCAATACTCCCTCTCTTTCCTACTCCGACATTCTTACAAATTTCTCTTAGATGATAGATCAGGACATAACGGTTGATATACTATCTAAGGCTATTTCTTCTTAAATTTCATCATTTTGCAACAACGCAGATCAGACCCCAGCATTGTTTTTAAGAAAAAACTACTTCCTCTTTATCACTACATTTATTGCTACTCTTTAACATCATTCTGAGGCGAGGAAAAGTTCCACAAATTTGGAAGAAAGCTATTATTACTCCAATTCATGAAAAGAGTCCCAGAAACACCGCACTTAACTACAGACCATTTTCGCTGACTTCAGTTATCTGCAGAACTCAAGAACATATCATTCACAATCATATGACCAGTCATTTATTGGAGCACCATCTAATATCTGATGTCCAGCATGGTTTTGTGAAACGGAAATCTCCCCTGACTCAACATCTCACTTTTTTTACAGCCCATTATGAAAGTAATACTCCTTGTGGCATCAAATATCTCGATTTTGCTAAGGTGTTTGATTCTGTCCCACAACCATCTCATTACTGTTTTACAGAAAGTAAGAATCAGCAGCTTTATCTTAAAGTGGATAGAAGATTACTTACCCAACAAGCTCGGATTGAAAGATCTTTATCTACTCCTAGTCAAGTTATGAGTGTTGTTCCTCAGGGTTCCGTTCTGGGTACCCTTCTCCTTTTAATTTTTATTGAAGACCTCATCAGAAGACTAGTATCAGTAGATGATTTCGTCGAGTGTGTTTGTGTATGCAGATGATATCAAGCTATTATCTTGTAATCCTTCAAAGCTTAAAACTGCAGTACACACTGTAGAAAACTGGTCTACATATTGGCAGCTCAGAATCCAGCCCACAAAGTCTGAACTTGTTCTTGTAAACCAGCTGCAAATTCCTTAAGGCAATACTCCATCAATGGATTTATTAATCAATTAATATTTTCAGTCCTAGACCTTGGCATTACTCTATCATCTGAGTTTAAATGGCACAACTATGCTTCCAAAATCTTTGGAAAATCAATCAACCTTGTCTTCATTATTATAAAGACCTTTAATTCTAAGAACCCATGCTTCTTTATCAATATTTTCAAATTGTACGTAGGTCCAATTCTTGAATACAATGTCAGTGCATGGAGCCCATATCAAGTTAGTGATTTTTTTCATTATTATTTGTTATAATTTGGGTCTTCATCACAGTGATTTTAAGGATTTGAATTCACTCGGGTGAAACAATCATAGAAGTTTGGATGGTTTAACTTAAAACCATCTTTTGAATGTTTTAAGCTTTTATCACATAACGAATTTTTAGCATAACAATTTAAAAAATAATTTTTCATGAAATATATTTCTATCAAAGAAGGTGCTACTAGTAGATGCTCATATAAAAAGAAGTTTGTTTAAGTTTGGTGAACTTCTCTATACTTAATCTATAGAGTCTTAGGAGTTAAGAAGTAGAATTGTGAAGTACTTGGCTAATTTGTAATTGTATTTCACTTTATTTTGTAAGAAAATATAATTGTAAAGCTACAACACATTACTACTGCAAATTATTTGATGTGTAAATACCATGGAAGAAATTTTAAGTTTAGTACATTTCTGAAAACCGTTTATTCTTAAATATACTTGTTTCAGTTCGCGTAGCATAAAAATATATTTTTCAAGTAATATTTAGATTTATAAGTTACAGTAACTATTTTCAAATTATAAATATTTTTAAATTTTACTACAACATTTTATAAGTTTGTAAAAAAGTTAAAATTAATGAATAACAATCATATGTAAATTATTTAATAAGGATACACTTCTTGTTACTAGCTAAAAATACATTTCTAGGCAATAAAAAGCAGATCATCTTCAGCAATTTTTGCAAACTTGCTTTGCAAAGTAAAGAGAATGGCGCTTCAAAGTTGTTTTTAAATATTGTAGAATTACAAATCGTTAACTAGTTTTACGTAATTGTTTCAAAATTTTTTTTATATTGAGTTATGACATAAAAATCAAATAAATGTTTCATCTTTTGTTTTAATCATTTGAATATTTGAAAATAACATAATTATGAAATTTTTTTGTTTTTAAACCATTACTTGCTTTTAAGATATAACATTTTTGAAGTTAGAAACTTTTACTTTAATTATTAATGTTAACGTATAATGCACATCAAGTATTTACAAACGTCAAACTTTTAAAAACCACGTTTGGACTTAAAAAAGTTGTGAAAATCAAATTCTTAGTTTAAAACAAATTTTCAGCTCTTAAGTTTTCTTTTTCAGGAAAAATGCTGCGTTTATAAATCGTTAATAGATATCAAGAAATATATCTTTCTCGATAAAAAAGTATTAGATGGTTTGTATAAGCAGTATTTTTTTAATTTTAAAGATTTTGTTATTTAAATTTTTTCAAATAAAATGAGGCTATATGATTCCTTATTGTATTTTATGAAAAATTTCAGTTAAAAATGTTTTGAAACCGAGAAATTTCTTTAAAATTTTATTGAGTTTATTCAAGCTAGTTTGAGTAGCAAAAATAAATCGAATTATTCCACAAGGTTAAAAAATTAGAATATTATATAAGGTACGCAAATATAAAATTATAAATTAAAGTATAATGATTCTTAAGAATATGTTTCTTCTATTATTCAGTTTTCTCAAGTATCAAGTCAATTTAGTACATTTTACAGACATTTTAATTAATTACAAAATGAAACAAAAGTAAAAGTCTTCGACGTACAAAGGTTTGAAACGCCATGGGACTGAATTTAAGTAGATCAGATAAAGAAAGAAGACATAATCATATCGAAGAGGTCAGTGAGGTTCGACATAGACATCATCCCCGGAGATATAAGAAGCAGCAGAAGAGATCTCGACTGAAGTCAAACAATGACCTCTATAAAAAAGCTTTAGTAGAAGATTACAATGCTTGGTTAGAGTCGTTGCCTTCTACAAATCAAGACTGTATCAAGCATGATCAAAAGAATCAGACACTTATGCGAAAAGTATGTTGATATTTTTCTATTTTCACAAACTAACTGATCAGTAAACTGATGTAGGTAAAGAACCTACTTTGTTCGAAGTCTCACCGAAAGAGTTCTGTTGTGTGGCCAGATACAAAAAGTGAAGCTAACCTTACTCACCAAGTTGCTCCTAAAATTCAACTATCCTTTTCACCTAATCCTGCTTCAGATTATCAGCCTTGCTACGAAAAGTTCAATAATTCCTGAACTTTGAAATAGAAAATGATTTATAAACTTAATTTATCATTAACTTTTTAATGACTTCAAAATGATTTTCTGTGTAGAACTTCTTGGGACTTTTATTATCCAACTGACGTAGTTCAAGCCAGTGGGTCTTTTGTGTGTCCAAATCATGATAGTATTAGTTCTCAGGTGTGAAATATTATATAATACTCATTTAACGTTCCATGTTTGAACTAGACTGGAACTCATTTTCTTACCTCAGTTTCTTTGTAGAATTTTCAACGACCATCTAGAAGAAGTTGTGGAGTACAAACCTCCCCAATAGGTTTCAATTCTTGCCTGTTTTTCCGAATTGGTGGTTTCTAATTACCAAATAATTTCTTGTTTAGAAGCATTTTCTCTCCGATCAGAAACTTTGAAGCGTCAAAGTTTTTCGAGCAGTCAAGAAACAACTTTGACACCTCCACCGGAAGATATATATCAAAGAAACAATCGTTTGTCTGTCAATATTTCAGACAAGTACTTGCTTCGAAGACATAGTGCAGACGAAAGTGAACAAAAAACTTACATAAGAAACCGTTCACCTTCATTAAACGGCAAAATAAAAGAAGAAATCCATGATATAATTGGAAAAAAAAGAAGCTGGCCTCGAACGAGTGATTATGAAAGTGTAAAAGCTAGTCCAATACAACAAGATGAATGCATGAACCAATCGAAAGGAGTCTACGATAATTTTTATTTGTATAAAACTCCATCTGAAGAACATTCTGAAGACAAGCTAGATGAGTTTTATCCTAAAGTTGAAACTTCTTATAACGATCGTGTCTGGAGAAAAGACCGGGTAACTTAAATGAGTTTGTAAAAATTTTTTGAGATTATTCGAATCTTGCGGCTTCAAAATCAGTTTAAAATCAATTAATGATAGTATTTGAAAATTCATTTGTGACTAAAGACATAAAAAACTTTTTACAGAAGCAAAACAAAACATTTAACAAAATTTTTCATCTTTTGTTTTTATTTTTTATGAAATCATTAACTAAAATTTTCATCTCAGTTTTCAGGTGCATTAGAAACCGGCAATTCTCCAAATGCGAGGCAAAATGATGCCTTTATACGTGAAAGAGAATTTTCTTCAAACCAAAAATCTTATGGTAATTATACAAATGATCTATTTCATAACAAGTATCCACAAATTGCTCAAGGTAAGACTAATGAACTGAAAATCAAGTAATTTTCTTCAAAGATAGATTTTTCTAGATAATACATGTAAAAATATTAGTTTTAAACTTTTAAAATGAGGCATAAACCATTTGTCCAACGCAGGCTTATGGAGTAGAGCCGTAACAAAAATAGAATTGAATTTTTTAACAGATAAAAATAAGTTTTTAAGCCATAAACACAAATTGATTGATAGTGTTTATCTTTAATGTCATGATCATGTAAATGTAGATTGTTTGTACATTACTCCATGTGAGAAAAAATAAAAAGACTAGATGAAAGACTTTCAACTCTACTTTTTTAATTTAACACAGAAAATCATTATATGAATCAACAATCAAGTCATCAAAGGAAAAAGAAAAAGTCTAATAAAAAAGGAAAAGAAGTTCAAGGACCGATGAACAAGAACTTAGAGGCTGATATAGAAAAAATGGTGATTAAAGCTTTTGAAAAGAAGTTTGGAATAAGTTCTACTATTATGAATCAACCGGTGTCTATAGATGATTGTGAAGTCGAAATTCAACAAGTCATTGAGCGTAGGGTAGCATCAGCCTTAGCAAACCTGTTCAAAGATGGAAATGTTAGCTCACGACGATAACCTTTGAAATGTCGTCTGTTTGTTGTGAAATGTTTTTGCATGAATAACAATTTTAAAATTAAAATTGCTTGTTTTAAACAGGTGTTATTCTTGAAATAAAAAGTTTATAACTTTTATGCATATGACAATAATCAATATAAAATAAAAAATGTTCGTAGCTTTAAAACCATTTAACTTCAGTGTGGTTAATATATCAATGATTAATCTTATTATATTTCAAAGCTTATTAGATTAGCTTATTAGAGCTGATTAGTTCTAAATGAAAATATGTTTAAGTACAATACTACAGAAAATAAATAAATAAATGATTTTCAGACAAGTTTTTGGCACCTTCAATTAAAAACCATTATATGTGTTCATAAAATGATTTCCATTCAGTTGAAGGGTATCAGTGAAAAATCAGAAAAGAAAACAGCTAATAAAGGTACACCAAAAAAAACAAGAACTTCTTTCAATTATCATTTTTTTAGAAATTCGATTAGGGTCGAATGTTGGGAAAGTTTTATAAAAACAAAAAGCCAATAAGTTCAAATTGATAAAAGTATTATTAATTTTAGATAATAAAGTTCTCATCATAAATACGGTAACGATTATCAGAGCATACAAAGTTACTTTGATAAAACTCTCGAGGATGCTGAGAAAAGTTTCAAAAGTCACAGAGTTGATAAAAACTCAAATAGCTCGAAACTAAGTCAAGGTATAATTGACTCGATCGTTTAGTGTTTGTAAAATAAGTGAAATGAGTAGAGTTGACTCAAACTACTAAAAGGGTAGTATAAAGATGTCAGACTGTTTGCGCAAAAGTATTACCAAAAAGGATTTTCATTAAAAGATATAGAGAGATGGTGTTTGTGTTAAGAAGTATACAAGAAGACTTAGTGGTAGGCACTAAACGTTCAACAAAGAAACAAATACAAAATTGTCGTGTTAAATTAAGTACATGTTTAGACAGAAAGGATATTATAAACAGTCATATGATCTTCAAATGGGGTCACCCAGAAAGCAGTCGGGTAGAAAAAGCTAATGAGAAAGCTGCGATAACTGCCCAAACATGTCAATATTTGTGAGTTACTTATGAAAAGTTGGACTCAATGATGAATTAAACTATTTATATAATAAATCAGCTGAAATAGAAAAGCTGAAAAAGGGAATCAAAAGAAAAACGAAGAAGTTACATCTCATAATTCATTAAGTGAAAAAAGTTGGAGAGGATCTCTTACTTCACAATCTGAAGAACAAGAAAGAGCTTCTACTGGCTCTGATTAAAGATCAAGAAGGGGATCATTCTAATTATGATAAAGGTAAAAGCAACAACCCCGACCTGATGGGGGTTTTTTTAAGCAGCAGCATTGAATGTCATCAAGGTTGTCAAAAAATGAATGAAACGACTATAAACGAAATTAGATAAAAATTTAATTCACACGGTGAAGATGAGGTACTTGGTGCTACCGACAGCAGCATTAGAGCAGACCCTCACAGCTGGGGCAACCGGCAGTAAACAGAAAGGGGGTCACAGAAAACTAAGATACTCCTATTGTTTCAGATGCTCTGCAAAAACAAACTTTTTCGTGTTTGATTTTTTCTCCTATCTTTTACACTGTTTTACTTTGCTTTTTTGTCATTGTACATTTATCTGGTAAGGTAATTCCACCATAACTTCCCAATTATCTATGTTGAGTGATTTCATCTCGCGCTTGCATGTATCTTTAGAACGAAGACGAGAACAGCCGATGCAACGTTTGCTTTTTGAGAGTTTTCCATGTGACAGATTCTTTGGAATCGTTCCACCTTCCATTCGATGCGTTTGGTAGTAATAGATTCTTATTCTATACTAAAATATTATCTTTATTTATTTGTATATGACGTTAGAAGAAAGTCTTGACAAGCATGTCTTTTTTATAATACAAAGAAATATTTCCCGTGTTATTTACCGTAATTTTGTGCAAAATTTATAACACAGAAAGCTATATTAAAGGGTTATTTCTATTGAAGTTGAAGAATAGAATTTCCACCTACGTTAGCTCATAGTGTATTATATACATAATTACATATATGTATAGTGATATACCGTATCTTCGACGACAAGGTGGGATTTAAATCTGTGCTGTTGAAGAACAATAGATTAGCAGCCAATAGACTTAACCATTTCATTTATTAGCTTTTAAAAGGATTATCTTAAAATAAAATAAAAGTTACAGAGAACTATGAAAAGTTTTTATGATTTAGCATGCATTTTCAAATATTTTCAATTACTAGTATTGACGTTTTAGCTGCGAGCAGTTAGCTGTTAGTACACTTACAAATGTATCTTTTCCATATATGATATGTTTAAGATAAAAGATAATGATTTTATTTTCATCCATTTGTATACTACTGACATAAATACTACATCATACCTGTACTTTAGCAAAAGTTTGACTAATATGAATTTAACTATCATGTGATGCGTCACTGTTACTTAAGTAAAATAATTAAAATCAGAGAGCTACTATGACTTAAAATATTTTTTTATCTTTATAGGTTCCAGGTAAAAAGCAGTTGTAGACAGTTCTTGTAAAAAAACCTTACTTTGTCATTTTAGCATAATGAAACAAGTTGCTTTTTTACTGGGTAGAGCTTTTAGAACTAAAATTTATTTAAAGTATTAGATAAATATTCATAAAAAGTAAAACTTTAAAATTAAAATAAATAAGATTTAGTTAACAATAATAGTTTGATTTTAATCTTTATTATACTTAATACTTGAAAAAGTAAATAATGTGGAATATTTTTGTTCCAATAATGCTACAATCCATTTTTTTCTTTATTCTATGATAAAATACTTCGTTGTAATATAGATAAAAATTACACCAATGTGCTACTTTGCCTGACATCAGGTAGATTGCTAGTGTAGCTAAATAATATTTATTAAAAATTTAAGCTGAGATAACTTTTATTATACAATATTTTTTGTAGACTGTACTGTATACTTTATTTTAACAATCATTTATATAATAATTGTATGTGGTTCTTTTTACTTTTATTAGAATACCTTAAAACCAAATGATGTTAGTTTTATTGTTCAATGTATAAGTAATTTTATGTTAGTTATTATTGATTAGTTTATTATAAAAAAGATAATTAAAAAGTTACATTTCTAGGTATTAATAAAAGCAATTTTGTTGTGCTTTTGTCTGTAGTTTTAAAATTAAATATTAAAAATAAAAACAGTATATATTAATTCATCTCTATCTATAATTAAACTGTAAAGTAATGAAAGTGTATTTGGCTCAGAAAAATTATTAGTAGAACCATTATAACAAATATATGTATTATAAACATGCTTTGAATAATAAAATTATTTTATATATATATCATAATTTATTTATTTTTGATTTAACTTTGATTTTATTTAAAAATTTTAATAATTTTTTCTTATAAGATTTTTTTTACTTTTAAAATAAAACTTTTATAATTGTTATTTTAGCTTTAGCAATTTCTTTTGGTAACACTATTATTTTTTGTCCAATATTAAAAAAGCTATCTTTTTTGTATAAATTATTTTAAACTTAACAACTTTTTGTTTTTATATTTATTTGTTTAATAAGCTTCATTTTGTTTTGATATTTTCAGGAATTTATAAAGTAAACTAAAATAAATGAGTAAATTTCCAAATGTTTTAAAACTAGCATTGGAAGGAAATATAGGAACTGGCAAATCTACTCTTTTAGACATTTTGAAGAGTAAAGTTAATGATATACAAGTTATATCAGAGCCATTTACTAACTTAAAGGTGAACTGTAGTTCAAAAAAGTTAGAACTAGAAGGAAGTGAACTTTTAAAAAAGTTTTATGAAAATCCTCAGAAGTATGCATATAAGTTTGAATGTTTCACTGCAAAGTGTAGGATAAATGATGCCCTTAAATATAGTGAAAGCTTTTATAAGAGTCCAACAGTCCAACTATATGAAAGATCAATATATAGTAGTCAGCATGTTTTCGCAAAAAATAGTTTTGAAAGTGGTTTAATGTCCATTGATGAGTGGAATCAATATAAAAGTTTTATTTCTAAGGAAATCCATTCCAACAAAGCTTTAAAGTTTGATGGTATTGTATATTTGAGAGCAGATCCTAAAATCTCTTATCAAAGAATGATAAGACGTGGAAGACCTGAAGAAAGTGGATTATCCATTGAATATATCAAATCAATTCATTTAAAGCATGAAGATTGGTTGATGACAGAAACTGATGGTTATGAAAAGTATCATGGCATTCCAATTTTAGTCTTAGATTGTAATACAGATTTTCAGTTCAACCCTTCGAAAAAATTAGAGTTTTCTAATCGTGTTAAACAGTTTATTGATGATATTAAACAAGCAACGATTATCAATAATGTTATATAACATGTTTGTTATAATTCTTGATTTTAGCATGTTTGATTATAACTTTTTATGTTTCTTTATTATATTTTATTTAAATAACATTTATAATTGTTTTTGTAATTATAAAAGTTTTATTTTTTTATAGTTCCTAACTAGTAATTTCATTGCCAATTGTTATTATCAGTATAAAAATGTACTTCTATTTTTAACAGGCTGTTTTAAGTATTTTGAAATTTAATCATGAGTAATATAGCTGATTATAAAAAATGGAAAGCTAAAGGAAAAAGATTTCCTAAAAACAAACAGAGGTTTTCTGTTTTAGCAAGAAAAAGAACCTCTGAAAAAGTTTCAAGAGAAGACTTTCTTCAAAAATATGAAAATTTTGATGTTAATAAAGCAGAATCATTTAAAGATTATCCATTTTCGACAAAAACTGCCAATGCTTTAATTAAAGCTGAATTCTTGAAGCCTACACCCATTCAAAAAGCTTCAATATTACCAGCTTTAAAAGGAAAGGATATATTAGGCTCTGCTAAAACTGGCTCTGGAAAAACCTTGGCTTTTATAATTCCAATATTAGAAAACTTGTATCGGAATAAATGGAATTCTTCTTTTGGTGCTGCTGCTGTAGTTATTTCACCAACACGAGAGCTAGCTTACCAAACATTTGAAGTTCTTCGAAAAGTTGGTCATAAACATGATTTTTCTGCTGGCTTAGTAATTGGTGGCAAAAGTGCTGAGGATGAAGCAAAGCATATTCATAAAACAAATATACTTATATGTACACCTGGAAGACTTTTACAACATATGGATCAGACTCATTCTTTTTCCGGAGAGAATATAAAGATTATGGTTTTAGATGAAGCAGATAAACTCTTAGAAATGGGATTTGAAAAGACGTTGAGTGCTATCCTACAAAATATACCCGGTGATCGACAAACTTTATTGTTTTCTGCAACACAAACTAAATCTGTGAAAAGTTTGGCTAAGTTATGTCTAAAAGATCCAGCTTATATAGATGTTAGTTCAGAATCTGTTCATAGTACTCCAAACAGTTTGAAACAAAGATATTTAATTTGTGAGTTGCAAGATAAAGTAAATTTACTTTACTCTTTTCTTAGAAGCCATTTAAAAGCTAAAATTTTAGTATTCTTTAACAGCTGCAAACAAGTACAGTTTATTTATCATGCGTTTTGTCGCTTAAGACCAGGAGTTTCTATCATGCATTTGCATGGTAGAATGAATCAAATTAAACGAATGGCTTTTTATAAAGAGTTTTGTCGTAAAAAGTCAGCTGTAATGTTTGCTACTGATGTTGCTTCTAGAGGTCTTGACTTTCCTGCTGTTGACTGGGTATTACAGCTTGATTGCCCAGAAGATGTCCAAACATATATACACAGAGCTGGCAGAACAGCTAGATTGCATGAAAAAGGAAATGGTCTTCTAGTTTTATTGCCAACAGAAGTTGATGGTATGCTGAATGAATTAAAGAAGAGTCGTGTTCCTGTTGACAAATCTGAAATTAACCCCAAAAAGCTGACCAGCATTGAATTAAAAATGCAATCTTTGTGTGCTGAGGACAAAGAAATGAAAGAACGAGCTCAAAGGAGTTTTGTTGCATATTCAAAGTCTGTACTAATGATGAAAAATAAGAATATTTTCAAAGTTGAAAAATTGCCGTTTAAAGAATACTCGTTATCTTTGGGACTTGCAATTCCTCCGAGACTTCGATTCTTAGAGAAAAAATTTGGCTTATCAACTAATATCACAACTGCTACTAAAGTGATTGACTTGAAAGAAAGTTTGGATAATAAGATGAATTCTCATAACGCAAGAATTGACACCTTAGAAAGGTTTGCTGTAGACGAAGATGATGATGATAATTTCATGGTTATCAAGCGAACTGATATCTTTAAAGATGATAAAGTCTTACAACCTGAGTCTCAAGTCAATGATGCTGCAAGTAATCCCAAGAAAAAGCTGACTAAAGCTGCTGAAGCTAAAAGACTTTTAAGGAAAGGAATTTCAGTGAATCAAAGAATCACATTTAATGATGAAGGCGATCTCGATGAAGTGTGGCCTCCTGTAGGTCCTCTTGCAGAAGGTGATGAAGATTTAACGGAAGTAGATGGTATTAATGTAGAAAAGGCTCAAGAAATAATGAAGGAAAGAGATTTAGCTGATAAAGCTAAACATCGAATGAAAGTTCGCGAGAAAAAGTTGTTGAGGCGTAAAAAAGAGAAACAGCTACGCCTTGGTGACCAGGGACATAAAAATGCTGAAGATGAAGATGTTGCGTTTCTTCAATCTGCTGATGAAGAAGATGAAATGAGTGAAGGATCCGATGAAGATTATTCGGAATCTTCTGTTTCATTCGATGATGAAGATGCTCCTGTTGCTAAGAGAGCTAAACTCTCAGATGATACGTCGATGTTTAATAATCCTCATTTTAAAATGAGCTTGCAAGAAGAAGAAGAGTTAGCTCTTCATTTGTTACGAAAATAAAAGAGACTCAAAATGACTTTTTACAATTTTGTTTGGTGATGTGATCAGTAACTTATCAGCTTTTTTATTTCCACATTTTTGTGATGAAAATTTGATTAATTACTCGATTCTAACAATATAAAATTTTCATCAAAATTACATTTAACTAAATATCTAAGTTTAGGAAATTATTTGTAGTGAAGAAATTTATGTTTTTGTTAATAAATTAATTTAAAGTAATGGCTGAAAAAGGCTCAAAAACTAAAGGAATTAATGCAACTTATCAAGTAGTTGGAACTCAGCAACATTCTTCAGGATATACACAATATAAAATTATCATAACTGTAAGCTATAATATCTCATTTCTTGTTTGTAATTGTTTTTAATTGGCAGATTTTGAGCTCCAATAGTTCACAAGAACTGTTTGAAGGGGTAAGAAATACTTATTACTTAGTTTATTTGTTACATGCTTTTAACATTAACTTCTTTTAAAATTGTTGATTAAGTAGTGGGATAAGCAACCAAAATTACTTTCAAAACTTTAGAATTAATCTTTAAGAATCTTTTTAAACTTTATTGCAATTAACCCCAAAAATCCTACAAATAGTTTCATATCAACTTTTTTCAGCGAGTAATTTACAAAAGATACAACGAAATAAGAAATTTACATAAAAGCTTGTACAATTTGCACAAAAGTTTGTACTTGCCCGGAAAGTTTCCAGATTTTATAAAACCTCAACTGTTTGGTAAGCTCAGTGACTTGACATCAAAGTTTTCATTCACTTTTTATGGCTGTCAAAAATTAATATTTTATTTAAGGTCGTTTTGATGAAACTGTGATAAAGCAAAGATCTAAATGTATCCAAGATCTCTTGGACTTCATTTGTCAACATAAAGTTCTCCACAACTCAAAAGAAGTTCGCGATTTTTTAAAGGTACGCTTTTATAATCGGTGAATTCTCATAAAGTTTATTCTGGATGACACGTAAGATTAAAAAAGAAGATGAAATGAGAAAAGATATTCCTGTTGGTTGAGAAATGCCTCAAAGTTATTTCCTGTTAATAAACTATCTTGTAAATTTGTCTTTACTAGAAACCCATTATTGATTTTCACTACTAAACATTTTCTTCTAGAAGTTATTTTGGGTTAAGAGAAAACCTAAATTACAAGAATCGTTTAAAAATTTAAAAGTATATATTTTAGAGCAGCGAGTCAATTGAGAAATTAGATGTAATTGGTTCAAAAATAGAAGTTTTGAAGCCAACTGAAGTAACGAAATCAAGCAGATCCGGTAGACATCAATTTATTTGTTTTCAACGAATTTCTTCAGAAAACTGACAATTTTAAAAACTACAATTTACAAAGAGTCTTTTGATTTCAGCTGCTGATTTTACGAACCAAATGATGTCTTCAGCAAGCAATGATTTACTTCAGTTTGATCCAATTCAAAGTAGAGAAGGTAAAATACTAAAGTTTCAAACTTTTACGAGAAAAAAGTTTTTTTTTTCTTTTTTGGATGAAATTAATCGATTTTAAGCTGTTAGATAACATTTATGCTTTCATGTTTCATTTTATATCGAGTTTTTTTTTATTTCAAACTTATAAAATAGGCAAATAGTTTTGTAGTAACAAATTCATCTACTATTTGCATGTTTCAGGTTACCTACTTCATATTTACTTAAATTTGTGAAAATAAAAATATTTTGATTTATTTTGCAAATACCATTCTCAATAAATCTTTTGTTTGCAATTAATAAATTGTATCTTTCAAAACTTTTATCAGTCTTACAAAAGTTAATTAAAATCTAATTCCAATTCAATCTTTCTATTTAACTGGAAAATGTATTTGTTTTTTGTAGCACTTAAACTTTTGGATACACTTACTTTCTGTAATTCTTTTATTGTGATTATCTGCTTATTGATCGCTCATTCAGTTGTAGCTAAAAAGCAGTAACAGTTCAAGTGTAGCACACGAGTTGTTAGGAACTGTTTACAACATGTATTAGTTTCGACGAAGTTTTCTGCCTGTTTTGTTTGTAGTTTGATTTTGAACTCACAAAGAATTAATAATAAGTTAAAGAGCTTTATAAAAATAATATCAGTAACCTACAGATTATTTGATATAAAGTTTTATTTATTTTATGTGTTTTGGTTAATATATGACTGTTTAATAAATCTGAAATATTTAATGATTGATCATCATTTAAAGTTTACTGGTGGCTGCTAACTATCAGTTTCACAACAGCCATTTTACCATGACATAGAAATCTGAATCGATTATTTTTCTTCTATTATCAAAAAATTATGTAGTAATTATTTAGTTACTCTGTCTCAAATTGATAGATTAATGCTTTGTGATGGTTTTTATGATGGTCTTGACAAGACTTTTGTTTTCAAGATATACCAGTTGATGTGGTGAGAAATAATTGGCTTGCTATCTTAAACGAAACTGTTATAGAAACACCTTCAAATAATTTTGATTCAATGAAAAGTCAATCATCCAATCTTCCAACTACTTCATTTGAAGATTCTAGAAAAGATGCAGCAAATAACCAACATTCATCAGATAATTCTGCTAACTACGAATCTTTCAACCAATCTACCTCAACTCAAAGTAACATGTATAATCAACCAGATTCAAGGTAAGATTACCAGTGAAGTAAATGGTGGTTTTCTTTTTCCACTTTCACATCTTCTCTTTTAATTTCAAATATTCTTCTTATATTTTGCTTCAGCTATTTTTCTTTCAATTCTTTTCTGCTTCTTCGAACACTTTGATCAAAATAGGTGAATTTGTAAATAAAATTTTTTGATGTTCAGTAATATTATGTTAATTTTTGCTTGCTCACTTGGTGTAGTTATCAATTGCAACTAGCAAATAAACAAATTTCAATTAATTTGTCTGCTACTTTTTAAGTGTTAAAGAACTCTCATAAATTACAAATAGAAGCAAAAAGAAAGTTCAATCTTATTAACAAAAGCTTAAGCATCATTTCTAATCTAAGAAGTTGATTTTAAGAAATATTAAATCACCAAAAACTCCAAGAAGAACATAATTGGCGAAACATCTTTCTTCAGCAAGACATCTTTTTATGCAGTATGAATTTTGCAACTGGAGTTGGTGGAGTTAGCCAGCTTCGTGACCAACATCGTCGCTTATCGAAGGCAAGAGCTTACTTACATCATGTGCAGCAACAACAAGCTTCACCAACATCAGATGTTGTCAAATCACCAACTACACATACTAGTACCTCACTACAAGATAATATGAAGCCATCAATACCCACAAAACTAAATGAAGTCAATTCTGAGCATCGTAAAAGTCTTGTTGATCTGAAGAAGCTCAGTATGGATGACACTGAACTCGGGTAAGTGGTTGTTGACATCAAAAAAGCTAGCTGTTGTCACTTACAAATTTCATCTGTGTTAAAAATGTACGAATCTTTTTGTAGAGAATCTTATATATATGTAGCAAATAATTACATCTTCAACGCCCAGCAAGCATACTTCTCTGCAAACTACCAACTGGCAGTAAAGCAGTATCACATTGCTGTAGATATATTACTTCAAGGTGTTCAAGGTTTATTATCAAAATATAATCTTCATTTATAAACAGTAAAAGCAATCATAGATGATACTGATGAATCAAGAGTACAGGCAGTTCGAGTTAAAACTGCAAAATATTTAAAGAAAGCTGAAGATATACACGAAAAATATTTACATAATGTAGTGAAAAAATCAAATTTAATGCAGGTGACTCAAATGTTGATTCATATTTGTAGAAATGATTCTGTAATTCATCAATGTTGTTTTGTAAATAAATATCTAATTGATGTGAACTTCATCTTCCTGCCTTTTAGTAATTTGCAATTACAGAATATTGAGGTCAATGAAGACACAATCCCAAATCAATCAGAGATCGACCTATCTCCTTCAAAGCGATCTTCAAGTCCAAATCATACTTCTCATGATTTATCAGATTACAAAATCATCGGAACATCCGGTAAAATTCTCATTGCAATTGAAGAGTCAACTGAAAAGATCTTCGCCATCAAAGTAATCCCTTCGAATTCATTCTTGAAAAGATTTATCTGTTCAATTTCCAGGTACATCCTAAACTTCCTCATCGCTCCAAACATCGTAGATCTGTGATCCCAACAAATGTTCCTTACATGGTGAAGCTTCACAAATACTTCAGCACAGAAACCTCGATCGTTTTGGTGATTGAATACGTTCCAGGTATCCTCTTCTTCTCAATCTCTTCTACTTTAAACATCTGTTGATGAAGGTGGTAAGTTATGGGATCGTCGGCAGGACTTCTTTGTACAAGATCACAAACATAAGGAGGAGACTATGATGAAGAAGTTGAAGAGCAGCTCAGTTGGAGAAGTAGAATCTTCAAATCATTCACCTGAAAAATCTCTTGGCGCCCAAAATTCATTTCCAATTAGTCCCAAAAGACGTTTAAGTCTTCACCGCACTAACTCAATTCTCAGCTGGGATGAAGACACAAATGATATTATCTCAAATCCACCACTTCTTGATGAGCTTCCCAATCTTCCATCAAATACAGATCTTGATCTTTTTACGATCGATAGCGTCAGTACAAATGATGGCAATCAAGATAGTGATGGCTCAAGTGATTCTTCAACTCAAAGTATTCCGTCAGTTGGCGCTACAGAGCTGTTGAGTGAGCAAGATTTATCAACGTTAGCATCAAGTGAAGAGAAGAAATTTCTAAAGATTGGAAATAAAATCTTATTAGAAGAGTTCTCGCAAGAAAGTAGTGATGAAGATGCTCAAATTGAAAGTAAAACAACAGCGATCAATAAGATATCTTTGGTAGATCCTACTGCAGTTTTTAAGCATGTCCGAAAACGCTCTGAAGTATCTACATCAAATATTTGTACCTCAAACGAAGACTTTAAAGAAGTTGAAACTGACCCGGATGTATTTGATGAAAAAAGCAACTTGCAAAAAGCTGAAGTTTTATTTAATCAGTTAGCAACAGTTAAATGCTACAAGTAAATATCTGATAAAAATTCTTTCTCAATATACACTCAAATTTCACAGATTGCCTGAACACGTGATCAAGGGTTGGGCTGCTGAGATGGTCATTGCGATTGGAACTCTGCATTCAATTGGAATCCTTTGTCAGGATTTTAATCCTAATAACATCTTGCTAACTGAAGACGGTGAGATTGAATTTTTTAAGATCTTTTTCATGATTTTTTGGATTTGATTTTAGGTCATATTCGACTGACATATTTCGGAAGATGGAGATATAGGAAAGCTTCTGTACAAAATAATCGTGATTTAAACCTAGATCAAATTCCTCCCAGCCACTATATGTCTCCTGAAATCAACAAAATTTCCTGTAAGAAATCTGAAGCTTGTGATTGGTGGAGTTTAGGAGCTATTCTATTCGAATTATTTTGCGGAAAAGTAAATGTCATTTGAAATTTGAAATTTTCTAAAATTTATTCATCTTTAATAGACATTGCACTCGTGTTATCCTTGTGGATTTAGCACTCACACAATCCTGCAAGTATCTTCTCATGTGTCTGAAGAAGGAAAATCACTTTTAACTGGACTACTTCAATATCATCCTGACCAGCGACTAGGTTTTGGTCCCAATGGATTAGATGATTTGATGTCTCATCCATTCTTTGCTGATCTTGATTGGGATTCAAGAATTGAGTTTTGTGACGCTTAAACGACTCTATACACAAATTATTTGTATTCAGACTCCCCAAAACTCAACTGCTGCTAAATGTTGCGCAAAATTATGATATTTTTTTTACCTTAACTGATTTTCTTTTATTTTTATCGTCCATGACATAAATTGTGTAATTATTAAAATTTCTTCGCAATAACAGATAAGTTTTGAAACTTTTATGTAATGTGCAATATATCTTAACAACTTTTTATGAGTACAAAAATATGTTACTAAAATTTGTCAATGTTAGCATATAACCCAAAAGTTTCAATCTTACTTTGATTATTTTCATTGAAATTATAGATTTACATCAACCAATGAAGTATCAGTAATCTCAAACATTACTTTTGATAATTCTTACAAATTTCATCTATAGTTTTCATATAAATTTCAAAAAATTTCTCATAATTCAAATAACTAACTGCTTTTTTGGTTTGTTATTTGTACAATTTGTTTTATGTTTCTAACTTAGTATTACTTTTCATTTTATTTTCAATCTCTTACCTTTTATTTCATCGAGAAGAAAGCTTTCTTGATTTTACAAAATATTTATTAACTTATCAATGTAAACGTTTTACTTTATCTCAAGTGTGATTAAGTTGAAGAGTATTTTGTAGTTGCTTTCCCAAAAATCGAATATATTTATTATTAAAATCATCACATTATATTTATGTTTATTTCATTTTATAATGTTTCATAGAAACTCAAATCGAAAAGTTAAATTATTTATTGAATAGAGAATCTTAAATCTTTTCTTAATTTTTTTTCAAAATAAAATGACCAAATGCTCGTGAAAAGAAAATTGTAAAGTATAATTTATATATTTTTGGGCTTTTGATCTAGTTTGTTTGATTTCTGTTTAAATTATAAGAAATTATTAAAACATTTGAGTTTAGTGCAATGGGCTTGTATAGGGATGCAAGGGGCTTAATTAGTTATTTATGAGTATTATGAACCAATGAATTATAAGGAACCACAAATCAAAACATTTGAATACGGAGAAGGTAAATAGATAGAATAAAAAAAAATATAGAATATTTTTAATATGAAAATATAATTTATCTCTGAACTTAAATTAATTGCAAATTTTATTAAAACTATAATTTTTTTAGCATTCAACTGTATATTTACATTAAGTTAGATTACGTATATTTTATTTTAATCATAAATTTTTCTACTTGTTTTTTATTTTATGTGTTTTAGCATATATCCACATTTGCAGTATTACTAATTTTTCTGCTTATGTAGTAGTTCTTGAGACCTTTTGCTTATTCTGTCGTAATGTTTTGTGTTTTTTATCTACAACCATGTGTCAACTAAATAGATAAAATATTTTTATAATTTAGGTATATGTATTTTCTTTTATTATTTAGAATACAAATAACTTTGATATATTAGATTTTTTTCATTTAATAACTTTGTATGATATTTTAATCTTTTTAATAAGTTTGACTAGTTTTATTATTTATCTTGTTACTTTTAATGTGGTGTTATAAGGTTTGATATTTTTATGGTTTATGTAGTTTGTATTTATTGTATTTATACTTATGTTATCTTTGAATTTATATAATCTATCATTTTTAGTTTTAGATACTTTAAGTTATTTTTATATAAATTTTTACAAAAATTATGGAAGCTGTTGATGTCTATATTGATCATGAATCTTATTTAAATGAAATTTATGAAAAATCTTTTGAAATAAATTCTCAAATTATTTCTTGTACAAAGTTTTCTATCAAAAATTCACATTTTTCTATCCTAACTCCTCATATAGCTACTAGTCCGAAGATTGCTTCTGAAATTGTCTCTGAAAAGTCCAATGAGTTGAAAATAGTATCAATTAAAAAAGGACAGAAAAGAAAAATTCCTCTGAATCAGGGTGAAATTGATGCAATTCATTACCATGAAAAAATCTATAAATCTATATTAGATGCTTTTAATAGATTCTTACAACATTATATGGTTAAAAAATCTGAAATACCTATTTGTAATCCTAAAGTTAGTAATATTTCAAAAGTATTTCAAGATGATTGTATTTCTAAAGATATTGAATTAATAACAAAGATCCAGCATAAAAACTGTCAGGGTATTTGTGTTCTGAAGAATCCAGCTTTGGATGCTTTAATTAAAACTGGAAACATAATAAGAAATTGTCAACCTTTTTCACTAGTTTTTTCATATAATTCTCAAAGTTTTTTATGTCCGCCAAACTCAACTTTTTTGTTATCTGATATTTCTCAGTTTCATCTCTTGATATATGATTGTGAAGTTAATGGTAAGTATGATTGCATTGTTGTTGATCCTCCTTGGGAAAATAAATCTGTGAAAAGAGGAAGAAAGTATGAATGGTTAACTTTTGATCAGATTATTTCTTTACCTGTTCCTGATGTTTCCAGTAAAAGATGTTTAGTTTTGATTTGGGTCACTAATAAACAAAAGATAATGAAGTTTGTGAAAGAAACTTTATTAAAGTCTTGGGGGATGCAATATTTGTGTGATTGGCATTGGGTTAAAGTTACTAAATCTGGAAAACCAGTTTTTCCATTTAATAGTTTACATAAAAAACCATATGAGACATTGGTCTTAGGATGTAATGATGGTTTTTTAAAGCATTGGAATTTGCATAATATTGGTAAATCTAGAAAAGTATTTTTTAGTGTACCTTCTATAGTTCATTCTCATAAACCTCCTTTAGAAGTTCCATTATCTAAGATGTTCAACTCATTTGGTTTTGCTCCTAGATACTTAGAATTATTTGCAAGAAGTTTAGTTCCAGGTTGGACTAGTTGGGGAAATGAAGTATTAAAGATGCAAAATATTGACTTTTTTAACAAACAAACCATTTAAGTTATTTTATATCTGATTAAATCAAAATCTAAGTACTTTTCTGTACTAACTTTTTTTGTTTTATTTATATTGCTGTTGGAACTAAATAGCAAGTCCATGCTCAATTTTTTAGGTAGTCAAATTATTTTTAAAAAATGATTCATTTGAACTGTGAGAAAACTTCTCTGCCTGCTTCTGATGATGGTATTTATTCATTTAATATATTTTTATAAGATATATTCTTTTATTGATTATTCATGAAAAATTTGATAAATCTCTGACTACTTTAAAAACTTTAGTCTCTGACTAGTTTTTTTTTGTTTTCTTTAAAAAGATTATTTAATATGCTTTAATTTAAATGCTTCAATTAGTTTTTGCTTAGTTAGTAATATTAAATTATTCATTTTCAGAGGACTTACTTGATGGGTTATTAAGCATTACCAACAAAAACCCTTCTGAAATTGTGAATTTTTTTAAAGAAATCTTTGAAAAATATCATTTGAAAAAAGATTTGATGATTCATAGATCAAAGAGATTGATCTTACCACTTATAACAGCGTTTGGGGTAATTGTTTTTAGAATATTTCTAAAAAAAACTGGAAGATTTATCAATTTTAATATTCACTATTTTCTTATAAATATTTTTAATGCTCAGATGATAATGGTTTTGAAGATGTCCTTGATTTATAAAATTATTATTAAATTTAAGAATAATTTCAAAGCTGTTATAATCTGCTGAAATATTTTTAGTTGCTTGATAAAAATATAGTTTAACTTTTCATAGAAAATGGTTGATAGTGATTTTTCAAACTTATGGGCTTGTTTGAATACCCTAGTAAAAGAAGTTGCAAGTAAATTATCAAAAATAAAAGATGTAACTGAGATGGAAAATGTAACTGAGGTGAATTCAAATATTTGTATAAACATTTCTAACAACTTTTTCTTAGTAGATAATTCTGGATGGTTTGAATTTCCTAAATGTGATATCTTTTCTGTGTTATTGTTCTTTGAGTAGAAATCCTTTTACTTCATCTGTAACATCTGTAGTCTCTGTCTTACACGGTAAATTTATTTTACCTACTGTACTCGTATTTTATTTATCAGTTTTTTTGCAAAGAATTAAAAACTAGATTTTTCTTATTAAAAAATATGTTTATTTCAAATAATTTTGTATGATTAATAGTAATAGATGGATCTCTAAAACGTTAATTTTTTTAATACATTTTTGGGATATTTTTTTGCATATAAATAAACTATCGTTAAATATTTTTAATAATTCAGAAAACTTTTTCGATTTATATAATGGTTCAATTTCATTTGCTTGTAATACTTCAACACTTTGTCTTGAGTATTATCAGAAAGATCTTCCTTTAAAAAGAAAACTTTTTATACAACCTGTTTGTTATTTGCTAAATCAAATAATATTTGCAAGAAATATATCAAAAGAGGTTTGTTATTTCGTTGATTCTTCATCATCAGATGTATATCTTCATCTTCTTAACAGGCTTTGACTGCAAAAGCGATGGTAGAGTTAGTCTACTTAACAAAAGATGATCTTCCATTGTTCTTGATCAAAAGTAGTGATCTTGTGTCCGATGAGGTTTACACGGTTAGTCTCTTTGTTTAACTTTTTTATCTATGCCAATTACAAATGATTTTTAGAGACTCGCCAATCTTTTAGCGTCATGTGCAGTTTCATCAGATTTTATAGTAAATAAACACGCCCGGAAAATTCTTTCAATCTGTCTTGCTCAAGTTGATCAGGTTGTTCATTTCTTAGAAATCTTTTGAAACTATTTTCATAAAAGATTTTCTCAATTAAAAAACATTTAATATTAACTTTGAAAATTGATCTTTCTCAGGAAGTAGTGGATATAATCCACTCAGCTGTATTTGAACTGCTGACGCTTAAGCAAACGCATGCAAATATCGAACAGATGGGCTTCATGTATCAGCAAGCCTGGCTCTTAGCTGATGAGGATCGGAGGAAATATCTTGAGCGAAATTGCTTTCAAGATTTGATGTATAAGTACGTATATCTTTGATAGTATTTGTGGTAGAGACATACTGAATTCAAAAAGCAGATTTACTTCATGATAAACTTCATTAAATCTCATGTAGAGCTGTAAGAACAACAAAAGGGAAGACCAGCACTCATCGTTGTCTTTTTACTGAGATGAGGTCCTTAGTACGAAATATGCTGGTCCATAAGTGTTCTAAGGATTTTAAATGTCTCCCTGCTCGCTTATATGATCCTTTCATTTGGCGATCAATTGAGGTTGGATGTTCTTTAAACTTGAACTAATAATCAGTTTTGATTCAATAATCAAATATGAACTTTTGTTTAGATGATTTGTTTGTATTTTTAGTCTATCAATTGCAATGCTCGTTCCAACGCTCTCTTGCTTCTCTTTGATGTCTTTCCTCTTAGAGATGCAAGATTTGATCCAGTTGAGCAAGAAGATTATTTAAGAAAACAAATAAAAGCGATTGAAGGACTTCTTGTGGATCCAAACCCTCAAACCAGATGCTTAGGCGAGTTAGGTTTTTTAAGTAATATTCGTACATGATAAAAATCAACATTTCTTATTCGACTTTTGTGGCTCTTTTGCTTTTTGGTAGACGATCTATTATTGAATTTCTAACTTGATTGATAAATTAACCAAGAAATACTTTTTCAAAATCCTCTATTTGCATTTAAATAAAAAGTTCCAATGCAATTTTGTGGGACTTTTTTGTTTGAATTAGTTGATAATCATCTGATTACTATTTGCAGCTATTAGTTGCTCTTTTAATCTACTTTCTTTGTACTGGAATCTTATCAGCCATTTATCCAGTGGTCTCTTGACTATCATTTTTTCTCCATCAACTTTCACTGATAAGCTAGAAGATATTCGAGATGCAGTCATCAAAGTAACTTTTATTTATTTAACTTTTTTATGACATGTGACAATTTCTTGATAATTTTAACAACCAATGTTTTAAGGGAGTGATTGTTTTGCTAAAAAATCCATCTGCTAATGATTTTCTTGTCAAAAATCTTTATAAAATTTCCAAAATGATGAACGACCCTTCTGAAAAAGTTCGGGTTTCATTTGCCGAGATGTTGTTGAAAATTAAAGAAACGGAAGGAATAATGGTTAGTAGAAGAGAAAGAGATGTTGCCAGTGAATGTTGATGAAATTGCTTTGTAGTTCTGGCATGTCAGCTCTGTCCCTGATATATGGGTACAAATTCAGATGGATAAGAAATCAGTTAGCAGAAGACTTTGTAAACTACTAATCAGCTCGTATATGCCTCCAGATAAACCTGATACTGTAAGTACTTATTTACATAAACGTTTCAATTATTATTCAACTCAATTGAAATTCTTGATTTAATTGAACAAATTTATTTTGCAGCAACTCGTGAGGCGATGTATTCATTTCTTCAGGACCAATCCTACATCAGCCAGAAAGTTTTATATAATAGCTGCTGTTGAACATGATTTGAAAGAAATAGGTGTTGAATTTGTTTATCTAATTTTTAAACCACCTTAATTAGCGACTATTGATATATAATTATGACAAAATATTTGATTATTTATTGAAATGTTGGCTTACTGTTTTTTTATTGAGATGAATCATGAAGAATATTTGAAACAGATTTCTTTTTGTTCTCACATTTATATCTGATCAAGTTTTCACGTTGTTTTTCAGAAAGATTAATTAGCGGCGCTGTTCGTTATGTATATCATAAAATTCGAATTTTAAAATACAAAATCGTTGAGATTAAAGCAGAAAAATCCACATCTGATTCAGAGGAAGATGATCCTGATGATGAACCAGATGATGACAAAGAAAATGTTTCGGTACTTACAAGCCTTGTAAACATCAGATCACAAAAAGTCTTCCTTTTATAGGTGGATTTATCACAAGATCCTAGAGATGATAGCGAGTCCCTTGATACAGTCTGTGGACTCTTGGAAGCTGTCGCTGTCTTATGGCCTGCTTATACTAGTCGTTGTAAATCTAGTCCTAAAAGTAACTTTCTTTTTCATAAACCTAGTCAAGATTGCCATCTTACTTTTAATAGATGTAAATGAGAGTTATAAGCAGTGTCTGGGAGAATTGAGCAAAATGTTAAGAAAATGTCTGAAATATAGTGAATGGAATTCACGATATATTCAAGCACTTAACGAGTTAGCTTCTATTGTTGATCCATGTTATTTGAAGACATATAGGTAACAATATATCAACTATTTCTTTTTGCTTGATTGTATCTTGGTCATCTTTTAGTCGTAGTGTAATCCCTAAACTAAAATCGATGTCCTCCGACTCGCCCAAAGAATTCTATTCGATGTTTTTGAGATGTTTGTTTCGTTGGCGACAGGGTAATGATGTACTTAGACTTATTGCTGAGTGGTTGGAAGAGCCTGAGGATGAAGTTCCAACAAGACGTAGTTCAAGAGTCAGTTGCAACTCAGATTTCTGATATTTTTTTATCTTTTAATTGTCTCACGAAGTTTTTGTAACATTAACTTTTTCAGCCGACCAAAAGGGTTCACTTTACTGGCCTTCCTTCAAACCGACCTGATCAAGCTCTTAAATATCTTTCTTGTATTCTTGAAAGTGTCAATTTATCATCCACCAAACTAAGTGTATGTACAGATGGAATGAGAAAAATATCTAAACTGTTGAGTAATAGCACGGTAAGAAATAAGGAGTTCTTCTCAAATCATGTTGATGAGAGATGTTGTTGATCTTAGGAGGAGCTTATATTACGATTAAAATCTGGGAAGAGAAAATTACAGAATTGGTCGGAAAGCTCTTTGCTAGAGGCTTTAAGGTTGAGATTTGAAATTCTTGGAAATGCGTATATTGCTCAATATCGAAAAAGTCAAAAAAGTATGTGAGATGAAAGCGTTGGAAGTAGTCTGAGTTTTCTTTGCTACATCTTTTAGGTGGTTCTGACTCTTCTACAAAATCTCAACTTTACCTCTCAGATTTACAAGAATTATTCCAAATGCTAATAGAACATGTATTTGAACTAAAAAATTATTTGGATCAATCATTTATGGTTTGTAGAGAAATTGAGTAAAAGAAACACTTTATATGATCTTCTTCAGGAAGATTTAGATACTTCATCTCAAGATGTTAACACTCGACAGATGAGTCAAAAATTGCTGAAAAAATGCTTGACAATTGTTCTGAAGCAACTTACTCTCTTCTATCAAAGTTCAATTCTCCTTCACAAGGCCTCTATTGAACTCATATACCAAATAACTTCATCAAGTTAGCTTTTCAAATGTCCAACTCTAGTTGTTGATAATCATTTGTTGAAGGTTCGTTATTTGGCGAGTTTATTGGACCTGCTTCTGAACTTTTGTTCGAAGTGATCCGTGTACATGTGATGACAACGAATGAAGATGCATCTGGTAGTGACTTCTTATCAGAGGTTTTTTTTTGTTTTTTATTCAGAATGATTGTTAAAGTTATTTTTACGTTTCTTTTTATATTCTTACTTTTTGTTTTAGGACTTTGAAAAAATTTCGAATATTATTCATTTGATTTTTGTTGAGTTGTGGAAACATTGCCAACGAAACTTGTATTCTTTTCAAAAAGTAAATGATTAGTTTTTGAAACAATCAAAATTGTCATTAAACATTTAATTACAGCTTGTAAAAAGTGGCATGAGAAGAAATCTAAAAACTACAATAAGATTTGTCGCAAAATTTAATTCAGATGGTTTGCAAAATTTCCTTTTTAAGTTTCTTCAAGAAATCGTCTTCTCAATTTTAGTTGATTTTATTAAATCCAGGTTTACTTACAATCAAGCAACACTCTAGCACCGATCTAATCTTTTAAACTTAATATTTTTTTCAGTCCATCATCATATCCAAGTAGTTCAGATGAGTTTTCCTGCTTTGGAAGTCACATGTTTTTCATTTTATTTGACCATATTAATTTTATAAAGACTCAAGTGATGCCTAATATCGATAGAGATCTTATATCAGAACTTTCAAATGACGAAAAAGACGAACATTTAGATGCAGCTATCCAGGCTTTCATATTGTGTCTCACTAAAAGTAACTTTGCATATTTTATACTTTTCATCAACTTGTTAAATTGAAGCAAGTTGTTTTTTAATAATTTCCAAATTAAATTTTTAACTTTTTAGAAAAAGAAGGATCCGAAAAACGAGGCAATAAGAAAAAGGTAAGATTGAATTGTATGTTGTTGTTTATCATTTGTGTAAACAAACTTTATACATCTTTTCTAGCCTCTGATGGAGGATAGTGAAGACTTTTTGAGTCAAGAACTTATTTAGCTCCCTGTTCTTACTTCTCTACTCTATATACTAACAGATGAAACATTTTTATTTTATTTTTTTTGATTTTTACTTCTTGCAAGTAGCATTTGAAGTTCAATCTGATTGATAGAACATCTTCGGTGGTTTTTTTTCATAACCTTGTTGAAATCTTTTAGTATTTCAAAGATGACAGCACAAAAGGACAAATAACATTTTTCACATTTAATTGTTAAATGGGCTACAGTAATTGTCATGATGATAGCTGTCAATAAAACGTTTTTTAAAAATATCTTTGTTTTATGCTTTATTTTATCTTTTCATGTCGATTTTCCGAAAGATTATATTGATACAAAAAGTATTAATTTCAAGTTAGCATTTGGTAACCTTTGAAAGGTACCTTTATCTCATCTGTCTTTTGAGAATAGAGAAATTCTGCACAAAAATGAAATAAGAGAAACAAATTGTTTTGCTTTTAAGATGTTTGATTAGTTGCTACAAAAGTACTATAAAACAGCATAAAAGTTTTAGTTTCCGAATTCTATATAAAATTACTTGATTTAAGCTACAGTCTATAACTTCTTAGGTCCTATCATTTTAAGTGTGGAAAATGTTTTGAGCAATAGATAGTTGTTGATCAATAATAAACTTAATCATTAATAAAAATCGAAATTCTATTGTTTCAGCAAGCATCACTACAGTTTGATATAGTTTCAATTTGAATTTTTTCTTGAGTTTAAAACCATCTTAGTGCATAAAAATAATTTGTAAAATATAACGTTAAAACAATAGAAAGAAAATTTGATTTAAAGTAATAACTAAATTGTTCTATATATTTTGCGGGGGAGTTAGAAAAAAAAATTGTTTTATTTGATGGAATAAATTTTTCTTAAAACGCTTGATAATTGTAAGATTTCATCGTTTCATTAAATCAATAATTTAATCTTATTTCAATGCAGAATTTACAGTAGCTTGTAATTTACATTAAGACCACCAAAGAAAAAAAATCTACTAAAAAGATAATTGTTCAATTCTCAATCATTTGCTTCGTAAACTTGCTGATACATTAGTTATAAAAAAAATCTATTTTAGTTTGCTATTTTTTATTAATTTGGAGAAATACATACACAAATGCTTTTTTTCTAAGGATAGAGATTACATATATATATAGCTTTATCTAGATGTCAGACACTAAAGTATTCAATAGTAATCTGAATGCAGTAGAGTAGCAGCAGTTTAGAAACTTCTCTAAGGCTTGCTTGACAAATCTAATAGCTTAAAAACTAAGAACAAAATCTATCAGACGTTTTTAAATAAATTACATTGAGTTAGAGTTTTATTGATAAATTTATATTAACTTAAAGGCATCAGTATACATTTGGAAAGCTTAATTTTTTTAGTTCTAAAGTTTAGACTATCTTTACATAAATGCAAATAAAACTTAGTCATAGAACAGATATTGATGAGTTATTTTGGTTGGGAGGTTGAAACTAGTAGAAAATTGCATCTTTCAACGACTGATTATTGCAGGTTAGTGAAGTTAAAAAAATTGAAGACATTAAAAAGAGACTCGTGAACCACTGAGTTCCAATATAAGTCTCGTGATGTAACTAAGATATAGTTAGTAAGTTTAAAGGTAAACTAACCCTCCTCATTAAACCTTCTTCATATTTATTGGAATCTATTAAAAGATGGATGAAGAAAACAAATAGTAGTAGTGACTACACTAGCTTTAACGGTATCAGATAGTTGCAAGAAATAATGCAGTTGTTAGGTAATGATGATTAATTTGATGTGAATAATTTTGACAGTAATTTGTTACATTGCATAAACAGCTTTTAAAACTAGCACGACGGACTTTATATCAAAAGCAGCGAGACAAGCTAACTGATTACATTGTCTTATCAAGCTAACTCTATTAAATTTGTTGTTTTTTGAGCATGCTGTGAACTCATTAACTTTAAACAAACATTTATTTGAACTAAATTGAATGTTAATGAAAGAACTAAGCTTGTACCTATAATTTAATAAACTCAGTCTCTGGGACTTCTTTGTTAAATTTCCTTTATCTTTGTTCGTATCTGTTTGATATGAAAAAAGATACTTTAAAAGTTTTGCTTGAATGTCACAATTATTCAAGATATTGTAAAATTCACTTTCAATCAATTTGACTGAGTCTGAAAAGCTTAAGTATGATATTCATTAAAAGCATTTTTAAATATTTGTTCTTTTAAAAAGGCACATTAAATGTAGCATCTTCAAAAGTATGCAAGAGTTGTACTTTCTACTCCACCGAGAGTTTCTTCTTAATGCTCATTTCGTTTTCAGTAAAATGAGAAGAATGTCGTTTTTTATGATTCTAAAAGTGGTTTATTTTAAACATTTTTCGCTGCTTTTATCAGAGATTGGAGAATTTAATTTTACATTAGTTAAAAATAAAGCAAAAATTTAATAACTAACTTGTGTAGGTAAAAACTTATTTGTATTAAAAGCAATGGACAGTAATAACTTTTCATCATCAACAAAAATGGAAACAGCCACAGCTTATTCGGTTCTATCTTCATATCAACCTTGGTTTTATTTATTCAACACCCAACCTTTTGAAGCGGTTCCAGTTTCAATTTCAGGATATTTTGAAAACCAGGTTCTAACTTCTGAGTCTCCTTCAATCAATAACATTAGCTCTATCAACAATACTTTCACACAACCTATAATCTCTTTCTCTAATCCATGGTTGTTGGCTCCTACAAGCTTAGTAACACAGGTATTTAGTTTCTTTTTGTTTTCAAACATATTGCTCATAGTTATACTATACAATTATATATGGACCTTGTAAACTGACCAAAGTTCTAACAAAAAATAGCTTTGCCAATATAGATGAATATCGATAGTTCTTAATATTAATTTAGAAAACTATTGTGATAAGATATTATACGAAAAATGTTACTTCAAAATAAATGGGACTATTTAACACTAGATGCCGATCATGAGTCCTTCCTATGATGAGCAAAGCTTGAGAAATCTACAGAACAGTTATCCTGCTATTATTTACAACACACCTGGTAAGTTTTCTATTTTAAGAAAAATAATTTATTTCTAAAATGAAAAACCTTGAATAAATTACAGATCAGCCATCAGCTTCTACTACAATTACTACAGCAAATAATCCCATTGAACCTTTTGTCAGAAACCCTGTATGTTGTCATGAATTAAAAACCGTATATTAATAGTGAAGCAGTAGCCTTATGCTAAACTAATAAAAGATTATGTTTAATGGTAACCAAAATGTATCAGTTTGTTGAAAAACATTTTATATAACGGTGTTTTATCGATTTCATTAATCAAAAAAGGAATTATCTTTTCTCTTTTTTTAACTCTTTCGACGTTCTAATTTAGTCTTTTATTGAGAAGAATAGGCCAGCTGAAGAGTCGTTGGACTTGAGCATCACGTCAATTTCAAAAAAAGTCAGCTCTTCACGATCAGAAAAAGTAGTTATCGGTAAGAAATTATAATAATTATCAAGCAACACTAAATAGTGAATATCTATATAAGTTTTTATTCAATCCGAAACATTTATTATAAATGAGATTCGATTTTATAGAAGAAAAGCCGGAAGCAGTCACAGCAGGCCGACTTCATGAAATGGTTGTATGCTTGATTTTTATAATTCGACAAAATATTTATTAGACAATTTAATTATTTTGCTTTTAGTATTAATCATAAAATGATGCTTTAATGCAATAAGCACATTTTGATATTCAGAAGATATTTCAGTTGTGACTGGTTGTAGAAAAAATAATAGCAAATCATTATTTATAATTTAAGACAAATTATACATTTCTGAGAAAAAAATTAAGAAGTATTTTTGTAAACAGTTTGAAAATATTCATGATTTCAACAGAAGTCCATTTCGATTACCAAAAGTGAAGTCATTGGTTTCCCCCCTTTGATCGTTCATACAGACAGCAATTCATCAAACTGGTAAATAATTGATTTGTAGAAAGTGTCTTGTTTTTTAAATGTAATCAAAACCCGCTTAATTTAATCATACATAACTGCTGTTTTCTAAGCTAACTATCATTTTATTATTTCAATATCTATTGAAATATTTGATATAATTAGCTAGAAATAGGAAATAAAATTAATTTGAAACTTTGTAAATACTAACTTCAATTTTGAAAGTTTTCAAACAATCAAAATACTTTCATCATTTCTTGATTATGTCTTAAATATTTGTTGTTAAAGTACTTACACATTAGTAAATATTTTACATCTAAAATACTAAACAGAGCTTGCAAAGAAGTAGACATCTTATTATTAAAAATATTTTTCAATTACTAGGATAGAAAATTATCAAATTATAGCTCATTAATATTTTCAAATTTAGTGCAGAAATCTCAAGAAGCAGGACACACTCTGAAGCTCCAAGGCGGAAAAAAGTAACTGAATTAGAAACCTTATAATAAAGCATGTTCTTATTCCTGTTCTTTATTTAAAGGTTGATTTGTTAAAACAAACTGTAGAAGTCTCGCCTCCTCTTAAGATCCAAGGTTTGTTGAGAGTAAAGCTCTCAAGAGTTTCTCAAAGTTCAAACTTGATTTCATTAGAAAATAGGAATACCGGGTATTATTTGAATAGTTACAGGCATGAATGAAAACACTTGATAATAGATAACGAGATTTTTGATAAAAGATGTTTAAGCTGAAAGTGTAAATTGAAGTACTTCTAACTTGCAACGTAGCAATTTTTAACTTTTACTGTCGCCTAAGCATTCATTTTAAGTATTTCTTACAAACTGAACTTATTTATCAATTTCATGAAAACAATGAAAAATGTATCTAATAATAACTTACCGATTATAAGTTATGTCACTAAATTCTGATAAATATGACAGATACAAAAATTCTTTTTGAAAGAGTATTTCTAAACCTTTCTAAACTTATTTCTTGCTTTTTTTTGTCACTTCGAAACAAATTGAAGGTGTTTGTAGAAAATCTCACAGATAAAAGAATTGCCACAAAAAAGTTTAAATTTAAATCAAGCGGTTTTTCAGCAAATCCATTGATAAAAAGTAAACTATTAATTTAGAATCAAACCAAAAGACTATGGTCAAATTGTGCTTAATTAGCTGCGCAGCAAGAAAGTTAATTTGCACTTGTATTAGTAGTTTATTTATCATTGAGACACAAGGTTATCACTTAGTCTGAAAAGTAATCATGGCAAAAAAAAGTTTTATTAGCAAACCTATTACATAGATTTATTCCAGAATGATCGCTTTTTAATTCTTTTTAAACAGTATTAGCGTTGTTTAAGACAATTATTTTCTTAATCACTTCTAAATCTTTGATAAACTCTACTCTCGGATGTTTACAGTTTATATTCATGTTTTATGTTTTTATATTCACTCGTGTTGTTGAAAAGCAAAAGTTGAACCGTTTTAATATTGCCAACATTGCCATTTCTAAACTATGAATTTTTGCTTTTTTATTTTATTAACATTCTATTTAATTGTTCACTGTTATATGCTTCGAGGACTTCCGAAATGTCCTGTGACATCTTTTACTTTCTAGATTTCTAACTTCACAGATATTATTTGTGAGAATGTGTGTTAGCGGGAAGTGCTCTCCTTAGGCACCCTCCTTCGCATTTATTGTAATAAATAAATATTATGTATTATTATGCGCTAATATATATGGATTTATTGTTTGTAATTTATAGACAATGTGCTTACTCATCTTACACTCATTCTAGTGAATATATTACTACATACAATTTAACATTTTTTGTACATTTTTTACATATATTTTTGGTCATCTCCTATAGGAATGAATTAAGATTATTTAGTTTATTATAGTGAAAACTATGTTAGTTTATTGGTTGTAAATTTTCCTACGAAGTTATTTATTTATTATTAGTAGTATGAAAACTAAAATAAAGTAAAAATGATTTGAGACAATTTGACTAAGTTTTTGTTTAGATCCGTGTAAATCAACTCCTATGTTCAAATGTAGCAAGTGCTTGCGGTCATTTAATAGAAAAAGTTCTTGGAAAAGACACGAATTTCAACATACAGGTTTGTAAAGAGTTTGATTTTTGTAGGAATGTTTGTTAGCGGGAGGTGCTCTTTTCAGGCACTCTTATTCGCCTTTATTGTAATAAATAAATGAAAAATAAAGTTTAAAAAATTTAAAGTTAACTTTTAATAAGAAACTTTACTTTTTGATACAATTTACAACAAAGTTCTGTATGATTTTGATTTACATCTTTACTAAACTAAATCTTTGAAATTGTTGTAATGCAACGGGATAAAATCTTTGGTTCTAAATTATGTTGACCAATTTTTATAGATTCAACATAAAGTGTGAACAACTTTTTCTGCATTGATTAAGTTTCTCCTAATTAAATGCGTTCAGAATGATAATTAATCAAAAAAAGTAAAACGTTCAAGCGTGAGAGACTATGAAAATAATCGTAGTACAGAAGATATTCACTGAAATCACAATAAAAATAGCCTACTCATTAAGATGATTTTGCTTGTATATAGAAGCTGAGCTTGTCAGTTTTCAAGTTTTATCCGTATTGTTTTAATTGATTTAAAGTAATGATCAAAATTCGTCCTGCTTGGTGGCGAAGCGGTTACTACACCTAGCTACAAGGTACATCTAGCTAGGAAGTACCGGGTTCGACCCCAGGTGGAGATATATAAAACTCCTGAGAATGTGTGTTAGTGAGATGTGCTCTCTTTAGGCACCCTCCTTCGCATTTATATATATATATAAATAAAATAAAATAAAATAAAAGATGAAATCATGAATGAATGCAAGAATTCAATTAATGTAAATATCGTTTGCAAGTAATTTACTGTGATATTTATATTAAGCTTGAATCAAACATTTTACTTCAGGACAAAGACCACATAAATGTAAATATTGTGACGCTAGTTTTAAGCTGAAACACCATTTGCAAGAACATATAAGAAAGCATACAAATGAAAAGCCTTTTCAGTGCTTAAAATGTCTTAAAACATTTTCACATTCAGGTTTGGAATTTGATCGATTTATTTTTTTAAATATGTGAAGTTAAACAAAGCATTTATTTCAAATTTATTTTATAAAGTAGGTTGTTAATTATTGATTTTTTAGTTTGTGAATTTTTCAGACAAACAAAATGATTTCAAGTATCTAAATTACTTTCATTATTTCTATTAACTTTTTTAAAATTAGGCTCATACTCACATCATAGAAATAAGAGGTTTCCACATTGCTTAGAGCAAGCCACTTCATCTACAGCATCAAGTAAGAGAATAATTTTTATTGATTATTTGGTCTAAAAAATTACTGTTGAATAATGATATACGATGTTATGTCTAAGAAATCCTAACTAAATAACTATTAGATTAGTTTTGAAAATAACTATATCTGCTTTATAAATTGTTTATTACAGATCGCTGCTGTCAATAAAAAATGAAAAAAACTTTTGCTTTAGAGATATCTTAGCATTCAACACATGATCAGTCTCACTTTTCAAACTTTTCATTTTGTAGCTTGAAGATGACTTTTCTCTAAAAATATTGAATATCTTTTTGTACAAACGTTTTATCATAAGAATTTTAATTCGCCCACTTATATAAATCTCACTTTGCATTTGTAGCGGTTGATACAACTTACAAGTACGATTTATTATTTGAAAAATTTGATATTCGTTTTAAGATTATATAAGATTACGAACAGATTTATTATTCATAATTTTATTGCTTTTTTATTGTTTACAAAATGATGTAAGCTTGTTATTTTGACTATTTCTTTGCACATACTTATAATATCTGTTAAACACTTTTTTATAACTTCTATTTTTGTACATTGTTTTATCTATACAAAGTTTTTTTTTTTTTGAATAATGAATAAAATATTTATACAAAAAATTCACAATTTTAAAATATCTGACAAATTAAATTTGTGCAAATTCCATAAAAGGCTGTGATTATAAGTTCTTAAAAACTTTTGTGATTTTCCTCAATGACTCAACAAAATTTCTAAATAAACGAATAAAAGTTTGATATCTATGTGTGCAATACTTTTTCTACTTCTTGCAAACTATATAAAACTGAAATAAAAAATCTAAAATGGTAAGTGGCTGAGTTTCAAGAAATTATGGTATATTAATGCCTATACCAGCTGAGAATTAGTTAAATCATGAAGTTTGCTACCTCCATATTTTAAATAAACGCCTTTTATGGCCGCTACTGCTGGCTCCACTAAGTCCTCATCTTCGAGTTTAATTGAATTAACTGTTTCTCCAGTAGCTTTGACAGATCTGCCAACACCAAAGTATTGGTTGTTCCGCCAATCATCACCAAATGTCACCGTTTGGTTAAAGGCTTTACCTAGTATTAAAGTTTTAGATTCTAGCAATCTTTGCCTTATATCTAATAATCCATCCTAATAATTTATATCTTATATTTAGCCTATGATCTTACAATTTCTGTGCTCTGCTTCCGTGACACTCTTAAAGTTATAGCTCTTGGCTAGACTTCCTAGCTTCTGCTTCTCAGTTCGTAGTATAGGCGCGCAAAAATTTCATTTTGCTTCTTTACATACAACCGTTTCAGCTGCTTAGCATGACAGTTCTCAAAGTACAGGGTAAAGAAAATAGTAAAAGTTTTATTCCAGCGAGGCCACTTCATAGCTGCTGATAGGCTATTTGGGATTATGGGCAGTTTACCCGGATTATGCTACAGTAAAAGATGAATACATATTTATTTCTGTAGAATCTTATTCAAATCTATACAAATAAAAACTATTTTAACCGTTGCCAAGCTAAAACTGTGCTAAGCTCTAATAAGCCAAAACAACTGGCAAGAATCCTCGCAATAAGAAAAATTCTACAGTTTCTACAAAATTGTTATGATAATAACTCCTTAGGAAAGCTTTGGTCAATAGTAATTGACAACTAATAACAACGGTAAGCCATGACGAGGAACTCAACAGTAAGCTACAGAATGAACTTGTTATATACAAAGCACCATACGAAAGTTCACAGCACATTTACACATCCGGTAAAATCTACTAATTTAAATATATCACACATATGACTTAACATTGATTGTTTTTAAAATTATTTGAATTTTAGGTTTTTACATTCGTAGTACAGAAAAGGAGTAAAGCAAAATCACAAGTGTAGACATTTTAAACCAAAAACATAAATTTGTATAAAATTTGAATTAGTTTTATTGCGCTGACTACTTAATTATTAACCTTCCTACAACACATACCATGTTTTTTACTAACAATACTTTAGTTTTTTTCCTCCAATTGATACAATTATTGTAATATAAAAATATCCTGAGATATCCATCTGTATGGCAAAGGCGGTTACCATAACTGCCTAATAATCGGGTGGTTCTGGGTGAAATCATAGGTGGGTACGTATTAGTAACAAAGAAAAGTCCATATAAACAGGACATGTGCGCCTAATAAAATGACAACACTTCTAGGAGATGCAAAGCTTCGTATTTAAAGCCGGAGTTGGAGCCCCGTAGGCAGTTCGTCACTGTACTCAGTGTCATTCTGGCAGCTCCTGTGATGCCAGCTGGGGCCAGCTGCATCAGTCTGTCTGTTCTGCTGCATAACCTGTCTGGTGTGGAGAGTGGAACCCTGTTGTGTGGGCATCAACTGGATATCCATAAATTTTACCCTGGTACACATTTACTGCTCATATATATATGCACGGCCGCTCTCAGCCGATTAAGGTTGAAAAAAAAAACATCCTACAACAATATCAACATCTACTTTAATATAATTCATATTCGTTAAATAATTTAATGAAACCTTTCTAAATTTGAATAAAGTAACTTTGAAAAAGTTAATTTTTAGTATTTGCATTGTTGATCATAATTTTTATTACATCTTTGAATATGTATTTATAAAAAAATTATTTGGCACGTCTACATTCATGATGCTTTTTAAAAATTTATTGCTTACTTATTACAGGCTTAAAACAACTAATTTGTTAATTAAAAAGTTTTCGATTTTACAAGGTTGTTTTAGATGACAAGTTTAAAGTAGCTGAAATATCTGAAGCAGCATGTTTCCTTATTTTAAAGAAAATCAAGTAATAATGTTTTTCTATTCGTAAATAATTTATCAGTATCACCACAAATTTGAAGTACAAAAAATAATTAATTTCAGCAAGTAGGTGAACGTATCAGTTTCTGCGTCAATAAACATTCTATTGAAAAAGCTATTCAGTTAGATTGAGATAAGAAGATGTATCAGTTGAGCTTGTAATTTTTGTTAGGATTTAGATAATCTGCTATTGAATTTTATAAATATGCAAATATTGTTTGATCTCTTTAGCTTTCGCTCCACTTACTAGAAACCTGATTCGATTTACTCGCGTCTTATTATGTTTTGACCAACGTCTTATAGCGCTCTTTATCTGAATGATTTAATTATAAGAGCAAAATATGAACATCTTATATAATTAATCAGTTAAAACTGTCCTATACTTTTTATCATAAATCTCTTCTAGAAGGCATACTGTAAAAACTAAATAAAATTGATTTTAAGATGAAGTAAATGAAAGATGAGAATATCTCGCCACAGAATTCAGCTAAAAGAATAGAGCTTAGAGAATGCTCTGGCTTCTTTCTAACTTGTCATATTTTGGCAGCTTAAAAAGCACCAAATATAGCTTCAAGTTAATTTCAAGTACAGTAATTGCTCAAAGTTATTTTTTATATTAAGACCAAACAACTACAGATCAAGTAATCGATGTTTTACGAAATTTGATTTAATTCACCAGACAACAGTAAAAACGATAAAAAGATTAACGTCTTGACACAATATTAGAACATTAAAAACTGTTTTAATAAAACGGTTAAGAAAGAAACTATGATCATAAATTGACTTGACTCTGATTTAATCAATTTAGTTTTTAAAAACTTTAATACAGAATCAGTAAGTGCTTTATAAAAATGGTTTTTATATAGATGGAAATAGTGATGTAGTGAAGAGCCCATTTGAAAAATTAATTTGAATGATTTTGAAATCACTTTAAATTCACAAAAGATATTGTTGTATAAGAGATAGCTTTACAAGATTTTTAGCTATCATCAAAAAGTTTATTTTCATTGATAAAAAAGCAAAAAAGACTTATAGTACAAAGAAGTTTATTAAAATAGCACAAGTAAATACTATTCACAAAAAGTTGTTATCTAAAAGTTCATTAAATGTTTATCATGAAAATATTTGCTTGCTTGCATGCTCCATATAGAAGTATCTGTAAAAAGATGAAAAATAAAAAAGACAGAACACGACACATTTATTTCTAGATCTTCCCAGATAGATATTAGTTACAATCTAAAAGTGAAAAGTTTAAAATTAAAAGCAGGATTTTATAAACACAATTTTTTTTATATAAACACTGGAGATGAAAAAAGATTACAAAAAGTGATGTTGGTAGCATTACACGAGTCACGTGACAAGCTGATGCTCGAAATACGGCTGATAAGATAAGTGATGCTTTTTTAGGAACAAATATCTTAAACAGCTTTTAAAAATAGTAATGAAAATGGAAGACTATAGAAAATAAAAAGGTTTTGGTGGGTAAGGGGGCACACTCACCACAGAACACTGTTTATTTAATAGAACGTTTAATTTTTCGCTTTGACCAGATTCTGTTGAAGTGGGGCGATTGGTCGGCCCGATGTCAAGCCGCCATATTGATATTTTGCCTTCTTTTCAGAAGGTTTTAAAATCTGAAAGAAAATTAGAATGTTGATAATATTGAAAATGTAAAAAAGTTTAATTTAAAAAATGATATTTAGTCAAAAAGATTTTGATGTGAAATAAATTTAAGTTTTAGACAAATTTGAGAACATTTAATCAGCTGGTTAAAGAGTGGTGATGGAGAACCGTTTGCATGTAAACAGAATTGAAGATAGTTCAATAATAATGTTCTCAATTTCATATGAATAAATTTACAACAGATTTGATGAAAATAAAAAAAAAACTTGTTTTTAGAAAAAGAAAAGAAAATGAAGAAAAGTGAAAATAATAATGTGAATAATGAAATAATTAATTTGATTTAAAAACAATTTTAAGAGAAAACTCTGTTGTATGTAACAAATATATCTGACAGTATGGAAATTTCGTTGTAATGGAGAAATATTCTCGACTTGAAAAATCCGATAAGAAAGCTAAGTGGTTTTTAGTTCACTGTAGAAGCTTCTTTTACTTGAAATACGGATCAATAATTTCATGAATTTTTCAGGCTGTTCAAGAATAAAATTAATTTTTGCTCTAAATAGCGAACAACAAACAATCAATGAGTAGACAAATACGACTTCTTCATTTGCTACTCGTTAACAAATAGAAAAAAAATGTAAATCTTCAAGCTGATGAGAAAGAGTAAAATGAGAGGGATTACCTGAAAGGAGCACATCAGTGAGTCATCTACACTCATCATTCCTCCTGCGTTGTCAAATTCACCACAATAATTAGGAGCAGAAAAGAGGGTGACAAGTTGACGTTTGGCAAAGAACTCATAACCATCTTCTACCACCTGTAAGTGACCAACTGACTTGAATGTCAATGTAAACACCAAATAGGTCATCATCTTACTTGATGTGCCCGACAAATGAGGTCGAGACCATGACGGTTGAGAAATTTGCTCACTACATCAGGACCAAAGGTAAAACTCACACCACGTTCGTTTTCGTCCCAACCACTGATATCTTTGTCCGGGTCAGCCCATAATAAGTCACAAAGAAGACCTTGGACAAAAAGAAATTGAATAAGTGGAAAATTCAGGTTGTTTGTTGGTCAGCTTGTTGTTGAAGAACTTCTGCAGTTGAAATGAGAAAGGAAGTGACGAGATGTGAAAAGTGGAAATAAATAACTGAAGTGTCAACAAAAAGATGAAAAATAAAAACATCATGAAACGTTTGATGGAAGAAGATGCAAGAGACGTTTGTTACTCGGCTTTTCTTATTACATTTTCTCTGAAATCAATCAATTAAACAAATTAAAAGTTACACAACCTTCAAAGTGTTAACACCAACTTGTAAATAACAACTGACAACATTTTCAAGTAGAAGAAATGAAGTTGAAGTGAAATCATTCAAAATTGTATTTCAATCTTTAAATTTAATATTTATATAACCAAATATCTAGAAAACACTTTAGTAAAAAAATGAATTATCCTAAACAATTAGGATTTCTAAGTTATTTTGATGACAGAAAAATATGTTTCGAGAAAAATGAAAACTTGAGAAATAAGATATAAAAAGTTGGAATAGTTAGCAAGTTAAGTGTTATTGATAAATATTTTATTCATTAAAAGCGATATGGAAATTGTTGTGATATATACGCAGTTGACAGCTGTTACTAATCATTGCGATAACGCTTAGAAGCAAAAAAAAACAAATTTAGGCTTAAACGAAAAAGTCAAAGATATTTTAAAAACTACTCATAAGAGAAAGATAGAAAAAGATGTTTTAAAAATATGAGGAAAATAGCATCAAGTAGAATATAGATCTCCACTCTAACTTCCCATAGGACTTGCTAGTAAACGCAAATTTCAGTCTTCTAATCTATTATGTGATCAGAAAAACTTATTTGGCAGTAATTCAAAAGATCTAATTTTGAAAAGAAGTCATTCATCTCAAACATAGGCAAATCATCAAGGTTAATGTTGTTTAATTAAAAAAGGAATTGAAGCAAGGATATAAGCGCAGTGACAACAAAAAGTGATTGTATCAAACGAACATTAACCTTTACCTACATGGAAACCACTGCTGCTAATGCAAAAGTAAAATCTAAATAAAACTACAACAACAAGTAAAAAAGAAATTGTTAATGAAATTTACCAGTGTCAGGAACGTCTGTTGGTCTATTTATTTGCTTGATTTGATCCATTTTTTGTAAATCCGGCGATAATCCTAAAAAAAAAGGATTTCGATTTTATTCTTTATCCAGATAAGAAGATAAATGAAATAGGAAACGAAATATCTACATCAGATTAATCTTTAGGGTTTAAATTTAGTAGCCATTAACTTTTTCTATTGTTTGTTTGTTGTTGAAAATAAATATTTTCTAACTAACCACCATGACAGCAAAATATTTTGTCATCGACAATAGCAGCTATAGGAAGACAGTTGAAACAATCAGTAAATGTTTTCCATAATTTAATATTGAATCGCCTTTTACCTAGAAAACAGATATAGTAGTACGATGGTCATGACATGAATAGAAAATGAAGCAGAAGGTAACGATTTTATACTTTAATTTACACAGTAACTCAATCGATGTCAATATTTATTAAATTTTCCTTTATAATAAGATTTATTTCACAAAATTTGTAGCAAGTAACAATTTAATCAATAAATAACAGAATTACCAGAAAATATTATGAAAAGATAGACATTAAGTAAGACCAGGACTTCAACTTTGAACTTTATCTCATATCTTTAAACATTTAATTACTTAAATATCGATATTTTTATTAATTGTTGTTAGAATTTGTTGTTGTTCGATCAAATTCATTTTTATTCTATTGAAGAGAAGTATAATAGTATTGTGAAAATGGTTGAGAAGTAAACAGTTGAAACATACATTCATCATGAAACCCATAAATCCGGTTGATACTTGCACATTCATGATTTCCACGAAGTAGAAAGAAGTTTTCTGGATACTTAATTTTATAAGCAAGTAGAAGACAAATACATTCAAGTGATTGCTTCCCGCGATCCACATAATCACCCATAAATAAATAGTTGGCTTTAGGAGGAAAGTCACCATATTCAAATAAACGAAGAAGGTCCGTGTATTGACCATGTATATCACCTACAACATCAATTTCATCAAAAATTACAAATAGAACTTCACAAAATGTTATCTTAAATCGCAAACACCAATTTTCAGTCTCAGCTATAATTATTTAATAAATTTTACAGAGATGCAGGTAGCTGAGAAAATTGTAAGATGAAAAATGTCAAAAAAATTGACTAGAATTTTATTTTTGATAATATGACAGCTTTTCTATAATTTTTATCAACTATTTTTATTGACATCAAAAATCAAAAGGAATAGTGAGCGATATTTATCATTTTATATTAAACATCCTCAAAGTCATACTTGAAAAATGTTAAAACTACAATAAATTGAAGAATATAGAAACTTGTTTTCATTACATGTGCCTTAATTGGATTGTTGAAAGCATAAACTCATATTAATCATAAAAATCACATTTAACTACCACATATCTTAAGAGGAGCCCCAAGTTCTAAAAGAATTGGTTGTTGCAGGAAAATTTCTCTTGATTTCATACAGAGGGCTCTGATTTCATTTTCAGACATTTGAACAGTCCTTCCAGGACGTCCGCCTCTTACTGAAAAAATAATTGATTAAAAATTAAACATCTGAATATTAGAAAATCCATTACAGATTCAATTTGCTGTAAATATTTGATAAAATGTTTGATTGAAAGAATTGTAAACATAGTATAAAAACAAGAAACTAAATTTAGTAGAATTTCACATTAAGAAAATGAAGTAAAAACAAGTATTAATTTGATACATATTACATATAGTTTGAAATTAGTGTTTTGTCACTTAACATTTGAATAACGTTATGAAAACAATCTTTTTAACAATTTAATGAAATAAATTTGTACTATTTTAAGGTTTAAAATACATTTATATACTATTTAAAGTAAAAAAACCCAGAAAATCAAGAATTAAAATCAGAAAGAATTTTGTTTTCATTAATAATTAACATATTACTACAAATATACAATATTTAAGCTATTGATCAGGTAAAAGTATTGCTTAATAATTATTATCATAAAAATATATAAACAAATTAGTTATAAAATACTGAATCATAAAGTAATTACAAATGAATAACAAAGATCTTTTTCATGCCTTATAAGCAGCAAGTCGGGATTTGTTTGAAAATAAGTTTTTACAAAATTTGATGTTTTTGTTGAGTTTTTATGATTTAAAAAGTTGTATAAATAATTGTATGAAGCTTTTAAAATTTAAAAATATCCAGCTTCAAAGATCTATAATCTTAAAAAGATTATTCTATTTTACTTTAAGTAATTTTTTCATAATTATCTCTGATAAACAGGCTAAAGTAAATAAATAAACAAGCTTTTATAAACAAATTATATAAAAGTTTAGCTTACTTGAAAAATATTATTAAATTTATTATTATAAAATTTATTATATTTTCTCTTTATACCAATAACCCTATAAAATATATTATTTTGGTAATCTATAAGTTTTACAAGAAATATTAATGTGAAAAATAGTGAACTTGTAAGTCAGATAGAAGTCACTACAAAACAAAAACGTTCATCTATAAAAATCAGTTCAACAAATAAAAGCTCATTAAAATGGTCGCTTGTAGATAAATTTAAAGAAATCAATTTAATGACCTTGAAAGAAAGCTCAAAACAAGTAATACTAAAGTTTCAAAAAGACTGATTAAGATTAAACACTGAATGGCTGAATTTAATAATAAAATTGAAATCTAATTTAGTGTAAAAAAACTAAAACTATTAGAGTAATAACCCCAATAATTCAGGTTATAAAAATTTTTATAGAATTGTTTAAATACTTTAAAATTTATCATAGTCCTAAGTGCTAATAAGTAAAAGTTATATAAAAAAATAATAAAAAGTAGTAAAACAGGAAGGTTAAAAATCAATATCAGAAGTACAATAAAATTCTAAAAGTATAAAATATAAAAAGATTTTAAAACTATCATTGATTGAAAATCAAATAAAAATGTGAAAAAAATTGGTTGTATTTAACTAAATACTTTGTTAAAAGTTTAAAACAAATCATTAAGCTAAAAATAATTTTTAATAAACAAAGAATTTTTCATAGAATTAAAATATCACCTTTGGTTTTTATATTTTAAATAAATACATTATATAAAATCTATATCCAAAAAAATAATATCTAAATTCTTTTCTTTCAATAATAGAATATAATTAATAAAAATAAAAGTTATAAAGTATATAATTAATGCTAACTAAAGAAAATTTATAATAATAACACATACTAACCATCCAATAATCTAGAAATGAGATTGTCCACGTTAAGATCATTACTAGACATCATTAAGAACAAAACTAAATATTTGAAGATTCAAAAAAAAATTATTTCTGAAAAAGTTTATAATTATAATCTCTAGTTAATTAGAGTTAATTAAGAAAACATGTTTATAAATTATTCAAACAATCTTTTATAAAATAATATTTTTATATAGTTATTAGATAAGCCAAAATTAAAAAAAAATTAAAAATATTCATAAGACAATATCAAACTTTTAACAATAAAAATATTGTTAGCTATAAACTATAAATGTAGTTTATACTTTACTACTAAAAATATATTAATTTTGTCAATGTTTTAGTAACAACAAAATGTTACTTAAAAAAATAGTTTTAATAAATTATCTACAAATTTATCATTTATTTTTTCTATTATATGCAAAAGATTTTTTCAAAGCACAAACTATTTTTAAAACAGTCTTGAAGCTAAGAATAATTAAAAGTAAATAGTTTTAAGAAAAATTATCTATAAAATATTCAAGCAAATAAAGTAATAAAACAAATTCAAAAAATATGTAAATCAAATAACTTATTCAATGAACAAAATTACAAACTTGATATGCAGTATATTATAAAAATAATGATTAATATATTATCTGTCATTCATAAACTTCAACAAGCACTTGATGCGTTTGCTATGAGTACTAATAGTAAGCTTTAAAAAATGTATAAATAAATAAAAAATAGTTTAGACAATTAGTAAACAACACTTCTATGAAAAAAATAGACATTAGTTGAAATTTTATAGTTGATTTCTAGCTCTTATAAAACATATATACAATTGAAAAACTATAATTCCAGATTATCTTATTTTTGACTTAAAAAATGAAAAAAAAATATATTTAAAAAGTAATTGGCTATAAGCTCATAAATTTATTGATAATCAAGAAATTTAGAAGACTTTTTCATTATTTGAATCATATTTTATCATAAAAAAAAGCACAAAAGAGGTAAATAGAGGTTTTATCTAAAAAATCTTCTTAAGTATAAAAACTTCAACAAATTTATTCAACGGCATTAAAATTTCAACTTTATATGATTAAATGTAAACCTCAAATTAACGAATGCAAGAAAATTTTGATAAATATTACAAAAAAGTTATCAGAAAACTGTTTAGTTACCAACCATTAGTTAGATAATATATAGTTATATGTTATGTATCTAAAACATTTTAAATATTATTATCCATTTTAAGCTACTTATACTAATAAACAGAACTATAAATACATAGTGAAAAAATAAAATTTTTTACGTATAAAACAAACTTGAAAAATTTTGTGCTATACTTTATTAAAATTGTTATACTAAATAAATATATAAGAAACATGGATATATATATCACATAATCTATTAAAATCGTCATTTTAAACCACATGATATAAATACCTAACTAAGAAAGGTTTTTACAGCATACTCATCGTGAATAGTAAAAAAACAACAGTTAAATAAATCCTATAAGCTATTTAATAAAATTTCTAAAACAAATGTTTGGTAATAGTTTAATTTGTACGACATTTTTGTCTTTAACACTTTTAGCTAAAATGTCTGAATTGTCTTATTATTACTGAAAACATTTTGTGATACAACTGGTTATGCCTTAACTTCTATCTTTTTAATTTCTTTATTAGTGCCCCACATTTTTTAAACTCTATCAAATACATTATGTGATAAAAAAATACGAATAGCCTATAGGTAAATAGAATAAATGATGCAACTAAAACTTACTATTGCTGTCTTTCTTCCTGTGCTTGTTATTTCCTAAATTTATTAGATAGAATCATATCTGAGATAAATAATTTATTCTTGAATATCAGGATTGCGGATAATAATTAAAAGTATGAAATTTAATCAGCTTACGAAAATGGTTATATATAATAACAACGTCATTCTTGCTCATGTTGGTTCAGTATGTAGGCCTCAGCCAGTAACTTGGTCTTACTGTGAGATTTCATATAGAGTTATCATTTATTATAACCAAGCTATAATGTATTATTCAGATTAACAATAAATCTAAAGAATTTTTAAAGTAGCAATCAAATTATCAGCTATCCATAAATTCATTTGTTACAATAAATGCGAAGGAGGGTGCCTAATGAGAGCACCTCTTACTAACACAAATTCCAGCAAATAACATCTATTGAGTTAGAAATATAGAAAGCAAAAGGTTTAACACATGGCATTTCAGTAGTCCTCAAAGCATATTAGAGTGAGCAATTACATTGAATGTTAATAATATAAAAAAAGGAAAAAAATCACAGTTTAGAAATGGCAGTGTTGGCAATATTATAACAATTCAACTTATGCTTTAATACGAGTGATTCTGACATGACGATATCTAATGGCACCTGGTTTCAAGTACTAATTGTGTAGTTAATGAAAATAATTTGCTCTGATTAACGTACCAGGTGATATGAGCTTATTAAAATGTAATGTTTGTCGTCTAAGTTGATATAACTTGAGGGAAGGATTAATGGAAAAGAAAGCATTAAATTTAAGATCAACTAGGTTGTGGACAATTTTTAAAATAAGAAATAAATCTATGTTTCTAGTAAAAGCAGTCAAAATTACAGGATGGGTTAAACTTTTGGTCTGTTTTTCTAAATTAATAGTCAAGTCAACAGCATGTTACAAATATTAAATTGAAGTACAAACAAAATTTGTTTACCATCTGAAAAGCTAAAAAAATACTTACCTACTATAAATGTTTTTACTCAAGTTCATTGATAATTTTGTAAAGTTGAAAATTTAGTGCTTTTAATCTGATCAAATAATGAAATTTAAAAGGAAAAAAATATTCAATGTATAAACGTATGTACTTTTTGACATATATATATTTAATTTTCGGTCTAGCTATTGGATATTATTTAGTATTTTATAGAAAATTATTCTAATTTATTTTATTTGAATATAAATATTTAAGAAATGAAACAAAGAAATTGCAAGAATGATTTCTCACTAAAATAAGCGAACGTGGAGCAAAGACATAAATTAATGAGCTATTTTTCAGCTGCTGTTAAAAGTTGTGTGTACTTTATGTACCGTATAGCTTTTCATTATATTGTATTGTTATTAGAGCTTTGTTGGTGTTCAATTTATGTACGATTGTTATAGTTTGTTCAGCTTGTCTGCTTGTCCAGCTGTATGGTAAGAGCTTTGATTTATATAAAAACAATTTTGGTTGAGCTTATCTCTTTAAGTATCAACTGCTGCTGACCACAGCCAGAGGTTTCAAACGTGGCCAGCTACAGGAGCACCTCTGGTGCTGTTGACACTTTACTGCCTGCAATAAGAACAGATTATTGGAAAAACTTTGGACATACCAAATATATCAAAAGTAATAATTTCAATAGTAAACTGAAATACACCGAATCATCGGCATTCAAACGTTTTTCGATCTTAATGATGCCGACTATAATGACCTGATGATGTTTATAGCATTGCGATGTTTGCAACTGTTTCGTGGTAATTGTTTTAACGATTTTAGGACTTTGTTACCTAGATTGAGGTATTTACGGTGAGACGAATTCTTTAGTGCCTTTAATGGAATTGTTTGTTAATGAGAAATTATTAGAGATGCAAAACAATTTTATTTGAAAGCTAAGTTTTAATAGTAAAGATCTGCTGGGCTTTTGAATTAAAATTTTCGAGAAAACAAATTTGATAGCAAGTGCTCAGAAATTTGCTTGTGTATTTAATTCGACATACAAGTGCAAATCTCTTTTCAGTAAAATAACTAAAATAACAAACTGATAGAATGAAATTTTCAGAGACGACCATCTAGCTAACACTTTAATCAGCCTTTGCAACTACATCCTGCAGAGCCGCACATCTGCTATTTCTCCATGGTCAATGATAAAAATAAAGATCAAATTTTGTAATTAAACAATTTTGTTTAAACTTTTGGCTCTTTAATTGTATGATTGTTCATCAATAGATTTAATTTACCTTTTCGCTTTTTCTATTTTAATAGATTTGTAGTCTTTGGCTGCCGTTGAGGCTGAGCTTCAAGAGTTTGAGCCTCTAAATTAAACCAAGAAATCATTTAAAGCCTGTTTCATTAAAGTTTACATTAAAAGTTTGCCTTTAATGGATATTTGGATAATAACTCTATAGGAGAGATATATTCAATTTGAAAAAGGCGACTAGCAACAACGTACACGCTACAAACAACACCAATCATACTACAAAGTGACTCAGATCTATAAGGAAATGAAGAATTACACATTTACGTAAGCGGCAAAGGATTCTAGTATTACCCGATTCAAATATATCATAATTGGTGCTCAAATTACAAGAAGAAAAACAGTTTGCTGCCCACAACTTTCAAGCTCTTGAAAAAAAAACTAATAAAAGCAAATTATATCTGGCATAAAGTTTTATGACAGAAAATATTTTTAAGCATTTGTTATGTTACAGCCTTAATTAGTTGTATCAAAATTACTTTATTAAAATAATTGGGATTAATTAGTACGGTTTAGTAAACTCATTTTAACAGCTTTTAATGACAAGTGTACTGAAAATGGATTTGATATCCAAACCTTTGCTAGGTTGAAGGTCTTAGAAAAGTTCAACTCTTAATGATGTCAAACAGTTTTGTAATTAACCAGTTCCTAACCTTAACTGTGAGCGTATATTTAAAACATAGATGTTTTTAGAGTCTTAACTTTATATTCTTATATCACATAATTATTATTGTAAGATATTTATCCTAGCTCTACTAAAAATTCACAACTTTTTGAGTAAAAGCAAAAATTTTTCCATAAAATAAAAAATTGAATGCATTGTAATAATCACATGCAACAAATTTAGCTTCTTTTAGCTTCTATTTAATCGCTAAAATTGATATCCAAATATTCGAAATAAATTACAATTTATAAAAACTGAAAAGATTATTTTAATTAAAACATAAATTTATAAAACGGATAGGAAACTAAACAAGCAACTTAAAGCAGTTAAGCTTATATTTCTTGAAACAAAAACACTTTTCGAGAAGAAGTTGAACGGAGAATGAAATCTAACGAAGAATAGTGAAGATGACATAAATATCAGCGATATTCAACAAATACTTCATCAAAAGCTGATAAAAAACTGAACATTTTCAATTATAAAACAATTATCAATTTACAGATGTTTATTTAGGACTATCAGATCCAACTAAAAACTGTTTACAGATATCTGACAGTTCTTTGTTTTCTTCAACTAGTTTTTTCACTCGATCCTGAAGAGAAGTGATTTGGCCTTCCAAATAACGATTACTAGCCTTTAAAAATATTCAAATACAATTAGAAGTATATAAAAAGGTGTCAAGACATTAATTGTTGACAAATCTAATTTAATCTGACTGAAATTGACATCTCCTTTAAGCTAATCACAAATTGCTTACTTTAAATCTGTTATTCTGAGATTTTTCTTTCATCAGCTCCTTTTGCTGACTATCGAGTCTGAAATTTATTCAAATTAATTTTTTTTTCAAAATATTTTTTCTAAAACAACATAAGAAATAGAAAAAATAACAAATCAGTCATTCGATGGAATCATCAAGTTCAAAATAAACCATTTTAGTAAAATTGAAAGAAAATAATAAATATATGAAAAAATATTTACTTTAAAGCTTGATCTTTACAAATTGATTTCATTTCATAATTTTCTTTTGAAATCTCTTCATTTACTGATTTAAATTTGTTTAAAGAATCCTCGCATTTCACTTCATTAATCTGTAATAAAACACAAAATGTCAATTTGAGGTTAAGTATTAAAAAAAAATCAAATGTTTGACAGAGTCAGAAAAGAAGAAAGTATCATCTAGGAAAGTGCTTCACACAAACCTTATAGTCTTCTACATGTTGTTTCATTTTACTAAACCTTTGCATGAGATCAAAGTAGTTATGTTCAAGATTTTCAAAAATGGTTTTGAGTTGATCTCTTTCTGATTGAAGCTAAATGTAACAAATACAATTTGAGAACTGTTCAGTTGAAATAACGAAGCTCACTTTTGTAACTTTTTCTTTGCACTGACTTTTAACAGATTCAGTTTCAATCATGATTTCCTGAAGTTTACAAGAAACATCACAAGTTCTGTTGTCTAAATCCAAGAATTTAACATCTATTGATTTCAATTTCTCTTCTTTTTCTAGTTTCTATTAAAAAATATTCATATAAAGTTGCAAAGCATAAAAATTGCTAACTGCACAAATATACTGAACAAATTAACATTCAAAAATAGTTCACCTCTTGCATTAAATTGCATTTAACTTTTACAAACTCCTCAACTTTAACTTGCATCTCTTTTTGGTGGGCCAGTTGCTGCTGCTGAAGCTGAATTTTCAAGTCTTCCACCTAAAAAAGTGACTTATTAACCATCATAGATTATAATTGAATTTCATGAAAAGCATTCAGCTCTACCTGTTGAAATATAGGAGTTAGACGTTTATCGACTTCTTCTTCAACTTGAGATCGTGTATACAGATCAACATCCACCAGAAGATTAGAGGTAGGAGAAAGAGCAAGTATCTTCCGAGTAGGCTCTTCATCTGTTTGTCCTGAAAGTTTCAAGTTGATCAAAAAGCTAATTAACAGTTATTCTCAACAAATATCAAAACTGAAGTTATTACTTCTGTTAACTATTATAGGACTATCAAATAAAAGATCAGGAGCCATGGGAGTCGGTTTATCTTTCACTTCTTTTGATTTATCAGTTGTTGGAATTCTAGAAGAGGATGAGAAGTCGATGATGTCAGATTTTCGTCCCAAAGTTCGCCGTCGGGTAGGTGAAGCAGAGACCAGCGGGTCAAAGTTCATGTAGAGAGATTGTTTTCTTAAAGCATGAGACTATCAACGAATAAATGAGTTCAATTCAACATCAAGTAGTTTGAAAAAAGTTCATCAAAAGTCAAAATTATATACAAACAATATATACAAATAAAATTCATATAAAACCAATCTCAGTAACTCAAAGAATAAATAAAAGATAAGTAGTTACCTTCATGTTACCACCTTTATCTTCTAGATAGTCTAGATTGAAATTAAAGCCCTGATTCAATACTGAAAAAATATCTAACTTCAATAAAAGCTTTTTCAAAACAGTTAAATAAAAACATTAAATTACATTAAAGCATAAACAGAAAAAAGCATTTGAAATATGCATGAAAAGATAAAAACTACTTACAAGTAGTACCATTTGTAAACTGTGACGTAAAACAATCATCAGCAACATTGCTAGTAAAAGCAGAGTCTTTACCATCCGTAGAAACACCAGTAGAAGTAGAAGAAAAATTAACTAAACCTGAAAACGGGTCATCTAACAAACTACAGACAGTAGAAGTTGAAGAAATACCAATCGAAGAAACCGATTCAGAAATTTGTAAAGATTCAGTTGCTTCAGACAAATATTTAGGAAGATCAGCAGAATTTGGAAGACATTTACTTTCTGTAAATGGATCTTTAACTTGATCAGGTGAGTTTGGAAGACATTTACTTTCTGTAAATGGATCTTTAACTTGATCAGGTGAATTTGGAAGACATTTACTTGCTGTAAATGGGTCTTTAACTTGATCAGGTGAGTTTGGAAGACATTTACTTGCTGTAAATGGATCTTTAACTTGATCAGGTGAATTTGAAAGACATTTACTTTCTGTAAATGGATCTTTAACTTGATCAGGTGAGTTTGGAAGACATTTACTTTCTGTAAATGGATCTTTAACTTGATCAGGTGAATTTGGAAAACATTTACTTGCTGTAAATGGGTCTTTAACTTGATCAGGTGAGTTTGGAAGACATTTACTTGCTGTAAATGGATCTTTAACTTGATCAGGTGAATTTGAAAGACATTTACTTTCTGTAAATGGATCTTTAACTTGATCAGGTGAGTTTGGAAGACATTTACTTGCTGTAAATGGATCTTTAACTTGATCAGGTGAGTTTGGAAGACATTTACTTGCTGTAAATGGATCTTTAAATTGATCAGGTGAGTTTGGAAGACATTTACTTTCTGTAAATGGATCTTTAACTTGATCAGGTGAATTTGGAAGACATTTACTTGCTGTAAATGGGTCTTTAACTTGATCAGGTGAGTTTGGAAGACATTTACTTGCTGTAAATGGATCTTTAACTTGATCAGGTGAATTTGAAAGACATTTACTTTCTGTAAATGGATCTTTAACTTGATCAGGTGAGTTTGGAAGACATTTACTTGCTGTAAATGGATCTTTAACTTGATCAGGTGAGTTTGGAAGACATTTACTTTCTGTAAATGGATCTTTAACTTGATCAGGTGAGTTTGGAAGACATTTACTTTCTGTAAATGGATCTTTAACTTGATCAGGTGAGTTTGGAAGACATTTACTTGCTGTAAATGGATCTTTAAATTGATCAGGTGAGTTTGGAAGACATTTACTTGCTGTAAATGGATCTTTAACTTGATCAGGTGAGTTTGGAAGACATTTACTTTCTGTAAATGGATCTTTAAATTGATCAGGTGAGTTTGGAAAACATTTACTTGCTGTAAATGGATCTTTAACTTGATCAGGTGAGTTTGGAAGACATTTACTTGCTGTAAATGGATCTTTAACTTGATCAGGTGAGTTTGGAAGACATTTACTTGCTGTAAATGGATCTTTAAATTGATCAAGTGAGTTTGGAAGACATTTACTTTCTGTAAATGGATCTTTAACTTGATCAGGTGAATTTGGAAGACATTTACTTGCTGTAAATGGATCTTTAACTTGATCAGGTGAGTTTGGAAGACATTTACTTGCTGTAAATGGATCTTTAACTTGATCAGGTGAGTTTGGAAGACATTTACTTGCTGTAAATGGATCTTTAACTTGATCAGGTGAGTTTGGAAGACATTTACTTGCTGTAAATGGATCTTTAACTTGATCAGGTGAGTTTGGAAGACATTTACTTGCTGTAAATGGATCTTTAACTTGATCAGGTGAGTTTGGAAGACATTTACTTGCTGTAAATGGATCTTTAACTTGATCAGGTGAGTTTGGAAGACATTTACTTTCTGTAAATGGATCTTTAACTTGATCAGGTGAGTTTGGAAGACATTTACTTGCTGTAAATGGATCTTTAACTTGATCAGGTGAGTTTGGAAGACATTTACTTGCTGTAAATGGATCTTTAACTTGATCAGGTGAGTTTGGAAGACATTTACTTTCTGTAAATGGATCTTTAACTTGATCAGGTGAGTTTGGAAGACATTTACTTGCTGTAAATGGATCTTTCACTTGATCAGGTGAGTTTGAAAGACATTTACTTGCTGTAAATGGATCTTTCACTTGATCAGGTGAGTTTAGAAGACATTTACTTGCTGTAAATGGATCTTTCACTTGATCAGGTGAGTTTGAAAGACATTTACTTGCTGTAAATGGGTCTTTAACTTGATCAGGTGAGTTTGGAAGACATTTACTTGCTGTAAATGGATCTTTCACTTGATCAGGTGAGTTTGGAAGACATTTACTTGCTGTAAATGGATCTTTAACTTGATCAGGTGAGTTTGGAAGACATTTACTTTCTGTAAATGGATCTTTAACTTGATCAGGTGAGTTTGGAAGACATTTACTTGCTGTAAATGGATCTTTAACTTGATTAGGTGAGTTTGAAAGACATTTACTTGCTGTAAATGGATCTTTAACTTGATCAGGTGAGTTTGGAAGACATTTACTTGCTGTAAATGGATCTTTAACTTGATCAGGTGAGTTTGGAAGACATTTACTTGCTGTAAATGGATCTTTAACTTGATCAGGTGAGTTTGGAAGACATTTACTTTCTGTAAATGGATCTTTAACTTGATCAGGTGAATTTGGAAGACATTTACTTGCTGTAAACAGATCTTTCACTTGATCAGGTGAGTTTGGAAGACATTTATTTTCTGTAAATGGGTCTTTAACTTGATCAGGTGAGTTTGGAAGACATTTACTTTCTGTAAATGGATCTTTAACTTGATCAGGTGAGTTTGGAAGACATTTACTTGCTGTAAATGGATCTTTAAATTGATCAGGTGAGTTTGGAAGACATTTACTTTCTGTAAATGGATCTTTAACTTGATCAGGTGAGTTTGGAAGACATTTACTTTCTGTAAACAGATCTTTCACTTGATCAGGTGAGTTTGGAAGACATTTACTTGCTGTAAATGGATCTTTAACTTGATCAGGTGAGTTTGGAAGACATTTACTTTCTGTAAATGGGTCTTTAACTTGATCAGGTGAGTTTGGAAGACATTTACTTTCTGTAAATGGATCTTTAACTTGATCAGGTGAGTTTGGAAGACATTTACTTGCTGTAAATGGATCTTTAACTTGATCAGGTGAGTTTGGAAGACATTTACTTGTTGTAAATGGATCTTTCACTTGATCAGGTGAGTTTGGAAGACATTTACTTTCTGTAAATGGATCTTTAACTTGATCAGGTGAGTTTGGAAGACATTTACTTTCTGTAAATGGATCTTTAACTTGATCAAGTGAGTTTCTATGATAATTGCTTTCTGACGATTGATTGTGTCTACCACCTGAAATATCACACAAACAGTTTATAGGCTTGGTTAAGCTTATTCTAAATTGAAGTTCTACATTTTCTGATTTTTTTTCGTTCTTTTTTATTTTTAACTTTCTTATTATTCAAAGTTTGGTTATCTTATTATGAAATCAGTTTTTATTTAATACATGAATTATAAAGGAAGTTGAGTTGAGATAAGCAATAGTTTTATGCTTCATTTTTAATGTATAACGTTAAATTATTATTATCTATTAATAAAATTTTATATTATAAGTAATGTAAAGTTAAAAATCATACCTTTTAAGTCACTTATATCACTTTTAAAATGATCTGCAACAATATCTGCTATATTTCCTACAAGTAGCTTAGCTTGCAGAAGATTCTGCTCATGGTCTTTTTTTGTTACTACCTATAAATAGTTAGTTTAGTGATGATAAAATCATTCTTTTATTACAAAACGATTTTCTTTTGTTATATATAGAAATAGATTTACCCTAATAAAAATAAATAAATAAAAAATAAATTAATTTATTCTAATTATTAGAGTTACTTAAACACTATACCCACACTATACAACACTATACCTCATTCCTTTCTTGCCATTTTAACATTTCATTTTTATTATGTGATGGTTTTTTGTTTTCTTTTGAAACTGTTATTTTTTCGACCACCTTTTCATCAGTAGGTTTGTCATAATAATGGTAATACTTCTGATCAATTTTACCTCTTGGATTTCTTGCAGGAGTTTCAAATGATACCTTGAATTTAACAAAATTTAATTTAAATAAAAATCTACCAAAACCAATGTTTATGTAGCTCTCAAAGCTATTAATTTACAACAAAATTTTGACTTAGTTGAGGTATTAACAATTGAAAAAAAAATGTTTTTTTTTAATTTTTACAAAAAATAAGTCTTAAAGTTCAATTGTTGGGTATAAAATATTTGTAGACCATTAAGGAAACCAAGTTTCATTTAGACTTTATAAAGTTGAGTTATTAAAGCATACCTTAAAGCTTACATATATATATATATACTTTTATACACATTACATACTTTAGACCTTCTACACAAGCATTTATATAAAGAAGTTAATTAATAATTTAATAAAATCTTTTGAAATAATACATACAAAACAATATTTCAAAAAGTATAAAGATATTTAAACTCAAAATATAAGATATTAGCATTTTCAACACGTTTACAAAACTAATTAAACAAATTTTTTAACTTTTTATAAGCAGCTAATATATTCAGTTTAATAATTTTACAGAATTTAATTCACTTTTAATTGCTTTTGTACTGGTGTGTCCATAAGCATCAAGTTAGTGCCCAATGTTTCTTTTAAAATAGAAGGTCCTGATTTTGATGGAGAGAAATGAATAACATCATCATTATCTTCATCCATTATATTTCAGAAGTTGATCAAAATGTTTTAATTTTTATAAAAAGATTGAGCATAACTTGATCATGGATAAAAAATATGATTAAAATTGTTTAAAAGAAAAAAACAAACATATACTTACTAACTTATAAGCATTTTTACTTTATCTAAATATTTTTAAATTTAATTACTTAAGGCATAACTACAGATAACAAATTACAAGCAAAAATAAAACAACAGGACTGTGGAAAGATAAAAATAAGTATAAATAAGCAAAACAAATTATTGTAAGAAACAGTTTTAAAAACCATAAGACAAGTAATTTAAAAAATAGGAACACTACATAATAAAAAATTACAAAATAAGTAGAGAAATGGATATGGCAACGTTATGTATAAAATATCGGAAATTAAATAAAATTGCTTTTAATTTAATTTAAAAAAGGATGAGACAATTTGCTGTAGTGATGAAAATGAAATAAAGAGTTCAAACGGGTCTGTTAGAAAATACAACAAATTAGACAAATGAAACAAATAAAATAAATTTAAAAATAAAACAAATAAATGTTATACTTAAAATACAACAAAATATGTTTAAACAATCTTTGTTTAAAATCAATTAATTTTATAATTAAATAAATAACAAAAGTATTAAAATAATTTATTTTTAAAGACTAAAATTTTCGAAAATAGGCCCAAGATTTTTCACCAACAACAAAATTGTTCAGCCAAATGCTTTTTATTATTATCAAATTTACAAATAACAAGAGAATAACAATATGAAATAAAAAACACTAAAAATCTTGGCGGAATTGCAAGTTTTCTATTTGAGTTCAGTGTTTAAAAATTAAAAAACCTTGATTGGTTTATACCAGATTGGTAAAAATGACCAAAAACAGCTTTATTATTTCAACTAATTTTACATTACTCCTTAAATCGATATTTTATAAAATCTTTCTGAAATATTTTGATAAATAATTTATTTTTATCACATTATTCATGAATATTATTAGGTACTTGGCTTAACTATGTACTGCCAAAAGTAGATTTTAGACTAAATACTAGCTAATATTGGACTACAATTCTACTATAGCTTCACATTAGTTGTATGCTTTGTTTCAAAGACATAATCATATGAAAAGAGCAAAAGATAATAGCAAAGACATAAAAAATAGTATACACTGAATAAAATTTTTTGACTGATATACTATTTTCAGTTCCGCGTATCTAATGATAAATATTTACCAATTTAATGACATATATAGTGAAGCGCAGAATTTTTAATTGAAAGTGGTGTATTGAGATAAAATTCAGTAAAACCAATTTTTTTACCAAAACATATGTAATATGTTCACAATTTAGAATTTCCGAATCTTACAACCCACAATTTTTTAAATTAAAAGTCAAAAATGGTCTTCATCTTATAAAATGAATAGAACAAAACATTCTTTTAATTCACTTTGACTGAATTTTTATTATACTGCTGACTTATCTGTCTTCTATTTTTAGAAAAAAATCAACTGGTATAAAATCTGATTTTGTGTTCAGTAAGAACAAATGTTATTTGACAGCTTATTAATGGTGAAATATCTCATTAGCTTTTACAAAGGCAATACTGAGTAGTGTAATAATAATGACTCTTTATACAGAGTTACTTTTATTATAATTCATTCAAATAAATAAGGCGACTAACACAACGATAAATATGTTAATGCTAACCAATATAATACTACTGACAAGCCTATATTACTGAAACACAATCGCCTGTGCGCTAGTAACTTTCAACATATTTTAAACAAACTCCTCTTTCATAGCCACTACCGTCGGTTCCGCTTGGTCTTTATTTGCTAAGAGCTCTATTTAATTTATAATACAACCTGTGTACCATGTCTTTAATTCTTCAGTATCCTCTACTTAGGTACCTTCTCATTGGAATGATTTTATTATTATCCCAGCCCACAAAAAAGAGATAGAAATAAGCCACTAAAGTATCGACTAATTACTCTCACTAGTAGCTTTCGTTGAATCTTTGAACTGTTTATTTTACAAAAAAACTCGGACTCATCTTTTCCACAAAAATTTACTTTCTAAACATCAATTTGTTTTTTTTAAGTTCTCCAGTGATCAACAGTTGTCCTATCTCCACTAGTAGTTGTGTTTCTCAGCAAATAAAGTAACTACTAATATCATCTATACAGACATTTGCAAGGCTTTTGGTTCAGTTTCACATAAAATTTAGTAAAAACCCTACTCTTATATCTTAGATTTTAATTTCTTAAAGATAATTTAAGTTGAACAACATATCATTATCAATTACTCTGTTTCATGTTTTCATGAGGTTTTCAGTGGTGTTTCTCAAGGTAGCATTATTGACTCTCTTCTTTTCAATATTTATATCAAAGACATTACAGGCAGTTCCACATCACTAAATGGTTCTTGAAGACGATGCTAAATTTCAATACTAAATCAGTTGTTGTTATATCTTCTATGAATTCTACTAACTTTTGGCTTCAATCCAGACAACTCAAACTAGCCACCGACAAATTTTTTCACCTGTAAATGAATAAACTTTCAAACTCTGACCCAGCATCATCCAACTTTTATCTAAACAACAATATAATCTCTCAATTTCTTGCCATTTTTGAGGATTTTAATCTCGCACAATTTAAAATAGGTTCATCTTGTAAATAGTTTGTTCAGAATTGGTTCATTTACTTAATACCGAATTCTCGAATTTTTTAAAAACAGAAATATTTGGACGTGGTTAAAACTTAAGATCGTTTAATAAGAAAGCTTTCCTTAGATGTGGCATAGCCTTTACTATAAAGAGCGACTATAGATTTAGTATAAAATCGTTTTTTACGAAATTCTGCTACTAGTTAAAATTATTATAGCTTCTATCACCTTAATTTTACTTATTTCATTAAAGGTTCATACGTTCTTACAAGCCCGCTGTTCAAAACTAACCCGCCCAAACACTTTGACAAAACCAAGTGGGGTAAGCTTCTTCAATCACAGTTTGGAATCTACTTTCCAACTATATCTTTACATGAAAATCAATAACCTCTACTAAAATTCTGTTTAAAAAACATGATTTACGTAATGCTGCCTGCAAACGAATGTGGTGTTTTTCGTTTACTTCGCTTATTCTATACTTTTGCTTCATAACCTGGTTATACTTACATCTATGAAGTGTTCCCATTCTTTTTATATAAATCACAATAAATTGAGATGCTTAAGACTTTTTCATTATCTTTCAGCAGTTATATTGTCTTGTGTTCGCTATAAGAGCTGTGCAACCATTTATCTGCAGCCATGCGTTGAATAAAATAAATAAGCAGCAGCCGTCGTCGAAAGTAAATGATTTTAATAAGATTTGAAGAAAATAAGTTCACATCTGATAAGTAGCAAATTTTCTTAATAAACTATTCTAACTCATCGAGAGATATCAAAGAAAAGTTAATTTTTTGTAATAGTTTATTTCAATAATGTATTTAATTGATAATTACAAAATTACAAAAGAAAATCTCTTGACAGAGTTTCATTAAAAAAGTTAATAGAAGGATATCACGACAATAAATTAGAAAATATTAAGTGAAAAAAACATTAAACAAGTGGTTGAAGGTAAAATATGAATAATAGACACCTTAGATAAGGAATAAAATGAAAATATAAAGATTATAAAAGCATCTATGATGTATTGAGACTTTTGAAACTTATATATATTAAAAAGCTTTAAAAACGATTATATTATTGGCAAATTTGTCCAAGTACGTACACAACACAATATTTATAGCTTGCTAATTTGCATTTTTGTAATCTCAGAATAATTTGAAGTTGAGAAGTTTTACAACAGTCCAGTATGGAAGGAATGGCAGAAATAAAAATTGTGCTGAATGATAAGAAGCAGAAAATAGAATCGAATAAAATAGAAGTTGTTGATAAAGATTAAAAAGAAATGACGAAGAAAGTGTATTCCGTCTACTGTGGTCGAGTTAGTTGGTCTTGTACACGAGGCAGCCTGTCAATTGGTCAGAGCTCGTCCCGGTTAGATTACAAAATGGTCAATTTTACAAATAAAAAAATAATTTATTGTCACTGTCAGTTAATTTCAGTGAAAATTCGTTCAATTTGAATCTTCAATAAAATAACTTCTTCAGATTCAGAAGTACAACTCCTAACAAATATTTCACATTCTAGTCATCGGGAAAAAGCTCCATTGCCAATTGAGCCCTAGAAGCAAGTCCTTCAGCATTACTCCTCATGCATCTTTGATAGATGTCTTCTCCATTTTTTAGAGTACAAGATCTGAACAAAGCAGAGATGTCACTAGGTGGTGATAGAGCAGAAGAAGTAGATACCTGTGTGAGTATCTGCGAGTGAGCTGGGGTTCCACAGCGCGAAATATATGAAGTTGGGAATACTTGATGAGAACATCGTAGATATCCATCGTATCAACTGCTTCCATTATCTGAAAACAAAGAAGAGATAAACAGAAGAAGATCAGTTGTGGATACCTTACACTGATCTGTGTTTCATGATCGTTTACTGATTCAAGTAGCAAGCCTCGAGCACTAGTGTAGTCGCTGTTGAAGATGCAAACTTCATCAAACGAGTAGATGTCAAAATGTCCAAAGTTTGGTTTGATCTCGATCTGATCCGGAGGAGCTGAATCCTAAGATCAAACTATCAAAAGTAGATCAGGTAAATGAAGATCTACGAACCTTGTACAAGATCTTGGGATTGTACTGAGAAAAAGGAATAGGAAAGAAAGCCTGCCATCCTAAAAATCCGAATGGTTAGTGATTGGTTGGTAGATGGTGATTGGTTGTACCTTTGATAGTATTCATTCGACATCTGTTCAAAAACTCAAAATTGATGTTGGCCGCAGGACTTGTGATGAAGAGCAGTGCATCTGCTGGTAACTTCTTTGCTTCTATATCCATGACTTTCAGCTAAGATAGATCAGATATTAAATGAGGAATGTTGTTAGTGAGAAATGGGATACTTGTGAGACTAGTTCAGTTTTGATGCTGATCCAAGGAATTAACTTGCTCGCGTCTTTTCCTTTCTTGTATTTTATCTAAACTCAAAAACGTTTGATGACTTGCGATTAAAAGGGACCCATTGAAAGCACTCACCTCAAATTCATTCAACAGTTTCTTTTCTTCAACATAAAAGTCATCGTCTCGTAGTTTCAAAGCACTTTCATTATCGTACACAAACACAATCACTAAGTTAGCTCTTTCGTCTGAATGAAGCACCACCTAGTGACAAAATATCAGTTGATGAAACTTGTGAGGAGGTAAAGCTGATGAGAGATTTATCGAAAAGCAATATCGGGTAAAAAACTCAATTTGAAAGTTACTTTAGCGAAGTTCTCCATAAAAACTTGGAAGAGCGAACGTTGATGTTTTTTGACGATGAGAATGATATTGATGAGCGCGGACTCGGTGACAAATGGCATCGGCACAATTTCCGCCTTTACAACATCAATTGGCGGTCAATACTAGTCACTAGAGGGCGTCATAATAGAAAACCTTGGTGAGAGGTCGTAAGAGGTCGACGCGATGATTTACTTCGATTTCTTCACTATCTCCATCAACTATAATGTTCAATAATAGATCCAGGACATATTCCATTCCACGTTGAGGATCAAACCGTCGATATCCGTTTACTAATTTCTTCTTTTGCAAAAACAGACCCTAATGCAGATGATTTGATTGGTTAGAAGTGATACAAGATACTTTTAAGAAACCTTGGGATTGTATTTTTCATTCAAACGCTTTAGAGCAACTTCAATGATATTGCTGATGTCAATTTTATCGATTCCGTTCAGTTCACATCGAGGTATTTCGCCTGAAAATTCACGTGATTAGTCGGGTGAATATCTAAAAGATGTGAACAGCACCTGGGCAGGTGAGGGTGTAGTCCTCAGTGAAATAGTCCCATGCAATGATGTCCCATCGATTAGTGGGCCGAAATGGGGGGTTGATACCAATAGGCCAGGTCAGTTTAGGTGAATCCGCGGGCAACTTAGGTTCGAGACTTTTTATTTCGTCCTGACAAATTGGTAAGAAGTAAGTTTGTGAATTTTCAACAAATAATTCGAAAGATTTTCAAATATTTTATTCTAACCATGTTAAGCTGTTCGGTTTCAATTGAAGGAAGAAGTGAAAAGTAAACAATTAAATATTGACAAAGCGGGTTAAAACATGTGAGCATATAAATCAAGAAACTACTGACTAACCTGTATCGAGACAATTTCTTTGTAAGCTAAATCAACTTCAATTTCAGAGAAACGTTTATGTAGTTGATACATTTGTGTAGGAGAGTGAACTCCACTAACCGTCAGCGCATTACGAAAGGCATCTGCGGTTTCAGTTTCCGGGTCAAAGTATTCAAAAGGAGGTAGCTCAAATGTATGGTAGAAAGTGCCCTGGTACAAATTGGTCATGGTCAATTTCAAATGAAAAAGGAAGTACTTATTTTAAAATAAATATAACGTTGAGTTCAGTTGAACTGAAAAAAAAAACGAAATAACGCAGCAGCAAGGACTTATTTGTCAAAATTTAAGAGAAAGAATCATAAAAGTCTCATAAAAAATGATAAGAAGTTGTTTAACAAGTGGGACATGCTAACAGTGAGATAAGTAAGAAAATTCTCTTAAGCAAACTGAAATCGATTCAAAAAAATGTTGAAGGAAATAAGATTTAAAAAATAAAGAATATGAAATCATCTTGAAATTTCAACTATAAAGTTTTAGTAGTAAAACAAACAAAGTTTAATAAATAGCTGAATTGCGAAATATTAGATTATTTAGAGGGTGGTGAAATTATTCCAAGCAAACAATTCGAATAAAAAAATTCGGAAATATTTTTGTAGCTTATCGAGTATTGTTTGTAAGAAATCAATCAATTGTTTATACTAAATACCAACATCAACAAGTTCTTACATCTTCATTATCTACACAGTCAACAGCACCTCTAGTAGCTCGCTTGATACATCTACCTAACCATTTATCAGCTGAAATTTGACCAAAGTCAACATCTCGACCACATGACTTGAGATGCGGAAAAAGATCAAGAAAGAGTAGACGCGAAAGAAGAATTCCGTTCTTTAACTGTAAAACATCAAACTGTAAGAAAGTTTCAAGCAGTTGCTGTTTATTCTCACATCACAATAAGTAATTTGTTGAGTGCTATCTTGAAATTGAACTGGTCTTCCCATATACAATCTCCGATTGATACTGATATGATCCACTAACTCGTTGATGCGATGTGCCTCAGAGTAAGTTTGATCAGTGGTGAGAAAGAACCAATCATAAGTTTCACTACAGAAAAATTTCATCAACATTTCTACAAAACACCGATGTTACATGCTGTACCAACCCATGCTTGATGAAAAGCTGTGAAAGGATTTCTAAGAGTAGAAAAGATTGTTGATTAGATGAGAGAGTGAGAATGTTAAGATAAGGAGGAGGAGGTTGATCTTCCTCATTTAGGGAGTTGATACCCTTGGATCCAACAAAGAAGATGACATTTTGCATATGATGGCTGAAGGTTCGATTCATGGCAACTCCTGGTCAATCAAAAAAGAAATTACCAGATGAACAATTGAGTGACGTTGAAGTAGAAGATCAACTAACCCATCGTTGGTAGAGTGTCTCGAGAGGTGACAACTCCACAAATCAGTCGATCTCTGATTCCTAATTCAGTTTTAAGAAATCGTGGACGAACTATTTTCTTATTTTTTTCGTAATCAGCAGCAACTTTTGGTTTCAACTCAGGATCCATTATAATTCTCGGCTCGAAATCTTCCATAAAGTCTTGAACTGGAGGAGCATATTCTCTGTCTTTTCTCTGATAGATAAAAGTTTAAAGAAGGGATTTAATTCCTTGAAACGATTTTACTTCAACTGATAAGCTGATATGAAAACTTATCTGACATAATTAACATTTTTCAATTCAATCACTTTTTTATTTGGTCTTTTTAGATATCAATTTCAAGAAAATCATTTATTTCCATAAATTACAAAATATTGCTGTATAAAAGGTACACCATAAAACTTACATATCTAAAAGCTTCATCATCTTTCATGGGAATATATCCCAATTTAGCTATTTCTTGATCACTATAAGATGAATCAAGAGATTTTTCCTAAAAATTGAAAAAACTACTATAAAACAAAATTATTATCGTTTTATGTATACAAGTATTAACAGTAAAGAAAATTAATTAAATTTTTTGGTCAAGTATACAAAAAAAATGACAAAAAAAAAATAAAATTTGAATAAGCATGAAAGTGTATCAAATAATTTGTGCTAATTTTTACAAATACAAAATTGTTTTTAAAAATTTAGTTAATCTACTAATTCCATCGTTTTTAAAGAAAAATCTCATTTATAAAAAGACTCATTTAATCAACATTATTTTACAACTTCTTACTTTCACAGAGCTCAAGTGACGTTCAAAATGATCTTTTTTTAAGTGTATACAATTTTTAGAAGATACAGGTGCACGAAATATACTGACACTAACTCCAATCAATAACCCTGCAATGATTGGAAGAAGTGGTCGGACATTTCGAAGTAAACTACTTCTCATTCTAAGTAAAAAAAATATTTATGAAAATTGATGATAAACTTGACAAAGGATTAGATCTTTGAGAAATATCAGCCATTATGAATACTTATCTAATTAGGTAACAATTTGATAAAATATAAGTAATTCTGTTCCTATTTAACTTTACTCTATGATATCAACAAGTAAATATTTAGTTCTAATGCTTCCTAAAACTTATCAAGTTATTTTTACAAATCATTTTATATAAAATTCAAACATGTCTAATCAACTATTACTATTATAAAATCATTTACATTATTATGTAATATTTTATTGACTAACAAATTATAATATCACTAACTATTTATTATAACTCAATGTTATATGTACTACAATAAAACCAATAATATTAGAAAAAAATAAGTCAAGTAACATTTATATAAAAACCATAAACATGTTAAATATGAGTCTAAAAATATAGTTACAAAAAAAAACTACATTTAGAAATTCAAAAACATGACCTCTTAGCACGAATCTTAATCATGAGTTTTTAATAAAATCCTAACATATAAAAAAATTCTGTTCCTTTTCATATTTCTATATATTTTTATCATATAAAATTCTTTTAAAGTATGACTTAAAAATATTAGATTTAAACCTTTTTCACCAATTGAATAATAATTACAATTTGATCATTAAAACTTTCATCTCAATCTTTCATTACAATGACCTAATAAGTAACTTCATGTCTCACCTAGACAATAAAATTAGTTATTAGATAAAAACTAATTTATTATTTGTAGATATAATTTTCAATAATTTTTCTCAAATTATTTTTGCTAAACTCATAGATTATTTGCATCATCTTTAAAAATGGATTTTCAAATTAATTAAGATTAAAAATTATCCAGCTTGTTTTTAGGACAATTTTCAGAAACTAATTAGCATAATCTGAAATAATCTTAGCAAGGTAAATTGATACAATTATACTGAATATTAGGTACTTGGTGTTATCTAATTATTGCACAGAAGGAAGGTTTCAATAAAATTAAAAAAAAACTATGATATAAAAACATGATAAAAAATTCAGTTTATAATAATAAACAACTTTCAACTATGAGCTAATAAGCACCTTTTAATTATTCTTAAAAAAAATCTTGACAAGAATTCAAAGTGATTTAAATATATTTAGGTATATAGTATTTTAGGTTGTTATTAAACTTATATAAGTATAGTAAAAAAATCATAAGATCTCCATAAAATATTGAATAAATTAATAAAAAAGTAAACCAAAAAATCACAACAACATGGAAATTTAATATTTACAAACATCATACTATTTATTTACTATATACTGATTCTAAGTAACTAGAATAAAGTTTTTCACAGTTTAAACAAAAATGTTGTTCTGAATTCATGACATAAACAAAAAATATACAAAATAATTGTTAAAATAAAATTAATGTTTAGTCATAAACAAAAAGATAAATTTGTGAATAAACCAAACTTTACAAACTTAATTGTAGATTTCAAGAAGAAATGTATCCAATAAACTTTAGATTTGAACACGATCTCAGAATAATGGGATCGACACTCAAAACCTACCAACCAGTTGATTGTAAACGCACTGGTAGTTCACAACAGCATGGATTATGACATCAAAATAACTGCTTGCTGCTTGAATGAACCTAAAATTTGAAACAATTATGGTCATTTGCTGCAGAAAAACTTTTTTAACCAGGTAGTATATTTTCTGAAGAAGCTATTTGAGCCTATCTTACCTAGAAAAACCCTTAACAAAAATTAAAAATACCGTTTTAAAATATTTTATTAACTTCTTAATAGATAACTATCATAGTTTCTAATTTTGTGAACTACTATTTTAATACCGAACAAAAATCTAAAGTAAAAACTTTGGAATATTGGAATAGTACCAATAAATAGTATAAACTTCTAAAGCTCAGACAAAAGTTTGTGAAAAATGAATTATTATTGAAGAAAGTTAGCTAAAACTTACCATCGCTTGTAATCAACAAAACTTTTATGTTTTAGCTTCTTAAAGTTTATTTTCTATGTTTTGTCCGAAGTGTCAAGCCAAAAGCCTAATTTGTATTCATCTTAGAATAGCTATAAATAATTTTAGAAATAAATCACCCTTACAGTAGCTTTTAAATAGTAAACTTATAGCTCTTCTCACCTCTTCATCGAAGCTTATCACCCCACTAGTGCAGAAAGTATATTTCTCAAATATAGATAGATAGCGGCGCTGCATTGTTATTGCTTCGAGAAGAACAAATCCGATGGGAGTAAATACAAACAAGAAGAGCTTACAAGATTGGTTCACAAGCTTAGGCCCAATAACCAAACAGCCGATATTTTAATAATCATTAGTTTATCGGTTAACTTTTAAATAATCACTTAAATTATTTCATAACAAAAATTTTTCAAAAAGTATTAAATAGATTAGTTTTTATGTTGCAACACTTTAAATATTTTACAAAAAGTTTTTCTAAAAAAGTTTTATTATAAAAATTCAGAAACTAAATTAATTGATAATTAACAACTAGCGTTTTATATAAAATGTAAAAAACAATTTTAAGATAGTTCATAAATAGGAAAATTACAAACCTACATTTTTGAAATAACTTAATTTACATCAAATCTTACATAATATCAAACAAGTTAGGATAATTACAAAACTTTTGCTTGGACTAAAAATATTTAGAGTTAGTATAAACATACATCTAAATTACTAGAAAGCAATGTTTAATTAAAAAATTTTTACCAGGCTATATACTGCAAATACTTTAAATAGAATTAACTATCTGATTAAGTTTATCCTAAATCTAACCTCTAAATATAGCTAACTAGATTTAATCTTGTGATTATTGCATTTTTATGTTTAAATGATGAGAAAAAATCAATCTAAAGAAAGATTTCAGCTTAAGAATTGAATGCTTGAAGTAGTAAAGGTCAATTAAATCATTTAATTTTTTTATTTAAATATTTGGCAGAGTGATAATTTATATATGTAATAAAACTAAAGCAGATTTTGTCAAACAACTCTTGTTTTAACTATAATATAAATTAAAATGTAACTTTTATTGTAAGTTATAATAAATATTTGTTTCTGGGTAATAAAAGAAAGTTATTTGTTCCTAAACCTTTATCCAACAGTCTCCATAACACTTGCAAAAATGTGGTCAGGTCTGTCTTTCGAGCTAGTTAGTGGTAAAGGTAGCTGCCAAAAGGCAAATAAACTTTGACTCCAACCCTTTTTATGTCTTTATTGGTCACTTTTCGTACTTATTTACTTTCTTTGCTTGTCGTCTGTTTACCATCTCAGGACTTTAAAGTACTTACCATTAAACATATTTCGTACATCTATTATTTATTTATTTCAATAAATGCGAAGGAGGGTACCTGAAAAGAGCACCTCTTGCTAACACATATTCTCACAAATAACATCTATTTAGCCAAAAATATGGAAAGTAAAAGATGTAACACATGGTATTTCGATATCACTCAAAGCATATAACAGTGAACAATTGCATGGAATGTTAATAATATAAGAAAGGAAAAAAAATCACAGTTTAGAAAAGACAATGTTGGCAATAATATAACGGTTCAACTTCTGTTTGAACAACGCGAGTGACTTCGACATGGCAATGTCTGATGGCAGCTGGTTCCATATACTAATTGTATAGAATGAGAAAAAATTTGCTCTGACCAATGTACTAGGTGATATAGGCTTATTAAGGTGCATTGTGTGTCGTCTGAGCTGATATAACTTGAGGGAAGGACTAATAGAAAAGAAATCATCAAACTGAATGTCAATTAAATTGTGGATAATTTAAAAAATAAGAATTAAGTCGTATTTAATCCGTCGGATTTCCAAAGTTTCCAAATTGAAGAGACTGAGACGATATTACAACTATCATATTTAATATTAAGTTTTCTACATACTAATCTCGTAAATGTTGCCTGAACAGATTCGATTTTTTTGATATCACTAACTTGATATGGCATCCATGCACTGACATTGTATTCAAGAATTGAACGTACGTACAATTTGAAAAGATTGATAAAAAAGCATGGGTTCTTAGAATTAAAGGTCTTTATAATAAGGAAGACAAGGTTGATTGATTTTCCAAAGATTTTGGAAACATAATTGCGCCATTTAAAGTCAGATGATAGAGTGATGCCAAGGTCTAGGACCGAAGATACTCGTTGAATAATAAATCCATTGATGGAGTATTGGTTCAAGCAACTTACAGTTGGGTTACGAGAAAAAGTTGAAAGTTCAGACTTTGTGGGCTGGATTCTGAGCTGCCAATTCGTAGACCAGTTTTCTACAGTGTGTAGTGCAGTTTGAATTTTTGAAGGATTACAAGATACTAGCTTGATATCATCTGCATACACAAACACTCTGACATCATCTACTGCTACTAGTCTTCTGATGAGGTCTTCGATGAAAATTAAAAAGTTTAAGCAACTAACTGAATTCGTGTTAACTTCAAAACCTAAAAGTTTTAATTATTTATGTTAAAAAAATTGTATTGTTTTTACTAAATATCTTGAAGATGAAAAAATGTCAACTCTAATCAGGATTTTAATTTACTCATTATTGGTATAAAAATTTTTATTTTTATCTTGGATAGACAGATTTTATCTTATCGTGGCACAAATAATCTTATAGCACTAAATATATTTATTTAATTGATAAAAAACATTTTATGCAAAAAAGATAAATCTAAAATTTTGAAATTATGATTATAGTTGTGAACTATTTAGCAGTTTCAATAATTGAATCTAAAAATAAAAGCATTATTTGTAAAAATATATATTGATTTCAGTATCATATACTATAGCAGTTATAAATATTTAGAAGATACAATTTTTAAAAATTATTTTATTTAACTTTTAAACAAATAAAACTTTATACTTTTTTTAACCTTACACAAAAAAGTTTTTTATGATAATTAAAAACAGTGATTACCAAAAACAGTAGAATAAATCAACTGAGAGTATTTCGTAATAGTATATAGCTAAGTAAACAATTCTATGCAAGAAGTTTTGTAAATTATAAATGTTAGAAGTGTACAGATTTTTGATTTTCTACATTTAACAATTAGTAAGAAAAAGTAAATATAAATATGTTAACCATTTGTCTTACAACTTTAAGCTGAAAGTTAAAAAAAATCTATTTTAGGAGTTTGTTCATTTTGATTTCATTTCTTTTGTTTATTAAAACGCTGGTTTAATTATTTTGTACATCAATTTTTAATTGTCAATATCAATTGCAACACGATAATTTTCTATGACGAATTACATATAGAAAGTATCTTGGTGCAAAGTACTTAAATGTGAGAATAAATCTATTGTCTTCAAAAATAGTATTTGCAAAATAAATAATATAAGATTCACTAAAATTGCTTGTGTGGATAATCTAAATTCAAAACAAATAAAATGTGTTTAAGTTGAGATTTCATGTCAATTAATTATAACAAACTTTATTTTATAAGAAAATTAATGAAAAATAAATTTATTTTGATACCTAAATTTTTCAATAGTCTTCAGAATTGAATTAAGATTAGAAATATTTTCTGAAAATTTTTTGAAAACTTTTTTATTATATGATTGTTGTTGTAAATTTTTTATCAGAAATTTAAATACCACATTTAAGAAATTTTTTGAATTACATAAAAATACTCAAAAGATGAAAATGTCTGTGTTAACAGAAAACACACATCATCTCAACAACTTGTTCATTAAAAAGATGTTGAAATTAACTTTAAGAATTTGTTGATGATACTTATCATGACGATGAAAGTTTGAGATATTTATGAAATTTACAACGCAACTAATTAAAAGCTACTGCAACAAGATAAAAGTGTTATCTACTCAAATAATAATAATGTGTAATGAATTGTAAACAAATTAGACTTTTTTATTTAGGAATTCCTGAATAAAAGTGGAATTTAAATTTTTAATATTTCACCTAGCAGGTAATACTATATGCATTAAAACCAGAAATAAACTGATTATATGGTTATATAATAAACCAAACAAATGATGTGCTACATGAAGCTTGAAACTTTCAAAAACAAAATGTAATAAAATAATGATTTGATAAAATTGAAATTAATTTTTTATTATAGTTGAGTTATTTTTAAGTAAAGGTTTACAAAGAAAATTCGTTCAAATCTCCCGAATGTGTTTATTCGTACATAAAAAAGTGATACAAGTGAAACGGTTAAAAACATTCTTGCTTAAACAGATTTTCTTTTATATTTACAAATTGTTAAAATCTTTGATATAATTCAATAACAATGAAGGCCGCATTCAGTAAAAACATCCACTGGGATTGAAAGCAAGTAACACACGATTATCAAGTTGCAAAAGATTATTGTTCAAATATTCAGCAAAAATCTCACTTCAAAAAGTTTAAATCAAGAAACTTAATAATCAACTCATAACAATTTCTTTAAATCTCGGTAAACAAAAAGTATGACTAAAAATTATTAGTTACATCAGCTGCAAAGAAATCTGTTTTTAATAAATAGTATGAACCAAACATTTGAAAAATCAAAACAAACTAAATGTTATCTTTACAATAATTAGTTTTGTTTCCGGTGATTTTTTGTTCATCTCTTAAATGCTTAAGGAATTTATTACCATTTTGTATTCCGTGATAGATTCATAGTAACGAAATCCTTTTTATGGCTTCTAAAATTAATTTATCAAAGCCACAGCCACGTTTCAGTGTCTGTCTGTAGTTTCAATATTTAAGTTCAATAAAAAATTTAAAAAATTCTAAAAGTTAAAGTTTTTACATTTCAAGAATGTTTCGTTTTTATCTCCATTTTTTAATGATTTTTCCAAAAAAACTCTTAATTTTATTTGATATTTTATTAGTAAAGTTTTGTTGTTTTTAATGGGTTGTTTTTTATGGAAAAATCTAACACAAACTTGAATATAAACTTTAATTGTAAGAAACATAGGGAAATTTATTGTTCAAAATATTTCTTAGTGAAATTTTATATTTTGAAGTAAGTTTCAAAACGTTTAAAAAGAAAAAAGTTCTAACAAAATGATGAGACTCTATAAAAATAAATTCCAAGTCATACTTCCTTAAATAAGTTGAAAACTGCTTTAAACAATATTTATATTTAACCATTTGTGGCTCTTATTATATCTTAAATAACAAATATATAAAAACCATTAAAAACAGTGACAGATTATATTTAAGCAATGATAATTATAATACAGAGAGAAAAATAATTGAATTGCTAGTTTTAACTTTTATCTGTTTTTATATTTCTTCTGTACTTGTTCCAGATTTAGGGCTGTCTTACAATTATAATAAAATTTTATCAATGAAAAATGAAATGTTTTAGAGTTATATTTTACAATAAATTCCAAAATGAGTTCTACAAATAACTACATGTTAGATTGTAATGTGTTGTTTTTAACTATTTTTCTAATTTATTTTTACTTAATCTAAGCTTTACATCAAGTTTTAGTCTTTAACAATCAATTGCATCTTTCTAAATGTTTTTAGTATATTGACTAATCATTAAATATATTGTTACATATGTATTTAACGCAAGTTATCAGATATAGATAATTACATAAGATATCTTTTTTTTAACCTAGATATAATAAGCAATTAGTAAGCTTTAGTTTCTAAGTAACAAGATAGGACACTAAATTTTAAAAGTTTGATATTTTATGAAAATCGTTTTTAAAATTATCTAATTAGTACAAATAATCTAAAATTAGTGTTTGCTGTGGCACTTTACCTGATATTAAAAAGCTTATTCATTAAGTGAAACGTTTATAATTATCTCAAAAAATTATTTACTGGGAAATCCTAGGAATACAAGGATATGCTTAAATCAATCACCCTTGAATTATTCCTAAATAATTTCAAGAAATCACAAGAAATCAAAACTTAGTTTTTAAATTTTAGAAATCAAATTCCTTCTACTATAGATCAAAAGTCGAAAAGTTTCTGGAAAATTCTAAATTTAGTCGAAGCCTGAAATTTTCCACTTAAAATGGATTTAAAAACTTTCTTTTCAAACTTGTTTATTTGATTGAAGTTTAATAAAGCTATAATTTTTGAAAAACGCTACAATATAATTTAATTATTTGTTATTTAGTCCACTGGTAGATCTTTTGTAAGGAATAATAAAAGAATTTTAAATCTTTTCTATCACTATGTGAAAGATACAAATGGAATTTTTTTTTTTGAAAAATTTTGTTTTGAAGTTAGTTTACTAAGTCTTCGTAAATATGATAAAAAATGTTTGTTGGCTTTAAAAGTATGCAACGTCAGTTTTCAAAGCAAAATCTGTTTAGTAAGCAATTGAGTAATAAATAAATTTTCCCAGCTTTAAAATTGATTAAAAGATATATAAAAGGCAAAAAATGAAAACTATTTAACCAAAATGAACCGACGGATTGGAGGAATCCTTTCTGAAAATCATTGAAGCGTGACTAGTTAATACTTGTGATACGTCATACTTGAAGCTTTCATTTTTTTTCGCTCTCTCTCGTTTCCAATTTTCTCTCGTTTTATAGCTTTGGTGATGTCGTTAATTTTTTTTTGTATTTGTAAAAACCAATTTAGTTTGTAAGTGTTAACAGGTTGAGTTTGTAGTTTTTTGTTTATAGTATCATCAGAAAAATTTGCCGGCAATCTCACAGCGAGAAGAAGATGTAGGAAGTTGTAAGTTGAAATAAAGCGGGAATTGGCTGGAAAGAAGCTGCCGAAAATCGAAAATAAATTTTATGTTGATTGAAAGAAAAATTCTGCAATCAAATATTGTTTCTTAGGAAGCTTCTGCGAATGAATATTTCGATTTAAACTGAAAAAAAAGTTTCTAAAATAACAAATAATTAAGAAAAACTTTTTCAAAAATTTCCATTTTCAAAAATTGTCTTTCAAACAAAATTTTTTATTTTTCAGTCAAATATTTGCAGCATTTTTTGTTTTTATTCTAAGTTTTTGTTCAACAACAAATTTGTCATTGGAAAAGAATTTAATGATATCTTTGTCCCACAATTTTTCGATTTATTCAAGACAGAATTAAATAGAGTCACGTTTAAGAGTTTGTCTAACGCTTAAACAATTTGTTTAACTTAACGCAGTCACGTGACTGCATTATTGGCCACACTCTACTGCTTATTACTCAGTTTTGTCACACTACCTTCATCAAATCTACTTAATGCTGATCATTTTCTTTTAACAGGTTATATCTAGCTTTGAATTTTTATAATTTCTACAAAATGAACCTCGAGATTAAACTAACTCATTTGTTTTTCTTATTTGTTCAAATTTTGTTTGTTCTCGGTAAGTTTAGCAGCAAACCACATTTGCAATTTATCAATTTGCGTGATTACTCATATTTCAACTTTTTCAATGAATTTATTTCTATAAAACTTTTCATTCATAAAATATCGTTTGTAACTTAGTTTTTAAGCTACTTCTTGTAACAGTTTTAAGTTATTCTAAATTTTCTTGTTATTTTCTTATTTTGATTTTTGTAAATATCGCAACTTCATATTAAATATATCCATCATACTTGAGTAATCACAAACTAGTTTGAACTTTTCATGTTTATTTTTGGGGGTATAACCGTTTGTATTAATTGAGTAGCATTACATGATTTAACTCACGTATATTAGATGACTTCAATAGATTTCAATTGATTGTCTTTTTGGCCTTTAGTAGTTTTAACTGACAAATCGCAAAATACTGAAAAGTTCAGCGAATTAAATATTTGTGAAAGTGTTTCTGAAATCGTTGTGAGTTAAGTTTGATAAATTGACAGAAACTTGAAAGAGGTCTTTGGTTCTTCTAGCTTCTATTGAGGTCAAAGCATTTTTCAAATAACTTTTATTTCAGGAAGTTTTGAGAGAAAGACTGCTTGTGAAGGTCGATCTTTGATCCTCAAGTGTTCCCAAGGTTCAAGAATATTTCTCAATCAAGTTTTCTTTGGTCGCCAAGACTCACAAAAGTGAGATTACAGAGATTAAAACAGAATTTTCAGTTTTTAACATTTGCAGATGCATTAAAGGAAGATCAACAGTTCCTGAAGGAGGATGCAGATCTTTAAGACCACATAAAGCAATTGCAAAGGATTGCCATGGACGATTAAAGTGCATCATTCGCTCAAATATTCAGACATTTGGTGATCCGTGTCCTGGAGTATCAAAGTATCTTTCAGTGGTTTACATGTGTCTTAATGAAAGTTTGTCGTTTTCTGATCATTTTATTTTATCTTTATAAATATTTTCAAGTTCTTCTAAAAACTTCTTTCAATTTTACTGATTTTCTTCAACAAATACTTGACTGTCAAGTAAACTAAAGATGTCATCATCGCGTAATTGATGCTTCGACTTTTCACCATTTTACCCCTTTTAATTTTCTGCGTTTGCCGCTTCGGTATTTCCACAACGTCATTATTAGCTTATGACGTCACTATCACTGTACAGTGCCGCTTGCAACTCCCCAAGGTGCCAGTGAATGACGTCACATCTTGCTAGACACCATGGGAGTAATCCAGTAAAATTATTTAAGTCCAAGTAATCGTGTTGTAAATGCTCGGGCGTCTTCTAGCGCTCAGCTATTTTGTTTTGTGAACCATTTATAGTTTGGCGCTGTTAGGTCAGCTCCTTGAACTGATAGTGAGCTTGACATCACATGACGCTTACAACGAGATTAAATAAAAAACTGAATATCATCAAGTGACTAGTTTGTCTCTGCAGAATACTTCGTGAAGAAAAAAGCTTGTGCAAAAGGCTCTTTCAGGATAAAGTGTCCCTTAAACAGCAAGATATTTGTTGGTTACACTTTTTATGGCAGAAAAAGAAATTTTTCGTGAGTTATGTCATCATTTGTTTATAAGACGCCCGCGGCTACTGTTCACGAAGATTTGATGATAAGCCACACTCTTCTGTGCACGAGGGCTATTTAGACTTTTTGCAGTTTTGCTGATGAAAATGTTTCTCATTTCAACGGCGTCTGTCGCGCTGATGACGCATATGATTCAGTGTCACGGAGTTGTAACGGGAAGACATGGTGTTCCCTGAACGCTGGAAACATCACTAACAAAGATCCTTGTGTGAATATGACAAAATGTTTGGAAGTAATCTTTTCTTGTGTCTTCTACAGTCAGTGAAAGCTGATAAAAGTTGATTAACTTCTAATTATTTCAACTAATCACAGAACGAGTGAGAAAAAAAACCATCTGTGAAGGAGGTATAATGCAACTTAATTGTCCAATCAACGAACGACTTTTAATCAGTAATGTTTTCTATGGTCGAAGACCAGAACGAAAGTAAGTGTCGTCAAGCAACTAAAATACTTATCCTCGGAGTTTCTGTGCAGGTGTTTAATTGGGAACTATTTTGTTCCAATGGAAGGATGTAGTTCGAACCAATCGCGAAATCTTGTCATGAATCGCTGCCACTCATCAAGAAATTGTTCGATTTCTGTGAACAATCATACATTTGGTGACTTGTGCGTTGGTACAAGTAAATATCTCACAGTTGATTACTCATGCGTTAAAACAAGTGAGTCGTCAATTCAATATCGCTTCCTAGTTACCAACTAATTAACAACTTTGATTTTTACCAGGGGAGGTGATCTCATGTGAAAATGAAAGTATAATACTTCACTGTCCTCGTGGTCAGTTCATATCGATTCTTTCTTCATTTTTTGGTCGCACCCGTGAAGACATGTTAGTATATCTCAAAATATTAATAATTGTTGCTTAAAATATATCAGCAAATAAACATTTAAAAAAATAATCCAAGTAAAAGGACTCTATAGATTCAAATGTATTCAGTTTCTTCTAACAATCAAATCTTAATATTCACTCAGATGTTTGAAACAGTTCTCATCATCATCACTTGGCGGGTGCCAATCTGAAAATGCATGGAAAGTAGTGACTGCGCAATGTAACAGTCGAAATATTTGCAAACTGTGGGCCACTGTTGGTTTATTTTCTGACCCATGTCCTGGTATCGCTAAATATCTTGTTATCAGATATTCTTGCATTAAAAAGGTAACAAAGTAGTGAAAATTAAATGATGAAAATATGTGTTTAAAAGATTTTAAGAAGTTGATTTCATTGATTGGTAACTACGAAAGAGTCAAAGACACAAATCACCATCCATGAAAATTTGACTCAAAGATCTTTGTTGTCATCTTTTGGATAAATAACTTTGTAATTAACAATTTTCAGAAAAGTTTTGATAAGATAAATAAAAAATATGTTAATTTATGCAACAAAAATATTCAAGAAGTTGTTTTCTGTAAACACACAAGAAAGTTTTGGTTTTTTATTTCAAAAATGAATTTCAGTTTTTGCAAAATTATTTATCTATAATTATTAAAAACAAGATTTATATATTTTATAATACTTTCTTTTCGAATTATTTGGTTGTTATATTTTATTTCGATTTATTATATTTTTGTCGCGTTGCAAATTAGTTATAATAAAAATATCAAAAAGATTTATAGATAAAAAGTATGATTTAATTAAATCTAAAAGTAATTATTTGAAGTTTTATTTTCACATGATAAGAAACACAACAAAAATAGGAAATTAAATCAGTCTTTTATTCAGTTGAAGCAAAGGTTAATTGGTTTTTAAAATTGGAAATTTTGTAAATAGATCAATCTTGGTGGTAAACTTTTAAGAAAAGTAAAAATTTCTATATATAGTTGTTGTAAAACTTATTAGTTTAATCTTTTTTGTGAATTATTTAGAGCTTTCAGGTTTTATTTTCAGTACTTGTTTTTATCAATGTTAACTTTATTCTTGATTATTAACTATCAAAACTTAAAGATTTATTAAATATACTTTTAAGAGTCAAATAAATATTAGTAATAATTTTGAGATTATACTAAATATCGCAAAAACTTCAAATCAAACTGATATAGAAGATGTTTGCTGATGCTTTAGTGATTTCAAGTATATAGACGACGATGATGTGTAGTTTTTATTGGAGATTATTTATTATATGTAGAAATTCTTATCGAACCGTTGATAATGTAATTGATTTCACACAAAGTAAACATGTTTAAATTAATTTTCGTTAATAACCAATACCTTTAGCTTAGTGAAGGTTTGCCTTAAAAGCTTTTGAGATAAGGAATGAATCAAAAACTTCAATTTATTGGTGTGACTTTCTGAACTATTTACATAATTATCTATTCTTTAATTATATTTGGATTAAAAATTAAACAAGTAAAAGATGAATTATATATAGTGTGTTAAACTGGATAAAGTTAATCAACTTTTAGACTTTATATTTATTTATTACAAACTGAAGAGACATAATACTTATCAGTAAACAACAAGTATAGTTTTATTTTGTAAAAATTAGATGATCTTATAAAGTTTAAGAGAATTTGCTTATACTATGATAATTATTTAAAATGTTATAAATCAACGAAATAAGATTTCTGAACGTTTTAAAAAGCTATTTGCTTTTATCTTAAAAATTAAAACAATCTTTGCACTGCTTTTACTAGAAACTATGATTGGTTTGTTATTTCGTGTAACATGACTAATAATATTTCTGAAAAAAGTATTATTAAAAAATTAAATCAATAAAATCGATTCCAAAAGCATCTTGCTTAAATCTATTATTCAAATCATTTTAGAAATTGGACCATAAAATAATGTTGAAAAAATAATGATTGAAAAAAATAATATTTAAAAGATTTTATTATATGTTTCTAGTCTCAAAACCGGTTACAATATATTAAATGAGAAATTATTTCTTATAATAGCTTACAATATTCTGAATATAAACACAAAAATATAAATTAAAAAACTCTTACACAAACTGTTCAAACCTGAAGCAAACATTTGCTAAAAAAGTAATAATAAACTAGTTTCTATGTGAAATTTTTACAACTGGAAAACAGTATAGTTATCTGTATATAAACTTTAAAAAAAATTTTTTTCTTGAAACATTAATTCATTTTTAACTATCGAAGTAATAATATTAATTCATTAAATCAAATAGATATTTATAAGTATTCTTTTTTTTGTATTTTTCAAAATAATTGTTAAGCAGAGCAACTTTGAAGCTATTCAAGCTAAAACAAACTATTTATTAAAAAATTATTTTAAAGACTATTTTTCTTGTAAACTCCTTTTTGATGTCACAGTAGTTTAAGACTATTTGATGACTATTTCAGATAACTTTAGGAAATTTTAAATAACACTTTAGATTAATCACAATATGATTTTTCTTTCAACATTGTCTGAAAAGTTTAAATTTTGATTTTACTTACACCTCAATGAAAACGATTTTAAACTTTTAGTTTATAGAAGGAATCCTAATAATGACAAACAGTCATAAAAATCAACTATTACAATCGTCATATGGTAGTCTTTATAGAACAATCTATCAAACATTTAAATTCGAATGATGCCAACGTCAAAGCTAAGCGAATGCTTTTAGTGGTTTAATAAAAGGTCCGAAAAAGATAGTTTTTGGACTGATATAATTTTTGAAAACACATTTGTCAAATTAAATAAAACTTTAGTCAAATGAAACTGGTTTGTACTAGTTTTTCATAAAAGTTGAAAAGTTTTGCAAAACTATATCAAGATCATTCTAGACTGGAATTTTAATTTTGTTAATTTATTATATAATCAGAGTAGCTTACTCTAAATTGTAAGTTTTGAAAACTTATCTTTCAAATTTTGTATGACTATTTGACAGCTTTATTGTTTAACAAGCATCGAGTGGTTTTATTACATTCGGCTTGCACTAAATGATAAAAACCGCTGATGTAATAACTCTGAGAAAGTTTTTTTTCAACACTTTGAACATTTTGAATAATTTGGAAATTTTATTCATAATAATTATTTGACTTGAGTTTTATCATTAAGAAAAAAATAATAATTTTATCAATAATAAACAAATTCAACTAACTTTGTAACAAGCTAAAAGTTTGATTCATTGTATTTAATATTGTAGTTATCAACAAAACAATAAATTGTAGAAATCTTTGATTAAAACCAATCTTTGCTGAGACAAGTAAACTATAAAACTGAGAAAAGTTAGATTTCTTAGTAATTTCTACAACGGCTTTAAAAGATGTCATGAGTTTTTTTTATCATAAATTAAAGAAAAGAAAGTGAAAAAAAGATTTTATTTTGCAGCTTATAAAATATGAAAATTTTTCGCTATTAAATAACTTAAATAAACTAATACTATAAATTTTTCTTATTAATTTTTGAAATTTTGTTTATTGCAGAACATTTTATGTGAAGAATTTTCTCAAGAATTTACATTTAATTTTAACGTGAAACTTCGCAGGAAAAATTATAAAAAAAGCTGAAAAAATACGAATTTTTTCTCAACAAACTCAATTTTGTCATTAGCTAAGCGTGTCAGCTAAATCATCACCACATGGTGTCGCTCTCACGCACATTTAGTAAAGTTACTTTCGTTTTTTGTTGCTTCTCTCATAACTCTCGATAAATTTAAATTGTTTGAGAAGTAATGATGATGGGGGAAACAACTGGTTATTGAGGCAGGCTGCCAGTTAGTAGTTTGAATATAAAGCGCTTTTTAGCTTAACTCTAATAGTTATTTATATCTTGTTTCACTTTGGTCTAGATTTAGCAAAATGACAGTTTATGCTTATTCATTGTTGCTTTCACCAAACATTCATCTTTTAGTAATTTATTTTCAGCTTTTTATTTGAATAGCCAACCGCTTAATTTTATTAGTATACTTCAGTTGTGAAATGAAAAAACATTATATTAAGTTGTAAACAGGTTTTATCAGGAATTTTTTAAACGTTCTGTTGCAGTTTATGAAAGATTACTGTGGTTTCGTTTGTCAACTTAGAAATTCACCAGTACGTAAATATTACTTTCGATTTTTGCTCAAACTGAAAGCTGAAATAGTTTGCCTATAAATTATACGATAGCGACTATTTGAGTAGCTTTTTAATTTCCTCGATCTTGATGAGATACCTTAAAGACGATGGTTTAGTTACTTGTTACAAACATTTTTTAGATTGAAGCAGGCTCTTGTTACGCATCAATGATTTGTACTGAGATTAAGTTTTTCACTGAGAACTCGGCAAGAGTACCGTACTTTCGTCATATCGTTTACATGACAATTTACATCATTTTATTACTCAGATACGGTGCTGGGTATGAAATGTTCAACTGCGCATGTATGATCAGCTTAAACTGATGTCGCGTTTTACAATTAAATTCATATTTTTCTTTGTAAGAATACCAAACCATCAAATTTCTAATTTTTGTCTCGCATAATCGAACGCAGCAATCAAATATTGCTTTTTTAGCTGTTTTGTAGATGTACGATTGAAGTAGTTTAAAAAGGTTCATGTAATTAGCAAAGTTTAAATTAAAATCGATAAAGCCTAATGAATATGTTTTATTGATTTTGAAGAAAATATTTAATTTGAAATTCTTTTTATTTCTCAAGCTCTGAACTTTATCTGAATGTGCCTGGAGACAAAAAGTTAAAATAGTGAAAAAAATTTATAAATATTCGATTAAAATCGGTTTAGTGATCTCTTTTCAGCTGTTATTGATAGAGATGTTATTCATGAGAATTTATTTAATAAAAAGTTTGTTTAATAACAAGTTATTCATAAAGTGAAAAGAAAATGTATGCTGATTTTTAGAAGAAAACAGTTTTCCGCTATTTAATATTTATTCTTTGAAAAAAAAGATTTTTAGTTACATTCTTTGTTTCAGGGACCAATTAGGTGTTTTTGTGACATGTTTATTTGCCAATACTTCAAAATCATTCCTATCATATCATAATCTAATCTCTATTATTAAATACAAAAGAAATCAAGTTATCATCAAAGTGAACAATGACGAATGGTTCAGTTTCATGCAATAGATGCGAATCAAGGGCGGACCCTAGCTGCGAAGAGCTTTTAAAAAGTATCGAAAAGAGAAGAATACGACGTGAAAGACAACAACTAAATATTGGATGGTCAGTTAAAAGTTTGAACGTTTCTTATTTAACTTTTTAAAAATCTTTAAACTGTTTCACCTGAGTGTTAAAACAACTAGTTGTTAATAAGGACCATTTTTCAGTTGCTTCCATCACTAATTTGTTCTTTCCTAATTTTATTTGGTAGCACATCAGAATTTTAATTTTGACTCTTTTAAGGAAAATACTGTAACTTTAATTGAAAGGTTAGTTTGGTCAAGTTTTGACGGATTTTGTTTGAAATCTCTTTTGAATAAACAAATGTAGAGATTAGATAAAACAGCTCATTATTCTTAACAAGATTTTTCAAGGTTGAAATTAATCGAACTGCTTTAGAAAATCGACAAAAAAGAACTTTCTTCTAATGTAACCAAATGATGTTTGATAGACAGAAGAATAAATCAAAATTTGCGCAGAGTAGAAAAATGCAGAAAGACAAACTCACGCCAAGTAAGGGTTGCCTGAGGGTTTTATTTGATGGCAGTTGAAGAAAAGTTGATATGAGATAAGCGGAAAAACGATGGAAGTGTCTATAGTGTTTAAAAGTGACGTCAGTATCCAATTTTTCTGTAAGTGTTTTGGATTGTGTTTCATTTCTTAGATGAAAACACATTTGACTGAATAAAATTGAATGTGTGCTTATTGAATGATGTAAGCTGATTTTCTATTGAACTCTTAGTTGCTTCTCTCAAGGCTGTCAGAAATTCCGCGATTGATCATCCTTAAGTATCAACTCAAATTCATTTCTGTCAGTAAATTTTTCATCTACCTACAAAATTGTAACTTATTTTTTTGGCTGAAACAACTTTGTTAATTAACTGAGACTGTGGTTTTTACTTTTTATCTATAATCTTCAAAACATCTCAGACGTCTGATTTTGCATCTAAACTTTAAATTAACTTACCTAAGTGTTTTAGCTTGTAAAATTATATAGTCGAGTAAAATGATAGTTGCAAATAATCTTATTGAACTGTAGCAATTTCAAAGAAGATTCATTTCTCATGACTTTTACTTTATCTTTTTTAATCCGTAGTATACTTCAGAGTTTCACGTACACATACCTGCAAAATGTACGTTATAATTGAACCTAATAAGTCGCTTGACGTAATCATGAGTTTTCTTATCGATCTTTAAAGAAGCATTATTGTTAAATCAAGAATATATTTAGGTAAATTTTTAAACTCTTTCAAATCCTTTGTTTCAGGTACTTCTGGCTTTTGGCAAAATATCCAGGAGTTATAATATTTCTGAGTTTTTTCATGTTGGTTGTTGTCAATTGTATCAATTGGAGACTGGCATCACCTTTTAATTTCAGTGAACCAGCCAAGGTAAAGTCTGAATTGTAAACAAAAATAGAACAAAAATTGCAAAAATTTTTGCAAAGTTTGTTTCGATTATAAATATTTGATGTTTGATTTGACTATCTTCATTTAATGCTTTTATCATTTCTTGTTTAATAATTTCTATTTTAACTTATTTCTTTTAAACTTTTAATTTTAATAAGTTTTAGAACATTTTTCTGAATTATACAAACAATTTTGTGGCTGAAGTTAAATCATTTGTAATTTGAAAGTCCTTATGCAAAACAGATGACAAACGATAAAACATAGTATTGCATGAAAATTATCGTAACTCTAACTTTGAATTGGATTTATGTATTTTACTACCAAATTATCTAGGGCTTTGAGGTGAGAGGAACTGAACTTTCGACAAAACTAATTGCATGGAAAAAACTCGTCGATAAAACCAGTTACTGCAGCTCAAGGACTCTTTCTGCCTATCCTTGTCGTCCCAAGAACAAGGATAATTCCTCAAACAAGCTCAGCAAGGTTCACTAAAAATATTATTTTATAGTAGAGAATTTGTCAAAATATTTAAAAAAAAAGTAAATTGTAAAGCAAACTAATGAACAATTTTAATCATTTGTTTCAAGATATTGCGGAGATTATAGAAATATTTAGAACAATTATCAATCACACAAAAATTGTATTATTACATTATTTAGCAGTAAAAGTCTCATTTACGTAATTACTAATTTTATAAAACGAACCATACTTCTTAAAATAGTTTTGAACTGAAGGTATCAATAGATTTGTCAAAGGATTATTACTGAGCTGGTAGCTCACGGTTATGATGATTAATGAAAAATTATTTCAGTTGAAAGTATAAATGTAAGATTTTGACGAGAACTTTCGCTTGCTGTATGTTGCCTCGTAAACTGCTTGCTCCATTATTCATGTTTAAGAAGAAGAAAAGTTTTTTATGTATTTTGTTTGTCGCCAATTTCTGATCATGTTTTCACAACTATGCGGAGAAAATCTTGCCTGAAGGTTAGATAAAAGCATAAAAACTAAGTGAATAAGATCATCAAATGTGTTCAATGATGCATGATGATACAGTAAAAGAGTGAAAACACTAATTTGTTCATTCGGTTGGCCTTTAACTGAACCTGTTAGTATTTGTTGGTGTAAACATTTGAGAAAAGTGTCCAAGAGGGACCCATAAGCTAGTGACCTACCAGCTTACTTAATTTTGTGGTTAGATTATCCAAACTTCGTGCTGGTATGTGATTTTAATTATCAGTGTCAAAAAACTACTTCACCAATATTCACTATTCTGTCTGTAGTCATCTTCTGACTTTATACTTCAACACTTGACTAAGGGGAATCACCTTCTTTAATACTTTGTCATTCAGCACTTGAAAATGTGATCCCTTGGTTATGGCTTTCATTTGCATATCAATCGCTAAGATTTGCTGTTTAAAGATTTCATTCTTGACAAAATATTTTGGAAGAATCTCTGATCTTTAAATTACTAAAACGGCAAAACTATTTAATTATACTTCTTTTGCTACAGGGTTTTATCATTAGCAGGATAAACATAAAATAAAAAAACGTTTTATATACTCAGGTTTTAGATAACAAGATATTAAAAGATGAAAATAGTTCTACTTCTGCTTTCTTCATAAGCTCCGCAATAACTAGTGTTGACAGCACACACGTGACCCTTACAAACGTTGCCACGGGAAACGAACAATTAATTTGAGCGATTTTAAGGCATGCATGAGTGCGTAGATATTTAACAATTGAAAAGCAAAAATATTTTTCGACTTTTTGCGTATGAAAGGATTGAAAGATATTTCCGAAGGAAACTTTGTTGTTGCTGAATGAGGTAGATCTAATAAATTGGTGGTGAAGGAAATCTTTTTCAAAATCTTCTATATTTAATCTCATGTCTCTCATCACAAGATTTGCTTACTTGAATTTTTACGCTTGCATGCTTTTCATTATCGGCCTTTTCATTAGTGGTATCCTTGTTCCAAAGTTTCTTTTTTGCATGCGCCAGAACAACAAAAGGCCATTTTGTAGCACTAAGAATGTCAAAATTGATCAACTCAAATATAGCGACCTTACTTCTCTGAGTGAAATCGCGAGGATGAAGATGCAATTTGCTTTTTACCTTTGCATCTTCTTTTGTTACATCACTTATAGATAGTCAGAAAGACCAAATTGTATCAGATGATGTAGAAGCAGGTGTTACTAGTTTCCAGTTCCAGGCTACTTCAGCTGCAAGAAATAGTAGCAGATATCTTTCAAGAAAATAACTTCTCTCATCTTTATCTCGCCTTATACGTGATTGCAATGATTCATTTTAAGTTTTCTGTCATCAGATTTGATATTGAATTGGTGAACCATAAAATAAAAAGGCCAGTTTGTTGCAAACCTCTTATGGAAATGATGCTGTACTTATCTCTTATATTGTCTCTGTTATATTCTTTTTGCTTAGCTAACAAATCTTTGCTTCTTAACTCAGATCTGTTGTCTTGACTGTCATAAAAACGGATACATATTGCTTATAGCATCAAGATTTTCATTGTTGACTAATCAATAATGAACCTTTTTTCGATATGTTTACAAAACTTACCTACTTTTACTATATTAACGAGGTTGTTGGAGCATACTACAAGTAGCCATTTCTCATCATATTCAATAACTAATTTAATCACAGTCTAAACTGGCGAGATTCTAAATCAAATTTCTATAAAAACTTTGTTTAAAATTGATCGTTCTTTTAAATATGTCATGACTAGAAGCGATCAATTCTAATCCAATCAAAAACGCCTGGACCTCTATTGGCTGTTCGGACTGACCTTGTTAAGAGTAATCAGATCAAACAATTTCGTTGGTTTAAAAAGAGCAGCATAAGATAGGGTTCAAATGATCTTAGCATCAACAGTGTCAGCGTGCACTAATTGTATACGCTACAAACAAGCTATTTAGTAATCTTTATACGCTTCTAAGCTCTCTAAGGATCACATCCAAAACAGGAAACCATTTTCATCTCTACTTGGGCATCTGGATATATCTTATAGTTTTTATTCAAGTAGCCAAAAATCTTCTCCACGCCAATTACACGCTTGAACTCATCTCTTACAGGTAGCTGTATGTAACCTACTCGTCGATACGCTTCACAAGTTCTGTGCAACTATGTGTGACGAGTCAGGTTGTTATTGTCTTATTTGTTTTTGGACTTTTTGTCATTTGTTACAGTTGTTAAAAGTGCTTGTTTGGAGCTGTTGAAAATGATCTTTTGCTTTACTGAGCGAAACATCAGCTGTGTATAGAGTCTTAGTATTGTGTAAAATTTGATAATCAATTCGAAAATAATTTCATGATATTTTCATGGTTGTCATGGAAATAGTTGAGTCCAAAAAAATGTCATAATGATAAAATTATAAAGTTTAAAATAGAACAAATTGATGTATTAGCAGTAGCAGCACATTGTACCTCAATAGAAACAAGTGCTACGTAAATTGATTTTTGAAATTTTTGTAAATTACTTTAAACCTAACATTCTTTTAAGCTATTTTTTAATTAATTCAAGAAAACAAATCAATTTAAAGTAATGATAGTTACATTAGGATTTTTTTTTCACAAATCTTGACAACAATAAAACCGCTGTCAATCAGACGAGTTCTAATAATCCTTTTTGACAAAAAATAAGAATTAAAACATTGATTAATGTTGCTAGCATGTAAGCCTTACCAAGAAGGCTGAAATAAAATGAAAGAACCTAAAATTTGTTTGAAATTGTGTATCTATATCCATTTAAAGGTTTTATTCAACAATCATCTGAAAGTTGCTCTCAAATTTGATGGTTTCATCAGACTGAAATCTCAGGACCTTTATAGATTTCAACAAATTTTTCAGAATATCGACAACAAGTTTTAAGATTAAGTTTGCAGATATTTCACTGGTAGAGACGAGTTATCATGAGTTGTTGAAAGACTTGAATAAGGCGCAACTCTTGAGTGATGTCTGATCGTGCAACGAGTCAAATCTCGGCGATCAAAAGATGGTTACTATAACAACTAATAGCACTTTGAAAGCCTAAAAGAGGTTTCAGAAGCCCATAAGAAGATATCTGATCTTTCTGAAGGCTTTGCTAGCTAGTGATTGATTTCAATCAGTTTTTAACTACCTCTTCAAACTGATAGCGGAAGTTTAAATCATAGAATAAGTTGAATAGGGATATCAGAACACTTTGTGAATCAAACTTTCATCTCGCAAAAAGTGTTGGATGATAAATTTGCTTCTGCAGCTGTTTCATCTTTGGTGCTGTGATCACTCAACTGAAACGAGTTTACGCGTCGCAGCGTATCAGTTAGAGTCATGAGAATATTTTAGCCCTTACATTCCATTAGTAGTCCTCAAATCGATTGCTTTATTTTTGTGCAGTTCTGCTAAATTTTGAATGCTTCAAAAGTTAAATTGTTGAGAATAACGTCTCTGAAGAAAAAATTCCCGGAAATTATTTAATAAATCGTCTTAACATAAACAAAATTAAAGATTGTGTCTGAAGTAATATAGTTAATCACCAATTCTACTTTACTTCTGATTTATTTTTACTTTTCTTCCTTTAACTAAAATTGCTTCGTTTTTGAAGTCATTCATTTAGCAAAATTTTTATCGAATTATATTATACGAAAAAAGCGGAATATTTCTTCCATGGTCTCCAGCATCACCATCTGCTGATGTAGCAAGTTGAAATTCTTTTTTAATTACTTCCGTTCTTTCATTTCAAGTAGCTATCCACATTGAATAAAATTATTCTGATTGATGGTGATGCACTGACGTTTTTCAACGGCGGCCAACGCGTGGGAACATTTTGCTGTTCGATGTCGCTTTTATGACGTCACACCGAGTGCGCGATTTATTTCGAGCCAACAATGATTTCATTTGGAAACTTGATCTATAGCGGCGCTTTTTATATTTAGAAAGTCCGATTGCAAATTGCTGAAGTGCCAAAACAGGTCGTTTCCAGTAAACAAATTACTAGTAGAATATAGATTCCTTTTGAGAGGGTAAATCGTAGCTATGGTGATTGGTTAGAATCAGTGACGTCATCAAAAAGCAAGCAAGTGATTGAAAAATAAATTTGAAGTACTGATGACGTAACATTTAGTTGATAATTAACGGTCTTCATGCTGATCATGTGATGTGATACTTGAGTAGTTTCGGAATATCGGCGACATGATAAAGAAGTTTTGATGCGTATCCAAGTAACCACCCAGGTAAGAGGACGCTTGGAGAGATTAGAACAGATTCGCATTGGAGACTTCTCGTGAAAAAGCTTCTGTTTTGTAGCCAGCTGAAATTGATGCTTCATTGAGTATGAGCAAAGATGATTACCAACGAACGATCTATTGACCTGCGCCACTGGGTTGAGCTCTTTTCTATCTACTCAACGAGCAAATTATTAGATTACTGAGGTTGTCAGGGCAACAGAGCCTCAAAAAAGCTACTGGGCTTGTAGTGACCAAATAATGAAAGGAACTGTTGTAGAAAACTTGTCCTGTATTGGTGGTCTGCGCCATAATAGTATGTCTAGTTGTCATAGTGACAGCATGATATTCAAATTGGATTTAAGATCTAAGATAACTAGCTTACATCGAAAGAAAGAGCTCAGTTATCCAAGATTGAATGATGATATGCAACCAATTGACTTGAAGTCTTTTGTTATAAACAAAATTGAACATATTTTATATAAATTTTCAGAAATCTGAAAGGGAAACGAAAGATCAAAACAAGTCTGGAAGAAATGGACAGAAAAATCATTCAAAACGATCTTTCGACAACTTCACTTCTGATATGATGATGAGATCGAGTGATGACGTCACAAGATCGAAGTGGAATTTCACCAGTGACTACTTTTGTGGCAATCCACGTAAGTTAAACCTTCAGCATTAGTCTATGGACCTAATTGTTGCCTAGCACACACGCGAGCACAAGTACACAGTTGTCATTTGTAAGTTGGGTCTTATGACGGCAGTTGAAAGACGATTTTGACCAATGTTTTTATTAGCTTATCGCAAATCGCATCTGCACTGCCATTTTTGGCACTGATCACGTGACCGCTTATCATGTGACGTCACATGATACTGATAACGGCAGCTTTGAATTTGTCACTTTCACTTGTTTTCGTTCACTTTTTTTGACACCTAAACAGAACTTGTTTTCACTCATAGTGAAAAACGAATTATTTACTACAGACTGAGTTTCTAAGAACTCTAAACTCAATGTTTAACCTTCCCACTCAATTTATCACTTGAAATAAACCGATTTTTGATAAGCTGCAAGCTTTGACAAATTTTTTGCATTTTATAAAAAGCCGCGTGACCACTGTAAGCGCTCCTATTCTCAACTTAAAGATGTCTTTCAGTAGCCGGAAACAGACGCTGATTGGCTGATTTGGTTTCTTTGTTACAATCCTGCATGGCTGCACAAATAAACGGTTCAGTAATTTGGACTAGACTCACAGACTAGCTGAATCCTCACATAATCGATACAGTAGCTCAATTGGGATGTAGCAAATCTTTTCATATCGTAAACCGCTGATGCAAAACAACATACAGTAGAGACATTATTTGTAACTGTTCTGAGATTTTTATAAGATCATTAGAAAAATGATGAAAGTTGATAACTAAAAATCGATAGAATTTAGTAAGATGATATGAATAACTTTCTAATTCCTTCTTTTGAAACTATCGAATTTTATTTCTGGTTGCTTAAAGCTTTTTGTATATACTTACTACTTTAAATTCAATTTTATTGAAATTTAATTAGATACACATAAATTTTGAGATGTAAAAGTAATATGCAATTATGAAAAGTAAAAATGTTTTGTTATTGTTTATGCTTAGTTCCAGCGATTTAAACATCTTCTTATTTTCCAGCATCAAAACTCTTGAACTTATTTTAGGTTGGTTTTAGTAAATATTTTTTGCTATAAAGCTGTTCAAACTATTTTTAAGTTAAATCTTTCCATGGTATGTTGATGTTGATAAGAATAGAGTGAAAGTAATTTATCACAAATAGAAGTTGAAGCCATTTGACTGCTAATTGTGTCAAAACTTTATTTTTTTATTTTTAGTTAGTTTATTTCGAGAACTTAAATTTCTAATTCTAACATATAAAGAAACGATAAATAAAATGTCATATTTCCTATTACGTCACTTTTCTAATTTCATTCAAATTAAACTTAAAATACTCAACTTTCGTAAAATTTTATTCATAATTAATTGAATTTAAAATCGTTTCAACCGAATTTTTAAGATACCAAACTTCTTTTCTCTTTCCTTATTTCCAATTTTTGATGAATGTAACGGAAACAAAACGTTATTTTTACTGATGGCAAATTTTGCTGTTTCAGTTTAACATGCTTATCATCCATTAAGCTCTTCTTTGTTCTTCCATCTGTCTTTTTAGAGTTATTTTCAAATCTTTTCTGACAATTTTTGTGCTTATCGTTTGAAAATATTTCACCATTTATAAAAAGAGAACATCTCAAACTTTTGTTAAGATCAGTTAGACTTTGTTGATTACCTCATCATCATAATTTTCTTACTGATTCTTTCACTGATTTTCAATTTTATCTTCTAAATTTTTCATTTTTACAAAACTTATCATTTAGCGAAGTTTTTATTGGTCACCAAAGTCTTTACCTGTATCAGACCAGCCTTTGATGAACACATGATCGCTTCCGGTTGCAACTTAAGTGGTAATGTTTTTTTTTACAGAACTGAGTTTTGGGAAGTGGATCTTTGAGCCGTATCGTTCATCTAATACCTTATGGACGTTGGATTCCATGAGGTCCATGTGCAGGACTCAAGATCAACTCCTTTCACATGCCACCTATAGGAAAATATGCAATCGCTCCAACAAGGACGAATGCTGTCCCACCATCTCACTTGTCAACTTTGTAACCTACTTGTCCAATAGATCAACATGTGAAGAGTTGGTTGAGGATGATTTAGATCATATACAAGATTTACTGGCCTTCTGTGCCCCATGGTACTGTTCTGGTCAACTACACGCTGAATGTTGGGAATCTTGTCAAGATGTCCCAGCAATTTGCACATATCGCAACACTTTTCATACAATCTTCCATTACCTCATCGAATCACGGTCAGTTTGTGACCTCACCAACATCTCCGTTATCAGTAACTCATCTATTAACTACCAACTGAAACATACTATGGTATTTGTGCCCGTCTACCCTGACGAGGCCTTCTTACCTGTCTACTTGGACAACTTTGATTCGACTTCACTATCAGACAGAGTGACATCTATAACTGGCATAGACTTCCGCATAGAAGGACATGTGTTCTCCCGTCAGATCATTGATGAACTCATCTTTCCTATAATAGCAGGAATCCTCGTCTTAGTAATCATCACATTTTACACGGGATCAATCTTTGTCACCTTGATCTGTGCTGTAGGAACCGGAGGAGCCATGACTGTGGCTTACTTCATCTACACAGTTTTTCTCAAACTCCGTTTTTTCCCTTTTCTTAATATCACTGCGTGTCTTGTAATGCTCGGATTAACATCAGATAACGTCATTTTGTACTACAATATCTGGCTGACATCATCAACTGATGACGAGCAAACTCTTCTTTACCCTGGCGCTGTTCCGATTCGACTCAAACGTCAGCCTCCTCATCATCGTCTGGGCGTAGTTGCTAAGGTAACGTGGAGACATGCTTCCAAGTCGTTAGGAGTTACAGGGGTGACAACTGGAGTAGCGTTTTTTGCTAATGTGACGTCACAAGTGACAGCTGTAAAGTGCTTTGGCATTTTCACTGGTCTTGCCGTTCTCTGTAATCTTCTCTTTTCACTTACTTTACTCCCTGCTGCCGTTATCTTCCAACACAAACACTTCCCTTTTTCCTACCTTCCCTCATCTAATTCAAAAGCCTTCAACATAATCAAAAAACTGAGAAGCAAATGGGATGGAGTCTATTCTGTTTTCTTTAATCATCTTCAGCTTCTAATCATTGTACGTTTCCGCTGGTTGGGTATCTTCATCTGTTCTTGCATCACAGGAATCGGGTTTTATGCTTTGCTGGCCTCACCAGGGGTACGATTCCCGAGTGCTGGAAATGCATTGCAATACTTTGGCAACAGTCATCCATTCGAAAATTTTCGTCAAACCTCAGCAGAATACTTTCGCTTTATCAATGACAGCTCAAATACTCAAGTCTTGAAGATTCGAGTGGTGTTTGGAGTACGTGCAATTGATGGTGGAGACTATCGTGATCCTGATGATATTGGGGAACTACATCTTTCAAATCACATCAACATTACTGCCCGTTCGTCACAACGCTGGCTGATGAAATTCTGCAAGACTATTCGGAAGTCTCCTTTTGTTTCAAAGGAGTCGTCTCCTTATGATGGGTTTCTCAGTAACTGCCTTATTCAAGACTTTGTGAAATGGACTAGCCGAAAATGTATTCCACTTGATACAATGTGTTGCGGGATCAAAGAGTTTCCTATGCCTCCTCATCAATTCAATGAATGCGTAAAAGAAGCTGTTAGACAAGTGGACAGTCTTAGTCTGATGCCAACATCTGGGCCAAGGTAAGCTTGCTTATTAATTTTTAGTATCAGTCAAATGATTTTAGCGGCATAAATTTTTTAGAAATTTTTCCTTTAATTTATTATATTATTTTAGTAATTTTTATTAACGCAAATGCTCAGTTATCGACCAAAGTATCCTCAGAGACTAAGAGCGATTAATCAGCATTGTCACAAATACAATTAAACAGTTTTTATTTAGGTGTATTTAAAAATTCATATTCTAAGTTTTATTTCTATCGTCGAAGGCACTTAAAATCTCGTCAACATCTGATATAAGATCATATTTTGTATGATAAGAGCTTAGATATATTGGTATGAAAACAAAAATGTTGACATTATATACACTTAACAGTTAAACCGCTTCATCTTTTTCAATCTACTTTTAGAGTTTTGAAAACTAAAACTAGTCGGAAGTTGATATAATCAGTTAAAAGACTTGAACAAGACTAAAAAGAGATTATAATAAAGAGAATTTAACGAGTTAAATATTACAACTTGTCAACCAGTTGTCTCTACTTTTATGTTGCTTTGTAGTATCAGTCTGGTTAGCTTTTCAACAGTACAAAAACGGACTTCAACTGACGCTAAAAGATTGAAACATTTGTCAACATCAGGATGAAGATGCAATTTTATATATATATATATATATTTTTCTAACTTTAAGTAAATAGAAACAGATATCCATCAGCTGTTTTTTTTTCTGGGACACTTAACTAAAATTGCACTTCAATTATTCTACAGTTTATGCATTGTAATCTTTTCTGAGAGTTTTTAGTCATCAGATGCGTTAAAGATTTGTTCTTTTCCTTGAAGCTATGCGAGCTATATAAAAAGTAGTCACAACAAATTAATAGAAAAATTCTTACAACTACTTCATCTCATTTATAATTAATGATCATTCTACAATTAGTCTGTGATACAGTGCTAATGTGTTTTTCTTATTTTTCAAAGCCATTACAGATTATATCTGCCTGAGCATCCATTTATGTAAAAGGTTAATTGTCTAACTGCGTTCTAGAAAACTGTTAAGTAGAAAATTACATTTCAGTTTGCTAGATTATCTATTAATTAGCAATTGGTTGTGTATAAAGTTTGATGGATAATCTATCTGCAATTTAATTTCAAGCTCTTTGAAAGGTTTCCTGTTTTGATTTAGATAAAACTAGCTACCCCAATCAAAAAATAATAGTTGATTAATATATAAATGTGAAAATTTAGGTAGGATCGATTTTTTATCATAAATTTTGCAGCGTTTGAAGAATAAGCACACAAATAACTTGGTAAAAGATAAAAATTTTTTCAAGAAATATTGATCGTTTAATGTCTAATTAAGAATTTTTGTTTACAGGTTTAGCTACAAAGGTAACATCAGAGCTTTGGTATTTGAGTTTCCTAGTACAATCCCACTCTCTGCCAGTTATAAAGATAAAAAATATTTCTACGATCTGATGAACTCTATGATGGAAAAAGAATTAAAAACAGCTCCTCAGGGATTACAAGGTGGTTGGTTTGTCTCCGATCTTGAGATATATTCTCTCCAAGGAGGCTTGTTGAAAGGAACTATTAAGTCACTTCTTTTGTCCCTTGCGATAGCGTTGGTCATTGTCCTTATGAGCACTTTCAACTTAGTAGTTTCTCTCATGGCTTGTGTAACTATTGGATGTATCATAGTAGTCGTATCTGGGTTCATGTGCCTTGTCGGATGGGAATTGAATGTTCTTGAATCGATTACAGTTTCCATAGCAGTTGGATTGTCCGTAGATTTTACTTCTCATTATGCTGTTGCTTACCTTCTAGCACCACATAAACATGATCGACAAAGAAGAGTCGAACATGCATCTACTAGATTAGGACCAGCCATAACGCTTGCCGCTTTCACCACTTTTGTGGCTGGTATGGGGATGGTCCCTTCTTCTATTCTTGCTTATCAAAGATTTGGAGTTTTTTTAATTGTTGTCATGATCACTAGCTGGGTGTTTTCTACTTACTTCTTCTTGGGACTATTAAGTGTACGTGGACCAGAAGGAGAACGATGTTCAATGAATACGTGGACTTGTTGCTGTTGCTGCTGTTGTCATGACGATCAAATAATGTCGGGTCATGGGAAGCGTGCAGATGAACATACGACGACAATTTTGACAGAAACGTCAAGCATGAGAGCAGCTTATATGTCTGGAGGGACGCTCTTCTTACAACAAAGTCAGCCTCAAACAAGTTCGATTTCACATCATGTTGAGGTCATAGAGCGCTCCACGGTTATTTAGTGAAGCAGATAGAATCCATATCCTTTCGTTACATTAGGTGCAAGCAAGAGAATGGGAACTGACCAGTGACACCTTTGACTTCAACTTTCATTCGGAATATTTTTTCTTATTTTCACATCTTTTTAAACCGCACAATTCTCACCTCCTACTTCTATTCATCGTTTTGTTTTTTTATTCTTGTTTTACTTTCATGATTTTTGTTGCCACTCTAAACCACTTTGTTGTTCTCATCTTGTTTCAACATTCTTGGGACATTATTTTCTTTTCGAATCTCGTTGGGATTTGATTTCTTCTTATTCTTTTCTTTCACTTTTTCACATTTGTTCGAGATAAATAAATTTCTACTGTGTCTGTCAAAAATTTGAGATTTTTGTGATAACTGGCGACTTTTTTTAGTAAAATCAGTTTAAAAGTACAAAAAAGATTTTAAACTAAATTGTTTTATGAAATTTTTGTGAAAACAGTTTTTTTGATATTAACAAAAGTTCAATCTTATTGTAAATATCGTATAAACGACTTTATAATTTATAGGTAACTTATGAATAATGATTAATGTTGATCGCCATGTGAAAATAAATAGTAAGGTAAAAGTTAATCTTTAACCTGGAAAGTAAGAAAATTACAAATCACAATTAAGAAATACTAAAAAGTTGAATTGCAAATAAATGGGAATTAAACAACTTCTAAAGTAGCTTAATACTTATTTTGATAACGTTTTATTAATAATAGCAATACGTATACGACCCATTTTCAGCTTTTATGATCAATATTGAGTCTATAAAAACTTTAAATGGACAGAAAGGAAAGAGGTTTTTAATTAATCAAAAAGATTGATTAAACTTAAATTTATATATCTTTGAAAGAATGATCACTATAAAAATTCTCTAACTTGATTATTAAAACAAATGTAATACTAAAATAATGGAATTCTTTATAGCTTCATTAAAACCTAATTCGTAGTACTCATGTAGAAGTTGTACAGATTTATTTTTTTGTCTGAACCAGTTTTCATTTAAACAACAGCCGTTGTTTTGAAAGTTCTAAGTGTTTTCAAAATTTAATTCTTGCATTGATAATACAAAGTCGTCAATCAAACTATTTCTTTACAGTAAGAAACTCATTCTTTATCCAATTCTTTCTCATTTTTAATTTCTTAGGGACAAAAGACTATTATTTTAATGTTGCCTCTTCAAAACTTGACGGCGTTTATAGTGTTTCTTATGAGCTTATATTTTGTTTTATTCATAAAGGTTTTGATAAGTAATATTTAAACTTTTTTAATTTAACCAACAAGATCTTTTCTAAGTATACAGCTTTTTCTTAACTACGATATTTTTAGACACACTACATGTATTCTTAACTAAATTCTTGTGAAATTTAATCTGACAGATAATCAACCTAATTCTTAAACAAATATTTTTGATTCTGTTGTTGTTCAGAGCTAGCTGGGTTCTTTTTTATGCCTATAAGTATTTAATCTTTGATTAATTTTAGAGAAATTTAAATGTATTACCCCATACAGCATAACATCTATCTTTATGATTGTATTCTTCTGATAAAAAATTGTAAAACTAATTCATCTATATTTGTCAAAATGATTTCTTTGAAATAATTGTTTTGATACTTAGCTTTTCATATACCAGCCTAAAATTTCCAATGGTGACAACTAAAACACATTGTGCTTCTACACAGAGATTTGTTTTACAAAAGTTGTTGCCGAAAGAATAAGTTTCTCTATTTCAATAATAAACCCAAAACAACAGAAACTTTATTTATAGATTTAATAAATTTTGAGAAAAATTGATGAGTCTAGGTAGAAATACATTGAATTGTGTTTAGAATATATATTTTTGATTATTCTTAAATGATCATTTATTAACTTCTTCAAACATAATTGTTTAAATATCTTTGATACGAAAACTTTAGGTTAGTAATGAAACCTTGCACCTTAAAAGTTACTTATCTTTTTTCTATTTTTCTAAACTTTATTATTTGATCTTCATATTTTGAAAAGATATTCTAAGACCCCTGAAAAAATGACAATTTCTTGGTTATTACTAAATTTATTCGATTATTCAAAATAGTGCTGAGTTAGTAAAACGAAGTACCATTACGATTGTCTATCACTTTTGCTCCATTATCGCAAAGTTCGTTTATAAAATTGGATCAGCTAGATATCCTCCTCTCCATTCCTAATAATATTACAAACTTCAGATTCTCTGTAAGTGCTTGCTAGTTAATAACTAGTAAAGAAAGCAAACTAAAAAACAAAATTGCAAGTATCTTCTATAAAATGAACAATTTGTAGATAACAAATTGAATCTACTACTCTTACCAATCTTCTACTTGGTGACTGAGGGCACCGATAAATTGTCTTCTTTCATCAGGATAATAGATTGCACTATTGACTTGAAACTTAACTAATAATGGACAAAATAGTTAAGCGACAATTAAGTTTGAATAAATTACATGAAGTTTGACTTTTAAAATATCCTTAATACATCTTGACAGTAAATAAAAAGTTTCTTTGCTACTTGTCTGTCAATGTTCCATAAAATTTACCCCAGTTATTTTCAAAATAGAAGCACGATGAAGCATAAGAACAGCGTTAAAATAAATACTTAAGAACATTTACAGCAGATGCTCGGAAACGTTTAATGCGTTTAAGATCAATTTTACAATTAAATTACAACAATTTTAACGGCTACATTTTTCAGGCCAGATATTTATAATCTTAAAAGATTTTATTTTTTTCAGATACAAATTAGATCATTGATTAAAACATTTGAGTATTACATTCCAAAGCGAAAGATAAGTAAAAAAATGAAATCCTGTGACATCTTTGCATTGCTTCTAGGGTTTGTAGTACTGGCACTACATTATCAACGGATTGTTTATTGCAGTTAGTTTGTAGTATCAAGCTGTATGGTCATCATGACACAGTTTTGATAAAACTATTTTGCTAGGACGTTGATTTGATTATACATATTGTAGCTGCTTTATCAAGTTTCTTAAAACAATTTAAATACATTTATTTATTCATTGATCTTTAAATTAAGCTTGATCAGCCGATCTATCAATTGTATTTTTATCCGAGGTTGGATCAATAGTTTTGTAAATTGTGTCATTATACTCAACAAAACAGTTTTCAAAAAGCTAAAAAGTGTCTTTGGTGATTGAAGCTCTCGCCAATATTAACGTTTCAAGTAATTATCAATCTAGGTATTTATATAAACACCAAAATAATCTAAATGAGATCTATTAACAATCTAGACACAAACTAAGAGCAAGAGTAACGTGTTCATTGTCAATTAAAACAGCAAAATGATTCTCCAAAAAATTAATCAAGCTAAATTCGTTAAGCTGTCGAAGTCACTCGTGTTGTTCAAGCAGAAGTTGAACCTTTTAAATATTGCCAACATTGTCATTTCTAAACTGTGATTTTTTTTTCTCTTTTTTATATTATTAACATTCCATGTAATTGTTCACTGTTATATGCTTTGAGGGCTATCGAAATACCATGTCTTATATCTTTTACTTTCTATATTTTTAGCTAAATAGATGTTATTTGTGAGAATGTGTGTTAGCGAGAGGTGCTCTTTTCAGTACCCTCCTTTGCATTTAATGAAATAAATAAATTAATGAAAATGTATCAATGTTCAAGCTATCTGATTCATATAAATCGTCAACACTTATACCATTTACCACTTTCTTTAAGTGATACTTGGTACTTTTTAGATTTAGCTTGCTGTTTTGTTTGAGGTTTGATTATTGTATTCTTCTTTATTTTTATTTCTTTCCTCAAATAGTAATTTCCTCCTCCTGCTGAAAGGTAGCAGTTTTAAAAATTGATATTAAATTTATTTTATCCAAGCTGAATATTCTACAAAACCAGTTACCTAAAAATCGTAAATTAATCTCAGATAGATGCTAATGAAACAAATTGATCTGTGAAATTTACTTTTAAATGCCACCTCAAAGCTAATATCAACTTCAAGTCAACTTTTCTCCTCACGAAACTTATCATTTATGCTCCTCATAAACTTTTCTAAAAACCCAGATGTTTCACAAATTTATTTGAATCTCAATTTCTAGTTCAGTCAAGTCTTAGAGGTTTCACCTCTTGTAATAAAAATTATTTTTGATAGAAGTTATCATAAAACTATTTTTCATCAACTACTTTAAATAAATTTGAAAATCAATTAACTTTCTTTGAAGAAATAATATCGTTTGTTAAGCTAATCCTTTTTAAATTTACTTTTATTGTAAAGTTTATCAAACACTTTTCAGGAAAATCGTTTCCAGGAAGTCCTTATTATGTTTTAAATAAATACTTTTCAAACAGCTTACACACTACTATTAAAGAAATCACTATGTTGCGTATTGTATGATAATGAGAAGATTAAAGAGGGTCACTCACATACACTGCTACTTATTATGTAATATCAAGAAACAAATATTATGTAAGATAAATGAAGTTATTTGTGGTAGAAATTTTAATTAAGCAAGTCATTATTTTGTTTGATGTGTGGAATTATAACAAAACTGAAACAGTGCTTAATTGAAAACTAAACTAATTGAAATGATTAAGAAAAAAGTTGTACCAGTTAAATGCTTCTAATAGTATGAAAAAAGAAGTCTTATATCTTACTAATCTGATTTGTTTTAAAACTTTTAACCTTAGATGGTTACTTGTTAGCAGTTGATGTGGCTCTCACCATTAAGCTACTATTGTACCATCATCATATTAAATGTCAAGAATGTGGAAAACGTGTGATCTGTAAATACATTTATTTAAATTTCTAACAGTTGCTCTTGTTTACAAGATGGTCTTAGCTACTGAATCAAATGAAAGTTATAAATAATTATTTGTTTATAACTGTGGTTGTATGCTAATAACCAAAAATCCATAAACCTTAGCAATACTTTTTGTGAAATTTTAAATGGATCTCAAAGTTTTATAGAGTCTATTTTGTTTAAGTTTGCAAATTACAATATTTGAAGATAAAAAGAATATAAAATTGAGTAATCATCGAATTGTTTGCCAGTGGTTTGAAATAAAAACTGAATGAAAAATTACATAAATATTTTCTAAAGTAGTAAGTTAAATCAAAACACATTAAACTTGAAAGTAATTATTTAACATCTAACTATCAAAATATTTTATCACTGTATGTTATTTATATATACTATTTATCTATAGAATTAGTGATATAGAAATGTTTGAAGAGACTTACCTATTTCCCAAGATTCTATTTGTTTATATCTTTATAAGCTACAAACATTTAAAAAACTTCTTGAAATACTTTTCATTAATTTATGAAAAATTTTTTAAATCAAAAATAATTATTTAATTTGTACTATATTCTATTATAACATTTTTATAATATTTAATGTAAAAAAAGTATTAGATAATTTAAAATAAAAAATAAAAAGATTACATTTGAAATTAAAATAATCTATTTTATCAGCAACCAAAGTTACATCTGCTTATGATTAACCTAAAAATCTTGGTTACCCTAAATAAGTCATCTGTTAATACAAACCCAAAAAGCACGCTGATATACTTTTATTTTACAACTCAAAATCTCAGATAGAAGCTAGCTCAAGATTTTGTTGTTGTTCAAAAGTTTTCTAGCTATTGAAGCTTATCATCCACAGATTATTGGCAGCTACTACACCTAAAAACACTCTTACGTGATTCTGCACAAACAACTTTGAATGCTGTCGCTATTTTATAGAGTTTCAAATATTGTTTGGTGTTTTGTATAAGCTCTGAATGATATTCATTTTGTCTAAATATTTTTTATTTTACTATTAAACTTTCTGTTGTTTAAATACTTATAGAAAACAGATCATTTCAAAAAAGTTGTTTTCATTTTGTTGTAGGTTTTATAAATTGTTTTTTCTTTTATATTAAATTAAAAATAAATCATTAAAAGAAAAAAATTTTTTAACTTTTGATAAAAATCAAAACTACAGTAACTGAAAGCTTGTTTCTTCATATTTTCAGTAAAAACAAATCATGATTCTAAATTAATCAGTTAAAGATTAAAAACTTATGAAATAAGTAAGACTTGGAATTAAATTGCTAAGACCTTTTAATGATAGTTATGCAAATTTTGAAACTGCTCTCGAGTAGAAGTCTTTAACTAGTTACTAGTAAATATACAATCATACAATAATCAGTGGTTTGTAGAAAACTTGTTGACTTGTATAATTGTTTTCAGCACTTATTAACAAGTTACACAAAAAATATTTTTCTGAATTTTATAACTACATTAGCTTTGATTAAAAACTGGTAAGCTTAAAAGCTCATAACAAATCAAAGTTACACTATTTGTTGAGAGCTTGTAGTTGGACTATCTCTTCTTTGAGGCATATCACGACTGCATATTTTTTTAAACATCTTTCTCGTTTGGCATTTCATTTCTTTACTTCCAAGATGATAAGAAAGTGGAATAAAACTTTTAACCAACAGTAAAAGTATTCGATGTGCAAAGTTTAATAACTTTTGATCCTCTTTTGAAAAAGAAGCTAAAAAGTTATTTCGATGACTAGTAGCCCAGTAATAAAATACTGAAATTTAAATATATATTTTAGAGTGATTAAAAATAATTTAACAGTCATCTCACCTGCAGTAGGTAAATAGCCAAAAGTAAACAGAACAGCAACCACTGTCGTCTGTATTATTGCATTTCTGTTGCTCTTTCTTCTGGCTTTACTTATCTTAAAAATTGTAACCTTGGATTTTTTGTATATAATCCAAATGATTCGAAACCAAAGTACATTAACAACAATAACAGGAACGGTCAAGAAAAGAAGTATGACAATCACTGCACTTATTTTGGAGTAGTACCGACTAAAATGAAAAACAAAAATTGTTTGCCTTCTAAAAAAGTCAACAAAACTTATTATGTACAGAATGCAATAAACTGAAATTTATTTTTGCTTACTCATAGCTGATGACACCACAAAGAGACAAACTAGCTTCTTCGTGAGCTCTTACATTAAACTTGTCATGATTATTCTGCCATATTACAAAAGGAATGCCCACAGTTACAACGCACAAAAGCCATAACACAGATATGACTATCTGAAATATTTCAAATAAAAAATACATCTACTGATTTTGTTACGATTTGGTAAAAACTCTTAACAACAACCTTAATACTTTTACGTTCCAACCTCTTGAAGGTAAATGGGTGTTGCAAAGCAATATATCTGAGTATTGTGAAAAATAAAGCATTTAAACAAGTCACAAGGATAGTTATCTTATCAATAATCCAAAAGAACTGCAAAATAAATCATAGTTTTTTTAATATTCTTGTACACTTGGTTTTCAGCAGAAGGTGACTTTAGAACGTTGGATTATGCTGCATTATAAATGACAATTTGTGACTAATTAAAAGGTTAAAAATTGTAGATTAGTTTGTTAGAAATATTATAAAAGATATTTAAAAGTAAAATGAATTAGACTTTGTTAAACATCAAAAACAAAAAAGGTTTACGAATGAATTGATTGGTCTTTAAGCGTCTTCAAAGTTAGAATAGATAAATATCATTTATATTTCCTAGAAAAAAATTTCAAACTATTCAGAGCTTATAATTTGAAAATAGAAATTCATTTAAACTAAATTTCTTCAATTTTTTGTGACTAGAAAATATTTTTTTTATTTTGCCAAATAAAATTCTTAGTGAATAATAAATAAAAGTATTGTAAATATAAGAAAATGATTATTTATTTAAAAGATAGTGTCCAAAGTTTGAAGTTTTTTTTTTGTTTATTTATATTATATATGTATTATGGTAAATCAAAATAGTTTAAACCTAAAACTGAAAAACTATATTTAGAAAAAATATCGAATACTTTTAAGAATTAATAAAATATAAACTTAGAAACTACTATTCATTTTTCAATAAGAAATATTTCATTGTCAACTCTAAATAGTTAGTAATATTTAAGCAAGTTATATCATTCTAAACTTTGCAATGACAATCTCTAATATAAGCAGTTCAAAACGAACTTTCTAGATAATTCAAATTTATCAAAATTTACTCGAAGATATAGGAAACATTAATTTCTCAAAATTTTTTTTCTTAACTAATTAATTACCACACAAAGATTCTTTGATTGAAAGTTGCAAGTTATGTAATAAATTTGAATTCCACTGTTGATTGATGACATGATATTACATATATTCAAAGAAAGCATCAACAAGAGAATTTTGTTTTTTCTGTAGATAAGAAAATGGTTGATTATTGATTGTAACTCCAAAATATTACAAAATATTCATTATTATCATTCATTGCTAAATATTTTGAAATTAATATTTTGAATTTTCTTCCTGGCATCATTATTCCATCGATATTGAATTAAGTAACTAGTCTGTTCCATGTTTATTAAAAAAATTTCAAAGTAGACTTTTCAAAAGCCATATGGAGTTAAACTTGTTATTTCTAATAAAAAACACAACTTTTAAGTAATGGTTGATTATTTGTTACTTTTTATAAAAAAAACTTAAGTGAGTCGTAGGTAAATATTAGAAAAACAGCAAAGCATAAAAGTTATCAAGCAATTATAAGTGAGCAACAATTAACCTTAAAAACTGGTTTAATGAAAAAACTTAAAAAAAGAGCATTTTTAACTTACTTAATCAGTTTAGAATAGTACATAACTAAAGCAGTTGTGATATTTAGAAGTATCATCACAGTAATAAAAATAAATACTGCAGCTGCAGTAACCACAAATTTTGCAGATATTTGGTCATCCATGGTGATATTTCTAGAAAAAAATTTTACCAAATATTAGGTTGAAGTATTTAGCTGGAAACTTTATATAAAGTATAACTTACTCGCTGATATTACCATTATCACTTCCAGATTTCATCTTCAGTGACTTTGCCTCGATCACAAAAAATGAATTATAAAAAACTGAACTTAAACAGTCTAATGTAAAAGCTAAGTAAATCTTTTTAAAACAACTTAGTTGTTGATAATAACTGAAGAATTTATGCTTGAAATATTTTTTTCATTTTGAACTTTGCAAAAGAAAATAAAAATATTTATTGTTTTTGAAATCGGTTTTTGTAGTTTATTTATAAACATTAACAAGAAAACTTCTTATTTAAAAATGTAATAATTTCCACTCTCACATAGAATAAAGAAGAAATTAAAGTAATTACTAGCAACTTAATTAATTATTAGCTTCTAGATAGCAAACTTTATCTTTTATAACAATAAAATTTATATTAATAGGTTTACTTATAAACTAATAGCTGATATTATGAAAATGAAAAATATATTTTAAGTAATAACAAATATTTAATCTTCATATAAATCAGTTTTCTTGTCATTTGACAAAACTTTATGAACCACTAAAAGAAGTCGTTCCTTTTACCCAAACAATTTAAAATTTGCACCACTAAAGTATCTGTATTGGGTATAATTTCAGATTGGATAATAGTCTTGCTGAGTTTGGTTCAAGGGCTTTTAAAACTCATTAACGACAAGATAAATTCACAAACAAATGTGGTGTAAACTTGTTGGTAGTTTACATTTAGTAACTTAAATTGCCAAGGATGCAATTACTAGTAACAATCTGCATTGATTAATCTTGTGACAAGACATGTAACTCCATTTTAAATTTTTTGCTTAAATGTTGTTTAAATATAGTAACTAAAGGAAATGGTTTTTATCACATCTTTAGTAATTGATTATTTAAACACTTTATTAATTTGTATCTCACAAAATGATTTGATAAACTGGTTAAAACTATAAAAATAATAGCTAGAAAGTTAATTCTCTATTTAAAGTAGTTAATCAACAATTTTAATAGTTTCATCGATGTAAATAAGAAGTTGCCTGATAAGTGAATTCGCATACTTATTTTTAGAGTAAGAAATTTCAAAACTGGAGGTTTAAGAGAAGTGCTGACTTTTCTAACCAGTGATATATGTATTTCAATTATTTCAAGATTGAAAAAAGAAAGCCTCAATTTAATTTTATACTATATGACTTTGATTTTAAATTATTACAGAATTGTTGATGCCATACCACATTAAATAGAATTTTTACAGATGTTGTTTACTTCATAAACTTCAGCGCGTAAAAATTGCATGTAATAGCATCTGGTAGCTTTCCCATATAACTTTAGTATAAATTCGATTTAATAGCATGCTGCATTATTTATGTTTTTTGAATATATTTTGTTCATTAACTACAACAAAACTGGAATAAAAGAAAAGAATGAGCCTTAAATTATTTATAACCTTATTGCTTTGTGGTACTTGTATAGGTATGACTTTTTATCTATTAATACTTTAATAAAATAATCAGCTTTTATTAAAGTATCCATATAATTAAATTAAGTAAAAATTAAGAAGACATAATGTGGTAAATATGTATAATTTGTAGATGTAATATGTTGTGTCAATAGATAAATAATGAATTTATTCTTGATTTATGCTTAAGTAAAACGGTAAAGTTTAAATATATTAATTAGAAAAATTTTGTCCACCTCGCATCACTTTTGCATCTAAACATATTGCATTTCGATGTATAACATTAATAATATTCCAACTTTGAACGTTTAAAAACAAAAATGTCAATATTAAGTTATGTAAGCTAGAACTTTTTATTGTGTGGATACTTAGGCGCTTCATGTCAAACAAGATGTGGTGACAGTTTCGACCGTTTAATGTCTTGTCAATGTGATGCACTGTGTGAAACTTATAGTGACTGCTGCTCAGACTATGATGTAGTCTGTAAAAGGTATGGAACTTTGTAAACGTTGTGTTTAAACTCATAAATTTAAACACATTTTTAAAGTATTTTGCCATAAAATATTCTATACAGGCAGTGCTGTAAATTGAAGTTTTATACTTTCTTAATTTTGTAAAGTTATTCATTTAATTAACTTTTGGCTGCGAAAGTGTCAAAATCAACAGCTCTTATAGCGAACAAAACCATATATTACTAACAAAGAGATAATTAGAAGGTCTTAGGTATCACAATTGAAGATAAATACAGAAAGAATAAAAAAACTGTAAAGGTACAGGTAAAACGTAAATTATGAGTAAGAAATTTTATATGATTTAAGCTAGAAAATAAATATAAGAAAGCGGCAGGGTTACACATGTTCAAGAAAAAACTTAAATCTTGCTTTTTAACAAAATTTTAAAGCTGCGATAGATTTTGATGTAGTCATGGAAAATCGGGAAAAGAATTCCAAATCTTGGTTACCTTATTAAAAAAGTTGTTACTCCACTGAGAGTTATTAAAGTTGTTGAGCGGTTTAATTTAAAATGAAGAGTCCCTGAGGACGTATGAAAGATTGCGATATTGAAAGTATTTTATGAAGTTAAGATGGCGAAAAGCATAGTTGTAAATAACAAAACAAGGTCAGCACAAAGGCGCCGATATTGCAAGGATTTAATATTTAGCTTATAGAGACAGTCTCCGTATGAAAATGGTATGCCACATCTAAGGGAAGAGTTCTTGGTGAATGATCTTTGTAATATCTTTTTTAAGGTGAGGGTTATATACGGAAGAGTTGAACTTTAATTTAGGACGGCTGTATTTGGTGGAGAGTTTTAACAGTGTCCAAATATTCTTTGTCTTACAAGATTAGAGAATTTAGTATGAAGTTAATGAATCAATTCTGAATAAATGATTTGTGCGGTGAGTCTATTCCAAGTCTTGAGAAATGAAGATTTTAATGACCTTACATCGGGAAGTTTTACTGCTGCCTAAATAAAAGTCAGCTGATGTTGAATTAGAACTTTATTTTTTACTTATTGATAGGTGAATCCATTTGTCGGTGGCGAGATTTAGTTGCCTAGATTGAAGCCATAGATTTGGGATTCTAAAGAAGATTGAAGAGTTTGGCATTGTCGGCAAAAAGTATTAAGTTTCCAGAACTATTTTGTGATATAGAACTGTCTATAATGTCTTTGATATAAATATTAAAAAGCAGAGGGCCAATAATGCTGTCTTGGGGGAAACACCACTGAAAACCTCATGAAAACATGAAGAAATGTTATTAGTTATGACTTGTTGTTGTTTATCTTTAAAAAATTACTCAATTCAAGAGATTAATATTAAAATGTCTGAGAGTTTTTACTATTATTAGATGTGAAACTGAGTCAAAAGCTGTGTGAATGTCTGTATAGATGATATTGGCTGTTAAATTATCTGCTGAGGAATAAGGCCACTAGTAGAGACAAAATATCAGCTGATAACTAAAAGATCTTTGAGGATGGAATCCAAATTTGTAAACAAATTGTTGTTGAGAAGATAAGTCATTGATTTCAGTGAAAACAAACTCATCCATAAGATTAGATTTCTCTGCTGTAAGAATAATACTTTTACGGTCGATGTCGTTTGTAAAGACCTTCTAAAACTTTAGTTGAAAAGTTCAGATATTTTTTAATCACTGAAATATTTATTTTTTTCATCAATAATGGGTGGTATGAATTATCTGTAGTTTAATCTTGATTTAACAAATTTATAAAATTTACGTGATGAGCAGCTTATCACAGATTTTACTTTCCATATAGTCGTGCCACTTCAATAGACTTTATTTACTTTTTATTCACTTAGACTTTGTTAGAAAAATTTGTTAAAAAAATTGATTAGATATTTCAAAAATAAATGTTAAAACAAAAAATATACTCATAGATAATTTCTTCAACTATTTGTTTGCTTTTTGTCTTTTAAATAAAAAGAAGTCAAAATGGCTTTAAGAAAATCACCTTAATAGGTATCAACCTTTTTTGTTATGTCAGTTATGCAGACAAATCTCAAAATAAAACAATTCCTTTTAAGACGTAGAAAATACTTTCATTTTATAAAAACATATTTAACTGTTGATGATTAAAATAATAAATTACAACTCTGTCAGAAACATAATTATCAAAAAAAGTTATGAAGTATAAGATGAGCCTATTTAATGAAAAATGAACAGTGAATAGTCTATATTTCAGTGCAAGTTTTCTATTAAGTCAAAATAGAAAAGTTATTTGTCAAATTCAAAGATGATAACTTGTTCTTTACCAATGCATTTAAACAATAAAAAATGTAATAAATAAAACATTTGCGGTACTTAAACTAGCTTATTGTTTTTAAGAAGTTCGATATTTGTATACTAAATAGGTTGAACATTTTTATCTATAAGAGCTTACTTAATATGGTTTGTAATTAAAATAATTTTTCAGTTCTTCTGGCAGTTGCGCTGAAAGATGTGGAGATAATTTAGATAATTCTTACAGTTGTCAATGTAACTCTCATTGTGTAAGGTATGGAGATTGTTGTAGTGATTATGAAGAAGAATGTACTGATGCCGGTGGAAGTTGCTGTAAGACATCTTTAAGCTGTTTATATTCATGAAACTATTATATGTTTAATATTTTTAGCTCCTAAATCAATCAGCAACGATGAAATTCTACAACTATCTGACGAGTTGTACTTATTGGATGTCAATAGAGCTAAGCAAGGAGATATTGTCGTGAATATTCAATCAAAAACTAGCGATAGCTCAAATACTGATCTTGCAAGCCAACCGTCAGTTGCATCTGTATCTGTTACAGTCATTAATTAATTATGCTGATGTATTAACGCAATTAGAGATTTTTTTTATATTGAAGTTTAATTATCAATCTTATTTTACAAGCATTTTAAAAATCAAGAAAAAGTAAATTTATTAAAGTCTTATAAATCATCAACAGTGATGTATACAACATTTCACATTAATTATACAATACTTTAGCCAGAAAATATTTATGATTACAAACCTTGTTTTTCTCTTCAGATTTTTCAGCTATGTCAACCCGAACTTGATGCTTAAAAATACTTATACAAAACTGATAGCTTTGTTAGATAACTACGAAAAATATCAAGGTACTGATGACGTATTTTCTGACCAGCAACTCAATGAGCAAGATTCTTTTCTTGATGAAGTCCTAAACACTGATATTGGAGGACGATTATACGAGTTTTTTGTAGAAAAAGGTGTTTACTTTTAAACATTTCAAGTTGGTTTTAAGAAATTAAATTTTACATTTAATGTTTAGTCTAAAAATTTAAGCCTGATTTTTATTATGAATATCTTAACCTTCAGTCCTGCAAAGCTCTTCATATTTCAACTAAATACTTTAATCGCTGGGTATAAGTGATGTTTCCAAAGTAATTTCATCTTAGATTAAATAAAAGAGTTTTGCATAAATGTATTAAGCTTTTATTTTTACTTGTTACTATTGTAATTTGTTGATTTTAGCCAAAAATATTCGAATTCTGTTGAAAATAATTCAGGAATTAGTCAATTTTAGTAAATAACTGCTTTAGATATACTTGGATGTGAAACTGCAAGTAAAAGCAACTTCAAGCAGCTACTGAAAGACATTTGGTTTGGCTTATATAGTCGAAAAAATGGTGCTATGGATACAAGCGGGTAGTTGTCTTTGTCATAGGCAATTCAATCAGGATATATAAAGACTAATCTCTCTAAAATGTTTATAAAAATTATCTTTTGTGCTCTACATAGACGGATAAATCAACTTTATTCTCTTGTTAACATATAACTATAACTATAAATATATATCATATATTTTAATAGTAAATATCACATTTTTTGTTCTAAACAAAAATTCATGCTTCTACATCTATTTTTAATTAATTATTTAATTTATTACAATAAATGCGAAGATAGGTACCTGAAGAGAGCACCTCTCGCTAACACACATTCTCACAAATAACCAATATAAACAAGCTGGCAACTAAAAATTAAACCAAAATCATTTCTATTAGCTACTTGATCAAGTGCACTGAAAATTATTTATTCTATTTCAGTTTTGAACATGTTTTTGTTGGTGAGATTTCTGGGTCGTCTGTTTCAGGTTTTCACAATTGGATTCAAATTTACCAAGAAGAACTTGCCGGAAACTTGGACTACTTTGGTTACACTGATACTTCAGAAGTTTGTCTCTTTGTCCTTTTTGCAGCATCTTTATTGATTTGATCGTTGCTTAACTAAGGTCTAATTTGATTAATCTGAAAATTAAATTTATTTATTTAATTTAAGAAGAAAACAGAGTTTATTTGAAATAATTTATTTTATTTTTTAGCCAAATCTTTATGGGTTACATTTTGAATGGTTTGGTAAAATGAAAGGACTTTCTGGATCTCTTGTTGGAAGTAGTCCTGAATATGATCTTGCAATTTTTACTCTTTGTCATACTGCTAGACCTGACAGCCAGTTAGTTTTAAAATTAATATTATAAACTATTCCTAATTATCGAATTTCTTAGCTTTTTAAAACTAAAACTGATCAATACTTAATAATTTTTTCTTAAAGTCTCATAGATAAAAAAACACAAACTTTGATCTTAGATCTTTACTAACACAAAAATGATGACAATTTAAAAAAAAATATTTTCTGATACAGCTAATATTCTTTCTTAAAATTACCCAAAAATAAAAATCTATTACAATCTTCACATATTTAGCTGTTTGAAAAGCTTCTCTAATATTCCTTTAAAAAATGTTAAAGTTGGAAAAATTACGTCTAAAATTGATAAGTTGGATTACCATCTGTGAGATTTTAGGTATGATTATGTTTGATTAATTTTTCAGATGCACAGTTAATCTCCGTGATTCCTACGGCTCTACTGTTACTCAAAAGATTCAAACTTGGACATGGGCGAAATCACAACCGGCTGATGACAGAGAATATGTAGCATCAGCCTACTTTCTTGCTTAACATTTGAGATATATTTGTAATTAAGCTACTAATAACTCTGATAAAATTATCTACTTAAGAGTTAAATATAGTTTTGAGTAATTTTAGTTTCGTTTTAAATTTTTCGGAAATAAATAAACCAATCAAATACATTAGTTGTAACTATTTGACGCCTATTACACTGATTTATAAACTTTAAAGATTTATATCCATTGAAATCTTCTCCTAAAATATCCCTGATTAGGACCAAACAGCTCAAAAATTTAAACAGAAGGAATATAACTGTACACCAAAAATAAAGCAAGATAGTTTATTTTTTATTCATATGTTAAAGATCGTAAATGAAAGACACAAATTACATCAAGCTAAATTTCAACTTGAAAGTCTGTTAAAAGTTTGGCATTTTTAAGATTAGAAACGTTTCAGCATCATTAGAATAAAAAAGTGAGTTTAAATGCAAAAAACAACAATCTTATGAGTTTTTGATAGCCATATGAACTTAAAAAGTAAAAAATATTAAAACAAGCTTATTGGCTTGGTCTTCTAATAACTTAAGATAATTATCAATCGAAATGGTTAAATAGATGACTTAATACAAAGTAGAGATGTACAGATGACTCAGCAGTGATAGAAACATGAGTTAGTTAATGAAATTACTAATGTCTTCAAAGAGTATAAGATTCGTCACATTATTGATTTATCAAAATGGAGCTGAAATACATTCAACCACTTTTGTGTTGTTTAATACGGTGGGTGAAACGATATAAATAAGAAAAATAAGTTGCTGAATCATTGAGATACTGATGAACAAAAAAAATATTAATGGTCTTGAGATTGAACTTCAATCTCTAGTTAAAAGCTTTGTTTACACTTTCATGATTTTTTTGAGACTTTTGCTGGCCAAATAATTTACTGATATTCTTATGCTCCGATAGTATGTAGATTGGTTAAGTGATAAGTATGTTGCTGTGTAGTATACAGTTCGTATAAGCCTCATCAACATTTTCAGTTTCTTGAAATGTTGCTTAGAAGAACAATGTTTTGAAGGTCTTTTGACACTTACGAAGGCAAGGCGGACGTAACAAAAAGTTGAAACTTAGCTTGAAAAAGAGAAAGAAGAAATCTCAGTGTCCAATGCTTCATTTCTTATTAGGATAATACACAGAGTTGAAAAGATAAAATTGATGCTATGGAAGCTCATTTTCTCTAATTTCAATTTCCTAAATTTCTTCCTACTTCTTATGAGAGCAAAATCTCCTTTTTTTGCAATCTTTTCCTTTTTAGTTAACATTCAAATAGTTTATCGACATATGTTATCAGTTACATCTTGCTTCTTGATATATGTGAGCACACTTTTCACACTTAAACTTTTTTTGAGGACCACTAGACACTGAACAGTTACAGGAGTGAAAATCACTAAAACTAACCCAATTAAAACCACGATTACAACACAAATGTTTACAGCTCCCTGGTCGAAATCGAGAGCCTGTTGCATTACATTTACGATTTTTTGTCCCTAAAACTCCACGAGCTTTAGATCTTCTACAAAAATTTGATGACTGTAGCTTATAAATCAAACTTGAAGAGCTGGGTCTTCTTGTGGTGGGCGAGCGGCATCCACGTCGCTTTTTTTTCATATTATACCCTGGACAGTTGCCCCGGAAACATCGACGACCGCTACGGACGTGGTTGTCAGCCCTATTACTTGGCACACAAATCGATTCATCATATTTATTGTGTAGCTCCTTCGCCACCTCACGCATTATAGGCATACGATCGTAGCAAACCGTTATCGAACAAGCTCCTGAAATTCCTTGGCATAAACAGACCGGCTTCATTCTGTTCTTGACTGTCTGTAAAAATTAAAAACTGATTTTTAATCTCTTCAGCACATTGCAGTTAATTATGTAAGATTTGTTTAACACCAAAATGTTAGATTAAATAATTGTAGTCTAGTCAGCATTATCAAACTTTTACAAACCTAATGTTTGGTCATTAATTATTTAATTATAAACTATTTTTTATCAATTTTGGAATATGTTTTAAGGGTCACTTACTAATCTCCCGACTGCATAGTTATGATTTTCAACATTGTTTCGATAACGATTGCGCCTTCTTTGGCTCAAAAATGTCTCAGACTGGGCGAAACCGAATGAAACATCGTCTGAACAAGCTTTAAGGTTAAGTTTTTTTGCTAAATTATCCAATTCTTCATCACTTAAAGTTGTGTTTCGTTTTTGAGCTTCCTAAATAAGGTTATTATTTGAGTGATGATCGAATTCACGGAGTTAAGATTTTAATTATACAGGTAAGATCATTAAAGGAATAAAAAATGATTTTGTAATTAGATAATACTTTTTCGTATGACGAAGTTTAAGGTATGAAAAATTACAAAATTAAAACCTTCTAATTATAATATTATACATTATTTCAAACTTTTTAAATTTCTTACATTTATTATTTAGAGTAATTATGACGACTCTAAAAAGAATAAAAAGAAGAAAGAAAGTATAAAAGGAAAGTAGAAAAAATATTCATATGCTTCATAGCAACAAACTACAAAAGTTACAAAGTTTGATTAAGTTACTGAGTCAGGAGTTACCAAATAGCTTATTGTAGAGAATATTTGTACACTTACTGTACTTATTGTAAACATAAATTCATAAACAAGTTTATTGCTCACTATTCTGATAAACTTTTTGTTATCCGGATGGAAGTCGTTACAGAAGCATTCTTTGATGTCACCTCTTGTACAAGCTCTTGTTATACTGTGTACAATTGAAGCAGCAGTTAAGGATTGAATGTAAGCTTTCTCCTTTGTTTCTTAAAAATAAAAGCTACTAATTAGAATACTTCCTGGTCTTATCTTAAAATTAAATGCGAGCTAAAATAGAAAATACCTTAGGACCTCACGCAGTTTGAAGAGATAAGAAATTGAGTTAGATAAATGGAATATATTTGAAGTTAATTATTTAATCAGTTTTTTTTTTTCAAAGACATGCTGAAACGCTATTAAAATTAAAGTACAATAAATTAAAGTTTTTTAATGACTTCAAGGAAATGTTTTTCATGGCTGGTGGTAATCTTCAATTAAAAAAACTGTTCAACATATTTTACATTTTTTGTAGTCGAATTTTATTGATCTAATATTCTCTTACTATATAACTAAATGCTTACAACTGGTTTAATTTAACCTGGGCGTTTTTATTGTATTTTTTGACCAGACTTGCTACTTTTAATGAAAATATTATAAATTATGAATTTTCTAAAATTATGAATTTTTTAAAAGGTTTTTAAATCTTCATCAGCTTTAAATTATTTCATTTTTTAGCTCAGTAAAACAATAAAACAAAAGTAGCTTTAATTCATAAATCACCAGAAAATATAATTTTATTTCTAACAATAAAATGAGTTTACTTAGAGATAAAGTCTCTTTAATACATCTCACCAAGCTCTTTTGACATTCCACTAAATTGTGCAACTCATAACTGGCTGCTTTGAGATATTTGATTTGTTTAATGACCAATCACACTGTCGATATAAATTAATTAGCTCTTTCCTTTTCTCTTTATTAGTAAATTACTTATATCAAATGCGATTTGACCCTCAGTAAAAGACTCCAACACTACTATGATGATATCATCAACTGTTCTAAGTCAGTACTTTTTCTTTCTGCTCCGAGCAACACGCGACATCTCCGGTAAAACCTCAAAACACGCAGCCATCTTACAAAGGCGATAAACATCAAAACCATCAAATATCTTTTAGCACAGCCGAAGGTTTGTAAGTTTTCAAACTCCTAATACTATTTGTATTTTCCAATCAGTGTCACATAAAGTCCATTATTTAAACTGATTTAACCTGAAGTTGAAAAGGATTAAATACAGAGCTTTTGTTTGCAACGAAAAAAGCAAAAGAATTTAGTTTTTTGCCAGAAATTAAGCTGAGGTCATCCCATTAAGTTGTGTACCTGTAGAAGGCAAACCAAATCTATTTCGATTTGGTCAACTAAATGGTTGTGTGTTTGTGGCAAGATGTATAGTTTTGATATAAAGCTACGGTAGATCAAAGCTTGAAGTAAATGAGTAGCGACCACTAAATAAATTTATCATGCCTATCCCGTACCTGTCACAAAACGATGTCTCATATTTTCAATGAAAGTCATTCTGAAAAATAAAGTACAATGCAAAAAGTGACCTCTTTTATTCAACCCAAACAATTCATTTGCATCTATTTCTTAGAACTTTTTAAGAGTATGACAACTGTCTCTATCATGCTATAATAAGAAAGCACCACTAACGAAACTGAAGTCGATGAAGAAATTATTGCTTAAGCGTGGTGATGGTTTGACACTGATTGGTTATTATAAATACAGTGTTGGGGGTCTGTGGATAGTTCAAATTACCTTTAACTTGTTGGAACACTTCACTTTTCACAGAAATTAGATTACTTTAATTAATTGTTGACTACTGAAATGATCCAGAGTGGTTACTTTCTTCAATGCTAGTTAATCATCAAACACATTGTCATCCGAGACAGTTTTGTTAAATGGTGGTGAGATATTGAATGAATCATTGTCTAGTCTAATTATTAAAATATTGAGTGAAAAATTCTATTCTCAAATGAACCCTAGACTTAAAACTATTCTACAGGCCAGTTAAACTGACTCAATAAACAGCCATCTAAATTCAAAAGAAACTTTTTATCATAACATCATTCAGACATTGTATTGAGACAAGTTTTCTTTAGTAAACTATTTGCGCCTTAATGACTGTACTGTGCTAATGTACATGAAATTTTTGCGGTTGTATTCATCAAAATTAAATTTAGTTTCTTTAGAAAGCTTATATACAGGTAGTAAAAGACTAACTCCCTATAATATCAAGCTTTAAAACACTTGTTAATTTGCAATCAATCTTTGCTTTCAAATTTTGTTTTAATCTTTGAAATTCTTACTCAGTCTATACTGTACACTTTACTTAAATTTATCTCATTAAATCGAGCTGAAATCATTATATTAGAAAAAATATGTTTTACTCCTCGAGATGAAAGAAAGAATCGTCAGTATTTCATCACATTTTACTCGAAGCTGTTTGATGTTCAGTTCATCAATAATTAACTTTACATCTCTGCTTTTGATTGTAATTTTTGATGAACTTTTGGAACTATCTTTTGGTACTTCCAAAATTAGCTACATATATCTGATATAGACAGCAAGTAAGATGTTAATCACAATCTTATAGGATATGTGACCTTTTTATCATTGTTTAGATTCGATCAAGTTCTTCCTACTTTCTGTTTTTTAAGTTTAAACAACTTCAAAGATTTTGTTTAACCTTTTTCCCCAGTAAGATTATCTAGATCTATAGCCTCTAACATACTTCATTTGACAGCTGTTTTTCTGAAAATCTAAAAATCATCTTGGACTTTTGATTGATGTTTAGGTCAAAACAAAAACTTTTTGATGACTATGATTTGATTTCAAGTCTTTAATGCAGGTACTTCCGGCTAAAGAGCTCTAATAGTTCTTTCAAAAAGTTAATCTTGTTGAATCTTGTAGAGTAACTTGCTGAGAAGACTTTAGTGAGATGACTTCTTAACGGTTTATCTAAAGATTTTATAGTAAAAAATAAACTCAGTATAAGACTTTCTTTTTATCATAAGAAAACAAACAAAAGATAAACTTGATTGCTGAAGAAGAGAAGAAAGCAATTGAGTGAATGAAGCAAATAAAAATCTAGCTGTCACATATAATTTTTGAAAATACACACACCAACCAAGAAGATTGTTATCATTCAATCATTCATTCACTCACTGAACTTAAGTTTTGTAAAAATAAACAGAATTTAGGTGTTGTATATGAGGGAATTTCCTCCTATTTCTTGTATCAGTTTTTCATAAAAGCTACACTGGTCTAAATATGCTAACCGCTGATCTTATTTAACTAGACTTTTTAAGATAAAAATTATTTCAAATCTTTTAGATTTCAGAATTACTTTCACTCTTATGTCTTTCAGTCTTTGGTATTCTTTGATATCTTATGCTTTAAAAATGTTTCAAATTTTAATCTTTATATTGTCAGCAACTGTACCAATTAGAAATAGAGTTTTGCAGAAAAACCTTCGATTGAATAGCTGTTTATATATATAAATAATACACAAATTTACAAATCTACCTTCACGCATCAAGTTTTCAAACAATCGTTTTGGTTCTTGATTACAGTCCCACCGTTCATTTGCAAACTCGTTTTGGCAATAATGAATGGCATCTTCTAGGCCCCGCTTGATCTATAAAACAAATTAATTGAATTGTTGTTAACTAAATTCTTATAAGTATTAATTTTATAGAAGTTTTAATCAAATATTAGAAAGTAGTGAACGAACATTGAAAATATAAAAAGTTTAAGTACGAAACGACAAAAATTTCATCGTTTGAATTTTTAAAATAATGTAAGAAGTAAAAACTAAACAGTAGCTATAATCTTGTAGTTCTATCCAGTAAACACCTTTCAGTTCTCAAATAATTCTTATTAACTTTTATACATTATCAATTAAGAGTGTTTTGATTTATAGATGAAAATTCTAATTTTATAAAAATATTGTTACAAAAGTTATTTTTAACTTGATCAATACCTACAAAAATTTAAAGCAATGATTAGTTTTAGCTATGAATATTAAATGTGTATTTTAGTTTCATAAATAAAAAACAAATTGCTTTTAAGAATAAAATTAATAAGTGATATTATATTCATTTAAAATCATGCTTGTTAAACCTAAAGCTTATTACTTGAAAATTAAAGTTTCCAAAATAGTATTAAGGATTTGCAAATAGCTTTGCTTTATATATAATCTTTTTACTATCAACACTACTAAATTTTTCCTGATATAACTTATTATCAATTTCATTCTAATCAATTAATAGCTGAATTATTATGGTTAATCAATTTTAGAGATAAAAATGTATGAAAAATTAAGAAAAAATATAGAAAAAATTTCCTTTTGTATGAATTTATAAAAAAAAAACCTTAAGATAAAATTGTAAAAAAAGATTTAGTACTTATTTCAATTTAGTATTTATTATCAGTAGACAGATAAAAATCAAAGCTAAATTTCATTTTTTAAAGTTTTGTATATAAAGGATTCTAGAATAAAGAGCCTACTTATAATTTAACTACATACTTTCATAGAAATTTCAACGAATCTAAGAACTAGCTTTTTATAAAAAGATATTTGATTAGTTTTATTATTTTGTTTATTGATTCATCTGATAAACTTAAAAAAAACGGCGTTGTTTTGAGTAAAGAATAAACTATAATACTATATTTGTTTTGTAATGTAACTATAAATACAAACATTTTATACAATTTATTTTTTTTTAATTATTGTAGTAACTTCCCTTTTTTTAATACATAACTTGGAATATGATATTGGTTGAAGAAATTAAAGTTTACTATATAACTAAAACTAATTCAGAATAACAGTTTAAAGTTTGATCTTGAAAGAAATTGTTTCTATTAATTACTAGATGTTTATTAATATCTAGTACAGCCATATTAAATATAAGCTTGCAAGATAAAGTATAAAAAGAATGACTGAGGTATGTAATATATGAAATAATTACTGTTAAACTTTGTAGGATTTGCGAACATAAATAGTTATATCTATCAATTATTAGAAAAAAGTATAATTCTTCCATAAGTGCTAATTAGAAAAAAAAACAATTAAAAACCAATTAAATACAAATTATGATGAGACGTTTACTAAGTATTTGCAGTTAAAAAGTGTTTATTACTTCAGCAGCAACTTTTGGCTTCGTTCTGCATATCATTGCTTGTGGGTAACGATTACCAGCTATTGCCCAGTTGCACAACCGGTCAGTATCAACTAATTCACCATTGTGACCAGGACTCCTATAAAAAACTCTCATTGAATTTAAGTTTAAGTAGTTTTCATGATGTAAATATTTTCAACAATTTATTTTAAAACAGTTATGCACTCCATAAAACGTTCTTCTTTGACTAATAGCAACGGAGTAAAAACAATTTCAAGTTCGGCAAAGCCTCTTTGTTGTTTGATCATCTCATTATGAAAGTATAAAAGGTTGTTTGCATGTAAATCCTCTTTTTCTAGGTAATTTTTAGATTATCACAAGTACAATTATTTAAAGTTGAGCACTAAATTAAACTAGGAATATCCGTTTTAAAAGCTTAAAACATTCTTTTAAAGAGTTTCATTTTGAAGTTAGATGACAACATGCTTGTATATACTTTTTATAGTAACCTTGAGAAAAAGTATAAATGATTTTTGTAACCTTATAATTTTTAAAGAAAGTATCAAATTTTAATCTGTCTTTTATCGAGCAATTCTATTATGCTCTGTCACGTTTACTTTAATTTTTGTTTATGTCTGAAAATAGATACCTTTAATTAAAAAAGGATTCAAGTTTGGTTTCAGGACCAAACATGTATTATTTTAAAAATTAATTTCCTCATTGTTTCTCTTAAAAGTTACATTGTTATGATTAAATGTATAACTTCGAAAAATAATAATTATATTTGTAAAAATTTATCGCCCATGTGTATATCTTAATCTCACAATATTTTCTGTACTCTTCAGAATACTTATATTGCTCTATTGTCTTTTATGAAACTGTACTCTGTACCTGCTTGCGTGACAACATTGGAAAGTTATGAGAATAGCTTCAACAGTTGAGGTTTGTAATGAGTTGACAACGTAATCTTATAGAAATCAGAAATCTATACTTGCAATCTAATTTATTTATTTATTCAACTAAGCGTTTTTTGATAAAAGCTATAGTAAAGATGAAACTGAACAAAAATTGTTAATTGGGAAAATAGTTTGAGTTTACTATCAAAAGCTCCATACATCTTGTGCACTACTTTACAATTATTATAATCTTGCTTTTAAATTCTAAAAAAGTAGTTTGTAAATTATTGAAAAAGTGTGAAATTCTGTTAAGGTGACTTAGTTCTTATTTGTGGCTATCTAAATAATTCAGAAAAAAATCGGTTGCATACTAAAAGATGATTTTTTAAAGTTAGATTTTGTTTACTGAACAGCTTTGTGTTATACTTTAACGAGGCTGATTATATGAATTGTTGCTGAATACAAAATGATTTGAAAGTATTTTTTATCCTATGTACATCTGTAAATTATCTCTAAAATCAAACATATTCTTATGTTTGAATATCATAAAAAACAAAGGAAAAAAGTTTTTGATTTACTGTAAAATAGCTAAAGAAAACTAAATTTATTAAATGTTCTTGTAGATCGAAATTATCAAATTTGACATATACAAGAATACAATATATTAATTTTAATACTTTTAAATATTTTGTATATTCAAATAATAGATGTGTTTATATAGAAAAAAATCAGTCTTCGATTTATATTTCAAAAGGTCACAAAAAAATTAAAAAAAGAAATAGAGGATTCCTTTTGTTTGTAATGTGAATAAGATCTGAAGTTATTATTTAAGAGCAATCAGATATTTGTAAAAAGCTCACTAAAACATCACTTAAGCTTTATGCTACATTTAAAAGTGAAACTTCATGCTGTTTAAAAGTTATTTATTGCTAAACAAATAAGTAAATTTCAGAACTCTTACTTCAAAAACATCGATAGACTATCATATGCTGTAAAAAATTGTTAGAACTAAAATTGTTTGGCCATTAAAAATCATCTGACAACTTGATATTCTGACAACCAACTATAAAATATCTTAAGAAATTTTAATTTTTTTTTAAATACAGCTGATTTGTTGATTCAGAGTTTGCTGAAATATATAAAGTTTTATATTTGTGTTTAATTAATTTTATTTATAATTTTTGAAATCATTACACATTTTTAATTTTGTTTTATAAATCTGTAATTAAAGTAACAGCTTGATAAATACATAATGTTGATTTCTGTAACAAATTTCTTCATCAAAAAAAATTAGTTTTCTCTAAAAGTCATCTCATCAAAATTTTCGAATACACTCTTAAATACATTTTTTTAACTTTTGAAATTAAAACTTTAATAGCTTGCATATTCCAATGTTGAATGTAAAAAATAAACTAATACGTATTTATAAATATGAAACATCTTTACTTACACTGAGATGATGAAAATAATCTTATTATCAAATAGATTTCTAATGTGAGATGATAATGATTGAATTTTTAATATTTCGTATTATAATTAAACTATATATAAGATTATAATTGAAATCAAAAAGTAAAACTCAAAGAGAATTAAAGTTTGTCTAAAATATTTATCAAAAAACGATCAAAGATTACTTTGTAAGCGTACTGTTCATAAATCATTTAATAGATAATATTACAAGTTGATTAAATATAGCTTAGATGTTTTTAAATAAATCTTTCCTGAAAATTTTTACTCCAACTTATCTTAGATTTACTTTGCATGAAAAGAATTACTTTCAGTTGTCATCTATATATAGTTTTAAATAACTCAAGTTAAAAGATACCTCAAATTTATAAAATTAAGACGATTAAAATACTTCCTTAAAACCAGAAGTGTTGTTAAACTGAAAAATTACTGAGTTACAACATTTGTCTGCTTTCTGTAACCTCTATGTTCGATCAACAAAAGACTACTTTATTAAATCTCCATTTTAATGAATGAATATTTGGACTTGTGTAATGATCTAAGCGGACACATTTTGGTTAGTAGCAAGGCTTTTGATAAACTAAAAATATGAATTCTATAATTAAACCTGGTGTGGCTCTTCCAAACAAACGGTATCTGGTATCAAAGACTAAAACGCAATATTGTAAATGTGGTGAACCGTAAAGTCTTATTATGGTAAAAGATTTAAGTGTTTACAACATCAGAAACTGATGATCATGATTTATAGTAGTTATGAAATTATATGTGGTAAGAAGATAGATGGAAACTCTGTGAAGTATCTTTTTCAAAATTGATGATAGATTACAACAGAAACAGACACAAAACTAGATGAGAGTTTTTTTTAATTAGCTATCTAACAATATTTTGCATTTTTTGTGTAGAAGTAATAAATAAATTGTACTTTAGTTGATCAGTAATTAGCTTAAAATATCATTTTAAGTTTGAAGCCTCAGAGTAGTTTAAAAAGGATTCATTGATATTTTTAATATAATTTTTACTTAGAGTAAAAAAATCAAATCATAATTTTCAGTTTGCAGGTTAAAATTTACGTAAAATTTTTATAATCAATTATTTTTTATTCATTCCACTTTAGGTTAGTTACAGTTGAAAGTTTAATTTGTTTATAATGAATTTAAAAACAAAAAGAAAAGTCATTAAAGTAGGCTAGAAGACTCTTTTAGACGCTTAGCCTCTACCCGTAATTACATTTTATAATGAAAAAGTTTTACAAAAATCAACCTGAATTACTTGTTTATATATAAATCATAAAAGCAAATATTTTATTCCATGCTTTCTTACTGATGTATGTTGCTTTTAAGAAAGTCTACAGAAAGATGAAACAGTCAATAGGATTTTACCAACGATAAATGACATCAAGAGTAGAGACAAATAGAAAAAGTTCGAGTGCTACTGACGTCATTTTGTTGCAACATAAAAAAATGACGAGTTACAGCAAAGAGAGTGATGACAAGTTGAAAAGGATTAGATGAAGTCTTATTTCTGAAACGGTTACACTTTTGTTATTGTGACGGTATCAACATTTCGTTCTACGAGATTTTCTGTAGCGTTTATAAAACATGTGAAAGTTTTTAAAATCGACATTAGAAATAATTTCTTTACAAAAACTTTCAGTATATTTTCAAAGTGTGCGGCTTTGATGCATGTTGGTATCTAAGGCTCGTTTTTCAAAACAAACTGCAAATATTGTTGCTTATTCTAGATTTACTTTATTTATAAATACTTTTAGTTTTCTAAATAGGTATATGTGATAATAATTACATTATATTTTAATCAAAAAAACTTATGAGATCATGAAAAAGTTGATAAATGTAGCAGCTAACAAACTGGTATATGTAGGTAGCTTACAACATATTTTATAATTGTTGCAACTGCAGTTCATCTATCAATATCGGTTATAGGAAAATGATTGATAGCACAATGATTTAACTTTAAAAATGATATTTGTTTTTGTATATATGATGACTTCATAAGTTTACAACGAAAAATTACTTACATTTAAAAAATCATATTGTGATAAGTTTTTTGATGATTTTAAGCAGTGAAAGAAAGTAGTTCAATTGTTACTTATTCACCTTAAAAATGACCTTTGAATATAAGTGTTTAACACGTTTTTGACACGCATTAATTTTGTGTAAAGCTAGTGATTAACTTAAGAAGCAACCTCTAATATACACACTTGATTCAGAAAAAAAAAAGCATTTTTCATCATGGAATCTGATGGTAAGTTTGATTGGATGAAATTAATACATTCAAGTAAAGAAAAATTATGAAGTATATTTAGTTGCACAACAATTAAATAAATTTGTTACTTAAATATGTTACTATAAATACTTATTATCTACAATTGTTGTGCTTTCGTTCTATTAAAACTTCAAACAGTGTATGTAAATCTTTTTAAGTTAAACAACCATTTGGAAGATATAAGTGCAACTTTTCTTTAGGCGTAAATTTTTTTCAAATGTCTTATGAATGATCACAAATGCTTTTTAGTAAAAAATTAGAATAAATCTACCTTTTCTCATATGCCAAAGATGTAACACTACAATACATATGTTATTGTGAGCAACAGGCTACAAGTTAAAGTCGAGCTTTAAACAAGATACAATTTGGAGTCATGCTTATTACAACGATTCGAAAAACTTCTACCATTTTATTTCATATCTTATTTTCAAATGCGTGTAAAATCTCTTACTTCATTTACTTACTATCTTAAAATAAAAACATTTAAAAAATGTTACACTCACTTAACTATTTGCTTAATTTTAATACAAAGTTTTAAAGACTTAAAAATAGTTTAACATTTTAAAGAAACAATTTAAAAAATTTTGCAGTGAATATGACATCTTTCTTTTTTATAAAAGTTACAAAATAAGTCTTTGAAGTTATTCTTCAAATGTTTTTTGCAACATTTTCTTGAAGTTTATATTTTATTTCAGAATCAAATATTTTCTCAACAGATCAAGCATGTAATATTATTTTATTGAGTTTGTGATTTACATTCGTTTAATCACAACTTTTGTATATTTAAGTTCCGTCAATAATCTATCAATCAAACTTCAAAATTTAGAATTTTTTAAGTCAATACTTGAAAGATTACAAACACAAAGATTTGTGTTGAAATATATAGCATCAAAATTGTAAGTCAGATGGTATTGAAAGCATTAAAAGCTAAATCGAAGAAAAGGTATTCATTCTAGTCAATGAGCTTAAACAAAACTGTTTCATTATTTGGCAACTTTCAATAATGTTAGTAATTCTCTAATATATCTGAAATTCATGCAAAACATATTTAAGCCTTGCTAGAACTTTTAGCCTTCTATACATAAATCAAATAAAAGCAATTGAACGCCCTCGGCATATAAGTAGACGGATATGTGGTTATATCAAAAACTACTATGAAGAAACGTCATAGAATTTTCAACTCAATTTTAATTATTAATTTAGAGTTCTACAAAAAGTTCAAAAAACATAGTAGCTAAAAAGAGTCTTAAATTCAAATAAACTTGAGCTTGAAGTAAAACTCCTATACTTATTTGATGATATTTTAGTGTTAGTATTTCATATGATCATTTTTTATCGGTTTCCGGGTTTAAAAGTCTCTTAAATACCAACATGGAAGGCCAGCACGTTTTACGTAAGGTTAGGTCTGATGCTCATCGGAACACTGAGATGCTGGTATCAAGCATCCTGGATACTTTTATACAATGGAGACAAAAAGTTATAAATAAGAAGTGAAAAAAAAAGATTTCAGTCTCAAGTTATACAATTTAACCATTTATCAATTTGTACAATATTTAGATTGATTTTCATTTTTATCCAGTTGAGTTTATCCACTAAACTGTTAATTATGACATTAAAACCAATTAAACTTAATTTTTTTAAAGCTGAAATTTTTACTTTTGGATTTATTTATCAATAATCATAATATACAAAGTTATTTAAGAATTTCAAAATTTACTTTATTTACAACTAAAACCAGTGCGCCGGCTTACAGTGTTTACACAAATTAAAATTTTTTAATAATTTTTTTAATTTATACAATACAAAGACGGATCATAAGATGTTGAAATTTTGTGCATCTTTTAAATTTCATAAAAGCCACTATCAAAATTTGCTCTGAATCATATAAAAAATAAAGATCTTTTAATGTTTCTAAATCAAATCTTATTAATTAGTCAACTATTTCATTTCAAACCACTTCTAAATTAGCCTTTATTTTTTTGGGTTAAAACTAATCTTCTTAAGAGGGATTTATGCAAAAAAAGTTGTTCTGTTTAGTCTTAGATAAATAAGAAAGATTTTCAGGTCATACCTTTCAAAACATCTAAAATAGATGTGACCGGCAAAATGTCAACAAAAAATAAACAATAAAAATGTGACACTAACCTCCAAAAAACTGCAGCTACATCAGAAAGACAGAGAATCAAAAGGATGATAGCAAAGATTTGACGTTGAAGTTGAAGAGAGAAAACTCGCTGACAAAATACTTTGCTAATTTGCACGATTTCTTCAACTAGTACAGGCATTCTCCGCTGAAGAAAGTTGTTAACAGGATACGGAAGTTCTTCCTTGTTGCTTATGTTTGTTGACTCGACAAAGCTGTTGCTAGTGATTTCACGCAAGGTTGCACACGAATGACAAACCACCACTTTGTCGGCATCATCACCAGCTTGATAAAAATTCTGTTCGTGTATTTTTGGCGCTAAAACGTCACATTCACTCTCAGTGTTGACCGGAAGTCGACAACAGTGGCATGTGGGCTTAGGATGGCTGGTAAAAGAGGTTGATGAATTCTGATCGAGATATTGATCAAATCTTGTCATGGCAACAGTTGATGTAGTCGCTAAAGAAAGCGAAAAATAAAATTCTAGTAAGTTGCCTAAGTAGCGCTTGAAAACGCCGATAACTCTAAGTTGAGTCTTGCTAAAAACAGAAAAAGAAACTAATTAACTTGTTGGTCGACAGTAGCAAATAAAAAAGTAAATAAATGAAAAAAATCTCCTGCGAAGTATTTTTGATATTTTCAGCTTGCCGTGAAATTAGACGAAGCAGCAGATCTGATAATATCTTCTTCTACATGGTCAAACAAACTCGTGCTAGTCTCCAATAGACCGTTAGTTTACGCTAATTTATCGCGTTGCTTGATGAAAACTCCAGGCTTTTTGCAATACAAAGGATTAAAATTCTATCTGATCCCTATTCTAGTTCATTAATCCAAAGAAGTTTTTATGACAGTGACATTTTCAAACAACTTGCTGCATCAACTTCCCTGAAGCTACTTTAAGTTAGTTCATCAAGTCGTGAACTAGTTTGAAATCTCTTATCAATGAGGTTAGAGGACTATGTGAGACACATATGATGGAGGATGAGAGAAGAAAGAAAAAAGAAATTTCTTTCCAATAGTTTTAAACGGATTTAAAAAACATCTAAAGAAAATTACATTGATAACTCTTTAGTGAAAACTTTTGAAGAAAACTTTTGTTTACAAATACTACAATTCTAGAAACATATTCTCACACCAAAGTTTAATCCTTTAAAAAAATAATATAAAGTAAATAAAAATTGAAGTTTGAACCTTATAGTTACTAGAAAAGAGAAAAAACTACAAAACTACTTCAAAGTACTAAATCTCTGAGACTGATTTGAAGTTGTGCTCACCTTAAACTAGATTCAAATATTAAACTCTCAAATCTTGATCTTGAAAATATATAGACTATCAAGATTTTCAAAACAAATTCTCGCAAGTATTTAGCTCAACATTTTTTAAATTAAAAGATATCAGCAAGCTGTATAATGCATGTTGGCTGCATCAAAACATCGATCAAATAATTTTGCTTGGCGGAGTTAAGGAAAGTAAAAAGCCCGTGAGCAGTTCGAGTAACGAACCGATGTTCCCCTAAGGCGTGTCTTCAACCAATCTTGTTTAAAATACAAGTTAAAATACTTGTTCTAAATACCTTAGAAGTTATAAAATGTAAAACCAAGCTGTATTTCTCGCTATTTTCAAACTTTGGTCGGAGCTCTAGTTAAGTAGAACAAATTAGAAAAGTAAATAAAAGTATTTTTAGGTTATAAATTCTGTCTTTATTTTCAAGGAGAGAATCGAAATTTTACTGTCGAAAGTATAAACTCTGATATCTATTCTTATTAGTCGCCTGTGGCAAATTTTGATTACAACTGCACTGCAAACACATTGTAAATTATCCTACTGCTTCTAGAAATAACTTGCAATTAAAAAGATCTTTGCTAATTCCGAATCGATTTGTATTAGGTTACTTCATAGAGCAAATTTAGAAAAAAAGTTACAATAAAGTAGATAAAGATTGTGTAACTACTTGCTTAACGTAAATGATTTACAGTGTACTATGCTTGATTTCTATATTTGAATCTTGCTGCTATACTTATAGCAAAAACGCAAGGTTTTAGTCAAAAGTAGACAGAAATCAGAAATAAGCATTTTTATCGCAAGTATATCACACGGAAATATTATTTAATGTTTACACTACTAAGGGTTCAGTTGAAGTTTATTTAATACTTTTAACGTACTTACAATCTTTCGACTTTGAAACAGCTAAAGTTAAGCTTTAAATACTTTGAAACTTTAAAAACCAACCAACTTAGCATTTACATCGTTACTAAACAAAACAATTTCTACCTGTGATAACTTTAAAATAAGCTTTAGAAAATCATTAATGTCTTATAGCAGGTTTTGGAAAATTAAAAATACTAAGCTTAGTTACTTTTGACATTTTTTTGTATCGGCTTTACTTGTTTCATGTACAGCTTAAAACGAAGAAATTTTCATTATTCGATCGGCAAGATAAATAGATCAATAAATAAATAGAAGTACCTTTGGTAGTACTATAGTACCAAAGCCTTAATTATTTCATCATTTGATAATTTATCATCTATATAAAACTTAGAAAATGAATTGCTAATAAAACTTCCAACGTTTTTCATAAAATTATCTTATTACTTATATATAGCTTTCTCTTGAAATATCTAAACACAAATTGGCTTATACTATGAGATACTGTAAATAATTTTTTATACTCTTTAGTAAATTCTTCATAACACAGTTTCTCTTTGACTATTTGAAATATAGTGCATAAAATTAAATCAATAAGTATTAACAACGTATCTAGATTTACTTAGTAAAATGTCTCACAAAAAATGTGAAGCCGATGAATTGATATATTTGTAAATGAGAATGCAGAGAGAGTTCTTCAAGAAATGTGCTGCAAATGAAAATATTTTCAAACTGGTGTATACTTGTAGTTTTTGATTATTTTATCCATGTTAAACAGAACTAAACTTTAAGCTGTGTATTTCTAGTAAACATTTCTCAGCTTATAATATGTTCTTTAAATAAAGTCAGTAAACATATTCTGTATATGAAAACAATCTTGTCGATTTCTGCCAACATTATTTTAGAAATCTAAAAGTAGAATTTACTATAAATATTTTACTAACCCTTTATTCTAAATAACAAACAATAAATTAAAGCATGAATTTCAAAATGAGCTTATATATACAGCTGGCTAAATAATTTTTTACTTTCAGATTCTTTTAGGATTTTGCATACTGATCAAATCGCTATATTACTAGGTACTATTAAAGGTAATCTACTAAAGTTTTATATCAATATTACTTTTACTGCTTAATATTTATTTAAAAACTGGTGGCGCCAGTATTGTACAAAAACGTAAAAAGGAAATATAGATAAGTAGATATCTTAAATAACCTGTGATAAATCGAATTATTGTGGTTCTTTCTCTTACCAGACTTATAAAATAATTCTCACAATTCAGTCAAAACGCTCTTTAGAACTAAACTTCAAAACACAAACAAATTAGTTTCTGGTAAAAAGAATAATGAAGCTAACTTTTTCACACATAAAAGGAGATGATGTCAAAATGATACTGAAGAAGTTTGTAGATTACAATATTTGTTGCTTTTTTATACAATCAAGAGTACTTTAACAGAGATTATTGACAATAAAACATGACTGAATAGGAAATCTACTACAGCTTATAACTAAAAAATGTTTTGATATTTTGTTTTTAAAGAATAGTAGTTTAATAATGATTCGAATATCATCTTTAAAATGTTTAATATCACGCTAATAAATTTAATACAATATAGTGAGTGGCAAGATATAACAAGCAGAAAATTAATTTTAAAGCCAAACATAAACATTTTATAAAAATATGTTTATTGTTTTTAATTTCTAGAAACTTAAGCCACAAAACATATTTGAAACATGTTTCTTTAGAGAGAAACATAAAAAATAGCTTCTAACTTTTGATTTAATAGAAATTTTTGAATATGTTGTGTTGCTGAAATTGATCTTCCCATGCGAATGAATCTATGTTATTCATCTATTGATGTAAAACTTATTTTAGTGGGATTGTTTGAAGTTTTATAAATATTATCAATCATACTCCTTAGCGCGCTCTACTGTGACAAAAAACTATCTTAATCACTTTTATTTGATTTATATTTATTAAATAATTACAAAGTTATAATGAAAGGTTAGACAGTAGAAATGGATTTATTCATTTTAATTAATATTTAGTTTTAAATGCTTTGATAACATAGAAATACACAATTTTAATTTAAGTTAATTAATTACTTGTGAGTTCAAAAAGCAATATGAATAATGTGATTTTTTCTTGCTTTTCTATTACTAATATCAAACACCAAGCCTTAACACCAAATGAACCGCTTGCTGCTTGAACGACAGTTTGTTTGCAAACATCATTTGAACTTTTTGTAGTGTTTGGTACCATAATGAGCCATAAAAAGTATAATTTCAGTAAACGAAAACAAGGAGTCTGGAGCATATTTAACTATTGGTGTAATTTAATTTTCTAAGCAAGTGACAAAAAAAATGAATAACTTCTTTTATCTCATACTTGATTCCACTGTAACATACTGATTTTTCAATACTCTAAATTTAGAAAAGTTTTCACTTAAATCCGCTAACTGAATAGGTTACAGCTTATGTTTGAAAGAGTTTTTTCAAAGTTACTAGCTCTCATAAGATTATTTTTGGTAATTATTAAACTTTAATATAAAGACCTATTTAAACAGTTTGAAACATATTACAATCAACCCAAATATGTCTTACTGGAAAGAAGAGTTAAGTTTGTTCAACTAAAACAAATTCAAAAATTTGTAGTGTCTTAATTATACATTTAATGTAAGAAGAAGAAAATTTTTAGAAGAGTTATGACTTGAATTATTGAATGCAGACTTATCACGAAATTTTTGTTAAAGATATTCAAACAAAAAAAAGTTGCTGCTTCTGAATTATTTATAACAGACAAAAACTTTCGCCTGCAAAAATTGTCTTATAGCGAAAAATTCTGATTTAGAATATACTGAATTAACAAAATTTCACTTAAATGTTTCATACTTTTAAAACAAAATTTATATAAACTTAAGTTATACATTTACTTTACCAGTAGAACACGAGTCATTATTTGACTAGCTTGCAATCTTATTAGTCCTGCAATGGAATTCTTATGTTAACGGTAAATTAATTAATCAAAACTTTACCTTCACACGACTTCAATAACGAAATTTAGTACATATAAGTAACAAAAAACAAAATAAACATAAACTAAAGAGAAGATTGTTGAATCTATGTAACCAATAGAAAGGAATTTACTGTTTCAAATCTATAACACTTCAAATTAAGTTTTAAATTTTTTCTAGCTTTATATGGTTTTGATAATTTTTTTGTATAAGTCTCGTAACAAACCTGAATTTAAAATAAATTCCAGAAATTTTACTTTTAGTAGACTAAAAATTGTTTAAGAAGATTTAATGAAAAGAGTAGCAGAAAATTTGTACAAAAATAGCTACGCATAAATTCAAACTCCTAAGACTATCTCAATTTACGTTTTATCATTTTGTAAGATATACATAAGCTTGCTAAGTATCCCTTAGAATAATAGAACCATTACAACATCTACTGTATATAAAACCAAAGCGATCATAATAAATATATGCAGTCTATAGAAGAATATGCAGAAAAAAACAAAGCTAAAAAGATATAAAGTTTGAAATGATTCTAACTGATGCTTCCACTGTAATAATAAAAGTATGATGCAGAAACAGTCAACTAATATATTTTTGAAGTAAGCGCGCCTTTACGGGTTATTTGCTTTTGACGGTATCTTGTTATTGAATCTTTCATTTTTTATTCTTTTTATCTTTAATCTTTTCTTCCTATCTGAAACTTTTTTCTGCATGAATCAAAAGATACCGGGTTTGATAAAACGTCAAAAATGCGATTTTACTATGCCGCTCTAAAGCCCCTGATACTTTTCTTTAGTATAATACTTGTAAGTATTAAAAGTTATTTTACAATGATACAAATATTCACACGGTAAGCAAAACTCTTTTGTAAATATTTATCACACTCAATGAAAGCGTTGATTACGCATTAAAAGGGAATTATTAAAAGCAGTGGAGAACATCCATTTTTACGAAAATTTCTTATTTTTCTAATGAAACTTTGACAAGCATTTAAGCTATGACGATGCATTCAAAACGGTTTCCTGAGTAGGATAGCATGCAAGGAGCCAGCTGTGGAGAGCGTGGAGTAATATTTTACTCTTATACGCTGTTATGACAATACTGACAAGTAGCAAATACATATTCGTCGACTATTAAGCTTGCTAGTTATGAAAAAATTATACAATTATCTCCGGTAGCTCAAAATCAAAACAAAATTTCTTTTTTAGCTTAGTGTAAGGACTTCAACATACTGTAACCATGATAAGGTTCTTAGTATTTCATACAAAATGAATATTCTTTTCTAACGAATTTATTATTATTTACATCAAAACAAGAGAGGTTTCAAAGTCTTTAAATGTATTGTAAGCATTTTACAGTAAACTTCACAATAACAAGCTTAAAGTAAAGTACTTGTGCTACTTTTCTAAAGTATGTTGAAAATATTTTTCAAAGTTTAAAAAAGATTAATTGATGTAACAAATAATTGTACTAGTATCATGGTTAATTTTTAAATATTTCTTAAATAAATTGCAACAACTGCACATTTTGTTCATTTCATCAACACAAGTTAATCTAAACTAGTTGTAATAAAAATTTTCTGAACTGCAAAAAATCTTGAATTATTTTAAAATATTGTTAGTATGAATCCTTAGATAATGCACTTAGTTAATTTTCTATTAAATTAAATTTACTTTACTCAGCTTGTACCAATTTAAAGTTTAAAGCCTACTGAGAAGATTATTTGTAATGTAATAGAATTTGTTTACATATATATAGAATTGAACTTACAACAAAAGGCTTAAAAGCTTGAAAACACTTTTAGACTCGTAATAAAGAGATATTAAAAACTTCTTCTAATAAGGTATAAGCAAAAATGGAAATTCAAGCAACAAAATTTTAACAAGCCCTTAAAAAAATAAGTTGTTCTCTTTAAGACCACACTAGCTCTAACGATAAGATTTTGCAATGGATTTATAAAACTCAGTTTTAAGCATTAAAAAGCCGTTAGATCTTTGTCAGAAAATTTGAGGCTTCATCTATATGTCCTAAAAATACAAATCAAGTGATCTTTTACTTTATGTCAGCCAAGGCTGAAAGCTCTGTTTGAAATTAAGGTGTGCCTACTTGAGCTCAGTTTAGTAAAAAAATCAACTAACACCATATTCAGCAATTTGGATCAGGAAATTCTAATCTAGCTTTAAACATTAATATTAAGCAATGCGCTTCAATGCACAAAAAGGTTACAATAGTTTAAGTGTATTCAATTTAAGTTTACAAAATTCTTCGCTACTTTTGTAAGGCTTTCTGTAAAGTTTTTCGATTTAAAAAAAATCAAATGAGTACAGAATCATTGTTGCTTCTTTTGAGTTGACTGAATCAACGAGGATTACTGTGAGACGATGCAAGCTGATGACGAAAGATGGTTGTGACGAAAACGCAGCTGCACATCGTAGATACTAAACCGTAACAAATTTCTAGTAGAGAAAGTTCAAACACTAAACGCTTGCAAGCAGGTTGATGCGAGTCCCGTGGATTGCCTGAGGTGGAAATGAATTTCAGTCAAGTTCCGCTTCTCTTCTTCTTTCTCTTTCACTATTGATCGCTCTAACTAAAATCTCTGCATAACAGATTCTAGGAATGTGTCAGTGATACACTTGCGTCGCAGCCTTAGTAATTACAACTTATATTTAACGTTCAAATTGGCTAAGTTAAATAAAGCCCTAAAGTAGACTCTAACTAGGTGCTCATAAGTCTAAAATACATTAATTGATCACACGTGTCTAAACATGTTATTCACAATATTTGAGATTTTTCTTAATTTTTTAATAAAACTTCAATCGTCATTTGCAAACAATTTGATGGAGAAAAAATCTTTCGGATAAAAATCTTCAACTTTTTACCAGTATAAAGCTCTGCAACCCTCCGGCATCAAAAAAATATTTCTTAAATTTGATAATTATAGCTTTAAGAGTTGAACTTTTGATTTTGTTTAACTACAAACGCTTTTACTTTCAAACAGCGTCGAAAAAAGTTTTGAAAATTTAACTCAACTGAAAATACTTACACTTAAACAATTAAAAGTAAAATTGAACAAATCTATTCTTCCTAAAAGCATAATCTGGATACTGATTCAACTAAATCATCTTTAATCTGTTTGAGATGTATTCAGTAAGCTACTAACACTTGGGGACGCTAAAGTTATTTCTGAACCCTTCAGTGGCCTTAAATTGAACTAGGAAGCAAGCAGTGATTAATAAAATTCAATATCTTCTTTTATTGCATTCCTCATCTAACAACTGAATAAACTTAACATGATATAAGTTTAAAGCAACAACATTAAAAAATACTAAGAATAGGACATCTTAATGTTCAAGGATGATAAAACTTAACTATTTGGTTTCCTTATTAATGGTTTGTTTTGAATAAGTTTGTGTTTTTATATTGTTTTAAATTATTATTTTTCATGTACAAGTAAGAATGACTTTAATATAGATTTTTATCTACCTTATAACTTTGAAACACGTTAAGCAACAAATAAATAAAAATCTTTAACTCATTGTTTCAATCATTTCAAATCTAAGAGTTGAAGTTGATTGTTTGAAATGAAACTTGTGTCCTTTCTTTCAAGTGCTTCTTCATTTTAAATGATTATTTCTTTGTATACTGTGTTTAACTCGAAGTCACTAAAATTAATTAGAAAGAAAGACCTGCAAACTAAATCCTGATAATCAAACAAAAAATCAAAAGTTAGCCATAATGATTACAAATATAAAAGGATTAAAAAAAACGTGACTTAATTAAAGTTGAAACAAGTATTTGGTGTCCTTGTTGATAAAAAAAATTGTTATAGAAACAAATATTTCACTAAATTTACAGTTTCCTTAATAAATGATTAGTTTTCTTCAACTTAATTTATTCTAGGGTTGTATTTAAAAAGACTTGAAACCTTTTATGTAGTCGAATACATCTACGCTGTTCTGTTTTAATGTCAGCTAAATTTAGAAAATATTTCAAAAAGTTTAATTAACTGTTAGAATGGCTAAATTTTGCATAATTTCAAAAACTAATATTATTTGATAATACTAAATGATACTAAATTTAATAATCAAAGTTGAATTTAGCATTGCAGAAAACTACTACTTTTTAAATTAAATTTATGATGTAAAATATTTTTGATGTAGTATGATCAACTTAAACTTCTTATGGTTTGTGAATTAATAAAGACACAAAATCATTAAATTGAAGCAACTGCTGTATTCTCACTTTTACATAGGTTGCAAACGCTCTTAAGTTTTTGTATATTGATCTAACCTTTAAAGATTAAAAAAATAAACTTAATGAATAATTCATTCTGAAACCACGAATATAGCTTTACTTTTTTTTAATTTGATTTAAAATTTGTTTTAAAAATATATACATTAGGTGAAAAAGAAGTTGAAATTTTTTTATTAAGTCTGCAAAAAATGTTATTAGTATTCTATCTAATCAATATCTATGCTGACTACATCTACTATTTTGAATCAATTTCTTGTGTAAATATTTTTATATCAGAATCGATGATTATGGTTCAATATTTTTGTATTTTAATACCTTAAAATGATCGTATAAACAACTTTTACCTACAAAAACATGATGATAATCTTTCTAAAACAGGTTTTATTTATTTATGTTTTTAGATTTTCAATCGATAAACTTCACTTATTTCAGAAAAAAGAAGGTTTGCAAACTTGTAATCAAAAATTGTTCTTTCCTAATGATTTTTTGTATAATTGTTTAGATCTCATATAAGATTATATTCATGTGTTTTATTAAGCTACTTATAAACATAATTAAAAACTCATTTTGAATAGTTTACTCTTAAAAGATAAAAATACAAGAGGTTAAAAAATTGTAAAATATCATCAATGAATTTTTTAAAGAGTAGTTTATAATCAGATTATAATATTTTGCAATTAATCAGTTATTGCTTAAGCTAAAAACCTGATCAAATGTAGACGTAATTACCTGCAAGTGATTAAATGGTTTGAAATAAAATATTTTTCAGAATGTCTATAATAATAAGCAATTGAAAAATTTTAACATTTTCTTTATAAATGGATTTTAATCAACTAACTAATTTAAAGATTAATTGCGTGATGAAATTGTGGTTAGTAATAGAATCAAAAAGATGCAAAAATCCAAAAAGTCAATTCAAGTCATTCGATCACTTAATTTTTACAACTAAAGCTTCAAAAAATCTCAAGTGACCTTTAAGTTTTGTTCATTAACACCGTGTCAGTTGTGTTAAGCTCAATGAAAAGATTGCCGACTGTTTATGGGAGGAAACAGCTCGAGTTGGTTTTGTTGATAGCTTCACACGTTTAGTAAGTGACAAAAGAGTGGCAAAGTTTTAATTGAGATAACTTCAAAGTGCTACACTTAACATTTCAGACTGTGAAGTAACAGAGTTAATTAGACACTTATTTTGAAGTCAAATTTAAAGAAAAACAAAACATGTTATCCTGACCAAAGCTATAAGAATCCTTTTAAAAATGATAAGGTCTCAAATCTTACATATAAATACAAAGTTTCCTCTTCAAAGGTGGTATATGCTAGTTTATATAACTTTCACTTTATTAAACATTAATTGATCTATTTAGTTTAAATAACTTCATAAGACTTTGCTAATGAATAAATTTGTATCTCATTTAGTCAACTGCAAATAAAAAACTTGACTTCAAATAACTATATTGTAATAAAAGATCATAAAAAATTATTGTTTTTTTATATGTACTAAAATAAAAACGCTGTATACAAATAGGATTTAAAATCGGGTTCAAAAAACAAAGAAGCCAAAACTTATTTTGATAACTCATAATAATTTACTAGCTCTTTTACATACTCATAAAAATGATTTTTGCAAACTCTAGTTTGTGTAAGTTTTTCTTTTTTTCAGTAACAATTTTGACGGCTGATCAATATGTATGTTTAGTTGCCTGCCTGATTTACAATCGATTTTTTTTTCTGAAATAGAATATTGAGAATCTAAAAGCAGCAGGAATTTTGTTCCGTAGAAAATTTATAAATTTTTAAACCTTTTAAAAATCTGCCTCCGTTTGACCTGACTTTATTAAACCCTCAAAAAAAATATATGAATAAACTAGCTTATATATATTTTATTAACAGTTCACTAATCCTACTTAAATTTACTGAATGTAAACATCCTTTATTCATCATTCTATTATCATCTGCATTGGTATATAGCAGTCACAAACAAAATTAAAATTAACAGAAATAAATATCAAAGCATAATTTATTATATTTCCTTCTATTAAAATTTTAAGAACTCATTTTTATAATGCTTGTCACTCTCCTTCGCATTTATTGTAGTAAATAAATATTTTTCCTGTAATAAATAGTTTAAATCACTAATAAAGTTATGTTAAAGACTTACTTTTTTCAATAAGGTTTGACAATAATTTTTCTAAGTTGGATTTTGTTCGGAGCCTTTAATATTTCTAAGCTTTGATTTAAAAGTGACTGCTTTTTAATAAGATGGACTCTAATTAATTTTAAAGTGACAAAAAAAAAACATTCTAACAGGTTATTTTTTGAAAAATTATTAAATAAAAAGTTCAACTCTAAGATTTGAATTTAGCATTACAACATCAAAAGATAATATAGTTCAAATATCAAAGAAATTTTTAGTTTTCCATGAATTTTAATAAGGGTCTTAGGATCAAAAAAGAAGATTCAACTTACCTAACCGAAAACAGATACAGTCAAAACAGAGCTGAAAAAGTTTTATTTATTTCAACTTGTTTCAAACTCACTTAAATTTATCTGTTTTTCAACTTATAGCAGATCAACCTCATAAAGCAAATTATTATTTAAGCTTACAGTAAATATGGATTAAATAGCTTGTTATTAAAATCGAAAATGTTGATTAAATCTTTTCAAAAAGTTATGAAATGTAAATAACGATTTTAAAATTATCTGTATAAACTTTGCAACATATTAAAAATATTAAATCAAAACATTGATTTATTAATAAATCATTGACAAAATAAGAACTAAGATGAAAACTAATTAAAATCTTTGGGAGGACATTAAACAATTTGCTCACTTTACAAATACTTTTGTTATAAGGTATTAAAAAAGTTTATTACTTAAAATTAGTTTAAGATTAATTTAAAAACTATTTTGAACCATTTTCATTAATTTTTGAAGGTTGTATTTCAATAAAACATTATTAGTATATATACAACATGAGTAAGCACAGAGGGTGAAGTTATGAGTCAGAGTTTGTTAATCATAAAAATAAATTTTACTCCAACGCTAATTCTATCAGAGTTACTTTCATTTGCATTAACTGTACAAGATATTGAGATCAAATCCCTTGTTTAGAACTCGAAGAGTTTTAAAAACTGATATAACCAGAAAATTTGTGCACTAAGTAATCTGCCTTTTAATAAAGCACGTGGAAAATTACTGTTATAAATAGAATCATCAAAAGAAAATTACTAACTAAATAAAGCCTGTTAGATCACCTTGATTACTTAAAACATTTTTTGTTTTATAAAATAGCTTATATAAACTTGTTATCATCTTAGAAAAAGCTTTACAAATGAAACAAAGTGAAGCAATTATTTCAAAATTAGCCAAATTTAATCAAAATGTAAAATAAGATTAATGTAAAATACATTTTAATTTGTTTTTGAAAAAAGTCTAAGAACTTTTATATAAATAATCGCAGAAAAATTATTAAAAATATTTTTCAATGAAAATGATATATGTACCAATAATTATAGAGAGATTGTTTGATGTGGTTAATTGATCCTATTAAATAAAGAAATTTTAAATATCTGTCTACCATGTTTTCTATAATTGCTTGTACCATGTTGAGAACACCTTAGGCGTTCAAAAAGTAAAAATGATAAGCTTATGCAGAAACTTTTAATCACTTTAAGTAAAATTGTTTTGTTTTTAAATTGAATTTAATCATACAGTTGCTTATGCTAAGCACTAATTTTTTTAAATAAAGCGGTATAATCTGATGGTACTATTTTACAAACCACTAAAGCTTATAAATTATTTCACTTATACTTTACAAACACTTTATAAACCTTATCATGCTCATTTTGTTAATACTTAATCTATACATACTATTATCATTATTATATTTTTACAGTATTATTATACCATAATAAATATATTTAATATTTTGCGAACTGAAGGTCGTTATTTTAAGCTCAAATTAGCTTTGTATACGAATTAGCTATTTATATATTGTATGTGAAAGTTATTTGTGGCCAATATAAACAGTTGATTTTATACGTTTGCAACAATTTAAACCAAGATTATTGGCTACTTTACTTGAAGTAACAATTATGATTTTTTTAATAAAATTATTTTATGTAAAAATTAATCGAATAATCTTTTTTATTTTTCCTTATTTATTTGATACATATGTATACTTCACAACAAACAGAAGAAAAAAAATGTAATATTCCACCTATGCTTGTAATTATGCTGGAGATTGGATGCAAAAAGTATTTTCTTTGCTGTGAATTTAAGTAAAAGCATTAAAAAAGGTTCTTTCTGAAAGAATTTTCTTTTAAATTTATTCTGATTTAAAAAAAAAGAATCAAAAATAGATTTTCTATGTTCTTATTGAAACTAACGATAAATTGAATATTTTTTCTTATTTATTGATCATATATTTGTAATCATACTTTCAGCTCTGTATGTCTTTCGTGCAATGGCTTATATAACCAAAAAGAAGAAAAACTGTAATTCCAACCTTTTGCCTTTCTTTGTGTCCCACTTTCTTGGTTTATCTTTTGCTTCCTGCATTTCTTTTTCTTTAATGTCCTATGCTCTATCCACAAATCTCGAAAAACTGCCTATAAAAAATAATTTTTTTGTGAATATTGTAATGGTGAAAGCTGTGCAAGAAATCAGTTTAACGAATTACAAATTTTACTTTATAATCTATTCAACTTCTACAGTTTATTTGACGGTTTTTAATCGATAATAAGTGATGTTCTTAATCAGGCAGAAGACAGATGAATCGTGTATTTGAAAGAACTGAATTAATTTCACTTTTTTAAAAGGTATTATGACACAGTCGTTTAATTAAAAGAGTTTACACAGCATACAACAATTAGTTTAATAATGCTTTTAAGCATACATTATAAAATTTCAAAATACAAACAAATAATTTATGAGACAAATCGTATCTTTGCATTGGAGTGAAACTTTTATAGGTATTAATGTTTATAAAATTATATTGGTACTCAGAGTAACAGTAAAAGATTAAATGATCAGGCAGCTAAAATTTAGGAAGATTCACTAAGCTTCTTTAAAGTGACTATTCAATTTTCTTTTATTTCCTTGATTTTGTAGTGATTCCTAATTTAGAGTTAATCTTTGTTCAGTTGAGTCAATACTAATTGCCAAGTTAATATAGATTATTTTACTTCATTTTAAGGCAGTAAATTTGATTCAGTTTTATTGCAGTTTCAATAATAAATTCTACTGTAACATCAATATGAAATGAAAATGGAGACATTATCCAACAAATTATTGAGTAATTTTTCAATTTTTTAAGTAAAATTTTTGCATTCCTAAATTTGTTGTATATATCAATGATAAAATACATGGTATGTGATGAGACTAGTTATACAATAATTAAAAGCATAATTTGACAAAAAACTACTTGTTTAATCTTGTTTGCCTTAGTAACATTTATTTTGCTCATCAAAATCTTTTATCACTAGCAATGTAAGAATTTTTTAAATATGGAATCACCATTACAGTAGGAAGTGTTATGTTTTCACAGAAGAAGTTATAAAGAAGTGTCCGAAACCAAGCAAGATTACAGGCTGCTAGAAGAAATCAGATTCTCATTACCCTTAACTATTAGTGACAGTATTATTTGTAGGCAACATTTCTTTCATACAGAATTATTATAAACTAAAGCTTGATCTATGTTTAAGGATTTAAGTTGAAAAAATATGTTCATATCAAAATGTTTAATTTCACTATTAGCTATAATAACTAATTTTAAGGTATTCTTAAGATTGAATACAGCTTTTGTACTTGTAAACTAAATACTGAGTTTAAAGTTAGAAACTAATCTAATAGTATTTCCTAATGGCGTATGTAAAATAATTTTTATGTTTCTTATAATAATTTATTTGTAACAAAATAAACTATTGACTTATGAATTTCTAATAATTTATAAACTCTAAAATATTTAGAATCTAGAATAGGAGAAAAAATATTTAAAAGAGTAGTGTTTGAAACTTTCACTTTTAAATATGTAAAGTAATTCTAATAACTGTATTGCATAAATCAAAAAAGTTTGTATTTTTTTATTATTTTCTATTTATCATAAAATTATAAGTTTAAATCTTCATGTATAAACTAAATGAAAAAAGTAAAAACAATATAGAAAGACTATTTGATTTTTGCTGCTGATATTGTATGATTGCTAATGAATGTTTTTAAGATTAATTCAAAAGTTTACTTCAATTCAAATAATAATGAAAGTCGAAAGAATAAAAGTAGTTTTTAGAAACACTGTATGTAAGTTACTATTATGAAAATTATTCGATAAGTTAATCTAAAGTTACTTCATTTATTTTTAATATCGTATGTTTAGCGTTCAATTAAAAAAAAACAGGCAGTTTCAACTTTTTAGAGTCTTATATTTTAGAATGAGGTTTTTAGAAATATTTGATAATATAATGAACAATTTTTGATTGCTTGATTTTTGTTAGAAGAAATAGAAACTAATAGAAACAAGTCTTTGCTATAAAATATTTTTTTCAATAAAAACGAAAATAGTTGTAGAAGTCTTAATCGTATATCTGCAAACTGATTTTAAGGAATAAAATTTTTATTGATATCATTTTACAAGTCAGGAAACTACAGTTAATAACTCAAGCTATTCCAAAATTAATAACAAAAATAATGGCCTGCCTCGGTTGGAAAGATCCAAAACTGACTACAATTGAATTTAAAACAATAATGGGTAACTTTGACTTCCTTATATCAAGAGGAAATCCACATTTCTTGATTGCCTAGAATTCATCTGAATTAAATTTGTAAAAGAAATTAATTTCTAATGTAAATGCATGATTATTTTGAAATGATCAACTAAAACCGAACGGAGCTTACACTGTTATACTGATAAGTTTTATTTTAAAGCTTCTTAAAACTGGAATTGTCAGAATTTTATATACCTCATATTTTTATTGTATAAGCTTGTAGATTTGCAAAAAGGTTATTCATTCTTTTTTTGATCTACCACAAAATTTAAATTTCAAAAGCTATTATAAATTGCTACTAAATAAACTCATCAATTAATTATCCATATTTTATTATCACCAAATTTTGAAAAAACAATTATACTAGCCAAAGTGGTTAAGAAATTTATTGTTTTAACGGCTAAAAAGTACTGAAAACGTCTAAAAGTGATCCAATGATGTCTGAAATAATTTAGATAAGGTCCGTTTACCCATAATGCTGTATCTTAATTAGATAAGCTGAATTTTTAAGAAACTTTTTTGTCTTGAGAGATTATCCAGGAGAATACATATAATTTTGTTAATGTTTCTTATCAAATCATTTCTTTATTGAAAATTATTTGTTTACAAGTTTTTCTGATATAAATTTGTTTCCAGAACTAATTTACTGATCCAATCGACTTCAAATTAACTTTATAAAAAATAAAGTACCCTATGTGGGGTTTAAGCTGAAGGGAGTGAGTTAAAACAAACAAAGTTTACCATGGCGCCGAAACAGAAATAAATTATTTGGTTGTCATTTTGAAAACAAAATCTTTTTTGGTCTGATTTTTTGGTAAAGACTACTTAATACCGTAGTAACTTTTTAATAACAAGTAAACTTTTCACATCGACATTTTTTCAATACTCTTATCCTCTTGGTTATTTAACAAAAAAAACAACAGTTTGAAAATCGGTAACATTCAATCAATGTAAAACGTGAGAGTGTATCACATCAGAAGATGTTGATGTAGTTAGATGACATATGATGACATAACACAGACTTATATGAGTCTACAAATATTTTCGAAAAGTCTTTAAGATATGTGCAGCTACTGAAAGAAAATCAATTTATTTGTTAGTCTTTGGAGAAATAAGAATCCAATCATTGAATTTTCTCAAGCATCAGTTTTTGAAATAAATATAAATATATTTGTAAATAGAGAAAAGAGCTTTTGCCAAAATTATTATCATATTTCAAACGCAAAAGGTAATACGTATAGTAATATAATGTCTTGGAAACATCCAACTCTCTTCAGCATAAAAAAATGTCACCTAATTTTTTGAAAAGTGAAAAAAAAATAATATTTTCTTGAAAAGATTAAATTTTATTAAAAAAAACATTTTAGAGTCAACAATAAGAATAGATTAACTTTTTATACCTAAGCAAAAAGCTCGATGTAAGCTTCATTCAAAATTTACAGGTTACATGTTATAAGGTGTATTAGATTACTATATAAATAAATCAAATAAATTATTGTTTGTTTTTTATTAAAAAATCATGGGTTAAAGTTTCATGAGAGAGCATTTGTAATATGCTAAAAACTCAAAAAAAGTGTACCACATCTTAAAACAGTATAATATGATATAATTTATTTCAATGAATGCGAAGCAGGGTGCCTGAAGAGAGCACCTCTTGCTAACACACATTTTCACAAACATTATCTATTAAGTCAAAAATATAGAAAGCAAAAGATGTAACACATGACATTTCGGTAGTCCTCAAAGCATATAACAGTAAACAATTAAATAGAATGTTAATAACATAAAAAAAGGAAAAATCACAGTTTAGAAATGGCAATGTTGGCAATATTATAACGGTTCAACTTCTACTTGAACAACTCGAGTTATTCTGACATGACAATGTCTGATGACAGCTGGTTCCAAGTATTAATTAAGTGGTAAAAGAAAAAAATCGCTCTGATTAACGTACCAGGTGATATGATTTTATTAAGATGTAATGTGTGTCGTTTGAGCTGATATAACTTAAGGGAAAGACTAATGGAAAAGAAAGCATCGAATTTAAGGACAATTGAATTCTGTATAAATTTAAAAATAACGATAAGCTCGTATTTAATCAGTCGAATTTCCAAAGTATCTAAATTTAAGAAGCTAAGACGATGTTTATAACTATTGTATTTACTATTAAGTTTCTTGCATATCAATCTCGTAAATGTTACCTGAACAGGTTCGATTTTTTTGATATCACCAACTTGATATATAAGCAATCCATTGATGGAATATTGGTTTAAGGAATTTGCAGGTGGTTTACGGGAGAAAGCTATAAGTTCAGACTTTATGGGCTGGATTCCGAGCTGCCAGTTCATATACCAGTTTTCTACAGTGTGTAATGCAGCTTGAAGTTTTGAAGGATCGCAAGATAATAGCTTGATATCGTCTGCATAAACAAACACTCTGACATCATCTACTGCTACTAATCTTCTGATGAGGTCTTCAATGAAAAATTAAAAAGAAAAGGGATCCAGAACGGAACCCTGAGGAGCACCACTAGTGGTTTGACTAGGAGTAGATAGAAATCTTTTTACACGAGTTTGTTGGGTTCTACCTGATAAGTAATCTTCAATCCGCTGTAAGATAAAGCTGTTGATTTTTAAGTTTTTTTAATACAGTAACGAGCTTAGTGTGTGGCACAGAATCAAACGCTTTCGCAAAATCGAGATATATGATGTCACAGGGAGTATTACTTTAATAATGGGCTCATTTAGAAAAGTGAGATGTTGAGTCAGGAAAGATCTCCGTTTCACAAAGCCATGCTGGAAATCAGATATCAGATGGTGCTCCATCAAATGACTAATCATATGATTCTGAATGATATGCACTTGAGTTCTTCAGATACTGAAGTCAACGAAACTGGTCTGTAGTTTAGTGCATTGTTTCTGGGACAGTTTTTATGAATAAGAGTAATGAAAGCTTTCTTCTATATTTTTGGAACTTTTCCTTGCTTCAGAGTGACGTTAAAGAGTAGTGATAAAGAGGAAGTAGTTTTTCTTAAAAACAAAGCTGGGATCTGATCAGGGGGTGTTGGAAACTGATGAGTTAAAAGAAGAAATAGTATTAGTTACCATATTGACCGTTATGTCAAGATCTGTTTAAAACTACAAGGAAAATAAGTTATCAGTTTATTAATACATTCTTAGTTTTAGCTGTATTTGGTTTCGATAATTTAGACTTTCTAAGTTTAACAAAAAAATTTAGTATCTTCATTTTCAGGCAACTAATCAGTTAAGCAACATTAAATACCATTTAGTAATCAATTAATTAATGAATTGAACAAAGATCTAATGTAAATATCAACGAGTTTTATGAAGAAAAATTTAAGTTTTTAATTTTGAAAAATTTATTCCAGTAAGACATTATCTTTAAAAATTATAAAAACGTTTAGAAATCGCATGAAATAATATGTCTAAAGCAATGTTGAGAATATTTCTTGAAGTTTTGCTTAAACTTTCAACTTCTGTCATAGTTATTCTCACAATAAAATGAAGTGTTATGATAGCTTTGTAATTGATAAGTTTCAGTACCTACGGTTCTTTCTACTTATAACCAGAAAAATTTTTGCAGCTGTTTCAGTCTTTTCGACCAATTTCGTTGTTAAATAAACTTGATTTTTGCTGGCTTCTACTGACCAATGAAAACGTTTTTCAATTTTTGTAAAAAATGAAAAAGTATAGAAATTGAATTTAATAACCAAATAAAGCAAAAATAATTGTTGAAATTAAACATCTAAATCTTTGATTCATTTTCTTTTTTGTTATATTACATCAAATCAAACTCTGATAAGTTCTGTAAGATGTAAATAAATTGTAAGTAGAATTAGCATAATAAACATAAAAAACTGAAAAAATATCAAAGTTGGAAACAAATCTTTTTTGTATAAACATTTTTTTATAAAATTCAAATTCAACCTAAGATTTTGTTGCAAAGAACTATTTTGAATTAAAATTTAGTGGTAAACAGTTACATGTTTTACAAGCCGTAAAACTAAATGATGTAAATTACGTTTTTAGTTCTTGACGATAATAAATTTAACGAACACAAAAAGGTTATTGTAGACATTGTAAGACGTTTTACTTAACTATTACTTAACTGAATAATTAATAAAATATTACTTTAAACGTTTACTTACCTTTGTAAAAGTGTATTCTGACCCTCTATGCTGTATTTGTTTTGATCTGATTAAAATTACTTTTTGTAAAAAAATAAGTTCTGAGCTTTTAAAGTAAAATTACAGAAACTATCAATAAATATTCTTAAATGGGAAATTTATTCTAATTAAAAGCATGGTTTTTCTCAATTTTTGTACAGTATTTTAGCCTCAAGCAATTTCATGCTTTAATGATTTGTACTTGATTAATTTCAATTATGTTTATGATTTGTTTAACAAGTGGAAAACAGTAATAATTCAATTTGAGCAAAAAATGTTTCAAGTAATGTCAAAAGCAACTCATCAAAATTTTATAACATTTTTTTTCAATCAATAGCAAACAAAATTGTTTTTAATAAAATGATCGAACAAAAACTGAGTGATGATAATTTTGGCTTATTTACAAATCACGAGTGCAATGCAGCAGAAATTATATTTGCTAAAAAAATGCTGATTTACATAATATTAAATCTTTCAAGTTTTTGCTTTCATAAATAAATGATTTGTTTGTTAATCTTATATTCTTAGATTTATTTATATATCTAAAGTTTAATTATTGCTATAGACGGTGTTGTTGAGAATGAAACGATTACACCGTTTGATTTATTCTGACGATATCAACAACAAACTCAACAATGAATTTTTATTTTATGATTATCACTTAATTTATGATACTTATTACAAAATTCCTGACAATGATTATTGAAAGGCTGATTAATTCAAAATATGTATTTGAAAGATATTTCAATTATAGTTAACAGCTTGAACTTTCAAATTAAATGTTATCTTGATGACTGTTTTCATGTTTACAATTTTAGACGTTTCAATTTGTGTTAATATACTTACGCATAGTTGCGTTGAAGACTAGAAGTTTAAGCTGATAATTTCTTATTATTACATTGATTGCAGTATGTGTATTGCAAAATGTTTTTAATTTTACTAGTATTGTTAAATCATTATATAAATATCATATTTACAAATGATGATTTTAAATAAAAGTTTTGCTTTTTTTTTCTGATTTTTAGTTTCTAAAAGTATATTTTAATGATTTCGATGGTGAATGATTACAAGTTGTTTAAAGAATAATGTAACCTTTACATGCTAGAGTAACTTCAAAGACTATTTGCCTTGAAAAATAAAGTCTTGTGTAGAATTAATCATTTAATAAAAGTGAACAACATTTGCTGAAATCTAGTTTTTATTTATGATCAACAAGTTTTTATTAGCTAAGGCGTTTTTTAACAAGCATTTTATTTACAACAGTTCAGTCTTAGTTATGCTATCTTCAAAATTAGCATCAAAACATCATAAGAATGCATATTTCAGTAATTTAACAAATTAAAAAATATAGCTCGCATTGATAAGAAGTATATATTTTCTTTAAAAGTTTAATGTGTAATAAGCAACTATTTGCTTGAAAATATTCTTTATTACCAAATGAAAGTAAATCAAGTTAAAGTTTATTTATTTTTCAACACTCTTTTAAAACATAAATATGTACTTCATTAAGTTATAAATTTGTTTTGATACAGTCTTAGAAAAATATTGAGGCGGTAAACTATTTGATTTTGTTTTATTTACAAGTCTTCAATCTTATTTTAGAGTTTGTATAACTTCTTCTAATTAAAGTTTAAATTTAATTATCAATGTAACCAACAAATATATTGAAATTTTCATAAGTTCCATCAAAGACTGCTTCATCAGTTAAAATAACATCAACAATATATCTTTTACCTGAAAGTAACATCCTAAATACTTGCTCAGTTGTTGTTAAGCTCATATCATATACAGCTGAGCTAGGACTAATAACACGTTCAATTATACAATTACGAATAATAAAAGCATTTGGTGGCTGTGATGTGTCAGTTAAATTCAACCTTAACGACATAACCATGAAAGGTTGGCATTTTTCTGCTTTAAATTTTAGTGGAATTATATGAAAAACTTCTTCAATTGGTAGATGAAGAATTGGATTTAAAGAAACATATAATTTTTCCATTTTGCACCGATTAATATAGTACCAATACATGTTACGAGCTATGCGGTTGTTAAACTTTGCCATTGACAATGCTTCTATAATTTGCCCGGTTAATTTGATTACTTTACTACTTCCACTCAGCTCTGTTGCCATTAAAGAAAGCTTTAATGACCAAATAAGCTCATCAACAAGTGCAGATCCATTTCTTTCAAGATTATGATTTGATTTGTGTAACCCAAACTTTGCCCGTGTTGCCATTTTAAGCCAGCCACGGCCTTCATAGTTTCCAGTAAGAAATTCATTCCAAAAGTAAATTTCTTTGGACATACTGAGTGGAAAAAGTCCTTGTATGTATCCATCAAACCATCCTACATAAGAATGAATTATTCCTCTTACAGACCATTCAACAGTACCATAAGTCTCAGATAAGAATTCATTAGAAGCTAGGTGACGAGGTATTTTGATTTGTTCAATTATATCTTCAGTCTCATATCCATCATTCATCATTCTTACTGTTTGATCATGTACAAACTGAATGGTATCACGATAAGCAGTCAATATTGAACCAATCTTTTCCATGCCACTGATGGGTAGTGAACGAGATGGTAACAAATACTCTGAACGGAAATTTCTAAGCAATCCTAAACTGTTGTACCAATCGACAACATTTCGACTTGGTGTTCCTCGAACAGAATGTAAATTAGGAAACGCATTGTAGATATTATCACCTGGTATTAGAACATGTTTAGACGGAACCCAAACCGCTAAATGATCTCCGGTTTCACCAGGTGTGTGATATATCTCAAACCGAAGACCTAAAAGCAAATAGTCTGATAAGCAATAGGAAGATGTATTTAGTATTTAAAAAACTCTGTTAGATTTAAAAGTATATTTGCTTAAGAGATCCAATTATTCTTCAATTAGTAAAAATATAAAAACTAAATCAACTAGCGTTGATTGATGTTAACTATTAAGACAGAAAATATTTTGATTTATTTTGCAGTCACCAAACTTGCTTTTACCTATTAGGTTTAAGATGAAAAATGTATCTACATATTTAGTAACTGTAGCTGAATCTAGACAAGGTCTCTGCTCAACCATGCATTTAGCTGTACTTGATATTATATTAGCTCCAAATTGTTGATAAATTCTTCGAGAGTTGAATTGTGAAAGCCGAGCTTCAAAAAAACATTTTCAGAAAATTTAGTACATAATTTTTCTCTGCTCTTATATTTTGTATTTAGTTTTAGAAGTAAAATTTGATACTTATTAGGACTAGCAATTTTAATCGATTCAAAAACTATACAAACAATCTTTTATTTTATTGATGCATTGTAAGCTCACCTACCATAACGTGTTCGTTCAAACGCCATACTACGGTGGGCAATGACTTCAACAAAAGAGTTGTTATTAGCTTCAACAAGAGCATTTACTCCTCCAATGTTTTCTGATATAAATTTACTTGCTTTAAAATGCATTTGACAGCTTTTAAAAATGTTAATAAACTTTTAGTGAGCTCTAACTAACCATAAACAAATTAAGAAGTATTTTTAAGCTATGAAAGTTGTATATACTGAGAAAATATGGCAAAGGTCAGCTTTATAATTTTCAAATTGATGAATTACTAAATGTTTTAAATATAGCTTTGATTAAAACTTATTTTGAAATAGCAAAGTTTCTAGACCTCCCCCTAATTACAATTTTCTCTTCAAATGCGGTAGTTGTTTATTGTGCTTAATCAAGTGTGTTAGCGTCAACGCATCCATGACAACGCGATTTCAAAGGTTGACTCAAGATTTATTTAGATGGTTGGAGAAGCTTACATTCTGATGTTTTTTTCAACATTTTGTTTTGATATAATTTTATGGCTGTAAATTGTAATCGTTAAAACGAAGTGATTTTTGGGCATTTATTATTTAAAATATTTTAATTAAATCTTTTATGTTTTTAGCCACGTTTTGCTGAAAGTTTGTTGGAACAAATTTACAGAAAATACATCTTAAGTTAAAAAATTATTGAGCAAAAAATTAGGTGGTTTTGTAAAGTAGATAAAATTAAATTCATTTTCATAAATGTAAATAAAATTTTACAAAAATTTATTGACAACTAATTATAATTTTAGTATGACACAAATTTGCTTTCACAAACAACAATTTGATAAAAATAATTGGTTTTCAGCGATAGTCTTTTTAATGTCATCCAGAATAAAAAGTTTATTTATACTTTAGAACTATCAATAAACTTTTTTTATAGTAATATGACGACAATTTGATAATATAATTGTTCGATAGTCTAATGAATAAAAAGTAGAGGTAGCAAGTTCTTCTTCTATATGATAACAATCTTATTAAATTAACTGATAAAAATAAACAAGTGCTAAGACAACAGTTCATCAAAATATATTAAAAATCCATGAAAAACTATCGTGTGTTTGATTGATGAAAATTAAAACCAGAATTAAAATAGTTTTTGTTGTTATGATAAAGAAACTTGTTAAAATTGTTGTTTAAATTCTTTGAATAACTTTTGCAAGACTGATTGATTAAAACCTCTTATAACTTATCAGTTCTATAATCGTCATATTTACATTAGCAACACAACGATAGTGTAAAATTATTTGATGAGTAAAAATATTTTGATTTACAAGTATTTAGTTTTAACACCAGAAAGCAAGTTAATGACTAAAAAGAATTTTTATACTTAATTTAAAATGTCTATTAAAAAAGATTTACAAGAATAATGTGTGATTAAAAGGTAATTAAAAAGGTTTTTTACTTGTTTTTTTTTCATAGATAAAATATCATTATAGTAATAACAACTCGAGAATATTTCAAATGAAAAAATGATTAACAAAACTCACCCATATGAAATTCAGTTAGTATAATTGCTTTTAGTGGTTTTTTAGTAATTTCTCTAAGCTTAGCATGTGCTACAAGAGCTTGGTCACTATTCTTCAACGCGTTTACGATAACAATTCCATCAGTACCTAATATAGAATCGAAAATATATTAAGTATTAGTTTTATTGTAAGATAAAGAAAAGTCACAATAGTTTGAGCTCTCACTGTTTTTTTGATAAAAAAAAGTGTAACATTTTTGTGATAGCTTTATAAAGCTGCACATGAAAATTCTATAATTTTAGATTAATGTTCCATACTTTTCGAGATAAAAGCAAAAATTATTCAAAATACTCAAAGTTTTCGAGTCAATTTTGCAATTTTTTTCTTTAAACCTAATAATGTTTTATAAAGCTTAATTCGTTTTCATGATAACTTCAAAGAATTTTTCAGAATATTTAAAGCTTTATAAAGCTCTATAAAAGTTTGACTTATTTAAAAAAGGTTTTAAGTTTAATTTTAGCAAACAAATATCACTTTGATAAAGTAATAAAACTTTTAGAGTCAACCATCTAGATTTCTTACCTATATAGTGTGAATAAAAGTTAGAAACTTTATTTATCAAAGCTGAGTAACTCGAACGTTGAGTAAATGCGAGTTAAAATGGATTTAATTTAAATCTCAATGTTTAACTTCATTTTCAAATGCAAATATTTGAACCTTGACATTAATAGTTTCGTAGGTGAAAATAACCTTCTAAAGAATGATTTAAACAACTTTTCGTGTTACATAGTAATATGTTCTTTTGTCATGACACATATTCAATATTTTAATAAGTATAAGAGATTCAAATGGTATAATAAACTATTGCCCATCAGTAGAGTTAACTGTTAAATGATTATAGTGGTAGATTTAGGTTTTAGATATTATTTGTCTTTGAAGATGATTTCTGATCAATACAGTACTTTTCAGTTGTGTTTAATTTAAACTAGAATAGAGTTTTTTAAGGAGCTATTATCGTTTTATTTAGTAGGTAAATTTTAATGAGCCTATGTAGTTATCTCACTTTTATAAAATAAATTCTTTTAACTTGTTATAGCTTCTGAATTATTAAATCTAAACTACTATTTAAATAACTTCTTTCTAAATTTAGCTTAGTTAGAATAATAAAACTACTGATAATACATATTTACTGGTTGACATAAGTGATAGTTAATTTAGTTTTGTGTCATTTCTTACTGTGTTGTAATATTAGTTGTATAAAAGTACAACAATAAAAGTTTACTATATAAGGAATTGAGTGTTTTAATTAATCGGTTATTTTGAAAAGTAGGTTTGTGAAGAAGGTTTATTTTGTTTCCTTAAGGCTCTCTTCAGATTTTACTTAAGATATTTAAAACAGTTTACGAGCTAGGAGGCAGCAATACATTGATTTCAAAAGAGTTAGTTTGAAACAGGAAAAAGATTTTTTCTTTAAATGTAATATGTTAAAAAGCAAAAACTGTTCAAATGATTTAAAGTAAAATTAGATAAACAAGACTCAGATCCAATAATCAAATGTATAACAAGCAAGCAGTTTGTAGATTTTGCTTGATCAGAAAATATCAGAATGATTAAACTAACCTTCAATCATCACCATGTTACTAAAGGAAAATCCTGAAGCTACATAGACTCCATCTGTTACATTAATAATAGTTTCTTCATAAGATGACATTTGTGTTTCTTTAACAGGTATTGCAAGATTGTCTTTCTTTGCTTCAGTGGTATACATTCGTGTATACACATGACAAAAGGTTGAAAATAAAACTATCACAATGATATTAACATTGTTTACCATAATGCTTGTTGTTATACTAATTAGGTCTGCTTCAATACTTGTTAAAAGGCTTGCAATTGAATTTCAGAAATACTTCAGTAAAATTGTATAAGTTGTAAGATTAAGATTACATTAGAAAAAAAAACAAAGCAGTAAAACAATAAAAATGCAAAACTAAGTCTGTAACAACGTTTAATATTTATTTTTTACCCATTTTATGTTCAGGTTTTGCAAACACAAATAGAATTGACCATCATCGATATTGAGATCTTATTCAATTGCTGACTGACATAAACCAAATTTTATTCAAATTCAGAGTATGTTTTAGATACCATATAAAACCATCACAAACAAAACTTTCTTTTTTCGTTAAATCATAGTTCTTACATTTCATAACATTTTTACTTTCTCACTTTTAATTTACTTTATTTTTTGAAAAGTTTTACTATTCAACCTGTTTTATCTTTAAACTTTTGGAAGCGTTTTCAAATTTCATTAAAACTTTATGGTAAACAAAATCCTTCCACAAAAATGCCTAAAGGTAGAAAATTTTAAGACTAAAAAATAACAAAAACCTCAATACGTCACTTCATCCCACTATTTATAACTTTAAATAAAACGAATTCTTGAAAGCATTACAAAAATTAAAAAAAAATACAATTTTAGTTTTGCTTCAATTTGTTTATAAATTTATGCCAATTAGTAAACCAAAATTGAAAACCGTGGTATACAATGTGCTCTTGCTGAATTTAGTAAGGTAAAATCATCTTTCCAGTAATAAAACCATCACTCACTTGTAACGCATACTCTATCGTTATCTTTCAATTAACGTTTATTTTATAGTAAGACATAATCTAATTTACAAATGTTTTTAATAAGCTATATCAGCTGTCTATATAATCTAGCACAATACAACAGCCATCTACTCTAGTTAGGTTCAAAAACTTTTTTCTGATCGATAGTTCAGTAAAAAATTAGAAGAAGGTTATTTGAGCATAGCTTTCGCTAACTTGAATATTTTTGTGAAATATTAATAAAACTTAAGCTTTGATTATCAGTATTTAAAATAAAGTTTAAGTTTGACATTTTGATTTTATCAATAAAGATTTATCACTGATCTATAGCTTCGTATAAAATATTTAAGAAAAAATATGTTTGTTTATAAATGGTTTTTTGTGTCCTGTTCAACTGAGTTTTATGTGAAAATAATTTTTACTATCAAAAACAAAAATTTTGGTTTAAACAAAATTTTATAACATGAAACATCTTGAAGTTTATATTTATTTGTGTTTTAGCTAACTGGTTTAAAGAAACTCCACCAGTTTCGTTATTATGTGATTTAAATCAATATCTAAATCTATATACTTGTAATCATATTAACAGTCATTCGTTTGTGAGCTTAACAAGATAATGATTAGAATCATAAAATCTTCGATATTTATATGAAATACAGAAATTGCTGAAATTTCATTCGTAGCAAGCCAGTAAGTCTTCATAAGAAAAGATTTAAATACTTTAAAAATAATATAAATGGTTAAAAACTAAATAGTATCGACTGCTTTAACACAAAGAGATTAGTTGTGGAGTTTATGGCTAGTGTTGGCTCAATCTTATCTATTTGAGTTTTTTAAATTACATATTGTAATGGTTAATGTTACTCTTATACTTAGACAATATGCTCTTTGCAAATCACATGTAAGTTATAATTAATTATTTTAACATATTTATTAAATTTTATAATCTATTAATTATTTTTTATTCTATATTGTCAGACTATTATTTTAAATTGTATTAATAGTTGCAAATTTTATAAATAGATAAATATAAAAATTAATGCATAGAATTGATTTAATAATTTTCTGTCTCAAAAAACAAACATTGACTTTAAATGTTAACCATTTATTACTTCAGTCTAATTATTATATTGTCATATTTGTAAGTGGAAAAATATGTTAGCACTTTAATAAATCAAGCGTAAAGAGTGTATTTGAGTTTACGCTTAGAAAATTGTAGAACCATAAAACACTATACTTTATAATAGATATAATCATTTATATTTTACAAAATTCATGGCTTAGGTGCAAATTTTAATAGAATCGTAAGCTTTCATGAATTTAGTTTTTATTGGTAGCTATCAACAGGCTCTTTGTTAAGTTAATACTATTAATATTTATTATTTTTCATTAAATCGGCAAAAAATACTTTAATATTAGATTAAGCTTTCAACAGTCATTACTAACTTTTAAATTTTGTGCCTGTTTGTTTTTTTGTCAATTCCAAGTTTATAAAAGTTATATTGTTTAGTTTCACTTTGTGATTATTAAAGTATTTCAAAACCAATACATTTATCTATGAATTTGACAAGTGTAACCACAATTAAGCGTTGAAGAATTAGCGTATCAGTTAAATGTTTCAACTAATTTTAGAATAAGATATCAGTCTATTTATTTAATGGTTAGTTCACCAGATAAAACTAATTAGTTCTTTTAATGTTAGCTGTACACGTCTATTCTATCCTTGCAAAAAATTACATAATTTTACTTTAACTTTATTTATAGTTCTTGTTTAACTGTAATGCAGATCAAAAAATAAGTACATTGGAGAAAATTAAATCAAATTCAAGAAAAATTCAACAATTTGATATAAAACTTTTAATGATAAGTTATCTTGTTTATGAAAAAGTGGCTTACTTGTTTACTTTGATTTTAAAAAATATGAAACGTTCGTTAATATATCCTGCAATACTACTGCAATCTTGTAGTTAACAAACTTTAGACTTCCGAAATTTACGTTTATCATTTTTTATATTAAAACTTAAGTATAACTGAATTTATCAACTTTTTTTAAATAATTAAAAGCTTTAAAAAAAAGAATATTAAATAAGTTGTGATTATAAAACTTGCTGTATTACCATAAAATTAACGTTTGCAAGGTTTCATTGTACACTCAAAATAAATTGTTTGAAAATTGTATCTTTTGATTTGTAAACAATAACATTTAAAACCATCTTGATAAAGATTACAGTGAGAAGTTTGATAAGCACTAATATTAGTTCCTCAAAACTAAGTCTCAAAGTAAAAATATTATATCAATTAATCAAAGTGCTCTCTTTAGGCACACTTTTTCGCATTTATATATATATATATAAAGTAAATAAATCAATACAATTTTAATTTAAGTTAAAATCTTTATTTGCTTAACTTAAATGTATCTTTATAAGACTAGATCTACAACAAATATTTGAGACAGTAAATAATCAATAAAAAAACAAATAAGTATATTCCTAAAATAGTTTCAATAATTTGATAACAACCCTATATAAAATTAACTCTGCTTAATATGATTTAATTTTGTTGTTAAAATTAACAGTTACTTAATAAAGTAAATAAACTTTCAACATCAGCTGAATACACATTAACCAAAAAATATTTCAAAAGTTTTCTGAGATTCTAAAACAATAAAAAGTTGTATTCATTTAGCTAACTTTATTCTATCAAGTTATAAAAGAATATTTCACTTTTGTATCAGAAAGAAAAAAATGATTCAATTGATATTTATTTAATCATGATTGTAAAACTGAGAAATGAAAGAAAATGTTAAGAAATAAGTTTTTAAAATAAATCTAAGTTGATAAGACTTGTTTATGAAATAACTTTCATTTAATTTGTTTCTAAGATTTGTAAACGATAAAATTTAAGTGAACAAGTTTGATAGCTACTGAGGTAACCTAATCTCATATATTTCAGTCGATATGATATTTGCAAAATTAATGAGGCCAAACACATCGTATTGGGTTAGATGGTGGTATCGGGAGGCACTTGTCTATTTTTTGACATCCGCTAGGAGACCAATTCTATAAAATTTGAAATAGTTAAAAGAACTTTTGACCAGATATAAACTAACCATTACAGATGAATCACACCAATCTAAAACTGGTTCTCCTATCTTCATATTACTTTTATGTTGCTTAGTTACTTCATTAATTTTGTTTATCACGTGTTTGTATTCATATAGATCACTTCTGAAATATCAAAATTGCTTCATAAATTGTTGAGTTTTGACACAAAGACCCCACCAGATCGGTTCTTAATTACTGTGACCAACAAACTAAATTATAAAAAGTCAAAAAAAATATTCTCGACTATGATTCAAAGTTTTTAGTAAAATATTCAAGTTCTCTATGATAATCTCACCTAATTGGATGCTTTTCTCCTGGATCTCTTCCCAAATGGAAGAGAAGTGGATCGTGCGTTCTGTTCATCTGTGTATGAGTTGTTACATTAACAACTGTTTGTCCTCGACAGAATGTGATCCCCTAAAAATAAGATTTCAAAACTGATAATCAATTTTTATAACTGACTTTTAGCTGTTATTAATAGTTTTAAAAATGTAACAACTTGTTGGTATTCTTTTAATGAGTTAGTCCAAGTCCAGTAATGAGCTTTGTATAAACCAAACCTGACAGCAAACAACTCATTTCCACGATAATGAAAGATTGCTCTTAAAATAAAACAAAATTAAAATCTAAAAAAATGTAAATAAATCTTAAAAGTGAATGAAAAAATACAAATTAATGTACCTTAGTTTTTCAGCCAGTTGTAAAGTGAACTTTATAGCATCTTTTATTTTACATTTAAGTAAGCACTAAAATATATTTTGCTGTTATCGATTAAGTTGTCATTAGGCTGGCTGAAAACTAACAGCTTTTAAACTAACATTAGTCAATTACCGGTTACTTGCAGTGTCTTCACCAGATAACACATTAGTAAGATCAACGCCATCAATAACACGGTCAGTAGGAATATCTAAGTCAGCCAGTTTTATAGAAGTTGTAAAAATATCCATCAAACTTGCAGGTTGGTTGAAAATCTAAACATATTTTTAGTTGCAAACAAAAGTTGGTTTTATTAAAGAAATAAAAACTTTCATCAAAATTCTTCAGTTGAATCGAGTTTGAAAATCATTTTTACAAAATCAGCTCTTTCAATTTGTTCTTTTAATTTTTAGCAGAAAAATGTAAAGCTTACAACTGCAAAAAGCACAAATATAACTTTACCTGGCCCGCTTTTACATATTTAGGTCCCCAGGCTATCCCAGGCACCCTAACACCACCTTCAAACGTGGTTTGCTTGGCGCAAAGAAACGGACCATTACTACCATCCTCTAAAAAGATTTTATTAAAAGTATTTTTATAGAACTCCAAGTAAAAAGAGTAAGAAGTTACCAAATGCGCTATCAACACAAGCAGCTCCATTGTCGGATGAAAAGAAAACTACAGTGTCTTGATGAAGATCAAATTTTTTCAATGTCTTTAATATTCTTCCAACACCTGCATCTAATTCCAACACAGCATCTCCATATCTATAACATTTGTCTGATAAGTATCGGTTAAATATTCGAAAACTTCAACTCTCACGGTCCTCTTCTACTCTTGCTTCGATATTCAAGTGAACTGTAAACTGGTGCATGAGTAGAATCAGGTGCCCAGTACAACAGGAAACTTTGATTACTTTCTGCCATTCTCTGAATGAACTCCTCGGCTTTCTGATTAGTTCAAATTTTGATAATAAACACTTTATTGATGTTTAAAAAGGATATTTATCTAAAGATTTTTTGGCGCTAAAAGTCAGTGTGTATATACCTCAGTGTATAACTTCGTCATATTCGAAAGATAATGTTTTCGATCAATAGGAAAGTTCTCATAATATCTGTTTGAATATAAAGCATAATAAAATTAAACATTTAAAAAAAATGTTTAATCAAAATCCAAAAACAAAATTGATATTTTCAATAATATAATATAGTATTTTTAATCTAATCAGCAAAATAAATGCAGTTTTAAAACTTCTTATTTATCAAAATGATGTAAAAACTTCTTAATCTTCCATTTGGGAAAATCATAAATAAAACTATGAAATTTCTAACCTTCCAATCATTTCTTTGTTATTGTAAACTGGAATATTTGGTTCACTTTTACCATCATATGGTCCAAAATGACAATTAGGCGCACCAAACCACTCATGAAATCCATGATTAGTTGGTAAGAAACGCTCTCTATGACCTAAATGCCTGCAATAATATGATATAAGAAAATATATTTAAATTTCAATCAACTCTTTGAATTTCTTCTTTTATTTTTTAAAATTATAAATAATTTTAAGATTTTCTTTTTGCATCTATAAATACTAATTTTCTCAAACAAGAAACAAATTATTTTAAGGAGCCACCATTTTCCTATCAGTTTTGTATGATAACCATTGGAAGCTAGAATTTCTGATAATAATATTTCTTTATCTGCTATGCCACCAACGATATTTTGAGGTGTATACCCTAAAACGATTACAATTAAAAAATCATTTATCATTTTGTATTAAAAAATGGTAATAATCACAACAACAACAATTTAAAAGTATTTAAAAAATAAAAAATGATGCCAGCTAAAGGTTTGTTGCAAAAGATCTACAATCCTATCAAATACATTTAGGTTCTTTCATAAATCTTTAAAATAAACTTGACTAGTATTGTTTTGAAATTATATCCCATGAAAGATTTTAACAAAATTAAGAGGAGTAAAGAACAAATTTTGTTGCAAAAGAACAAATCATAATAAAGAGTTCCATTCTTTAAATTGATGTTGATCTTTTTAACAAAGTAAATATGTTAAATATCTTACCATTGTGTCCATGGTAAGAGCTCGTATAAAACCCATTTCTTATTGGTAATCTTCCTGTGAGTAGAGCTGCTCTTGCTACAACATCATTAGTGGATAAGTGATATATGTAATAAGCAATTAAATAATTTATATAAATTTCTTAGAAATGATTTGTGTTAAAAATATGAATAATCTTACAAGGTGAACACAGAGGATTAGCGCTATAAAAATCAGTGAATAAGATTCCATCTCTTGCCATCTGATCAATGTTCTTTGTTTCCATTGAAGGTTCTCCTAATATACCAAGATCTCCCCATCCCATCTAGAAGATTAATAATCACTAAACAAAATAATACCCACAAACTAATAATGTTTGATTTAATATATTTTTGTTGAAGATTTTGATTATTATTGATATTTATTAAAGATTTTGTATTACTCACATCATCCATCAACATAATGATAAAATTTGGTTTCACGCACCCAACAGAAGTGATTAATATTGCAATTAAAGATATGAAAATTACTTCATAGTGAGATATTGATACCATGCTGTCAATTTCAACTTTATAAACTTAATTGTAGTGATTAGCAGGGTTAGAGTTATCTTATTTCATAAAACATATGATTGGCAATCAGTAAAAAAGATTTCTTTCAAAATGCTTATTTTGATTTTTTAAAAATTTCCCGCCACTGAAACTACAAAACGATTTTGTATTCGTATTTTTATTACAATTTAGGTAAATGTGTAGCTTGCGACAAACCCCATCAAAGCGAGTAAGCTTTGCCTTAAACGTAAAATTTAATTTTAGTAAAGATTATAACTTTAAAAGATTTTTATTTCATAACGATTCAATCATACTAATATCTATGAAGCTGTTTTGAAATTTATTAAATGCTCTTTTCATTGTGAATACCTTTAATGCTGAAAAATAATTGAATAACCGAAGCAACAATGAGAAATATTTATTCAAAAATGTGAAAAAAACAAACTTTTGTTGGTTTTTCTATTCATAAGATGAATAGTTTATGCAAAATAATTGTTTCGTAATCAACCATTACGTTTTTATAAAAGATTGTTTGAAAGTGTCAATCAAACTAGCAAACTACTTAACTTTGGTATATGGATAGCTGTTAAAAGATATGTCATCAAAATATAAAAATATTTATCTTTAAATTTGTCAGTATCCATCCTTAGAAACTCTTCTTTGAAAGCTTGTTCAATAAGAAAGCTTCACAGATTTCAACGATAATTTTTGACAATAGCGACTGAACATGTTTGTGAAAGATGAAATTAAAGTTTTTCAATAAGCTTCAATGTTACCAAAATGTTCTAAAAACTGTTTAGAGATAAAAACCATTTTCGAACTAATTTTGCTGTTACAACATGGTTTCATCGATGGTCTGATATTTTTTAAGTTCGGACTTGTTGACTATACATAATGATTTTACTAAATATATTAAAACTTAATCAGCAACAGTATTAATCAGTTTACTGACTATTAATTATGTTGATCAAATTATAACTTCATTAAAGCAATTTAAAAAGTTTATCAAAGAGCTTATATAGTAATATAAATATATATAATATTATAATACAGACTAGATATTCTAAAAAGTAAACAAAGTTGCAAGACTAAGACGAACACTTTTTGTATGAGTTTTTTATACCATATAGTTGTTTCATAATGAATTATAGATTTTAAATTAACAAACTATTGAATATAGCTTCAATGTCGATTTCAATACTATTTACTTATTTCTTTCAACGCATCACTGCAGATGACAAACTATATTGTTCTTATAGGGAAGACAAAACAATATGACTGCAAAAAGATAATGAAAAGGTTTTAAGTATCTCATTTTAACATGATTAAATGTAAAAAAAGTAAATAAGAGTACTTTAAAGGCAGAGTAAACTTTAGTTACAAATTGAAACAAACTAACAGAATAAGTAAAGAAAATTAAGAAACTAGCGGAGTTATAATATTTTTAAGCAAATTCTATCATCAGTAATGTTTATCGAACAATTGAGGAATACTAGTAATCTGTTTTCATGAACACTAATCCTACAAATGATAATGATTTTCAATTCATTAAATTTTTGACACAGATAGATTGAAACTTTTGCTTTTTAAATGCTAAGTTAATTATTCTTAACTACTTCTAAAATTAATGTCTTTAAAAAATTAAATTTAAAAAAGATTAAATCATCAGAATTGTTATAATAAGTGTTTCATCGTTTAATTGACAGAATAATATTTATCGTTAGTTCTTTCTTTGTCACATTAAGCTGGTGTAGTGTCACTTGTTAATGTTTGACTAAAGCCTTTTACGATGTTGTCTTAAAGAAACTTAGATGACTAAAATGAATAAATTATTGTTTAAAAAACATTTGAAGCACTTAAAAAAACTGTTTGATCTATTTATATGTTACAAAAAGTTTGTTTTTTAGTTTTAATAGAGTTCTTGGAACTACAAGATGAAATAGAATTCAGAGTGATATTCTTTAATATAAAACAAACCACTGCAGAACAACATAAATCAAAACACTAGTTTTACAAACAATAAATCAATTTTACCAAGTGCCAGTTTGAGAACTTTGATTAACAAGAATACTCAACAGCAAACTTCTTAACAGATTTTAGACGTTGAAATGTTTACAATTTTATACTGAAATGTCTTTTAATTGTGTACATATTTGTGTGAAGAAAAAGTTTATTATAAGTTTTAAAGAATGTTAAAAAATAATTTATTTATAAATCAAAACTGCAATATTTTTAATTAGTTGTTTTTTACTTTTGAATAGAAAAGTAAATTAATTATAAATTTCAACAAGTAGAAACTTTATTAAAAACGAGTAATTTAATGATTATAAAAAGAAAATTGGTTTAAATACAAATTGGATTTAATAAAATAAGTTTGTATTTCTTTATATTGAAAACATTTACAGTTCCTCATAATTACAAATAAATATTTCTATTTCAAAGTTGTTACAACTTTCAAAAAACCTTTCAAACTTCTATCACTTTTGCTATTGACAGGATTTTTGTAAAAAGACCCAATTTTGTTTTTCTTTCTTTTAGAAAATGTTGAGGTTTAAAGCAACAAAGTAAAATTAAATAGAAACTTTTTACAGCTTTTCTATTGGTTTGGTAAAGAATTAAAAAGTTAGTAATTTGCGATTAAACTAAAAAAGATTTGAATAAGAAACATTGGATTAGATAAAAAGAAGTGAAATTCTTTCAAGTTTTCAAATCTCTTTTCTAAATTTCTAATTTTATGAAACAATTGCATGAAAGTTATCATAAAAATTACTAAACTACAGCACTCTTGATTTGTTAAAGATGTTTTCGATATAACAGCAACAACTATACAGGTATAATTACCTAACTTAATCTGTTGTTTGCTCATCTGTCACTACGATAAACGTTTGATTTGTAAAACCAAAAAAGAAGTCTCACAAAGAGTTCAAGAACATTTTTAAAATGGTCAAGTCAAAACATTAATCTGTAAAAACTCTTTGGACAACAAAAAGCTGAGAAACCTGTTTTAAGAGCAAATTGTACTTTAGTGATTAGAGTGCTCAGGAGACATAGTTGCGAGCAGCAAAACATGTAGCTTTATGGTAGTGTGCATTGTCTAAAAAAACTTTTCAAGCTATATGATACATAGCTAATGAGTTTATTGATATTTAATATTTTTCAATTCACTTTCATTAATTAACAAATGACAAAATTCCATTGGAAACGTTTTTACGGTTTAAAAAAATAAATCTAAGTCACATTTTCAGAAAAAACATGATAAGGTTTTGATGATCTATTTTCAGTTAAATTCATTTTTGTAACAACTAAAAGATAACATGATTTTTCTGTTTGTTCTTGTATACCATTATTGTCTATTTTAGTTTTACATCATTAAAAGTTAAATCGTATTTTGTACTATTTTATATACTTTATTATTTTCAATGAATATTTGATTAATTCATTAAGCCTTAGGATTAAAAACGTTGGTTACTGTCCATATGTACATATGATTGATTGTAATTTTATCTGGCTTAATTACAAACAGTACTTCTTATTATATTAAGAGCCTTTGTAATAAATAACGTCTTTCAGTGCTTGAATAAAACTTAGATAGTTTTACAGCGAACTTATTTAGAGAAAACTCAATTATGAAAAGCAGAAAAAATTTAAATGATTTTAAAAATTATGCTGAGTTTCAAAATAAAGTCTGAATAAGTTTTTTAGACGTCTATTGTAGCTAAATCCTGAAATCGTAGCATAAGTCTGTGTAGTATTGATCAAGTAAGCATGTTTTATCCTATGAAAATAATCAATTGTGACATTTGCTTGTAAGATAACATTCTCAATGAAGTTGTTCAGTAATGTAATGTAACTCTGGGAAAAACATTTTTTACAACAAAATAAGTAAAATTGAAAAGTGAGTATCTTATTCATCCACTTTTTTTATACTATTTTTCATTATAAGTTGTAACGGTATTTAGCAGACAAAGTTTTTAGTGAAAGTATATGATTTCTACTGAATCATTTTAACAACTAAATTACATAATTAAAATGTCGATACAAATTTCAAGCTGTGACATTAACACTTTCTTAATGCAAGAACAAATGCTTTTAATCACTAACTAAAGCCAAACTAAAAAAGTGTTGCGTACAAATAAATCTTCGAGTTATTTATCATTTTAGCGAGATAGCTGGAGTTATCAGTTATAACTGTTTATCAAAATATCTAAAAGCTATTTTTAAACTCAATTATTATTACATTAATCATATTTTTACGTTTTTTAACTTGATATAATGCTTCTTCCTTGAAGTTCAAATCAACATGCGTAACATTGTTTACATCATCTAAGCGTTCTTTCTGCTCATAACATCCTAAAACCTTTCAACTCTTACTCATACTTTTGATTAAACATTTTATAAAATACATTTTTATCCTGTGAATACCAAATTTTATCTTTTTAAATAGTTTTTCGCCCTTGAAAGCTAATCTTGGATTAGTTCATGATGAATTTATGAATAATTAAACTGTTTTTGTTCAGAAAAGATGATAACGTAGATGTAGAAATTTTATCAATCAAAGTATTCTAATACTTTGAAAGTATCACACAGTTTATTTGAAGTTCGTCAAAAATGTTGTCAAACCAACTTAATATTATAGATTCGCAGGTGGTTTCTTGATATTGAAACTTTTCATATTTTATACACATTTTAGCAATAAAGACTCATTAAAGCAGTTTTATAATTACCTTAAAAGCAAAAAGATATTTAACAATAAAAAACAATCAAATTTTTGAGAAAAAGACAAAATGCTGCTTTAAATATTATACTTTTAGATATAATAACATAAACAAACTAGCAACAAACTTAATAAAATGGGAATTTTTATCTTTACTAGAAAACATTTTATATAATTTTATGATAATTTGCAAAGGTTAACAAACCTGTAGGGTTGGTTGTTAATTAGATAAATGTTATTTTATTTGTAAGTAATGATGAGCAAAGTTATACGAAAATCGATAATTTTAGGTGGTAAGTGAAAAGAAAATGATTGAATTGTCTGTGATTTATTAGATGATGAATTATCTTTAAATTAACTACAATAAATATCTAAAATTTATTTTACAGCTATAAGAACTATGTAATTTTTAACAAATTCAAGTTGTAAAGCTCTGCCATAAAAACTTAAACAATCAAGCATTGTGATTTTTACAATAAAGACAAACTTTAAAAAAAAACTTTATTTTTACTTTGCATTCTCTGATGCTTTCAAAAAATACTTTATTGACAATATTTGTCTCTAGAGATAATGAATAAAGCTTGAAAAAAGTCGTTTGTTTTGGATGTTAGGTCCCAAGATAGAACGTCTCTTGTAACTAATTAAAGAAATTTGGCAATTCAGACTTATAAAGTCTGTACATATGTAACAGTCTCTTTTATTTAATTAAAACAAGATTAAAGCAAAAACTAAACATGAAGAATATTTTGGTAATTACACAAAATATATATTTTTATAATTAATTTTAGACTATTTCAAATGTCACTTATTTTTTTGACATATATTTTTTGCTCTTAACTTTACTTTAGTTGTACTACTTTAACCTAGTTTGTATATTTTTTAGATATGAAATTCTTATTATAAATGTTTTTTTCTTTATTTAAATTTAATTGGTCTGCTTTTTGAGAAAAAATAAATCACTGTAAATTTCTAAACAAGCTTTATTGAGGAAATTTTGTTTTTGATTAAAAATGATTTGTACAATTCACTCACAAATGTTTTTAATAAGATTTCAAATTATATTTATTAACTTTGCGATTCTTTCTGTCATGTTTTATACATTGTTATTCAACTTTTTACTACCTAGTAAAAATATCAAAATTAAAGAAGAAGAAATATCCGTAAGTTTCCTAAAAGCTGTTTTTGAATGAAAACTAAACATTTCTTCTTTGCTAGAATAGCCTTGAACAGAGTCAGGCTCATTTGCGCATCGATTTTTCTAGAAAGTAAAAAATGGTCTTCGAAATAGTTTGTTATAAAAGATAAAAAAATTCAAGTATAAGTTTGATTTAAAAACATTTAAATTTCAGCGTAAAAAAAAGTTAATCAATAACCAGACCACCTTTTTTCGAATCATAAGAATTAAATTTAAAAGAAACTGATTAACATTTGATTTTAAAAAGTAGTTTAACAACACGTTTTCTAAGTGTTTACAACTTTCATTTCTAACTATTACATTTCGTTTGTATGACTTAATTTTGTCATATTACTTTCTATTTTTATATTAAATTTAAAATTTACTGACCGTGCAATTCAATTATTTATTTATAGAGTAATCTTTTTTCTTATCCTACATCAATATATGGTAAAAAATGATTATTCAGAACCTATGATGTGTATCTTTTACTTTTTATTTTCAGTGTGCTTTTAAAAAGCTTGAAATAACTTTTAAAGAATATGAAAACATTTTTCATTTAGAAATATTTGATCAAATGTTATTTCATTATTCTAATAAAGTTTTAACTTTTGTTAAAATTTTTGAATTGTAATTGTTTTTTTTTTATTGTAATACTCAAATTATATAAAAGGTTTTTGAAGAAACTACTGTATTTTTCGTGAATCTTAGAAACTTTACTGCTGAAAACTTAATAAATATTTTAAGATCTTAAACTATCAAGTTGCAAATAGCAAGGTTGAAAAATGAAAGTCGTTTTTTAAGTTGAAAAAATTGTAAAAAAATAAAAAATAAGAAATATGAAGCTTATTTATACAAAATAAAATTTTCTCAACTGCAACCTAAAACCAAATATTTAAAAACTTCTTTCAATATTTTAGATTAAAAAATTGAAATGTTTTTGTCATCATACTAAACTTTAGAATATTCTGAAAAAAAGATTAATAGCTTTTAAATAAATTGAATTCAAAGAATATTTGAACTGAACAATCAAAGAAACGGTTTATACAAGAATTGAAACAGATGAAAATATTTAATAGAATAATAAAATCACTGAAATCAAATAACTTAAACTTCCTTTAATACAAATGTTATATGAAGCAGAAAAGTTTCAGAGAAAAAGGGTTTTAGTCAAATTGATAAGTTTTACTTTTTATTTAAATATATATCTATATTTGAATTATGGATCGTAAATGATACATAAAAGTAACTAAGTTAAAAATTAATTAACGGTTTTCTTTATCTTACATTCAATTTTACAAATCAGATATATAGAAAAGTTGTACAAATTAATTGAAGTTTTATAAATTTGTCTTAAAAATTCTTAGTAAAATAAAATTGTCAAATATTTAATTAACAAAAGTTGCAGTTTAAACAATAAAACTCTATTTTCTCAACAAATCTACCTTTAGAAATTCTTGGTGGTTTAGAAAATAAATTCTTTATTTTGGGAAGAAAATTGTGAGGTTTTTTATTAGGAGTAAAAAATGTGATTAAATTAAAGTTAATTATATAAAAATTCCTTTCGGCTATTTTGTCGGACTATCAATGAGCTTTGTGGTTCTTTGCATGACATATCCAAATAGTTTTTTGTAAAACTAATTGTTGGTAATTCATCAAAACCTGATTACAATTGCATTCCATAAATCTTTTTCAAATTTCACAAATAATCTTTTATTTTCAGTAAATTTGACAAGAAGAACTCATCTACTTGTAACTAACCTCAGCTGAAAATTCAACGAAAAATAACAAAAAATAGAGCTGTAAATTTCATTTATCGTTCAAATGTCTTTTTTTAAATAAAGCAGATGCAACCCCGTTCAGAAAAATGTTAGACAGTGTCACATGATCATTTGCCGCAGAGGATCAGCTAAAATTGATTCGATCACACGCAAATCGTTGCACGGTTCCCTATAATTAAACAAAATGACGTCACAATTACGAAAATATTCCAAGATCAATCTCGCAATACGAATGCCGAAAAGAGGAAAATATGAAAAGTACGTGATGCATGCTAGTCAGAAGAGAGTAGCCACTAGCTGCATGCCAAGTTGAAGAGCACGTGACGTGAAGAAATGATTGCACTGATAAGTGATTGTTGAAAGAGATTATCATTCAGGTCGTAGCTGAGATGAAATATATTACTCTCTGGTGCTCGTAAAAGAGTTGGTCCAAACACAATCCCAAGATTTTCTGCTGTCATTTGATTCTTATGACTTGCGTCAGCTACTCTGTGATAGAAGTTTCTCTTTTAACGTCACTTCAGATAATTGGATCGTGTATAAGACTTACTTCCCAAGGTGAATAATCAGATATTTAAGAGTCTCGTAGTGTGAGCGCGGCAGACAAGTCAATGCTACTTTAATCGCATCAATCTTTCCATCATCCCGACTTAGTTCTGTTAACAAGTAAATATGATAACTGACAAATAATTGAGTCATATACTTACTAGCTGCATTTATAAAGCGTGAATATAAGTCGAAAGGTAGAAGAGGCTTAGGTAATTCTCGAAGATACATTTTTAATAAACCAGCTATTGTGTTGACATCATTGTAATCTCCCATCTGAACACCGCCAATATCTTAAGAAAATAAATTTCAGCTTTCAACCAGTCTTGTTAGTGTTTTCTACCTCTATCAAATGCTGCTTTTAACTTCATCATATCGTCATGACAACCAGGAACACGGTAGATACCTTCTGCATCAATACCTAATCAAATAAAGATGATGAAACATGAGTCAAATAGTAGATGATTGAACCTCTTTGTTCTATTTCTGTTATACACATATCTACTACTGCTGGTCGTTGTGTCTGTCGAATTTTTACTAAAGTTGTCAAGTCCACTCCGAAAACGTGTTTAAAGTGTTTTAGAATTGGTTGACAATCTGAAGGAACTAATTTTGAACATTGCTTATGAACATTCAAAAGACAATCTGCAAAAGTTAGAAATGCAAATATCTACTTTTGTGATGAAGATTAGAGATACCTGAACACTGCATTCCTTGTTGGATAAAACCCCACATGAAATTTCCACAGTATTCACACCATTGGATTCGATAAGTATGAAGCTAGTGATGAAAATGATAACGAAATTGAACTCGAAAGATAAGTTCGGAAAACTAACTTTAAAGTTATGATCTTTTTCGTAATGATGAAACTCAGATTCAAAGATTTTCTGATTCGTAATTTTCTTTTCTTTTTTCTTGTAGCTTTCTAACTCCTTCACATCTTGCTGGTATATCTGCAAAGATATTTTTTTAATTTATAGTAATGATCAAGATCAAGGTAACCAACTTGAGACGGATGTTCAAGATGAAGAAAGTGTTCATCTTGGTAAGAGCTATTCAGTAGAGAAGAATCAAGACTATTCCTTCGATAATGTTTTTCCTGCTGCATTTAAGATATAAAAAGCTGATGACTTTCTAGGATTTTCTCACCGCTTTCAGGACTTCTGTTCGATTTTCTTTATAAGTGACGTCATAATTATCTTCATCGATGATGTCATAACAAATTGCTTGTATCGGAGATGACTTATTTCGACTATTGCGTCTTGAATCTTTCTTTTTTGCTGAGTTACGATGATTCATCACGTCGTGACGTAACTGTTGCTCGTTCATTCGACTACTGACGTCATCAATCAGCTGTGGCGATGTTGTTCGTTTATCTAATTCAAATTAAAACATCAAATTTTAGTCAATCCAACTTTTTATTGCAAACACTTACATAACGGCTGATGATATAGAGCTGGTTGATCATCTTCAGAAGATAGAAAATCTTCAGACTGAAAGAGGAAGTTGTTAGTTTAGTAAATTGATCGAACCTCAGAAGTACCAGGAACCTGATTATTAAGATGAGAGATGTGGGAATGATCAAATGACCGGTTGGGTTTGTTTCTGAATTTGTAAACATTTTCTGATCTAACTCGAAAATATGAAAATGAGTTCATCTGATTAATTATTGAGTTTCAAACTGACATATAAGAGGAAGAGGAAGAATGATAAGGATCAGATATCTGTCGGGTATGATGATGTGAGTTTTTAGCTGCTCTTGTTCGAGTCATTTGAGGAATACCTCTTGTTTCCATGGCTACCATTTCATTTTTATCTGCAAGTTTAGTAAGCTTACTCATGAAAGATATAACTTTTAACAACAAACAAAACAACAATTTGAAGAAAATCTTGAAAGTTTCGACATTTCAACATTTCAACTTGAATTTTATGCGGTTAGTTATAATCTACAATATTGATGTAAAACATTTAAACTATTGTTAGACAAGTTTAAAGTAGATCAAATATTGTTTGTTTATATGCTCTGTCCACTAAATTTCTAGTAATCTATATCTTGTTACTAGCTAATCTGAACAAAATGATAAATAATAAAACATCAACTTACTATTTGTGGAGCAACGACTTGATTGCCTGTGATATTCTACCGGCTTACTCTGAAACAATTACCAAAGTTCAGATTTAAAAACAAACTGTAGTTTAAATTGAGTTTAAAACAAAAACCATAGTATAAGCTTAAAATTGTTTGTGCAAAATTATTTCTATTCTTACAAAAAGTAAGCACAATTACGAAATTGTCATGGGTTTTATAAAAGAGGCTAATGTACATTATTTGTGTTAGCAACCATAATATCTTTATGAAAAGAATTTGTTGTAATTTTGAAGGTGTATAAGATTTGAAAAACAAAAAAGGTAAATTTCTTGCAATTTTTCTATTCCTACAAAACGAAAATTGATCAATTATTTATAAGATGAAAAAAGAAGCAAAATCAATTCAGTCTTCTATAGCTAATTTTGCTATTTTCGATGCCCAGGACAAAATATTCGGCCAAAAATCAATTAATAGCAGCTGTACATAGATATAATATTAGTTTGATCAATACTTCATTGAAACTAAAAGACAATCAAAACTTAAGAGAAATGGACAATGAAGTAGTTTTCTAAAAAAACAACAAGTGTTACTTGATGAAAAGATGGTTTTCTTGTTATTTTTGACGAAACATCAAATACTTTTCTTCTGTTAGATTCTTCAGGCTGATGTTTATCTTTCTCAGCTTGAATCTCATTGTATCTGATGCTGCTTCTTGAGTTATCTTCGGTTATTATTCTTCTTTTGTAATCCCTTCTTTCTTCTGATGATGTTGGAGTCAGGCTTTTTCTTATTCCACTAGCAGCAGGATTGTAGTAATTATAAAACATCGCTTCATTACTTCCAGCCCGATTCATCATTGGTTGTGTGTCATCAATTGATCTTAAACAACTTTCACTCATAGGTGAGTGTCTGGTGTCTAAAAATGAATATCTGTAAAAAGACATTTTAGCAACAAAATTATAGAAGAAATTTTTCAAATGAATTTATTCTGTATTCAAACTTTCAATTTCATTTTTTACTGTTTTCCGTTGAAAAGCTTTGAATAAGTTTCTGCTAAAAAATGAATAAAATTATTTACCTATTAAGACTTTTATAGACTGGATCCGAAGACATCTTTTGTATGTAATCTTTTGCTTTTTCTTCAACGTACATAGTTATCAAGCCATCCTTTGCAAGGTCGTAAACACTGAATTAAAAAAAGATACAAAAATGTCGTTATAGACTTTTTTTCAAATCGTTCTACATGAATAAATTAAACATAGAAATAATTTCAACAAACCTTAAGCATATGATTATAACAGTGATTGTAATTACCTAGTAAACTTCTTTTCTCCAACAAAATGTTTCCCATTTTCATAAAAAAGTTTGAAGTTTTTCACTTTGCCTAGCAATCTGTAGAAAATCTTCAGTTGATTGTGATAATTGTAACCGATATTGAATCTTATATCAAACTCCCCACAAAAAAGCTTTTTGAATTTTCAAGATAAAAACACAAAGTCAAACTAAGACTTCTGTGGACCTTATCTCAAACACTCAAGTGTATTACCAAAGTGTTCTTCAACCTTCATTTCAAATAGTTGTGGTAAAACAAAGCTAGCAAATACCACAGAAATTCTTCTTATTCTTCTTAATATCTTACATAGAAGGTATATACGTTGTTTGTTCGTTACTATTTATAGCTTTACTAACTTTAAAAAGATTCTTTTCATCATTTTCAACTTAACCTTAACTTTTAAGATAATAAAAGCAGTTAAATAAATCTATAGCTAGTAGTATTTGTATTTTTTACGCAATCTTGCTTAAAGCGTATTTTTATATACAACAAAATTGATTTAAATAAAAAGCTTTTAGTCAAGAAGTAAATGTTTCTAAGGTCAAACTTTTAACTTTACTTTTTAACTATGATGAACATTTTCATGTATTTTTTAGCTGATGAACTTTCGTTAGTTGTAATATGATAGTAACTATTGCCAACTATAGATATAAATTAAATAAAAAACGTTTAAATATTTGTTTAAAGTAAAGCCTATATTTACATATAAATAGAATTTTTTTTGTTTTATTATTATTTTGAGGATACCATGCAGGGTAACTATAGAATGAATAAAAAAATTGTTTTGAAAAAATTTGAAAACAAGAAAAACGACTCAACATAAAGTATTATAAATTTAATCTAATAAAGTTCGTTAAGATGAAATTTAACTCTAGGATATTTTCAGGCCAAAGTTTGGTTTTGAAGCAAAACTTAATGACAGACTTGTAAATATTTTCATAAAAACTGCAAACTTTCAAAACAGTTTCACCTTAATACAAACACATGTCGACTTTCGTCATTTTGAGATTGTCTTATGAGGTAGCATCCATCTTCCACACAAAGCTGCTCAGCGGAAGAGCGATCTATCTTCCCATGCCACTCATTTCCATAAAATGTTGGCCCTTTAATCTGAATTTCATTAAAAATAAGTTGTGCTTTAATTCAAAATTAACTGAAGCATATAAAAAGGTTGATATAGAATGTTTAACACAAAGACATTTTTAATGTGTATATTTAAAAACTGAAATTTCTACTTTTGAATTACATTCTTCGCATTTTAAATGTTATTTTTAAATGATTACAGAAAAAAAACAATGAAAATTCCTGTTTTACGCAATATAGATAGGTTATGGCTGTTTGAAAATAAAAAAAAATCATTTTTGTTTCATTACTGCCTCGTAGTTCTAAAAATATATTCATATTAAAAAATAATTGTGAAGTTTTTGCATTGGTTCAGTTTGAATATCAACGTCAAACTTTGACATAAGATCAAAATCAACTATGAAACTTCTCGCGATGTGAATTCATGTTTTAGTAAACAGCGTTTAGTTTTAGTAAAATTCTTATAAAATTAAAAGCAGAAAGTTTCTAAAATAAAATTTTGAAGTAATCAACTTTTGTTGATTTCCAAAATCGTTAGTTTTCTTTTAAAACCTTGAAACAACTTTTTTGTAACCCATTTTGCTACAAAAATCACCAATCAAGGTTTGATACCACAAAATACAAGGGAAACTATCCTCATTTACGAAAAGTTTGAGGAAATTACCAAACAAATAAATTTACAAACATTTTGTATTAAAAGAATTGGAATAAATTTGATGTATTTTTTAACTAAGCATAAAATGTCATCTTTAAAGTAAATGTGTGCTTGCATTCATGTCTTCAATCTTAATGTTAAGGAGCATTGACTTAGAAAACCTTATTATAGAAATGTGTTTGAGTCATTCAGCTTCAAAATTGCTTTTCTAATTGTCATAGAACTTGGTACTTACTTCAGGGTCGCGGTTTTTCACAGCGATTGGCTCAGGAGCTTCTTCTTGTAGCCTATACACTAAAATAGAAAATGTAAATATAAGCTTCGTTACTAAAATAAAGATTATTAAAGTAAATCTTTTTTGTTTCAAATATAAACAATAGTAAATTCTAAACAGTAGATAAAGTTGATGATAGGATAAATTGATATAGCAACCGCGAGACTTAACAGCTTAAAAACCTTATCAATAAATACAGCTTCGTGACTAAAAAATTGAAATTAGAAAACAATCATACAATATTCTTTCCAAGTTCCATCGTTTTCATAGTTTATTGTATCCATGTTTCATGGTAGTTTGTTTGTTCAAAGAAAGTTAAACTATTAAAGCATTTTCCTGTAAAATGAAAACACAGTAATTCTGGTTTAATCTTTTCAGTAAAAATTAAAATTGATTTTTATATTAAATATTAAAGTTACCATCTTTGAAGCTTTTCTTTCTAGCAAACTACAGAATTAATTTAACATATTTCACCCTTTCAATTTTCATTTTTCAATATTTACTTGAATAAAAAAAGGATAGCTTTACAACTTTTGTTATTAAATTAATACATCTGATTAAATAAAATATAAAATATTTTCACAATAAAAATAAATAAACTGAGTTACAGCATTTGAAAAAAAAGTATTTTCTGTGTCTAAAAAAATACAAGAATTGTCATATTCTTTCACCTACGTATTTAATGATCTTAAATAAACAAAACTTTTTCAGAAATAAATCTTGAAAAGAATCTTTGATATTATTTAAACTTTCAAACAAACTTCTTAGGCTTCGTTTCTTGTGAAAAACATTTTTGTAAATTTATCATCTAGTTTAATCTTACCACAATGAAAAATTAGAGGCTTTTCATTGCAAAATATATAAAGTAATTTTATGATGTAATCATTTTTCAAGAAGTTTAAATCAAGGTAAAAACTCATATTAAAAATATCAATAAATTAAGTCCTGATAATTTTTTAGATTATATCAAATTGCAAAATTCAGAACAATTCACATTCAATGTGAACCTAAATGACAGTTAGTTTTAAATAAAAGAAAACTTCTGATTTTTACAAAAAATATATTTGCTAAAGTATCATGAGCATTTAGTTGGTAATCTTATTTCTTAATAACAATCACATCTTGATAGTTTTTTCACACAAATCATGTTTATTTTCGACTTTAAAACAATTTTATATTATCAATGATTTACAATTGACTCTTTTTAAAGAAAAAAAGATAATAAGTCGTAAAATAAATTTGAAAGTATACAACTAATATTTACTTTAATTTGTACAAAGAAAATTTTTTAAATGAAATAAATAAAAAAGCAGACTGCTTTTTAATAGTTAGTAAACTATCTAAAGATTACACAAAAGTCTGTTAAGCCTTCTATCATAACTTCTTATCTAAATCACCTTGCAAACATTGTATTAAATATTTGTGAAATAGACTTAAATAAATTTTGGTTTTGATAACTATGCTTTCAGGATTTCAATCTAAACGCTAGTAAAGCTAACTACCGAGCCTCACCCTCTAGTAAGTAACTACTCATGCGTGTCCATCAGATAACTCTTTATGAAGGGCGAAAAAAAGGTTTTGTTTCAGAATTCTCTCGCTTACTGAATAGCTTATGGTAGCTGCAAAAAATATTTTTTCTTTTTCTCTTTTATTGGGAAAAACACTGTTCAACTTGCTTAATACTCTTCATGTCTCTATCTCACCTTTTGTAACTTTTATAATTAAATTAGCTCATATAGAGTAAAACATTCAATCATATTGATGAAAAAATCTCACAAATAAATTCAAAGATTGAACAAAAAAGCTCTTCTTGTTAATTTGATTTCAAAAGCTGTCTATTCAAGTTGTTATATTACAATATTCAGACAGTTTTTCTATAAATTTTTCAGTGAGTGTTAATGACGTATTTACATGTTCCTATACCCTTAGGGCTATTATATAAGACTTTAGAAAACTGAAAACTTTCTGGAAATTCAAACACGTGTTAAACATGTTTCTAAGTTCATTAAGTTAAGATGATTTCATGTTTATTTAAGCTTTAGAAAGTTTACTTTTGTAAGAAATGTTTTAAATAAAAAAACAATTTTGCAAAAGTCAATTAGAATGATGATTTAGAAAAGAAATATGAATATTATTATTCTTTAGTTTCTCAAACTTAATCAGCCACATCACTTTGTAATATGAAAAATCTTCTGAATGATTGGAAAGACGATTCAATCAATTCTGGGCCACACTATTCTTTCAGGGCCTTTTTTTTCAAGGATCATTTAATTAAATTATATCTACAAAAAACAAACTTGCGACAAAACAAATTAAGTTTTTATTTTTGAATATTTGTATTTCAAAATTATAGATCTTAAATGTAATAAATATTTTCAACTGACAAGTTTTTAACAAAGTATTTCCTTAAAGCTTAGAACAAAGAGGAAGACTTACGGCATGATTCACGTTTTTATTTCTAAAGAAAAACTTATTTTAGTTTCATTAGCTTAAAGTCTTACTTCCTCGATATTTTCTCCTATATTAGGTAAAAATAAAACCGTTCATACGACACATAAATATTTTTGTACTGTTTGTATAAATCATTTATTTTGCTATTAGTTTTAATTTGTATTGTTAAAACAAAATCATTTTATATAAAATTTGATAAAAATCACTGATATACATCAATTAAATAAAAAAAACGTATTTTTTAAGGAATGCACAAGCTAATGTCAAAGTGAATTGGATACTTTAAAGTTATCGCCACTTACAAGCGCACAATATGCTTTTAAAACAAGTTTATATAGGTTGGTGCTGTTGGTCGAAGAGTTTATACAATCAGTGGTACAATCGACTCAAATAGTGCTTGACCTATTAGATTAGAAGAAAATTTGATAGCTTCCAAATTAAAATTCTTATCAGGTAGCCTGACAAGCACACATTGCTTGTAAGATTGATGTATTATGAAATTTTTAATTTGAATTTTCAAATTGTACACTCAGCAATAAGAAGAATTATTTTCAAATATAATACAGTTAAATTAGTGGTCGAATATTTTTGAAGTTATGTTTCACAAAAGTTTTAATGTTTTTAAATATTTTAAGTCAGCATTTTCAAGACGTTTTTAAAACGAAGACTTCTTAGTAAAGCAAATGAAATAAGATGCTTCACATTTGTAGAATAACATTTCTATCCACATAGTTGAAATCAATTTTACTTGTCTAGCTATTAAACTAACAAAGTAACTCATTAATACTTGTACAGCTCTTGCTAATTACTATTCAACTTTTACATGTATCATCAGTAATAAATTTTACTGTCTTATTAAAGCAAAGAAAGTTGAATAATCAAAACTTTTGCTCTCAACTCTTTTTTAAACTTCACGAGGCTAATAAAATAATATTTAACTATGAAGTTCTCGATAATTTCAATGTTTAGAAGAAAAACATGATTAAATTTATATAAAGATAACTAATATCTATGAAAAGCTTAATAAACTGTTTACATGTTGCGTGAGTTTATTATATACAATTTTTGTTTCTAAATTAAAATTGATAAAAGATTAAGAAAGGTTTCTATAAGAATGATTTATGAAAATACAATGCCACTAAAGAAAAACTAATAAAAAAATAATGATTTAAATAGCAATTATGATAACTATGTTTCAGTATTATGTGTAATTTTGCCTCTAGGGTTTTTAACTTTAATTTAATTTAAGATGTCTAGCTATTAAATGTTTACAGCTTCTGAAAAATGTGCTACATAAAAACTATTATCAAATAAAAATGACAGGTAAATTTGTAAGTCATGTTTAGTTGACCTTCTCATCATTTTACAATAAAATGACCCACACAAAAAAAAGTTTTTTAAACATACAATTTACAATATATAAATATAGAGAAAGTTTAGTTTATTTTTACATTCTTGTACGCATAATTGTAGACATACAACATGCAAACATAGAGCTTTTAGTTAATTATTACGGTAAGTCAAGTAAGTAGAAGGCAAAGTAAACTCGTTATTAAACATTCATTATTCAGATAAAACCATTAAAATTAAATTTTACATAGCTAATACAAACACTTAAACTTTTCTATTTAAAAAAGCAACTAATCTTTATACAAAGTTCAAATGAAAACAAGCTTTTAAGCAGTAAAGCTTCTGCAAACAACAACTCAATAAACGTTAAACTGAAACTTAAAGTTAACTCTAAAAGAATAAATCTTAACTATAGTAATAAAATTTAGTACTGGATTTACTGAATCAAGTTTGAATAAAGTTTTTAAGAAAAATAATTAAAATATACTCTCATAGACTTATAAACATTCAACAACATGTTTACCAAATAATGGTATAAAGGTTGTTTAAAGCATGATGTAATAATCATTTTGTATTTCTGTTTAGGATAAAACTTTGTTAGATTTCAAATGAACCAATTTTAAGCGACGATTTTATAAATCTTGCCTAAACATTGAAAACTTCACTGTAAAAATAAGAAGTTGACCTATAAGTTCAAAGTTAAACATAACACGACTTGCAACATAAACAAGTTCATTTTTTAAACACTACTGTTTCTCTGATTTTAATAACTTTTATGAGCTGGTTCTATGTTTAAACACATTATCCATAAAACGATCTTCAACTTTCAGTCTGTGAGACTACTGTGACCTTACTTAAACTTTACCAACCTTTCCTGGTTGATGATAAAAAAATGTAATTCTTTCTTTAATTGACAGTTTCTTAATGCTAATGATTGAGATTTCTGAATTCTTTATCTTAACAAACATTTTATGACTTTAAAGATATTCTTTTTCTGGTAATTATTTAAAAAGGTCTTTAATAGTTAAGATCAAAATAGTAACATAAAAAAGCTAATCTAAAAAAACTTAACTAAGAAAAACATATTGTTCTTCTGATAAACAATAAACATCCAAAAAGTATTTTTATAAAAATGAAAATGATATTTTTAGTAATTTTATTTTTCTTTTGACAAAAAAAATTTGAACAATTTTTATTTTAAATAAAAATTTTGTTTTAATAGAGCTTTTAACAAATGTTGATTCTGCAAAATTATTTTTAATTAGTTTCAATTAATAAAATTGATATTGAGAGGGTTGTAATTTATTGAGATTATCTTGTTTAATCGGTTGGTTATGTTACAAATGAAATACTTATATTAGCTAGTTAAATTCAAGTTTTCATAATAAAATTATTTGCTTTACTTCATTAATTTGATATAAATAAAACCGTTATATCAGTATAAATATTTAATAACTTTGTTAGTAGAACTGCTATTTTGTTTTGTTAAAATACTCGTTTTTATAGTTTTCGATTGCATCATAAATAAACAAATAAAAAATAATATTACTTAAAATTCTGAGAAGTAAGTAAATTGAATCCTATTAAAACATCACTCAAGGGCATATATCTTTATGATTTTATTAATTGAAGTAAGATCAACAACTATAAACGGACTGCTTTGGCTGAATCTGATCCAGTATATTTGTCAAAAACAAAACACAGTGAAGTAGTATAGATAATTGATTTTTGCGTCAAATTAGAGGATAAAAATATTTGCTATATAAAAGTTTTAACAGATAAAATCCTTTTGAAGCCTTAGTCGATATAATCATATCATCAAATTAGCATCAGCTTTTTGTGATTTCAGTTCATAATCTGGGGTTTGAACTGTATAAACTGATCATTAGATTGACTAAAGTAATTATTATCAAGTTATTTAAAATCTAATGACTAGTTTTTCGAATCTGGAAAAATTGTTAAATCAGTTAGGCGAAAGCAATATATTGTTTTAAATATTATTTTCACTTTAAAAACCTTGGCCAAAACAAATTATTAGTTTATATGAAATAATTATACAATTATAAATAGTATAAATCATAAGAAAATTACACATTTTCCTAGTAGGCATTTAGAAAATGACAGTCTATATATTGTGTAGTTTACCAATGAACTTAAAAACTACAGTAGAGAAAAATGAGATATTATTAAATAAATTTAAACTAGTTTTATGGCCTAAATTGTAAGTTAAACAAATCAATAATTGATCTTATCCTTTTTTACTGAATTATTTATATTTGTTATAAATGATAAAAAAAACAAAATATTTCCATATTTTTGTTTTTATCTTAAGTTGATTTAATGTTGTTTTTTAATTATCTTTAGTATGACAGTCTGCAATTATTATAAAGTAACTATTTTAACCAATTAAATAATCATATCAATGAAAGTACTTTGCTTTATTTAAACTAAAACCTTCATCAGTTTTACTATTTTTTTAAGCTCCATTTTATAGAAATAAAATAAAAACCAAAGTTAATTTACAACAATAATTATAGAATTAATTCTAAAGATAATTAAATTTTATTATGGAAGAGGTAAATGATTACAATAAATTATGAAAGGGCTCACAATTCTACTTAAACATTTTGTAAAGTGATTGCATTTACTATATACAGAGGCCTAGCTGGTAAAAGTAGTGTAGGTTTTATTCTAAAAGCCTTAGAATGTAGTTCGTTTATACTAAAATTTAAATGTAATTTATGCAAAGGTATTATTACAAAAATTCACATTGATCACATAAATCAAATATTTTTAAAATACTCCTTGTCTTAAAAACTTGATATATGCAGTTGAATTATACTCACCTTTTTAAAGTAAAATAAGATTAAAATTTAATAAACCCTTATAAGAAAAACTTTCACAAGCTATATAGTAGTTTGAGTAATTTTCAGTGATCTTTTAGTAACCCTCAAAATAAACGTTCTGTCAAATTCTTTTCAACATGACCTCAATGCATTTGAATACTCATGCTTTAGTTTAGGTTACTTTGCGATTATATTCTTCAGTCAGACAATAGAATGCTTTTCTTGATTATCTTTTTTAATACAAATTGACAGTTGGAATTGCTTTTAATATCTATCTATTATCTCTAAATCTTGAAAAATGCTGCTGTAGAACTGAAATTCTATCAAACAAATCTTATGCATACACTTAAGACAAAAAAGTTATCCTTCTTTTAGATAAGCTATCAACAGTTCGCTATTCACTTTATTTATAAACAAAAGTTTAAATGGTTAACAAATACTTAGCTTTATGGTATTTTCAAATACTCAGTATAATTAACCAAGAATGATTAGTTTAAAAGAATACATGATTTAAAAATGCTGAAAATAACTTGATCTCTTTATATTATATAATTAAGATAACATATCTTGCTTAATTTTAGAATTCATAAGAAACTGACAGAATGTTGGCATCTTTTCATTCATCAAAATATCTCAAAAACACAGCCGCAAAGAGCTGCCTTAAGTTAAATGCTTACAAAGTGTAATAACCGCAATATTTGGTGTAAATTAATCGTACATTACAAATCTTTTCTTTTGACTCTATCTTAATAGATATCTTTGTTCCACTATCACTAATTACCTTTGGAGCTAACTTGATAAATAGTTAGTGTTTTAGCATTAAACTATTTTCTTCTTTTAAACAGATAAAAAAACTTCACTAATCTGTATTTAAATAATTTTTCTAAAGTCTGAAGAAAATTAAGCAGAAAAGAAAATAATTTAGATGATGAATTTGTTGTTCAATTGCAATTTTAAGCTTTTAAATTTTCATTACAAATTTAGAATATTATTTACAGTGTCAATTAAAGTGCAGACTTTATATAATCCACTTTAAGTAAGCTTTGAAAGGCATTAAACAAGTTAAAGTAGCAATAAACAACCTCAGTGTGCAAGTGTATTTTATAATAATCATTTAGCTTTTTATCGCAATGAGCTTAGTTATAAGTGAAAGTAAGAAGTAAGGCTTAACAAATAATAACTCTAAAATCTCTGTTAATGTGATATACATCTAGAAAAACATAAAAAAGAGAATCACCGAAATTCGATTTCAGTCGGATTCTGTAAGAACTCAATAATATTCTTTCAACTTCATAAAATATACAAATTTGAATATAATTAACAAACATTATAATCAGTCTTTTCAGCACTTACATTTCGTTTAGCAAATTGTAGATACTTACTGAGATTAGCTGTCTGCTTTCGATGAAATACTGAAGACAGTAAAATTGATAAACAATTACAAATATTTTAATTTTATTAAAAGTTAATTTGATGTTGAATGACATCAATACCATTCAAATTCTGTGTTTAAAAATTGCATATCTCTGATCTGATAAAGTTTGTAATTTAAAACAAAGGTGAATAGATAAAGTAATAATTTTACTCAGTGCAAAATCAACTTCATACTATCAGACTTTAAATTGTTACACTAGACTAGTTAAACCGTTTATACTAAACAGATGATTTTATATTGGCCCACTCAGGCATATCTGTTTCAAACATCCATTTTTCTCCTTTGTATTTAAGAGCATGTAAGTACATGATTAGATCGGAAGGATTAGGATCAGGAATAGGATCAACGCACTCAGGACAATCTGAGAAGAAACACTCAGCATCTATTTCATCATCTTTACATGTCTCTTCTTTTTTAAGATCAACTTTTTTGTCTGCTGTTTGTTTGTGAGTTTGCATCTTCCACTCAAACAAGATTTGATCAACAACTTCTTCAAGGACTCGATCACAAGGACCTTGGATAAAACGAGAATTTCCCCAAGCTGGATGATTGTAAATAGGATCATTAATGATCGGGAACCCAAGAAGCTGAAGATGAGCGCGAATTTGATGAGTACGACCTAAAAAGTAGGAATGTGAATAAGTAAAATTAATAACTCTTCTATAGCTTACCAGTTTTTGGTTTACATAAAACAATACTTGTTTCGCCATCAGTACTTAATCTGTAGAAAGTTGTTTGAGCAGTTTTTGAAGGCCTGCCATCGATAGCCCAAGCAACAACGTAACCCAATTTGGGATTGATGTTGGTAATTGGAGCATCACATAAATACCCTTCTTCACCTTTGTCAGGAAACTCACCAACCACTTTACAAACGTATTCCTTTTCCACCTAAAAAGACAAACAAATTATTTTATTACAATGAAAAAAGTTGTTCTTGATGTAGTTGATAAAATCATGGAAAATTTACAAAATGAAATGAAGTAGCATTTCATTTCAACCATTTGAAAGTTAATAGTTTCAAAACAAAAGTTTAGAAATAAAAAAATTGTCCCAACATACGCTTCGCTCTCTTATTTCTTCGCCTAAAGTCTTTGCAATATCTTTTGTTTTGGCAAAAATACAAATTCCTGACGTCAACAGATCAATTCGATGACAAACATGAATATTTTCCATATTAAACTCCTTAAAAAAGTAATACATGTTAGCTGCAAAAAACAAGAGTAAACAAACCCTTCAAAACCTTTGTAAGAATGAACAGCAAAGTGTTATTTCGATATCTGCTACATGGGTGTATAGGCATTCCTGATGGTTTGTTAACAACTAGAAATTTCGAGTTTTCTGCAATAATTTTGATTTCAGCTGACGTAACAGGCCCTTCATGGCGATGAAGTCTATCAAAATAAAAATAATACTAAATAAACTGTATATTTGCTAAAAATAATTTATTTATAAAACAAAAAAGAGTATAAAAGAAATTTCAAAATTTATCTAAAATGCAAAAAAAACCAAAAATGAATTTTATATCAAAATCCAGGAAACACTATTTGTACTTTGTTGATATCAAATCATTATTTTTCAACTTGACATCGAGTGACTTTACTTTTTGTAAGTTTAATAATAAATTCCCATTTATAGCTGCTTTTTCATAGCATTCAATTGGATATAATCTGAATTCTTTTGTATATAGTTCTCTGAGAGTTTTGCCAAGCCATCTTTCTATAAAAACAAATTTAATTGATTCAAATTAAATCAAAAATCTTTCTCACCTAAAATTGTACTAAAGATAATCAGTAGTTATAAGTTTAGCAATAAATATAATTAAAAGAATTATTTCAACTAACCAAAAAGAAATCTTTATTTTTCAGTACTTGAAATAAATAATGAAACAGAAATGATTAATCTATTGAACTAAAAACGGTTTTAGATTTTACTTTGCTGCATTAAAATATGATTTACTTGACAACATTTATTTACATCAACTAATTTGATAAAATTACCTTTGCAGAATGTATCAAAAGTATAAAAATAGGGTCGAACTTTTCTCAATCCTTTTTCAAAGTAATATTCAGACTCATTTAAAACTTCTAGATTTTCAAACAATGATTTTTTTGCTTTAAGCATATGGATTGGTAATTTCTTTTTTCTTGCATCTACATAATTATAACATTTTTGTCTCACACTTGTTCCCTTCTTTTCATCTAAAATTCCACTTTGACAAACTTCATCATATAATGAAATATAACCAGAAGTTTTGTCAACAGATGAAACTTCTTTTTGGAAGTTTTCTCCTTTTACTCTTTTATTTTCTTCTAACTGATCAAAAGTTTCTTCAGTTTTACGTTTAGACATTATTGATTAAACCTGGACTTATAAAGAAAAGCATTTAATGTTTAAGAATAAAACTTTCTAGTTTAAACATTTTTATCTTAGATTTATTATATAAAACTATTCTGAAAATAGTTGAATCAAATATTCAAAATATAAAAAATAAATTTGATTTTTTCAATTTGCATAAATGTTACACAACATTTTAAAACAGAATAAATAATGCTTCAAGATAAATATATATATTTATATAAATTTGTTTTAGACGTAGTCAATTTACCTTCAATATACCAATAATGTAACAAATATTCATAAATTCTTAATAAACTCTACAAAGAATAAAAACAAAAAATAATAAATTAACAAATAATCAACATACTATAGTCTTATAATAATACTAGTAGTTATTGAATTGAACTAAAATAAATAGAATTGAAAATTATTTGCATGATAAAACTTTAACAAAACTTTTTTATTCCACTTCTTAACTATTATCAAAAATGTATATAAATGTTATATAAAAAATTTCTAAATAGCTACAATCTGGTTAAATTAAAAAATTAATTTAAATATTTTGGTAAGCTTAAAAAAATCAAAAATTTCGGTGAATTAATAATAATAATGTTTTAAAAGCTTGTAATGAAATTTTTCGTATTTTTATAAGATGAAATTTCGTAAATGGTTTCGTCTAATTATTTGATCTTTATCTTTATAATTTCACAGAGAATAGCTAAGACTTCGAAATAGTTTGTTACTGTTACAATTTAATATTTGCTAATTATTGCTCTACAAAGGACTCATTTAGTTTAAATCTAGAAAAAGGTTAAATGAAATAATTTTCGTCAAATTCATTTTATTCATATTATGAGTATTTATACTATAACATAGTTTCATAATATAATAAAAACATCCTTTTATAAATCTAACTAATTAATCAAATTTTAGCTAATGATGAGGAACTTATTTTCAGAAGATTTATACCAAAGATGTTTTAAGATAAACGCTTAATATAAACGAAACAAAAAGTAAATTTGATTAAGTATGACATTTTTTTATCTTTATTATCTTGCACTCAGTGTTCTAAAGTTTTATATAAAAGCAATAAAAGCCTTGGATACTACAAATACTACTTTCAAAGAAATTAATTTGTTTTATATCTTTGGAAAAAATGATCTTCTTAGTTAGTTCGATTACCTGAAGTAAAGCATTTATCAGGAAGGTTTGATGCACTGAAATAACCGAAATTACATTTATAAACCTTTTAGCCTTGATGTATACTTAAATCAAGTTGTTGTGATATTAACTATTTACTTTACCCAAATCTATCAATCAATCAAAGCCTACAGCTGTTTATCTTACAAGTATATTTTATTTACAAATAATTTAGGCTGGTGTCATCAATCTGATCATACCACAATGAACTATCTTTATTACGAAAGTATTCTGTGCTAAATTTCGAAAGACAAGGAATTTAATATCGTGGATAATCTTCAGATCATTAATTTTTCATTTTAACTGTCGTTCAAAACATGAAAGATAAGCTAACTCATACATTTATACAAATGTCTAATTATTTTGTTAAGTGCTCTGTCTATTCTATTATGCGATCAATATTGCATCTCTTTGTGCAACAAAAAAAATTCCTTAAAAAACTCAGGTAGAAGAACCTTCTTAATCTGTTTTATTGCCTTTTTATTATCTTTACATTTCTAAGAGAGGCAGAACTTCAAAATTAAAGTCGGAGTTAGAGCCTCGTAGGCAGTTTGTCTCTGTTCTTTTGGCAGCTCTTGCGACGCCAGCTGGGGGTAGCCGCATCAGTCACTTCCGTTTTGCTGAATACTTTGTTGGCCTGGAGAGTGGATTCCTGCTGCATTAGCAACAACTGGATCTCTATAGTTTCTGCCCTGGCTTACAACATGGTCGTTCTCAGCAGAAATAGTACATTACATCTCTTTAACTCCGTGTTATCCTCCAGTTATATACCTTCCTAATGATAGATTTCTGTTATTATCCAAGTCCATAAAAATGAGGTAGAAATAAATCATAAAAATAATTTGTTCTCTCTTAAAAAGCTTTCGTCAAATTCACGAATCAATTGTTTCACAAAAAATTCTGACTCATTTACACAATTTACGAAAATTTACTTTTTAAATATTGATTTCGATTCCTTCTTGGATCCATCAATTTGTTTTGAATATATAACACATCCTCAATTGAAATATTTCCACTATCTTTTTATTATGATTGCTGCTTAAGACATGAACAGCCATGATGTTGTTAGAAGTCTTTACAAACTTTTTTTTTGAAATGTATAAAAGATTTCTGCGATAACTAAATGAAAAGCGAATTGTGTTTCCAATCCTTGTTGATCATACTATGCAAGAAACTGGCAGTGTTACATGAAACATGTTGAAAAAGTAACATGTCTTTATAGCATCTTTTTTAATATGTGATAGATTTTGATGTAATGATGGAATCAGGAAGAGAGTTCCAAACCTTGGTTAGCTTATTAAAAAAGTTTTTACTCCACTAGAGTTATTAAACTTGTTGAACGGTTTAATTTTTGAACGTTTGAGAGATTGTGACTTTTAAAGTATTCTATAAAATTAAGATGGCAAACGCCAAAAGTAATTTAGGCTATTAACACAAAGTCAGAACAAAGGCGTCTATATTACAAGGATTATATTTAGCTTATAAAGACCGTCTTTGCATTAGAAAAAGTATGCCCATTTAAGGATGGCTTTTCGGTGAATGATCTTTAAACAGATTCCAGCTTTGTATTATCTGTTTTAGGTGGAAAATCCATAAAAAGAAGTTAAATAAAACTAGTCTTTTATCCTAATTCAAACTTTTGATTACAAAAAACCGTAAAAATTGTCGATTATCTTATATGTTTTAACTTCTTTTAATTTACTGCAACAGTTGTCGAGCATAACAGAAACAGTTTTGACAAGCAGAAATATAATTAACAATTTCTAATCTAACATTCAGCTGATTAAATTTATCAAACTATTAAAAAGTTAACAAACTTTCGTTTTTTGCTTTAATATTTTTGTCTAGTACTAATCACATGCAAGCAAATGGTGATCACAAGTGAATAGTAATATTGACTAAATCTATAAAAATTTCAAGGATGAGCTTAAAATTAATAAAGATAAGTTATTCTAAACAATGTAGTTGAAAATTGAAAGTTAATGAATTAAAAAGATTTCTGCTTCTTTAACTTGATAGTAATCTGATAAATATAGTTTCAACTCTATTTCAACTAATTTTGATTCTAGAATTTGATTAAAAACTGAAGCAGAAAAACACCAAATTGATAAAATCTGAGTTACCACTAGTTTAACAAACAGAATTGACAAGATAATTGCTTGTTGGTCATGTTGACTTATCTATCCATCACTTTATCACTCTAATAATTGTTCAAATAAATCATATTCGTGATTCGTGCCTGATAGAAAGCATCTTCAAAACCAAAAGTCATTCGTGTAGATTATATAAAAAATAATAATTATCTCCTTAAATGTGATTATAGATTATTCATTAGAGTGAAACAATAGTAGTTTTTGCAATTGTATTTCTGACAATAAACCTTATTTATAAACATTTAGTGGCATTTTGACTAAAATAAAGAATTAGAGTTTGACAATTTTGCATTATGTGTTGTTTTATTATACAGAGTAGAGTACAACTACAATATATATCTTAGACAAAACACAAATTTTTTTTATATAAAACATTATTCAAATAAGAAAAAAATAGTTTAGAGCAAGTTCAAGAAGACCACTAAGCACATAAAAAGATTTTAACCAAGCGAGATATCTGCAGAAAATATTCACAAAATCTATTGTTGGGATGAATCAGAAATGAGCAGTAGCCGAATCATCATCATCATCCTCATCATCAATGAGTACTCTAGCAACTCTTCGCTTCTTCACTACAATACTATCATCATCTTCTGATAAATATGAGGAGCTAGAAAAAAATAGTAAGAAAAGAATAAGAATAAAGAAAACAACTTGAACCTTGCTTCTTTGTTAATGTCAATAGATTTCAATTCTTCTATAGTAGAGTATAGTTTTGCAGAATCTAAATTGGAAGGAATCCTCCAGAAAACCTACAACAACTCTAATTAATAGATTCCAACAAATACGAGAGATAGCTACTTGATCTGAAGAAGGATGTTGTAAGCCGATCTTTAGGAGGAGGATCTTGAAACAGCGATTAATGAGCGCAGTTTCTTGATTTTCGGTGAATGGTACTAAGGGTGGTAAGTGAGCTTGAAAACAAAAACGATTTGGACGTTACCTCATGAATTTGTAGACAAGTTTAAAGAAGAAAATGCTGAATTTAATCACAATAGTAAATCGATACTTCATGACAAAGTAATATATTTGAAGTAAACTTCTGCCAGTCGACATTACCCAAAGCAATTGTGGAAAGCAAAAGGAAATCGGTAAATATCCTGAAAGAACTAAATAGTACTTCACCGATTAAAAGATCGCCAATTAAATACAAGAAGTGAGCCAAATTTCACATAAGTATACCCTGTGTGGTGTTGCTGTTGCTTTCTGCTTGCTTATCAATACTTCTATCATCTGCTACTTGCTTCAAACTTCTAGTAAGCCATTCAATTGAATCGATAAGAGCTGACGAGTCTTCATGTTGGCGCATTTGAGTGACTAGTGACGTCATGCTTTGATCTGTGTAACCACCAAAAGCATCAGACACTTATAATCATCGTTCAACACTTACCAGTCTCATCCAGAAGATTTTCATTTTCACTTTCATCTGTATCTTCATACACTTGGTAAGTAGAGCGACTTGTTCCAGGTTTATCTAAACGATGTTCAGTCTAATTTATGACTTCAAAACAAATTCAGCTGATATACCGTGTGATGAGGTAGAAGTTTCTGAAGATCGATGGTGCTGAGTTCGCTTCTTGAATAATTGTTTTCTGTAAAACGCGTCGTATGTTTTTTGTGTTACTAAATAAATGAGTAAAGAATCACCTGTCGTTTACTAGTCCCAGTGAAAGAATCTTATCAACAACCATAGATCGAGAGCGCTTGCGCGTCAGCATTGGCAAGATACAACCAACAGGATCTAAAGATTAAGCTGTGAATTAAATGTTACAGTTGAAAAGATGAGGACCTACCATCATAGTTTTTAAATTCTTCAAACAAACGTTTTAATTCATCTACATCGTCAGTTCTCCAAATAGAAGATTTAGATCTAACAAAAAGAGTAAAAAATACTAAGTTAATTTTGGATAAATTTTGTTATCTAAAATTGTAAAGTACTTAATCAATTTTATTAAGACGATTTTTCGTGGTAAAAAAATTAGACGTGAACAAGTGGGTTGTTATGTAAGATTGACGTATGGAGAAAATAAGTTAAGTACGTCAGTAAAATGTAGTTACATAATAGAATTAAATAGATATTACATCATTGGAGAACTCTGCTTTTACCCTTTTGCTCTTTTCAGTAAATTCGGATTTGATACCAAACCAAGCTGCAACAATTTATTACGGACTTGTATTCGGTTTCGACTCTCATCATTTATATCAGACAAAATTGAATCAAGAAGTTCTAAAGATAAACAAAAATGTTTATTTATGAAGAAGTTAAGTAGAAAGCGTTGTTACAAAATATAGTGATATGATTTAAGTGATACAACTTCTGATCATAAATACAAGTTGAAGTTTGTGGGATGAGACAAAAGTGCCAACACAGTCACCTCCTGTTTCTAGTTTAGAACGATGAAATGTAAATAATCTTTCTAATTCTTCAATCTCTTCATCAGTCCAAGATGAAGACTTCGATTTTCTGCCAAAAAATTGCTGGTTACAAAAATGATACATTGGAAAATTTGTAGAAGTCTTTGTAAGAACTAACTTGTTGCTAGTGAGGCCAGTAGAACCATAACCATCAGATATTTCAAAGCAGTGATTAACATTTTGTTTCCAGAACAACAACTCAGCAATCACAGTTGGATTACGACGAAAAACTTCAAAAAACTTTTGTAAAACCCAATCACCAAGAGTGACAATTTCATGATAGCTTTCATCATAGCTTGCAAGTGAATGAATCTAGAAAATAATTGGTTAAATCATCATCATCATCAATAGTAGATGATGCAGAAACCTTTTGAAAAACTCGGAAAATTGATGCTTGGAAAAGGAAGCCATACATTTTTAGCTGATAAGCAACACGATGAAACATTTTGACAATGCAGTGATTAAGATGTTGACCATTTGATTCATAAGATTTCAAAAGAGTTGCATAAGATCTTATAACATTCGGGTCTGCAAATCTTCAAGACACACAAAGATAAGTAGATGAGAACAGAGGTCACTCAATTACTTTTTAATGTAATCTTTGTAACTAATTTCGATCTCTCGCTTAGAGAAGTTAGCGCGAGAAGATCTATACTCTTCTTCTTCGTCTAAATCTTCTTCCTTTTCTTCTTTAGGAGCCAAACTGACGTTTTGACTTTTGAGTCTGGCAATACCTTTAAAAGATGACAAATAACTTCTGTAGGTGAATTGAAGTTTGTAATTTACTTGTAAGATCAGCTAGAACTATTTCATGAATTAGTTTTGCTTCATCTTCATTTGTATTATCATCTGAACCAAAAATTCCAGTTTCTGGCCAAATTTTTCTATCAAAATATCAATGTTAATAAATAATCTGTTTATATTAAAAACAAATAATCAAGTTATCAGATCCTTATATACCTTATATTATAAGATGCTTATATTTATATACGATAAGTCAAGAGGTGAAAAGCAGGAGTATGAAATAAATTAGAACAAAATTAAGTAAATAAAACAGAGATGGGAACAACTGCTCTTTTTCAAATAATTGAATTTGAATGCTTAAAAAAAGTACATCTTGCCAAAAAACAGGAAATTAATTAACAATCTGCTGCCAGTTTCTTCAATTTCTCTTTCTACCTCACATTTTCTTGTAATTCTAACTTATGGGTACTTATGTGTCCACTTTTTCTACGTTACTTATATTCAATTGTAGTATTTGAAACATTTTTATTATTTCTTTGAAGTCTTTGTATTGAAGTGTTGTATTCACTTTAAGAACTGCAGTGATAAGTTAAATAAATAGATTTCATAACCTTTAACAAAATAATAGAAAAGTACTATAACAACAAAAATTATATAAAATTGAATCTTTCAAAAACAAACATTTATTTCACATAAATAGATATATACTAAATATCGAGAACCTCGTAAGAGCTTTTTTTGACAGAAACTACTAAAATATTTCAATTTTAAAAGTTTAAAAATAAAAAATATACTTTTTACTTGTTTATGTAAACATGTCATCTAATTTTACATGAAGTCAAATAATCAGAAATTGCTGTTATGTAACAAAATAGATGTACTCAGAGGGATTTGTCAATTATTAAAAAATCATTATTTTACTTAAAACTTTAAAGTAAAATGAGGTATGATGAAGCCGCCTGTTATGGTTATAAATATGAAAACCAAGGTAATTATTGAGTAGATCAAATTATTTAAAAAGATGAAAAGCTTATATAACTCGTGTTTTTGGAAACTTATGGAGAAACTCACCTAGAAGAATAATAATGTTGAACTCCTTGGGAAACTTGATTATTTAAAATAAGATTTTGAATTTCTAGAAGAGCAATTTGCTGTTGTTCTTCATTAGATAATTTTGAAGCAGGATCAAATACCACTCGATCAAATTTCTCTTCCTTATCAATAATCTGTAAAAAAGTTTTAGAAATCTATAAAAATTACAAATGAAATAATTTGGACAAACAGTCTTTAATAAAAATGATCTTCTAAGCCATAAGTTTATAATAAAAATAAATAAATTATAGAAGAGAGCTGAATAATTGAAATGGTTTTAAAAATATGAAATTTCAATTGGTTATATAAAACCAGAACATAACAAACAGGTTACATAAAAGAAGACAGTGAGAGAATTTGAAGAGAGGTACATAAAAGTGAAATAAATTGATCTTACATAACTTCGAATTCAAGCAAATATAAATTCAAATAAGCGAAACATTTTACAAAAATCAAAACTTTATCACAAAAATGTCGTGGATGTTTGCAACATCACAAAATCATCCTTGTGTTTATATCATGTTTACTTACTACATCACTTATATATTATTTAACACCTATTTCTCAATTTCAAAATTGTTTGAATAGATAATTGAATGTAGTAAAAACTCATTGACATATTTCCAAATAAATAACAGATTTAATAAAGATAAATTATGAGTTTGAAAAGAAAAAAAAGAAAAATATGAAGTGATAGAAATTCTACCTAATGTTGATAATCAGGAACAAAACAAGAAAACAAGAATAAATTTTTTTTGGGGTTATTTCACAATAAAAGAATTGTTTAAAGGCGTTAAATAACAGAAAGTTAGTGAGTAATATAGACTTTCAACTTAAACAATAAAAGTTGTCAACACCACAAGCAAATCATTAAATAATCAAATTATCCATTTGTTTCAAATGTTTTTCAAATGAAAAAATTTAAAATTCTGTAAAAACTGTATTCATCTGTGACAACTATAAAACATGTGAAGTTATGTAAAAATTCCAACTACAAATTCATTATTAAATTATCAAAGACAAATTGGACTTCTAAAATTGTTAATAAAAAGAATTTAGATAATATTCAAGTGGACAAGTTATAATAAGATCGATGAGTACGATCTAAGAAGTTATCTGCATCTAAGACTTGCACTTGAAAATGTCATATTTAAATATAAACTCGGTGAAGAGAAATTGATAATTATTCAAATTATTTATATAAAAAGATGAAAATAGATAAGTTAACAAACAAGTAAAATATCTAATTCATTTCTAACAAATTGAACTTTTTATTTATAAATATTAAACAGATTGAAAACGGCTACCAAGTTTATAAGAAGAATAAGTAGAAAAATAACCTGATCATGGTTCTAAATTTGTTTAAATACTTCCCTGACCTGAGGATAGCAAGGATGGAAGCCGACATAAAAGTTTCATGAAGATTATTGAAGCATTCTTACCTGAAGATGATGGTTAAGATCATTCAAAACTTCTTCCCATTTGGCAATCTTCTCATCAATCGTATATTCTTTTAGTTTTGAGACTTTTTTTGCCTTTTTTCGCTTCACTTTTGTGTTTCTGATCCGTTTTTCCACAACAACTGATCCGTCTCTATATAACTTCATCAGTAGAGGTGAAAGAATCAAATAAAGACTCACTTGCAGTAGGATTCAAACATCTTGAGAAATAGATGAGTTGTAAGGATCGCGTCCCGAAGAAACGCCTGACACTGTTTACGCTCATCAAATTTGCGAAGAATAATTACAAAAATTTCACGGTGTTCCACCACGTAAAAAATATTGTCTAAAATATTTCAAAATGAAAAAATTTCGTTAATTAAAAATTGTCAAAAAATCTCACTTAATAACACTTTCGCACTATTTTGCAGTTTCAAGTCATCGGAACTATGCATGAGTTGAACACTGGTTAGAAACTCATGATAACATCTCAATGCTAAATGTAATCTTCAAAATGTGAAAATATGTAAATAAATATCAACTGATCGTAATCGCGAGAATACCTTCGTGACCAAACTCGTGCGTCCTGTTTGTCATTCAACATTAATTCGTAGTAATTTAATAAATTAGTGTCAATAAAATGGAGTGTTGATAAATTCAAAGTCTCCGAGACATATTGAACTTTAAAGTCAGATAATCTGTGGATCAAAAGATGTAGATCGAATTGCTGAATCAGATGTTTTAAATCTATGATAAAAACTATATCAGAAATTAATAGAAAGGGGCTTGATAAGAAACCCACAAAAGTTGAGACAGTAAAGAAGATAACATGAAAATAAATGTCAAGTTTGCAAAAAAATTCATTCAGACAATGATTTTGACAACAAATATGAATGAAGATGTAATTAGCAACTGAAATCTTCTTGATGCTACTGTTTATGAAGTACTAATTTAATAATGAACTTTTAGAGGTTGGTTATGAACCCAACTAGTCATCAAAACAAGGCGTGAACATTGAGGTTTTACTTAAGCTTCTTTATTCTCTTTAACCATTCTTACATAACAAATATGAGGTGAATAGAAAATCGTACTTGGATTAACTCTTTTATAGCTTCGTTTCTATCTCAGTATGGGTCATAAAAAGGGAATAAAATTAGTCGACCGATGACCATAAATACTTCACAATCAAATTCAAAATATTTACAAGGAAAAAACATCAAAGTTGAATAAACATTCAATAAATAATTAAACTCGGTGGTTTTGTGTGGTTAGGATAGCTTAAGTCAACATAAAGTTATATAAATACTCAAGTAACGATGATAAGTTGTAAAAGATTAGTTTGATGATTACTTGAGTTATATAAAAAAGTTCAAACCGATTAAACTTGAGGAAGAAACTCATCATCCAAAAATAGAAGGTCTCATCGTGATCTTGTGCGTTCTCACGTTGAAGTCGGCTTTTTGTTGTTCTCATGCAGAGGTTGTATCCACGTTCTAAGAAATCTTTGCAAAAAGAATTCAAAATAGAACGGATCCCACGAGAAGAATGTCTAGGAAGAATCAGATGAATTAAGATGAGAAGAAGAGCAAACAACCTCACCTTTCAACCACCTCCTCGATGATAGCTCGACGATTCCTCGCCTTTTTCACCGCAGTTTTTCCTTCATCATAAGTGATGGTCCTGCAATGTTGTAGTGAACGATGGAGGACCACATCATTGTCCTCACATAAGGCTTTTGTGCCTCGGGAGACGAAAGTACCACCAAACCGCGAGTGCCTGTAATCAAAGAGCAAATGAGATATTGAATTGGATTTGATTGAGATGTGGAAACCTTGCAGTGAGCTTCGCGCGTACAATCTTTCTTCTAGCTTCTTCAGTCTTTCTCATCGCTTCCAATTCATTCCCTTCTTTATCACGAGCCACTTTAGAAGCTTCAGCATCAACTTCAATTAGTCGAGCGGCGTTCTGAAGAAGATGAAGATTAGTTGATGAGACTAAATCAAATTACTGACTTGTTCTTTGAGAAGAAGACAAATAATCTCCATCAAGTGAAGAGTCCACTGCTGCTCCTCATTTGAACCAACCATGTAAAGAAGTAAGTGATCGAAACCAGCATTGTGCATTTGCCTTCAGAATTGTTGTCAAAAAAGTGAAATGAGAAGAAAATAGAAACTAACCAGATGAGATTATCCTGGGAGCTAAGTTCTTGAGCTGTCTTATGATGATCTTCAGTTGTTGCTGGAGTATGAAGGAGATTCCGAATGAGAATAAGACATCTTTCAACAAGCAAACTATCTTCAGGTTTTCGATCTTCCCATTTTAAGTCAAGTATTGCATAAATTTTCTTTTTTAGGACATTCCAAACTTGAGAGTTTTTTCCAAATGCCTAAAAAACGAATTATAAGTTTCATAAATTACAACATTTGTTGCATATAAAGGAGATGTTCAACTGAAAAAATGCGTTTAAAAAGCAAATTACATAAACAATTGAAAGTTACAATTCCAATAAATCAAACATCAATCAGTAACCTCCTTATAATCCTGATTATACGAAACTACATTAAGAAAATGGTAGTTCATGACAGCCTCCTTCGGGATTTTGCCATTAAAACAAAGAAGAGCAGGCTGAGTTAAATTGATTATCAATCTGTGATAAAAATATCTTCAGTTAATATTAGATATCTCAAAATAATCAAACTACAGAATAAAGTTTATTGAAATAAGTTTTATTTTTGAGGAAACAGAAAAGAAAAGGCTTGTAACTGAATTTCCATCTCTGATCAGTCTTTATATAGTAGAATATGAATTCATTTACTTTATAAATAGTTTACTTATAAGCTCAAAACAATTTCCTGTTTGATAAAAAAACATAAATAGATATTCATTAGTAAGATAATTAACAAATAACATAAGCATTTAAGTGGCAGAAAATTTAATTATACAATTATATAATCTTTATCAATAAATTAAGATAAATTCTTTGAATAAATAAATACATAAAATAATAATCAAAACTAATAATGTTAATAATAAATCAATAATAATAATAATAGCATATAAAAGCAGAATAAATTTTATTAATAAAATAATTTATAAACAAATTAACTTAGGTTAATAATAATTAATTAATTTTAAGTAACTGATTTGATATAAATTTGTTATAAAATTATCATAAAACTATATCAGTTAACAAGCAAGTGGAAATAAAAGAGCAAATGTAAAATGAAATTGAAAAATATGATTTTTATAGTTCAAATATCCATTTACAGAACACAAAAATGTAATTTAGATTATAATTTGTATAACTTATTTAAAAAACCAATAAACCTCAAACATTAAAACAAACAGCATATTATAAAGAAGTAGAGAAAATTATAAATCTAAAATCAAAAGTAAACTATTATTAGTTTAGTGGTAGTTGGTATGTAAATTATAAAATATTCTCTAAAAGATAACATTAAACAATCAACTTAATAACAAATTGTTTGAAGTTTACCTTAGAACACAAGAGAATAAATCAGAATCATCAGAATGCTGATTAACAATAGGAAGCAAATCATTTTGAAGAATATGAGCAGCTCCTAACTGGTTTCGGATATCTCTTGTATTATCTTCATTTTGTAGATATTTGATTAAGCATTTTACAGAGTCTGAAAAATATAATAGAGTTTTAAATTGTTTAAAGAATGAAGTAAAATTAGTTTACCAATACAATCTTCTTCCTTATAATATGCATCTTCTTCTAGATAACCTAATGCACTACATACTGCCAACAATTCACAATTCATCATGAATAAATCCATTTAATCAGAAAAATTTAACATAACCATTCTGTTTTCTACTATTTTAGTCACTAAAATATAGTTTAAAAAGTTTAAAAATGAAATACTTGTAAATTTGATTAATAAAACATAAATAATATCCAACATTAATTATAAAATCTAGATTATAGTAGTTAGCAATAAATGCTAACAAACATGTAAGCTTAATAACTTGTTCTCCTAAATAAGTTGTTCAATATAAAATAAATAAATTATTAGAATAGAAAACTTCAAATATAAATCTAAATACTTGAAAACATTATAATTTAATAAAGTATTTATGAACACATTTGAGTACAAAAAATATAGTATAAAAAAATATTGCACAAAGTATAACTTTTACCATACTCAAAAATTATATTAAATTAACTTCAACTACTCTAGTTGAAAGGTTGTAATTTTTTATTATAAGAAACAAAATATTAGATAAAATAAAGTTAAAAGAAAACTACCATTTCAATAAATATTTGAAAAAAATAGGTTATGAGCTTGTAAATTTTTAGATTTTTTATGAGACTTATAGTTTATAAACTTTAAAAACACTTTTAAAATCAAAACTTCATAACAATAACATATAAGTAAATAATAATAAAATTCTTATTTAGGCTTTAATTTCTGATTATTGCTGACTCACAGAATATTATATTTACTAGAATCTACTTTTATTAAAAAATCGAAAGATTGTAAGCTGTAATTTTATCCGATTTCACAAAATAATCCCAAAATAAGAAACCTATAGTTGAAAAACTGATAAAGCAAGCCGCGAAAAAAAATGCTAAAAATTTTTATAAAAAAAATCGCCCATAATTTCCGTTTTCGTGTTAGTTAATTCATGTATCAGTTCTGCAGTTAGCTTTTCATTCTAAATGATTGCACAAGTTTAACAAAATATATTAATTGTATGAATTAATCTAAAAATTGACTAATAATAAATATATTCAATAACTGAAAAGATAGACACACTAAAGGCTCGAGAAGTTAAACTAAATTTCATTAAATTTTTTTTAAGAAATCTTAAAGCTGATAACGATATTTATAAAAATTTCAGCTGAAATAATAATTTAGAACTAATGGTTTGTTTCAGCATAATAAAAATACAAATCTTTGTTTTAAGCTTAGTTGTTTTATTATTAATACTTTAGCAAATAGTAATATTTCACTAAACAGTATGGTACGATTATAACAGAAGACCAGAGTTATTCAAGTAGAAAATTCCATTCCGTTTATTGTTAATATAGAATATAACTACCATATGTTTTGCAGTACATTCTGAAGACACAAGCTTTTTTACATTAGTTGGTTAAATTTTATGGGTAAAGGTTTTGACTTAATTGAATAACATTTTTTGTTAATTAGTTAGCTGTGAGTAAAATTTAAATCAAGCTTAAAATTCTTCAGCCACATTTCAGCTCATTTTGTGAGAAATAAAAAATACGCATTACAGATATTCTTGTTAATTTAAAATTAAAGTAGTTGTAGCTGACTAATGAAATGAATCTTTACTAAATAAGAATTATCAAAATCTAAACTTATTAAAATATTCGCTGTAATAGTAACTCTTTAGTGGATGAAGTAAAATAACAAATTTCAGCATTACAAACTTCAGTAAATGAAAAGTTTAGTTTTTATGAATGTCTATAATTGTTAATTTTACTGAGTTTTAATAGTTGTTCCGTTTCAATTTTTTATTAAAACAAGATTTGTTCACTTCACGAAATGGTCAAAAGTCCTTCTGCTGCTAAAATAAGGTTTTATTTCAGTTATGTGGTGATGATTTCTCAGTTATGTCGTCAGTTATGATCCTAATGGTTAAAGTAGTCCAGATATTACTGTAACTAGAAAGGATCATTATTAAACTCTTTTGCAAAGAACATAACATGTGATAAAAACAAAACTGTTAAGTAGTGATTTTTACAGGTATAGAATGATAAATATTTATTATTGATAGTCTTAAATCTTATTTGGAAAAGGTAAAAAAAACAAAAACTAAAAATTTATTTCATCTTAAGTCACTGGAAGCTTTTTAGCTTGGTATTCATTAACGAGTTTAGCGCTAACAACATTCAAAATAAGTGAAATTTAGTAATGCAATCTCAAATCATATGTTTTTATAAGAAAATAATACTTTTTTTCGGTGTTGATGTTAGAGTGGAGTAAAAAGAATGAAAATTTTTCATTGCTTTTTTCAATATTAGCCCAAAATCAAGCTATTTTTGCAATCATATTATGATTATAATAAGAAATCATTTTAAAAATGTTTTTTTTTATTAGATCGTCATAATAAAATAGATTACTCATTTAGTTAATGATTTTATTCAATGTATAGATGCAGGTGACAAATCATACAACTCTTATAACAAACAAAAGCAATATGAGCAGAAAGATAATGAAAAGATCTCAAGTATCATGGTTTTGGATAACTTCTATATAAAAAAGAGGAACACGGCAAATATATAAGCAAAATATAAGTTATGATCACAAATATTTCCCGTTTTAAAAGATTTTCAAATTTGGTATCAAGTCGATGAACCAATTTTGAACAAATAATTTATGTCGTGAGTCTATTTTAAATCATGAAAGACAACGATGCTTAATCAATGTCATTGATATAAATATCGGAGAAAAAAGATCTAATTCTGCTGCTTTGGGGAACACCAGGAAAATGCCTAGGTCTTCAATGACTGGTAATTGTGAAGTTTTTGTTGTTTAGGTAAAAATCAGGTGATGTTGGGTTAGAGACTTATAGTTTGTTGGCAGGTGGAAATAATTATCGGTAGCTAGCTTGAGTTTAATTGAATAGCATAGGTTAGTAGATTCTGAAGACATAAAAGAGTAATTAAGTTAGTACGAAAAAGTTTGGCATTGTCAGTAAAAAGCATTTAATTTACAGAACTATTTAGAGATGTAGAACAGTTTGTAATATCATTAATATATATATTGGAGAGAAGAGGGCCAATAATGATGTATCAAGGATACCACTGAAAACCTCAAGAAAACTTTAATTTGAATGATGACACGTTGTTGTCTATATTCAAGAAATTGCTTAGTTAAAAATAAGTTTAAAAAAGTGTTTAAAAACGCGAAAAATTTCAAAACTATTTCTTTAATAGAAAAGAAATTAAATTTTTATGAACCTTTTAAACTTTTGAGTCATTTTTATAAAGTAAGCAAATACCACCTCCTTTAGTGTCAAAGATATCGAATAGGTCATTGGGATCAATCTTATATCAGATAGTCAGGACTCAGAAAGGAGCAATAGTTCGGTTTGGTTGGAGTCAAGATATGAGAGATAAGGGTCTATTTGTGATAGATTTAATGTTACAATAATCAATTGACAGATTATGTAAGGTGAGTTGGCAGTATTGGTAGAAGAAGTGTTAGTCTCTTTGACCATAAAAAACACCTAAATATCCTGAGTAAATGTATTTGAGTCTTAAAAGAAACATTTATTTTAATAAAATAGATAATTTTTTGTTCTTTAAGCCTTGACTTTTTCATTGAATTAGTTAAAATTAAGTTTACTGTTTTGTTTTTATATAAATTTTTAAATTCAATTAAGCAATTATAAGTAGTGATTCACCATTCATTTTACTGTAGTTAGAAAATGTTGTGAAACTTTTATCAAATATAACACCAATAAATCATTCAAAAATGAAAATATATATTTGATTAAAACTTTTGATACTCAGACATGACTTATTTCCTTATTTTGAAGCATTAATTTTCTGAAATTGATGTAAAATGATTTCTAATACTGATTTTTTAATACAATTAACTCGACATAAAAGATTAATCAGTAGAACTATCAACTTTCATCTATTTAATATCTACTAATAATTAAGTTTTATTACTATTAAACTGTTTTTAATAATAGAATTTAAATTTATTAGATATGTGTAGGCATTCCTTTCAATTTTTAGCATGAAATTTAGTTTTATACTCTTCTCAACTCTAGCAAAAGCTTTCTAAAAAAGATTGAAATTGTTGGCTATCATACAAATGACAGAAGATTTACAATAGAATAAATAGCATCGAATCAGACACATTTATTTATGACCCCTAAATGTTGGTCTCATATCACTAACCTTTAAATTCATTTGAAATAATTTTTGCTGATAAAGATCAAAAAAATACTTTAATATATTGAAACCATATTATTATTTTGAAATTATTTTTAAAAGGAAATAAGAAACTAATATATTTTAAGAAATAACAGACTTGCTTAAAGTTAGATTTCTATATGTAACTATTAAATACATTCAATTATTTTAGTTGCTATAGTAAACATCTCATTTGGAAGTTTTATAACGGATGAAAATAAAATATTTATTGAGTTTCTGCTATCTTTATAGTCCAATATAAATAAATTGTAAAAGCAACTTAAATATGCATTTCAGCAAATAAAACTCTTCTTACTTAAAATCGTCTCATATTATTTTTTTATTCTCATAAGTTGACATAAAACATTAAAAAGCAACTTTTAAAATGCTTAAACAAATGATTTCTCTTTTTACATAAGCTTGGTTTATTTGAATCAGAAATAAAAGTTAAATATTCCAACAGAAACATATTAATAAGTCAAACAAAGTTTTTGTTTTTATCGTAAATACACTAGTTTTAAACTTTTACAGCTTAATTGAAAATTTGAAACAGCTGAATTATAATTTTATAAAGATAATTTAAATATTGCTTCATTTTTCAATTGATGCAAGACTTTCACGTTGGATAAATCCGTTTAAGTTAAAACTTCTTATGTAAACTGGATCTGTCTTCTCTGATTTATAAGTTGAATAATTAGTTACAACAATCTGAAAGAAAACATTTAAAGAAAAATAAGAAGTTGTTTTTAACTATAAAAAATTGGAAACGCTATCGGCACCAAAAATTAACTAGCTTACAAAACTAAAATCTTTTTGTACCGTTATATCTAAATAATTTATTAATGATTCATCCTTATTCAAAAATTTCCTAAAATTTAAGAAGATTTATACTTGGAAACATCACAAGTTGTTTAAATGACATCGTACACGAGGAATACTTTCTCGTAGAAAGCGAAATCTAACCATTTTTTATTTTATATGTGTTACTAAATTGGTAGATTATGTTTTCTTAATATCTATTTCAAAAATGGGACTTCAAACGTTTAACACAAAGAATTTAGGATTTAGTCATAATTAAGTCTAAAATATCAAAAATAATTATCATGAATTGTAGTTTTGGGGAGTATAGACCTTGCAATTAAAGAAGAGGGACATGTTCGTTGCATTGCGCAATTTCTAGACACTTAAAAAACTAAGCGCAATGTATGTCTGTAAAATAAATAGTTTGTTTGTCGGGGTTCTATTAAGCCAGATAGTTTTTGTTATTTTTACTTTATAAATGATTTGAAACAGCCTCAGCAGTATTACAAATCACAGTTTTAAATGCATTGCAAAACAATTAAATATCTTCTTATGATCAAAAAATTTGTTTGAATTTTCTACAAAATATAAATCAAATATTTCTCTAATGTTAAAATATAACAAATTTTAATTAGAGATATTAATCTTGATAAGTTAACTAAACAAACCTGACTCTTCTTTACTATTTTATCTTTACAAGTGTTTGTATTGTTGTATTGTTGTATTGTAGTCTTCTTGATACATATTAAAGGTTTTTCATCTTCTTCAAGTTTCATTACAAAATTTGAAGGAAAAAATCCAGATTTTTTTCCACACTCACCCTTTAGTTATAAAAATATACTGAGCTCATAAAATTTCAAACAAACGGTTAACATTAAGATTGATTAACTTTAAAGTAATTTTAAAAAAAGATGATTTATTAAGTAGTATATCCGCTATTATTAGAACTGCTATCGCTTTTGTTTCAGCTTCAGCATTTGAACTCTATCCCTAGTTTTTTTCAGGTTTTAAAAGTTTAATTAATTATTTATTATAATTAGGTAAGAAAAAGATTTGCTTTCATTCAAGATGAGCTTGTATTGTCTCATACTCAATGCTAGTAATTTTTAGAAATGTGAAAATCTATAACTACGCACAATGTGAAGTAATCTACTTACAAACCACCAAGATTCATTTTTGTCGTTTGTTACTCGTACACAGTCACCAGCCCTGAAAGAAAAACTTACAATGCTGTCATCACTAAAAACAGAGTACAATAGATAATACATAGAACGTTTTACTTACTTGTTTGAAAAAATAGAAAATAAATTAAATAAGTTTATTTTTATAATTTTCATAAATGAGAAATATTTTCCAACAAAAATGAAAGTTGCTTAATAAAAAATTATTTTACCAAATAAACAAATTGGCTTAATTAAGATTATTATAATTTCACAAACCTTAAGCTCAAGTCCATTTTTTCGACAGGATCAAAGTTATAAAGAGCCACATACAAAGCTGCAAATCTCTTTTTCTTTTGAATTTGACCATTTCTCTAAAACCAATATAAGATTTGTTAGTCATATAAGTAATAGATGGTAAGGTTAGTCATAGTCATCATTTGTTGTTTAGAACATGTTTTTTACAATGACATAACTTTTCTAAATTTTACTTCGAAAACATTTTTATCGATGTTATTTTGTCAATGAAAAAATTGATTTGAAATAATGAATCCAAGAACAGCCTCAAAGTTCTTCCACTTTTTACTATTTGTATGCCAAAACTAATTAATGTAAAAGTATTTGTTTTAAAATCTCTAACTAAATCTAACAAGATAATTTTTCTAATTAACAAGTCTTTATTTTAACATTTTCTTCATTTTAGTGTTTTTAGCCTTGCAAATTGTTCCAAACGGATGTTATTGAATCAGTAGCCACAGACTAATAAATTCTTATTTTAATTAGATTAATTAATTACCTTTGAACGTTTGCTTGAACTATCTTGCTTTCTTTCAAGATCAAGATCTAAAGTATTTAAAAAGTTCAGTTAAAACATTTTGAATAACGATTTTTAAGACATATTTAATTGTTAACTTTCACTAACCTGAGTTGCTTGAATCAGTTGAACTTTGTGCTCCAAACTTATGAAACATTTCTCTCAGCTTCCATATTTTAAACATTTCTCCGAGCTTGTTTGTTGTCTCTGATTTAAAATGATTTTCTTTTAATGTTTCATTGGATTCGAATTCATTTTGAAGACTTTTCGCATCACTTTTGCTGCAAATATCTTCACTTTCAGTTGTCTCGTCTTCTTCGTCAACATCCCCAAAATAGAAATTTGATTGTGCTAAAAGTATGTTAGGTAGAAATTTATCACTTGAAAGTTTCCAGTAGCTAACTATTGTTAACTTTAGATTTAACTCACGTTGACTTAGTACTATTTGATCAATCTTAAGATTACATGACTATCATAAGACACTGAATAAAAAATTGAGCTACATACTAGTTAGGTTTGTAGGCTTAACTTTTAATAAAATCGACAGTTTTTATTGAGTAGTGTCCTAAAATAATGAATAAAATAGATTGATTTTTTTTATCCTATAAAGTTATTCTTTAATTGTAATATTTCATAGCGAAAACTCCTTGTAAGTTTGAGGGCTGAGTAATAGTATTGATTATTTAAATGTAATAGCCTAAAGAAACTCATAATTTATCAAATTTAAATTTAGTGTGAAGTTTTTAGGAGCATATAACTAATGTAGATTACACAACGCAGTCTAGTCTTGGATATCTTCTTAATCAAAAACAAGATTTTCGAAAAACATTTTTAATCAAGAAATTGAATTAGTCGAAAAGGTTCGAAAAGTCACTGTGAAAATCGACACAACTACCTATGATTTTAACCTATACACCACAAATATTGAATGACGTCAAGCATAAATTATATTAATCAGCAAATTAAAGAAATAGACATTTAAATTGACGTTTGTCAGCAGATCTATAAAATACCTGGCAAATTGTCTTGGGGATTACTCCGGTATAAGGTTCCAGTTTTTAATACTTCCCACACAGCATCTGAAATGTCATCGGGTTTGCCTTGAGCTTTTATTTTAAACTTATTCAATTATTATTTTGTTTCATAAACTTCTAATTTGTCTTTTCAGCCTCACATGATTGTGCTTGGTGATGAGTTTTTTTGAAGAAATATGTTTTTCATAAGTATGAAATAAACTTTGTTAATAACAACTTTTGTATCATTATCGACTTAAGTTATTTTATGGAATAACCAATTAAAAAGTAAAATTAGCTTAAAGCAACAATGCGTAAAATGTAAAATATATTACTTTGTTAAAGACTCAAAATACCTGTTTTGTTTTCATCTTTAATACTCGGTTATTTCTACTTGATTAATTTTAAATTATCTTAATTATTTTTTGTAATTGACAGAGCTTTAAATTTTTCTGTATTAGTCCAATTAGTAATTATTAGAAAGTAAAGACTTTTTAACAGAATTTTATTAGTTGGGCTTAAAATAGAATGGATTAGTATCCAATCTATGATGGTAAATGATAAACAACTATTGATTGATACCTCATTTTAACATTGAAATCATTAAGTACTTCTAAATCCTATAAGCCAATAAAACTATCACTACTGCTACATTAAAATAACTTTGTTTATCAATGTACAACTAGTTGTTATGTTTTAATCAATATTAACATTCTTATATCGTTTCTCAATAGTATAATATCTATTATCTAAAATCTAATTTTAATTAAAAATACCAAGTTAGTTTAGATTTTACTAAAAACATAATCTAACAGCGATTTGTTAATAACTAATGATAACGAATCTCAGCTTGTAAAATATTTTAAAAATAAATAGCTTTTATTTTTAGTTTGATTGATTATTAGGTTATAAAAGTCAAATTTATAATTTTCAGCAAACCAATTAGACCTTTAACAATCTTGTGTATGTTTGAAATACTATGGAAGCTACTAATATGGGTTAGATGTTACGTTCAATTTTTCAGGAGGTTCCAGGCGCTTTTGATCATCAATCTTTTTATAAAATTTATCAAGCTTTTCAACTTTTGTTCACATTTAGTTTTATGTAGAAAGATAATGAATCTTACAATATGATAGTATAGTTAAAAATTTCATTTAAATTTCCAAAACAGTTATTTCACTTTACTTGGTCTATTTTCTTCTTTTTCGATTGCCCCATAAGCGCGAGAGTGATTTCTTCCAATGGTTTGTGATGAAAACTAAGTGTGATAAATTATATTTGATTAATGACTTTAAATTACAGCTTTTTAACCAAAAAACTTCACGTCTATTTGAGCTTTCAAATTAGGTAAGACTTTTTGAAACTTTTATTTAAATTAAACAGAGATAAATAATGTGTTCACCTTGTATTGTTTACTTTTCCGACTGATACGAATCTGTTGCATAAATGTTTTTCGCTGATGATCAGACATAGGAGGAAGAGTGTTACTGTGCTTTAAACCTCTTCTTTTAGACCCTGAATGACTGTTTGATGAAGAACAGATTCTTTTTTGATGCATCTCAAACCAAAATTCTGATGAAGCGGGATCTTCTTCATCTATAAACAGGTGAGAAAAGGGAATAGCAGCGTTATCATCATATTCGCTTATGCTTCTGTACTCCTTAGGAAGATCTAAACGAGACTTTCCATTGATTGAACAAAACAATTTTTCTCGAACTTTATTTCCAATTGAATTCTTTCGTTTGTGTCTGCTTTGGCTTTCGGTAAAAGACCTCATTCTTGTAAATGATGTTGGTGAAGAGGGTCCTTCTGAACTAGAAGAATAATTTGTTCTTGAAACTCTTTTTTCTGGCAAATAAAATGTCCCTTCAAAACTATCTTTATTTTTCTGATCTCTGCTCATTTTGAAACTATCAAAAGAATAATATGTTGTCTCTAAGTTCTTTCCTTAACAGTTGCTTACAACTACGATTTGTACTTGTTCCGAAGCTCGTTTTTAAACCACTCTTGCGTAACTTCTAACTTGGAAAAACCACACATCTGAAATAGAGAAAAACAATTCTTCTTTTTCAGGCATGAATTTTTTCATTTAGTGAAAAACGGCTGTAAACAAAAACAGCTTAATCAACATAAAAAGGCAATTGTCATTGACTGTTTTCTTTGATTTCTAACTGTTTGAAAACTAATCAATTATTTTAAAGATTATTTTCTATTTAAATAAAAGAAACTAGAAGAGGTGAAACTTTCTAAAAGAAAAAAAGATTAAAACGAACTGGTGTATTGCATATAAGTTAGAAAGCAAGTACATATTTACTTATGTGCTTTTTTAGATATGATTGTATCAGTCTCCTGAGATTTAATCAAGTTATTGTCATCACCATGTTCACAAGGTCTCACTGTATTCGGAAATGCTACCAGTTAAAATGTAGCTAACCACTGTATAGTCATAAATATTTAGTATTTACCTATCACTTACCATCAGCAATGCAAATATTAATATAGTTATCATTAAAATATCAATTTTTTAAAAATCTAAAAGCATTTTAGCTTATACTTCAAATTAATTTAAAAGCTTGACTTTCAGCAATTTGTTTAAAGCACCTTGAGTAAACTCACACCTGTAAAAGAGAAATTTAAATTTCTAAAACACGTTTTCTATCTGAGTTAATATATTATGGTTGATATTAAACAAGTTAATAATTTTTTTTATTAAAAACTATTTGTTGATCAAGTTCTTAAAATATCTTTCAATATTCAGATATTATAGCAACAACACCTAATAGAATATTTAAATGCAACATTTATATTAAGAATTGAATGCAGCAATATCTATGTTCTCACTAAACTGAAAGCTATTCAAATGAAAAATTGTATTAAATAATCTTTATTTAATTTCAACTCTTTTAAAAAATACTAAAAAACAAATTATTAAATTCAAATTATTAAAGTTTCAGACCATTATTATATTGGTAGAGCTTCGAAGGTCCGAAGATAATGCAGAGATTATTATGCAATAAAAGGGAACATGTATAATACATCAAGATAGAGTGTCAAAAAGATGGTATAAGGATTGAGCTACAGCTTATTTTCCTTTCTCAAGGAAGTTTGTGAATACACAAGAAACACCCTGCCACATTTTTACAAGACTTCGATTGAGATTCAGTGATCTCAGTGAATCCCTTATCTTCCTTGAGCTTTCTAATTTTTTTGTAGCGTTGGCTCTACCTTGGTATCATATATAAGATGCTGGTGCGCTTTTAGTGTTTTTTTCATCTTGCACGATTTACTACAGGCTGAGACAGGTGAGATAGTTTTAAGCCAGGCTGTTTCAACGAGTATTTTACGAGCTGTTACTATTTTTGGTGAACTTTTGTTTCTGCAACTTGGTGGTAGCTCACCATTTTTAAAACTTTGAGTAAATGATTATCCTTCATTCTGGAGATGTGACCAACCCAAAAACGGCAATGTCTGATGGCAGCTGATTTCATGTACTAATTGTGCGGTATGAGAAAATATTCGCTCTGACCAATGAACCAGGTGATATAGGCTTATTAAGATGTAATGTGTGTCATCTGAGTTGATATAACTTGAGGGAAGGACTAATGGAAAAGAAATCATCAAACTGAAGGTCAATTAAAATGTGGGTAATTTTAAAAATAAGAATTAATTCGTCGAATTAAGAATAATGGCATTAGTCATATGGAGTAGGTTGTTGGAGAGCTTGCGTCTTCTTAAAACTTACTTTAAGGCAAAATACACTTTCAGCTTCTTCGAAAAAAAATATTATTTTTTGAAGCGCCGAACCTTTGTGTGCCGCATAGCAGAGTCATCGGTGAAAATAAGTTTGCAAACCATGATTTGGAAAGTTTCAATTTCAGATGATGGACGTATCAGTTTAAAAGGCTAACACAGATAACGCGTCCTTATATATTAACACAGATAACGTCTTATCATTATCATCATAAGTCTTTGTCATTAAGGTTTAAAGTTATATGTTTTAGTATCACGTTGAAGAATATAGAGACGAAGTTTAGTGCAAGAAAACGTCGTTGTTTCAGATTGTTATTTATCACGAACGGTGTGCAAAGGTCATTTTCATATCTTGCTTACCTCTTTTTGGTTTGTTTATTTTAGGAAAGTATAGTATAGGAAATCACAGTGGTAATAGTTTTAAGTTACTCGATTTTTGTACTGAACAACAGCTTGCCGTCATAAACATCACATAAATATAATAAATTAACAAATAAATAAATACAATATTCCAACAAAAGAACAACTTGAAAATTATATGGATTTATCTTCATTGAAAACACTGCCACATAATTAATTGCATTATAGCTCGTAAAAGAAATGTTAGTGTTGTTAAACAGACACAAGGGATGCTGTGAGTGTAGAGTATATTATCGACCACCACCTTTTTAGTAGCAAGTTAAAGCTCCGTGTCAGAGCTAAAGTTTTAAAAAGAGGCATTCAAAAATGCCGAGTAAACTTGACAAAGTCCTTAGTCAAGAATCAATCCAATCCTCGAGCAAAACTTGAAGACATAAACAATATTAACGATCCTTTGCTCCGTTTGTAAAAACTAGAGTACTGAACTCGTTAAAAACAAGTCTAAGCTTTGCCAAGTCTAAAACTAAACATTGGTTTGACGCAAACGACCAAGAAGTTTAAACACTTATAAACGATCCACCCATCAAACAGCTGTTTCAATGCCAAACTGTCCACTTCCCTTCGCGCCTCAGTGGAAACTTTGTAGGTTCAAGAACAGCTGATAACTTGCTAAGAAAACTCAACGCAGATACTGTTAATCACTGAAAATCTTATAATAACATAAAAAGCGGATTTATCTTTTAACGCTAAGAACTCTCTGTGGAGCTTTGATGGCCTTGTACTACTGACTGATAAAAGCTTAATCTTATCAAAGTGGTCTGAACAGTTTCAGTCTCTCTTCATCTTTAAGCGCCCTGTATGCGGCACAATCCCGAATACCAAAACACTGGGTGATTTGGAACTTGATGAGCCACAATTGAGGAGACCATCAAAGCAATCAACCAGCTCAATGTGGTAAACTTGCTAGCATTGATGGTATCATTGAGACCATAAGTAGCATAATATATGATGGTACCATCATTTATTTGTCATAGAAGAGCACAACAAATAATAAATGAATTTTACTATGAGTGAAAGTGACGTTAAATCAATAAAGTAAATGTTACAACACTTGTTTTTTAAATATGTGCAAATCAAATTTTGTATTTAAATTATATTTGTTTGCAACAGTATTTGAGTTTATGATAGCTGAATTATTAATCATAAATCTATTAATTTAATATACTTACTAAAGATAAACTAATAAATGAAATATCTGACTTCCTAAATAGTTTCAAAAATACTAAAAGATTGTAACTTAGTTTGAAATCAATAAATTTATTTTAATTTGTTGTGATATGAGGAACATTTGAACTTTTTGGCATCAATTTTAAAAGTTTTTTTTTTCAGGTTCAGTAATTATCACTGCTGTAATTATTCATGCAAATATTAATCAGACGCTATTTGTCTAATTTGTAGTAATTACCATTTAATTAAGTTAAAAGTTAATTAGAAAAGACATTTTAGTTAACCTTTCCGAAAGTCAACTGCGTGAATGAAAATTCTTCAAAAATATATATTTATCTGAAATACAAAATTTCAACTTTTATTTGATCATATTGATAAAGTTAAATCAGTCCGATAAACAAACTAACACCAAGAATAATCTATTTTGTAAGCTAAGAATAGTTTAATTATTCAAACTAGAAATTAACAATATTGGAAAGATTGCAAGTAAATTTGTAAACAAAATCAGATATAGTTTCATTTTAACTCTGATTTTCAAAATAAACAGAAAATAGAAAATTAATAATTGATGTAAATCTTGTTCTAAAATTAACTTAACTGTTCAATAAAATTGTTTAAAAGCTAATTGAAGCGATTTTTCCTATAAAAGCTAAGACACAGTAAACAAATATTGAATTAGCATAAACTGTTTATAGTAGATTGTTTAAAAAATGTGAATAATTAAAACAATATTTGTAGATATAAAAATCACTTTTATTCCCTTTTTTTATTGATTAAACATTTAGATTCTGTTCTCAACTTTTTGATTGATTATGTTGTTATACAAAATTACCATTCTATCTGCATGATCTAAGTGAAATCATTTTGTGGTATCTTAAGTATTCTAATCTAACTGCTAAGTGGTTTGCAGCTTTTTTCTCCTATTCTCTTGTATACGTCACTCAGTATTCTGTTAATGTCAAAGCAAGCCATTAGCAAGGCGATGTAAAATAAATCAGAATCTTTGTAAGAAATATAACAACAAATGTTATTGAGCTATTAAAATTGATTTCATCATAATATATAAGTCTGATTCATGCAATAGAGGGTTGTGTCTCATATATTATTCAAGAGACGTTACTTAGTTTAGTAATAGGATTGATCCTAATTGTGTTTCTATAAGAGAAACAATTCTTGGAGTTAACAATTAAAGAAATTGCTGTTAATCTAAATATGCTTACTTTCCTTGAACAAATAAAAATGTAGCAAAAATCTTTGTAATGTTTCCATTTGCAAAGTATTAAAAATCTTTAGGAAGAGAAAGATTAGTAAATTTCTTTGATATCAACCTTCATCTTACAAATCCAATTTGTAGTACATTAAAGCACTGAAGTTTTCCCAGCCTTATTCTGTCTTATATTCTCGTCTTATTACATTACCTTAAAGCTTACACTAGCCTAACTTTCTGTAAATTAAACAGACCTTTTAATCTAGTTGTTATACTGCAACGGGTAATCATTGAAAGTAGCTTTCATTTGATAGTTGAGGTACCAACTGATTGCTTCTGATGAAAATTGCAAGACAATAAGAAGACAAAAAAGAAATCAATATTTCTAGTGATTTTTAAGCTTTCTTTGCCAGAATTTCTTAAATAATTACATGTAGTTTAAAAAGCTAGTTCTTATCACTTCTGTCAGTTTTAGTGCGATGCAGTCAGCTCATGACTTCTATAAGAACAAGCATGCTAACAAAATGAGGAGTTGCAGATTCTTTATAAGTTTTCTGATTGTTTTTGTAAAATAAAAGAGATCTTTTAGGAATCTCAGATCTTTAATAACTAAAGATTGAAATCTCTTGAAATACTTTTCAAAAACTTTTCTAGCTTGAGCTATAACTGCAAGTAAAAATTTACTTATAGAAAAAATTTATTATTTACTTCACATTTACTGCAGAATATTTTTAAAGCGATATTAAAGAAGATACCAATAGTTGTTTCGATACATATTTAAAGTTTATAATTGTTTTAAATATTAAGCTAGTGAAAATTATTATATCATTACATTTTAGAATTGATTTTCAATCATTAGAGTAGAACGTTACAATGTTTGTGGTAATATATAAGACGTAAAATTGTTTAAGGGTTAACAGCTTTTTAGAAGCAAATAATATAATCATCAGTTCAACAATTTTAAGAATTTGTTTTTAATTATCAAAGTAAAAACTGCTTTTAGTGTTCAGAAAAAAACATTTTAGTTTAGATACTGTGTTTGATGTTTAAAACATGAATTATGATTTTTTTAAACTTCATTTTAATTAAAAGGTCGATTTCTTGTGCAAAACTGCTGTTGTACTTATTTATGATGTAATTGTATTTAGGTCTCATGTTATCTTATTGTAGTAGCATTTAAAGTGGTTTTAGGCTCAGAATTTTACTTATGTTTTTAATTAATTCCTATAAATTTTTTTATAAGGTTAAAAGTATCAAAGAAAAACGAAATCATAAATTTAAATTTACCTTTAACTTAAAGAAATTATATGTTCCTATTATTTTGCAATGAATAATTTCAACTTGATTTTAATCAGTTATTTTTAACTAATTACTAATCACAAATTTGAATTTTACTTTTACTTTAAAAACTAAATTTATAGATATAGCTAATAGTATTCCGTAGTCTTGTTTGAAATAAAAAAAAGCCTAAGTTTTAGTTAAATTAAATATTGATAAGAGAATCTGTAAAAGTAGCTAAAAATCGTTTGGTAAAATTATATTAAGATAGATAACTAATTCAACTAAATTCAAAATGTATTATTTTGTTATAATAGTAACCTGAAAATACTACGCATACGCACTAACTAGCGCAAACACTATTTTAACTATTTAAAAAGTTGATGGATTAATTGAGTTAACTTAAAAGCACATAATACCATGTGACGTTGCTTTTATTTAAGAAAATTAAGTAAAAACATAAAACATTTTTCATCGAACGACTTGTAATCAACTGACAGACAGTATGAAGCTTTAATGTCAATAAAGTGAACAGCACGCTATGATTTAATAAATATAATTGAATTTTATCTTTTCAATTAAGTTTATAAATTTGTGGAAACACTGATTTAAACGGAAAATAAGTTTGCTAAAGTTGTGACAAAACAGTATTAAAGTTAGATGTTTAGTAAATTTGCTTTTACTGAATCAACAGTGAAAACATGAAAAGTAATATAGAGAAAAATGTTCATCAAATATATAACTGATCTGTGAGTACATTTAAAATTTTAATATTCTTTTATATATTTTTATAATACTCTTTGTGAGCAAAAATAATCATTAAGATGATTATTATATAAGTTGAAATAATCAAGTAGTAGAAAATGTAGTTGGCGAAAGTTAAATGATTATAAGCGAGAACAAAATTAAGGAGGTAAATAATTGATATGGTTGTAACACAATGCAAGAGTATAAAAGTTTCAAAAGCCTGTCTCAAGTTGTCACATGCTTTTTTTTATTCGATGATTCGATTTCTAAGAAATTTAAATATTTATGCATAGTGTTATTATTGTTTATAAATCATTTCTGATTCAAGATTTTATTACTGTATGCTGACATATATTTCAATAAAAACATTTGACCAAAGAAAGGCTGTGTAGAAATACTGTTTGTAAATCCATTAATTAAATCATTTTGTTTTCAACTTTGGTTTACTGACTTCTGAACAAAATTAAGCTCTTGGTATTAATTATTTTTGTTTTAATGTTTTCTTATTTAAATAGAAATAGACAAAATTAATCAAAGTTGAGAAAATTTTGTCAATCAACAATCTCACATTAGTTAATAAGATAAATCTATTGTTCAAAAAAAAGTTGGCTCAAATAAAAACATTAGATTTAAGTAAAAGATTTTTTTTAAACGGAACTTGATAACTATTTTTGAACATTTTTGTTTTATTTGAAAACTCTATGTAAAAACTAGGAAAGTTTTTTTATATGTGTAAAAATATAAGCACATGTTTCAAGTTCAACAAGTATAACACAAATAGTTTGCTGAAAACTATTTTGATTTATATTTGAAGTTATTTTAAAGACAGCTTCAAATTCAATATTTTCTAATTAAACATCAGATTAAAGTTATCACTTATCTCTCTTTTTATATAAATATTCGTTTTATTTTATCTCTAGTAACTACATTTTGCAGATAAGACGAACTCCTAGGAATGAAGGATGAATCTAGATCACAGAACACACACAAATCCATGTCACATATTAGGAGCTGTAATCAGCTCAATCATCTTTGTGGCTGGTTGTACCCTTATGGGTCTTGGTTTTTCTTATCAACGCAATCTTTTAATCCCAGCGTCTTTACTCTTACCTTGCGGAGTCGCAGCTTGTGTCGCTACCTACTGTAAGATCCGTCGGACTCACAACCGGATCAACAGCGAAAATATTCAAATGAATTCTTTCACAAAATCTTCTCTTTCTCTCCCTTTTTCTGATAGTAGAACAACTAGCGAGTTTTTAAATTCTACTCATCATTTTAAGCTTCTTGCAATCGATCCTTTAATGAGGAGACCTATGACGTCACTACAGTATCGCTCATGTTCTGATACATGTCCTATAAGCGAGATGTCAAATGATGAACAAAGAGAAATGGAAGACAAAGATGCAATTGAAAAAATCAAAGTACCGATGGTAAAGCGATGCTCTTATGAGATTCTTACTCCAAATGTAATTATAGTAGTAGGACCTTCCTCAGATGAAGAAGATGGAGGTATATGAGCTTAAGATTAAATAAAATTTACAAGAGATTATTAATTAAAACTGTCTTGAACTGTAACTGTCCTGACCGTTTTTATGACTTACATCCTAACATATTAAAAGTACACTCAGCCAAATAACCTGGTTGCTCGACAAAAACTACTTTCTTTATTTCTACATACGTTCGAAGTTGTTTAACACTTTTTGCAGACAAATGATAATCTGTATAACATTTTTTAGAAAGATTGAAAAGGTAATTTGTAATTTACAATCATTTTACAAATTTTGAAAAATAAACGCCCAGAACAAAATCGAATCACATCGAATCTTGAATCAGTAAGAGATATCTCATTTTTCTATTTTAAGCTAATTAAATATTGTCATATCTTGATCTATGATTTTTATGTTTATATATAATAATATACTTTTAGTTTATTTTAACAATGAAATATTGTTCTGCTTTTATCTAGAAGCAAAATCAAAACAAATACAAAATTCTACAATTATCGAGCTATTCTGATCTTGGCTCCTTATCTTTGTAAATTTTGTTGAATTTTTAGAAAGTTGGCATCTACTAAGATGATTTCTATAAATTAACACAAACAAATCGAAATACCGCCTCGAGTTATAAACTAATAACCGCCAACAATTAACATTTATTTAATTAAAGAAAAACTTTAAGAGAGTATTGAGGACAACATTTTTACAAATAAGAATAAATGAGTCATTAACTGCTTTTAATTTGGATAAAAAGAAATCAAAATGTATAAAATGAACTTTTTCATAGAGTAGTTACAAAGTGAAACATAAAAGTTGGAAAAAAGATTAAATTTTAAAGCTTTTCTTTAATAGGATTTTTTTCGGTAAATATAAATTTATGTTTAAAGTTTTTAACGTCTAAAAAGAAACCCAAGAAATGAAAACAATTTATTTGTAAAACTGCTTTTTTTTCATTTGCTATTCTTCTTACGTATGACCGATTTGCTTCTTTTACATCTTAGATTTGTTGTTTAAAAGTTTGAATAAAAAGATAAGTTAGTACAAGAAAGATTTTTAGTTGAGACTAAAAAGCACTTTTTATATTTTAGTCGTATAATTGTAGCAGTAATCGATACAAATAGATTTGTATGCGAGTTAAAAATTGAAAATATTTTCTAGGTTTAGTATAACAGATTTTGGTTAGTACAGTAGGCAAAAATAGAAATAATTTATCTGAGAGTATATTAAATAAAGTAACAAGCACACAGAAAATAATGAATTTAAAAGTAAAACTGTGTTTTAAATGTATAAAGAAAGTCTTAGCTAGATTTTTTTAAGTTTGAAAAAAAAAATTATATATAGCTTGCAATAAATTAGGAAAATTTTATATAAATCAAGTTTATGCAAAATATTAGAAATAAAAACTTTTTAGTAAAACCTCCCAAATCAAATCTTAATATAACATAGTAATATTACATAAACAATACATTATTCAAAAAATGATTGAAATTCCTACAACTAATCTACATAAATTATTTATACAGCTTTTATAGTTTCTTCATGATTTAAATACAAAAAAGGCTGATGTTGCAAAAACCTCATAGATGTTTTAAAAATAGTTAAACTCAAAAAATATTAAACTCAAGTCAAGCTTGAAAGTCAATTTTTTAAGTGATTAAATAGTATATTGTAGTATGTTACACTTTTTAAAATGTGTTTTTAACTTTTGAAAATATTTCGATTATACAACTTTCTTCTTGGCATTGAAAACTTTATAAAATATGTGTATAACGCTGTACGACATGCAAAACTTAAAATTGGTATTTAAAACTAATAGAATATCAAATAACTTTTTTAACCTAATAGGCAAAAATAACCATATCATAAAATTACTTAGTTTACAAAAAGTTTGTCTTATTGCATATTAAAAAGTAGAGTAATAAATTAGCTTAAACAGCAAAACAACAAGAATTTGAAGAAAAAAAAAGAATCATAGAAAAATATCTAACCAAATTGTGAAAACTAATCATATATAATAATTGAGGATTATAAGATTATAAATTCCTTAATGATTGTAATACTTTACTGGTTATCAAAATAGTAAATTTTTAAATCATAATAATACTATTTCCATAAGTATATTATCATTTCAATATATAAGTTATAAAGTTTATGTACAATATGTACTTTAAAAATATGTAAAATTGGATAGTGCTAACTAGGATTTTGATCAATACTTATTTTATGAACTAAAATTATTTAACGACTTATTTTTATTGCTTGTGTATCAGTTTTTTTTTGTCAACCAGTAAATTTTAGTTAGATTGTAGCTTTAGCAAACTAGGGCAAGTTTCTGATAAAAATGCGGACGTTTATTTAGAATCAAACCATACTAAACATTTCAAAGGTAATTAAACTTATATCAATTTATATTGAAAGTGTGGATTTTACTGGACGTTTACTTTTAAAACTGAACTGGTACACAAAGACATTATGAAAATGAGTTTTGTAATGCAAGTTACCCGCCCCTTATTCTGTTGATATTAACCAATCAGAGAGTTGTATTTAGATAAACAATTTCTCGATTATAATTAACTTTCATTTATTCAGAATATATATATATATGTTTAGAAATCATCTAAATTTGATTTTAAAGAGAATGAAATGAATTAAATTTGTTTAGAATTGATTTATAAAAATAATATATTATATTAAATATTATAAAAACAGTTCATATCTTATATGAAGGTAAGGTTTGTAAGAAAATTGTTTTTTATATGTTAATATATGTTAATATATTATATATATATATTATATATGTTAATATGTTAATAGCTTCTTAATATAAAAATTATATATTAATTATAATGTATTATTTTATAATTTAGTTGATAAGGTCATTTTAAACATTTTATTAAGAACAACACACATTTATTGTAATAAATAAATAAACAAGTTTTAATAATTTTTTTTGAAACTTTACTCTTGTTGGTAATTAATATATTTTATACTTTTAAAAAAGTATTATTTTCAGTTATGATTGTTTTTTGGTAACTACTTATAATCTTTTCTTAGCAGTGTTATGCAGGTGCTAATATTATAGCAGGTGTTAATTATTATATATTTTGTTTAGTTTGCTTAATTAAGTCATACAATTTGTTATTAAAAAAACACTTTTGTTGTAATACTTTAGTTCTCATGTTAGAATATCTGATTTTGATATATTATTTTAAAGAATTTATCACTAGCAGTAGGTCATTGGTTTATAACTATTTTGATTTAACTTTTTTAACAACCTAGTAATATTTTTCTACTTATTCAATTCATTATACAATGGTTTTACATTTCATAATTACTAATTACAAAACTTTTTTTTGATATTTATCATGGTACCTTTTTTAATATAGTGTATTTCACTTTTTTAAAGTAACGCTTGTCTAAGATGTCTGCTTTAAAACTTCTTTATCTTTCTGGGTTTGGTAATGAGTTTAGTAGTGAAGACCCACGTTGCCCTGGATCCTTACCAGAAGGTCAAAATTCTCCTCAAAAATGTCCTTATAATTTATATGCTGAGCAACTTTCTGGTTCTGCTTTCACTTGTCCCAGAACCACTAATAAAAGAAGCTGGTTGTATAGAATAATTCCATCTGTAAAACACAGTATGTTCAAACCATATACTCAATCTTATGGAAACATCATTAGTAGATGGAAAGAAGAACCCAATCCTAATCAAATGAGATGGAAACCTTTTGAGATTCCTGAAGAAATAAAAGTTGATTTTGTTGATGGGTTAAATACCGTTTGTGGTGCTGGAGATGTCTTATCAAGAAATGGTATAGCAGTTCATATATATACTTGTAACTCAAACATGGAGAAAAAGGCATTTTATAATTCTGATGGAGATTTTCTTCTCGTTCCTCAACAAGGAGTTTTAAAGATACAAACAGAATTTGGAAAAATGGAGGTACAACCAAATGAGATTTGTGTAATTTCTCAAGGAATGCGATTCGCCATTGATGTTGAAGGACCTTCCAGGGGTTATATTTTAGAGGTTTATGGGGTACATTTTCAATTACCTGACCTTGGTCCCATAGGTGCAAATGGTTTAGCTAATCCAAGAGATTTTCTTACTCCTGTTGCTCATTATGAACAAATTAATGATGAATTTCAAATAGTTTCGAAGTATCAAGGTAAACTATTTGTTGCTCAACAAGATCATTCACCTTTTGATGTGGTTGCTTGGCATGGAAATTATGTCCCTTATAAATATGATCTAGATAAGTTTATGGTGATTAATGCTGTCAAATATGATCATGCAGATCCCAGCATCTTCACTGTTCTTACAGCTCAATCTGTGAGGCCAGGAGTTGCTATTGCAGATTTTGTAATCTTTCCTCCTCGATGGTCAGTTCAAGAAAGAACATTTAGACCTCCTTATTATCATCGAAACTGCATGAGTGAATTTATGGGAATTATCAAAGGATCATATGAAGCAAAGGTTGGTAGCAAACCTGGCAGTGCAACTTTACATAGTATCATGACTCCTCATGGTCCAGATGCATCTACATTTACAGCTGCTTCAAATGCTGAGTTAAAACCAGAGATTATTGCCACTGGGTGTCAGGCATTTATGTTTGAAACTTCGTTGAGTATGTCACTAACAGAATGGGGTAATAAGTCTTGTGAATGTGTTGATGATGAGTATTATAAATGTTGGCAAGGTCTCAAAGCTCTTTTCAATCCAGAATGGAAAGCTGAAAACCAATAATGTTCATAAAATTTGTTCACTTTTGTTCTGTTAGTCATTAATCATGATTTCATTTGTAAATTTAAGTCTATTTATTACTTAAAATAAGTTTATTTGTTCTTATAAATATATTGATTATGACTTTCTGATACTAATCTAACTTAGAATTATAACCAAAAAGTTTGTTTTATTAGCTTGTTGCTTCATTACTCATCTAGCTTTTATCTTTCATTTTTAGGTCGCCTGTTTTCGAGCATAAAAATGTTATTGTGGGTTAATCACTAAATGATTTTACACCTTTTTATTTTAAACCAATTTAAAATTATCTTACTTGGTACAAATTTCTATGTGTACTATATTAGAGCTTTCTTCTACTTTATTTATCTCATTGTTTTCTCTGATGTATTTTACTTCAATCTTATGCTTAAAATTGTATAATGATCATATTGCTTTTCAAAGTACTTATCGTGTATTTTAAACTGTTTCTAACGAAACCATTACTGTTTAGAAAATATTTCCAAACACTAGTTATTTTTAGCTCACAAAAATATTGCCGAAAAAGTCTTAGATGATAAAATTTCAATATAATTTTTTTATCAAAAATTAAATTTGTTGTTAGGTAATGTTTGATAATATTCTTCTCATTTCAAACTATCAAGCTGGTAAACATTACAAATCCTTAGTACTAACTTCTGTCTTAATTTTGGGTTAAAATATCGAGCGAATAAAAAATTAAATAAAGGTATGAGTCAAACGCTTAATTAAATTGGAAAGCAAGATGCATATGTGCCAAATTCTAACTTATAATTAATCATAATGCTTTATTGCAATTACAAATTTTCACTTATAGAAGCTTATTATTATCAACAATTTTTTTCTGAAAATCAAAATTCTTCAGACTTCATCTGCTCCATAAATTTATTTATTTATTTATTTATTTATTACAATAAATGTGAAGGAGGGTGCCTAAAAAGAGCACCTCTCGCTAACACACATTCTCACAAATTAGATCTATTTGACGTGTAAACGAAAAAGCATATGACAATGAAGAACTGCACAGAATCATAGTATTGTAAAAGAGAAAAATTCACAGTTTAGAAATGGCAATGTTGGCGATATTATAACAATTCAGCTTTTTCTTGAACAGCATAAGTGATTTTGACATGACAATCTCTGATGGCAGATTGTTCCATGTACTGATTATGCGGTATGAGAAAAAACTTAATCTGGTTAACGTAGCTGGTGGAGTGGGCTTATTAAGATGTAATTTATGTCTTCTAAGTTGATATAACTTGAGGGAGGGACTAATGGAGAAAAAGTCATCAAACTGAAGATCAATTAGGTTGTGAATAATTTTAAAAATCAGAATAAGGTCGTATTTGATTCTTCGGATTTCCAAAGAATCTAGATTGAAGAAGCTGAGACGATGGTTATAACTCCCGTATTTGATATTAAGTTTCCTGCAAACCAATCTCGTAAATGTTGCCTGAACAGATTCGATTTTTCTGATATCACCAACTTGATATGGCATCCATGCACTGATATTGTATTCAAGAATAGGGCGTATGTACAGTTTGAAAAGGTTGACGAAAAACCATGGATCTTTAGAATTAAAAGTCTTTATGATGAGGTGGACAAGCTTGATAGATTTTCCAAAGATTCTGGAAACATAACTGTGCCATTTGAAGTCAGATGTCAGAGTAATGCCGAGGTCTATGACTGAGGATACTCGTTCAAGAATGGATCCATTGATGTAGTATTGGTTGCTGAAGTTGGCCGCTGGCTTACGGGAGAATGTTATAACTTCAGACTTTGTTGGCTGGATTTTAAGTTGCCAATTCGCAGACCAGTTTTCTACAATGTTTAGTGCAGTTTGGAGTTTTGAGTGAGAACCAGATAATAGCTTGATGTCATCTGCATACACAAACACACTGACATTGTCTACTGTTATTAGTCTTCTGATGAGGTCTTCAATGAAAATCAAAAAGAGAAGTGGACCCAGGACGGAACCTTGAGGAACGCCGCTGGTGACTTTACTAGGAGTAGATAAAGATCTTTCTACACGGGTTCGTTGGGTTCTACCTGATAAGAAATCTTCAATCCATTTTAAGATAGAGTTGCTGATTTTTATGTTTTTCAATACAGTAATGAGCTTGTTGTGTGGAACAGAATCAAACGCTTTAGCAAAATCAAGGTATATGATGTCACATGGAGTATTACTTTCGTAATGAGCTGTAAGCTCATTGAAAAAAGTGAGATGTTGAGTCAAAGAAGATCTTTGCTTAACAAAGCCATGCTGGGCATCAGATATTAGATGATGCTCCGTCAAATGGCTAGTTATATGGTTGTGAATGATATGTTCTTGAGTTCTGCAGATAACCGAAGTCAGCGAAACTGGTCTGTAGTTAAGTGCAGTGTTTCTGGGACCTTTCTTATAAATTGGAGTAATAATAGCATTCTTCCAAATTTGTGGAAGTCTTCCCCGCTTAAGAGTCATGTTAAAGAGTAGCGATAAGGGTAGCGCTAAAGAAGAAGTACTTTTTCTTAAAAACAAAGCTGGGATTTGATCTGGGGTGTTGGAAACTGTTGATTTTAGAGAAGAAATAGCCTTAGATACTATATCAACTGTTATGTCTAGATCTACCATCTCAGAGATATTTGAAAGGATATTGGAGTAGGAAATAGTAGGAGTATTGCCATCATCGGTTATAAAAACCTTTTCAAATTGTTTGTTTAGCAATTCAGCTTTATTCTTTGGTTCCATCACCAGCTGATTGGCGTTATCAAGCAAGGGAGGTAGATGAGATCTCGCCTTAAGCTTGTGATTAATGAAGCCAAAAAACGTTTTCTTGCTAGGTGAAGATAAGATTGCACTTTCTTTTCCTAAATAGAGGCTATAAACTGATTTCTTGTAGACTAGACAAAGATCTTTGTATAGAGGTTTGATGGAAGGATCTGCTTTAGTTTGTTTGTATAAGAGGTTTTTCAAATGCTGTAAATTCCTTAAATATCTTGGCAAGTGTGGTTTTTTGTTGACTCTATATAAAGGTATGAACTTTTTAATTGACTCATTAACAATGTTAGTAAACCTTGAGTAGATATCATTGATGTCTTCGGTAGAGTTGAAAACAGAAATCCAGTCAACACCTGATAAAAACTTGTTTATACTGTTATAATTTCCACGATAAAAGTTCCGTATGCTTGGAGTTTTAACGTTCGTAGAAAAAGTTTGTTGGAGCTTGAATTCAATCATGTTGTGATCGCATGTCAGAGCAAAAGGTTCATTTTGATCAACGTAGATAACGTTATCAGGTTTTGACGTGATGAGAAGATCCAAAGTATTACCACTAACTTGGGTTGGAAAAGTAACCATCTGAGATAGATTATTGGCATCAAGGAAGTTTACAAAGACATGACTCAGATTGGCTAAATTAGTTTTGTCTCCATTCAAATTAAACATTTTTCCATTGAATGCTAAATTTGGGTTATTCCAATCAATTCTACTAAAATTAAAATCCCCGAGAATATACATCTCAGGACAAACAAGGCTTTTCAGAACCTTCAATAAGGCCTTAATAGTAACCTCATCGTTAACTTTAGACGGTGGTAGGTAGGTACATATAAAGCGGGAAAACTTAGACTTTGAGTAATGAAAATTGAAAGCAATAATCTCAAATCCTGGGCAATCAATGGTATCTATCTTAATTCTTGAAATCATGGGTGCCAGTGATGTTTTATAGATTACACAAACACCGCCGCCTCTATCAAACAGTCTATCACAGCGCAAAGCACGAAAAAGATCACTGTCATCCAGAAAGGAGTCAGGATAAAAGGGTTTCAACCAAGTTTCGGTAATGAAAACAAATGTAAAATCTTGAGAAAGCAAAAGAGCTTTCAATTCGAAATTTTGTTGACAATTGACCGTGCGTTGAAAAACATACCTAATATAAAAGAAAAATTGTCTTTTTGACACTTGTAAGATTTGGTGGTAGGCTTCTGTGTACTGGTATCTTGGGCTGGAAGCATAGTATTAATAATTTTGTGCAAAGAGAGGTTGAATAAGGATGATGTGGGTCCAGTGGTTATTTTGCACTTCCGTTTTTTGAAAAGACCTTCACAATCTTTAAAGCCCATGGTGGACCTCGAACTTTGTATTTGAAATCAGTTGGTTGCTCTTTCTGATTTCGGCTGTACGCCTCTTTTAGAAGACGCTTATTTTCTACGCGATCGTCTTCACACATATCATGTGCTACTCTGATGCCCTGGAATTTTTCGTCCTGCTTAAGTTTATACAGCTTAGCAAGAAACTTACGTTTGTCCCATCTTTCCTGAAAGGAAACTTTTAACGGTCTTTTATGATTTGATCTTTTTGCCCCGAGTCTGGTCATTGAAACTTTTGGAGCGTCCACAGCACCAAGGCTTTGAGTGCACATTTGATTAAAAGTCTTGATGTCATCGTCTTTATCAGTCTCAGAGACACCAAAGATGATGACATTGTTTTCTCTATCCTCCCGGTCTAGAGTAAGTTTTTTGTGCGTGTCAGTAACCTTCTTGGCAAGAAGTTGCACCACGCTAGTATTTTTTTCGGATCCAGAATTACCAACAACTGAGGTCCATGTGAGAGCTTCTTTGTGGAGGCATCCAGTTCAATCATAAATTTGTATAAGATAGAAATCTTTTCATTGATTTTGGCAACATCGTTGCCAGTTTCGGATTTAAATTTAGCCAATTCAGTGGATATGGTGTTGCTGATGTCGGACAATAGGCTTTTGTTAGTGTTGGACGAGGTAGTTGTTTTGTCCATAGATCTACATTTAATGCAGCACCAACAAAATCTCATTTGCTGCATTTTATTATTTTCAAATATATCATAATATTTTTTACTCACATCACTACAAGTGAGGTGAAACCTAGAGAGGCATTTGATGCAATCTATTGCCAGATCTTTACCAGAGCAAGTTTTGTTACAAGTTTGGCAATTGCCATTGCAAGCTTGTTTTGAAGAACTTGGTTTGTTTGGGTTTTTTGGAGCTTTTGACCGCAAGGTCCTGTCATTTGTATCTACCATAGTTTACATGATAGATTTTTAGTAACTCCCACCATGCTGTAGGTTGAGCTCCAAAAGTAACCAAGAGAACGTTTCAATAATATTTTTGATGGTTGTACTATTAAACTGCCAGGTTTGATAATTATTACTTGATTATAATTATCCAGTAAAAATAATAACATACTAAATTTAGTTATCCAACTAATTCCAACCATACAACTATAGATAACAGTATAATGCTTACTACTAAAGCAAGATGCTGTATCACGAGCAAGTATGCGGCTCAATGTTTCTCTTTTATAAGATTTTCAACCCTTTCACTCATCTCTTTCTAACTTTAAAGTTGTAAAGGCTAGACAATAAACAATAATTACATTTGGTTTCTAATTTATTTGTGATTAAAAATCAAAATACTTAAATGCACATCAAGATTTAATATCAAAAATTAAAAACTTTTTTGTTTTTTCCTGATTAATTTAATGAGGAAAACCAAAGAAGTTATACTTTCACAACAACAAACCGTTTTTGAAAATAGTAAAATGTAAAGAGAAAAGTTTCACGTAAGCATTATAAAGAGTTTGAGAGAAAAAGAGAAACGCTTAAAACGAGTTGAAATTATTTTTTCAAGAAACAATAATTGGAAAAATAATTCGAAACTAAATTGGTTTTCAATCGTCTTATAACAACTATAAACCAGTTTGAAATTAAACTTTAGAAAAGGTTTTTGTTCACTACAAGTAAAATAACTACAGTCCACAAAAATAGATCAAATAAAAACCAGCTTGTTTTTGTTTTCTAAACATTTGTTTCTTTAAAGTTCTGTAAATCGCTTTACAGACAGATTTTATGAGTCGTAAACACTTTTTTTACCTCATTGATGATCATTTTAAGTTTCTAGGTTCTGCCTAATACATAAAAAACTCCAATAAAAGTTTTAATCTGATTTTTAAAAATTATTGAAGTATTTAAAAAGTGAATTGAAAATCAGTTTAGAAATAAGAACTGCTATTTCACATTTGAATGATTTTTTCTCAATTTTACGTATCAACAGATAAAAGGGTTTTCTGTAAAAATTTCTTACTATTTAGGCTGTTATACAAATAATCTGTTAATTTTGTTACTTATTTGCTGTACTGTTTTAGTTTTTAAGTGATTTTATCGTAACAACATTTGTCGGCAAATAATATTAAATTTTGATAAATATTCAAATAAAAGGAAATCTGCACGAGTATTTTCAACATCTGATTATATTTTCTATTATGGGCGAGTAGACAGTTCACATTAAACATTTTTCAATCTTTTGTTAAATTATTAGACTTGACCAAACTAGTTTGTTTATTACTTACTAGTTCAACACCCGTCAAAAAGGCTTAAGACTTTTTTTAAACTGATTTAATTGAGATTTTTAAGAAATATTGAGTACTTCGGTGGTCTCTAAAAATGAATAATCTTTGATTAAGTTGATTTAAAAATATCTAATAATCATGTTGAATTCTGACATTTCTTTTTATTACTCAAGTTTTCGCTTATAAAGTCCATAAAATACCCGGGTAGAAAGGACTTAAAAGTCTAGTTGATGACAACGCTTAGAGAAGACTCAAAACTTCGAGTTTAAAGCCGAATGCTGCTGCTTCAGTCCTTCTGTTCCATTGTATAACCTTGCTGATGTTGATAGTACAATCATGCTTTATGGGCAACAACTGGATATCCAGTATTTCTACCCTAACGTGCATCATGGTCATCCTCGGTCAAAGCAGGCCATAAGAAATCAATTGGCTCACAGCAATTGTTACTACTCTGTGATTTAAATAATAGTAGACAGATTTTTTTCTCAAAAGTAGGCCTACTGATGATATTTCTTCCTTCCAAACTACTTTCAAGCAAAGGTAATTTATTACAGCAAAATGCAGCTGAACTACTCTACTCTTTAATCTCGTTGCTCATTGTCTTCTCCTAGTAACTAATTTTATTTATAGATTTCTTTCACAATCGTATTAAAATTCACTTTTAACAAAACTAAACAACTGCTTAGTGAGCTATCAGTTTTACATCTGAATATGAATCTGATCTCAAAATTTTAATGTTCCTTAATCAAAAAAGGCCATAAAAATTAGATTTATAAAAATTTTAAAGATTTTCCAACACTGGGCGGCTTGATAAAGCTATTATTCTCGTTTAAAGCTCAAAGTTTCATTCTATGTAATAAAAAAAGTATTTATTATTTTACTTTTTATTACAGCTTTAAAAAGTCTTATTAAGACTTATTTTATATTAATATTATTTATTTGTTTGTTTTACTGAATAATTTTCTTTAGTAAATCTTTAGTTATTTTTGAGCAGGTACAGCTATTTTATTTAAAGGTGTGTAACAAATACTTTTAAAACAGCTTGTTCAATAATTTAATAAAACTTTAATATTCAAAAAGAAAATTAACAAAATTAAGAAGAATTTGACAAAGCAGAAAGATGTTGCGAAAATTTATTTCAATCTGAAAACTTAGAAAAAAGCTTTAATTTGCTGCTATTTTATATCATTATCAAAAAAG